>OY740784.1:92646224-93246224 GCA_963514005.1 Raja brachyura | reverse complement strand
AGTTCAGCATAATGGTCAGTCAGTAATCATAGCCCATCATAGTAGCCAGCTACAGAAATAAATCAACCCTCCTTAGAAAGGATTGGCTGAGAAGAATTTTCAGTCTGTCATGGACCAAATCTTACAAGGCATTCCGCACTGTGTGTGCAACCAGGATGACCTACTGATATTCACAGAAGGCATGGTAGAACATCTGGAAATCCTCAAGCAAGTTCTGACATGACTGAACTGCCACAATGTCAAACTGCGACAAAGTAAATGTGCATTTGCATAGTCAGAGGTGGTCTAATTTGGACTCAAAGTAGACGCCAACAGACTTCGCCCTGTGAAGGCGAAAGTGGAAGTAATAGTGAATGCTCCAAAACCCAACAATGTGTCAGAGCTACGATCATTCCTTGGGATGGTGCAGTTCTATGCACGATTCCTTCCAGATTTAGCAACTGTGCTAAAGCCACTTCATCATCTGCTACAAAAAGATGTGAAATGGACATGGGGAAAGGAACAGCAACGTGCATTTGACATCTGCAAGGAAAACTTGACAAATGACAAACCTCTTGTTCACTACAATACGACACACGAGATGAAACTTGCTTGTGATGCTTCAAGTTATGGTATGGGTGCAGTGATCTCCTACGTGATGAATGACGGACTGGAAAAGCCTATTACTTTTGCATCCCTCACCCTGTCATCGAATGAACGCAACTATGCACAGATAGAAAAGGAAGCACACAGCATCGTGTTTGGAATCAAGAAATTCCATCAGTTTCTTCTTGGCAGACCATTTACCCTGGTGACTGATCACAAGCCACTATTAGTGATTTGTGATCACAAGTCAGCTATACCTTCCATGGCGGCATCAAGGATGCAGCGCTGGGCAATTTTGCAGTCCCAGTATGACTACAAGGTGGAGTATAGAAGCTCCAAGTGCAACGCAGTTGCAGATGCGTTGTCCCGGTTGCCCCAACTCTGAGGTGGGACGTGAGAACTCAATCTATACACTGCAAGTTGTAGATGAAGACTTTCCAGTGGCTGTAACAGAAATTGCAGCAGAAACAAAGAAAGACAATGTGCTGAAGTGGGTTTATGAACAGACATTGAATGGTTGGACTGAAATCAATAGTGGATTGAACTCAGTTCTGAACTCAGAGCTGAAGCCTTTCCATAATCGACTCCATGACTCTAATAGCCTTAACTACCACTATTTTGACTGTCGCCACACCACCCCTGGCAGCGGGTTCCAGGCATTGGGTGTCCTCCCACAGCCCAGTGATGTGATGGTAGATCAATTAACTCCTACAGAATTCTCTTTAGTGTAGGTAAATGGCAAAATAATTAAAAAGCAGAATTAATGGCCACAAGAGAAGAGAGTAAGTTGCATGATTACAGAGAAATAAAGAGAAGAAGGGGACAGTTATGATTGTTCAGCTAGGATCTAGCATGGACCTGCAGTGTTGCATCTCCTTTCCAAACAGAATTGTGGGATCATGTTTACAGAGAAGACCGTAGTTGTTTAAAGGCAGGGGAATGGGCAATGAATGGTAGCCTTCTGAGCTATGCTCAAGTCCAAAACATGAATAAATCAAAAAGAAAGTCTGGGAAACAGCAGTGCTCTTTCAATGGTGTAACAATTTATTCTATCAGGCCTGACTCAGAACCTTGTATCAGAATGGAAGAATCTCTTCAGGGGATAAGTCATGCCTATGAACTTCACTGAGGTTTTGACTGATCAAAGGGATGACATGAAAAATGGGGCCATGTTTCTATTGGGAGTTTGATTGAGCCTACTTCAACTTTCTGAAATCTTATGCATATTATGCGATATTCTCGTGAAGGAAGTCTTGCTGCCCACAGAAGTTGAAACTGCACAAATGCAAAGGCTGGTGATGAGGAGATTTGGGGGGCAGTGGGGTTGATGGCCAAAGTACAAACTTGAAGAGAATGCAGAAAAGGGAAGAATAGCTAAACTAAGCTGCTTTACAAATTTAACATCAATTAAATGATTCGCACAAAAATGTTCTGCTCATGATTTGTGACATTTTGATCTTAAAGAAAATGTTGATGGAAATATTTACATAAATATTGCACAATTAATTACATTAGGAATGCTAAGGCCCTTGCAGTCTTTGACTGCTGCAAGCCTGCAGGGAGAATCGATCTGGCTGAAATCCCATGACACAGAATCAGAATAAACTGCAGCGGTTGCTTGACAATCAGCCAAATTCAAAAATAAATTGCTGACTGACTCTGCAGGATAATACTTATCACATTGGCCTCACAACAACATTGAATTGCTTTTAAACTCCAGTATTTTTTCCCATTAATCAGAATGATTTTAAGTATGTTTTGAAGAAATCTGGAGTTTATTGTTAAACTAGACATTTGCGAAAGCCAGATCCCAATTACAGTAAATAGGCGCTCATGCGGAACAGCAACATTCTGAAGAGTTTGCAGGGAAAAACCCATTCCTAAATGCTAGAATCATTCAACAACATGAAACATAGCCTCATTGTCCTATTTACATCTTCCCAGTGCTCTTCACAAATATACCTTACATTTTTCACATAACTTAGAAATGTCATTGTGACACCCAAGCATACCTTGCACATAATTGAAATCCTGTGCAACCAAGTTAATAATAAACCAAACCTGGCAAGAATCTACTGTAGGTTTCGTTTCTTCATAATCTGCTTCAATTATCTTGTAATGCAAGAAGTTTTAAAATTGTTGCAAAATACAGATTTTAACTCAGTAGGGAGGCATGTAAGTTAACTAGTTGCTTGGTATGCAATCGTTAAGATCATTATGCAGGCAGGTGCCCCTAGATAATTTGGGTGCCCTTTCTATCTCATTGTGGATAATATAAGTATGTGTGTTTTCAACAACTTAGAATAAGTTTGCATGGAGCAAAAAATATAGTTTGAAATCCTGACAATCACATTAATTTTATAGTTTGGAGGCGTTGGCTTCCTCAGAGAACATTATCACTTATGGTTCCCTCAAACATGCTTCTGCACTACAGAGAGCTCAACAGTCAATGTGACTGCAGATCTAACATGGTCTCTTGATCTAACCACGGCATACTGCTGTTTCTGCTTTGCATAGGTCATTCCCATACTTTCTCAACAGCATAAATCTCAATTCCGCTCTTCCCAGCGAATACCTATTTCCTCTTTATCTGCATCTATGCTACTTGGCCTAACTGATCCCAATGGTATACAAATTCACATAATATAGATTGTCTCCATCTCATCAATTCTGACCTTGTGTGTGTCCAAGATGTGTGTGCCTGCAATAGAATGGGAAGTGGATTACAATGATGTCCATATAAACTGTTTTGTACAGTCTGAAGAAGGATCTCAACCCAAAACTGTTACACCCAAGGCACTAGAAGAGAGAAGGTGGGTGATGGTGAGAAAGGGAGGAAAACATGGAATGCAAAGGTCCCCGGGTGTTGTACCTCTTGTGAACAGGTTCACCCACGTGGAAGCTGCCGGGACAGAAGACGGTATCGCACTGAGCAGCGGACTGGCTTGCAAAACAAAAAGGGCTGTTGAGCCAAAACCAAAGAGGCCAAAGTCGGGCAACGCCATGGTAGTTGGAGACTCCATTGTGAGAGGTAAGGACATGGGTTTCTGCGGCAACAGACGGGATTCGAGGATGGTGTGCTGCCTTCCTGGTGCCAGGATCCAGGATGTCACGGACAGAGTGCAGACAATCCTCAAGGGCGAAGGTGAACAGCCAGAAGCGGTCGTGCATCTTGGCACAAATGATGTTGGAAAGAAGGGGATGAATATTATGATGTCACGGACAGAGTGCAGACAATCCTCAAGGGCGAAGGTGAACAGCCAGAAGTGGTCGTGCATGTTGGCACAAATGATGTTGGAAAGAAGGGGATGAATATTCTGCAGCGGGACTTCAGAGAGCTCGGAAAAATGCTGAAAAGCAGGACTTCCAGGGTTGTTATCTCCGGTTTGCTTCCAGTTCCTCGTGCTGGCGAGAGCAGGAACAGGGAGATATGGGACCTGAACGTGTGGCTGAGGAACTGGTGCAGGGGGCAGGAATTTAGATTCTTAGATCACTGGGATCTGCTTTGGAGTAAGGGGGAACTGTACAAAAGGGACGGATTGCATCTTAACAGGTGGGGGACCAGCATTCTGGCCGGCAGGTTTGCCACTGCTACACGGATGGTTTTAAACTGAATAAGGGGGGTGGGGTGCCAAATGGGATAGTCGAGGATGGAGTTAAAGGGAAAGAGACCAAAGGGATGGTTAATGACCCCAGAATTAACGGGAAAGGAAGCTCACAAAGGGATAGGAGAGTATGGCCAAGTGTAATAGGGATCGATGTGAAAGGGGCCACTTGTCAACATAATTGTATAAGGACTAAGAGTGTTGTAAAAACAAGCCTGAAGGCTTTGTGTCTCAATGCGAGGAGCATTCGTAATAAGGTGGATGAGTTGAAGGTGCAAATAGCGATTATTGACTATGCTATAGTCGTGATCACGGAGACCAAGGCTGGGAGCTGAACGTCCAGGGATATTCAATATTCAGGAGGGATAGACGAAAAGGAAAAGGAGATGGGGTAGCGTTGCTGGTGAGAGAGGAGATTAATGCAATAGAAAGGAAGGACATTAGCGTGGAGGATGTGGAATCCATATGGGTAGAGCTGCGAAACTCTAAGGGGCAGAAAACGCAAATGGGAGTTGTGTACAGGCCACCTAACAGTAGTATTGGAGTTGGGGATGGCATCAAACAGGAAAGTAGAAATGCGTGCAACAAGGGTAACACAGTTATAATGGGTGACTTCAATCTGCATGTAGATTGGGTGAATCAAATTGGCACGGGTGCTGAGGAAGAGGATTTCTTGGAATGTATGCGGGATAGTTTTCTCAACCAATATGTGGAGGAACCAACAAGAGAGCAGGCTATTCTACACTGGGTATTGAGTAATGAGGAAGGGTTAGTTAGCAGTCTTGTTGTGCGTGGCCCCTTGGGCAAGAGTGACCATAATATGGTTGAGTTCTTCATTAGGATGGAGAGTGACAAAATTAAGTCAGAAACAAGGGTTCTGAACTTGAACAAAGGTAACTTTGAAGGTATGAGATGTGAATTGGCCAAGATAGACTGGCAGGTGATTCTTAAAGGGTTGACAGTGGATGTGCAATGGAAGGTATTTAAAGACTGCATGGATGAAGTATAAAAATTGTTCATACCAGTTTGGCAAAAGAATAAATCAGGAAAGGTGGTGCATCCATGGATAACAAGGGAAATCGGGGATAGTATAAAAACAAAAGATGAGGCATACAAATTGGCCATAAAAAGCAACCTACCGGAGGACTGGGAGAAATTCAGAATCCAGCAGAGGAGGACAAAGGGCTTAATTAGGAAAGGGACAATAGATTATGAAAGGAAACTGGCAGGGAACATAAAAACTGACTGCAAAAGTTTTTATAGATATGTGAAGAGAAAGAGACTAGTTAAAACAAATGTTGGTCCCTTGCAGTCAGAAACAGGTGAATTGATCATGGGGAACAAGGACATGGCAGACCAATTGAATAACTACTTTGGTTCTGTCTTCACTAAGGAAGACATAAATAATCTGCCGGAAATAGCAGTGGAATGGGGGTCAAATAAGATGGAGGAACTGAGTGAAATCCAGGTTAGCCGGGAGGTGGTGTTGGGTAAATTGAACGGATTGAAGGCCGATAAATCCCCAGGGCAAGATAGTCTGCATCCCAGAGTACTCGAGGAGGTAGCCACAGAAATAGTGGATGCATTAGCGATAATTTTTCAAAATTCCTTAGATTCTGGAGTAGTTTTAAAAAAGGAGGGAGAGAGAAAGCGGGGAATTACAGACCAGTTAGTCTAACATCGGTAGTGGGTAAACTGCTAGAGTCAGTTATTAAAGATGGGATAGCAGCGCATTTGAAAAGTGGTGAAATCTTTGGACAAAGTCAGCATGGATTTAAGAAAGGTAAATCATGTCTGACAAATCTGATAGAATTTTTCGAGGATGTAACTAGTAGAGTGGATAAGGGAGAACCAGTGGATGAGTTATATCTAGACTTTCAGAAGGCTTTTGACAAGGTCCCGCATAAGAGATTAGCATACAAACTTAAAGCACACAGTATTGGGGGTTCAGTATTGATGTGGATAGAGAACTGGCTAGCAGACAGGAAGCAAAGGGTAGGAGTAAACGGGTCCTTTTCAGAATGGCAGGCAGTGACTAGTGGGGTACCGCAAGGCTCAGTGCGGTGACCCCAGCTATTTACAATATATATTAATGATTTGGACGAGGGAATTCAATGCAACATTTCCAAATTTGCAGATGACACCAAGCTGGGGGGTATAGTTAGGTGTGAGGAGGATGCTTGGAGGCTGCAGGGTGATTTGGATAGGCTGAGTGAATGGGCAGATGCATGGCAGATACAGTATCATGTGGATAAATGTGAGGTTATCCACTTTGGTGGCAAAAACATGAGGGTAGACTATTATCTGAATGGTGGCAGATTAGGAAAAGGGGAGATGCAACGAGACCTAGGTGTCATGGTACACCAGTCATTGAAAGTAGGCATGCAGGTGCAGCAGGCAGTGAAGAAAGCAAATGGTATGTTAGCATTCATAGCAAAAGGATTTGAGTATGGGAGCAGGGAGGTTCTACTGCAGTTGTACAGAGTTTTGGTGAGACCACACCTGGAGTATTGCGTACAGTTTTAGTCTCCAAATCTGAGGAAAGACATTCTTGCCATAGAGAGGGTACAGAGAAGATTCACCAGACTGATCCCTGGGATGTCAGGACTTTCATATGAGGAAAGACTGGATAGACTCGGCTTGTACTCGCTGGAATTTAGAAGATTGAGGGGGGATCTTATAGAAACTTACAAAATTCTTAAGGGGTTGGACAACCTTGATGCAGGAAGATTGTTCCCGATGTTGGGGGAGTCCAGAACAAGGGGTCACAGTCTAAGGATAAGGGGGAATTCCTTTAGGACCGAGATGAGGAAAACATTCTTTACACAGAGAGTGGTGAGTCTCTGGAATTCTCTGCCACAGAAGGTAGTTGAGGCCAGTTCATTGGCTATATTTAAGAGGGAGTTAGATGTGGCACTTGTGGCTAAAGGGATCAGAGGGCATGGAGAGAAGGCAGGTACGGGATACTGAGTAGGATGATCAGCCATGATCACATTGAATGGCGGTGCAGGCTCAAAGGGCCGAATGGCCTACTCCTGCACCTATTTTTCTATGTTTCTAAAACATCACCATTCTTTCTCTCCAGAGATGCTGCCTGTCCCACTGAGTTACTCCAGCATTTTGTGTCTATCTTCAATTTAAACCAGCATCTGCAGTTCTTTCCTAAACTGTTTGGTACTTTTGTTTATAAATAATTCCTGAACTGTTTTTATTTTTGTTTAATAAATAATAGGAACAAGGATATATAACTACAAAATAAGGGGCCAAATCGTTTAAAACTGAGGTGTGTACAAATTTGTTCTCTGAGGATAGTGAATTTCTGGAATTCTCTGCCCCCGATAGTGATGGAGGCCAGATCATTGAATATATTGTGGAGATAGATAAATATTTGAAACATTGAGGATTATGGGACCTGGCACAGAAGAATCGAGGTAGCCTAGATTGTATATAAATGTATGAACAGTTTGATGTTAAACCATTTGCAGGGCTCGAAATTAACGGTTGCCCGGGTGCCAATGACCACCCAAAGTGCCGCCGGGCAACCTAAACGCGACTAATTTTGCCCGGCTTGGCAAGCAAATACTGGTTTATACGCATGGAGTAACTGGGTCAGGCAGCATCTCTGGAGAATAGGAGCGTGACGTTTCATGTCGACGGCGGCGGCTGTATTCCTCTAGTATCTTTGATTGCGGGGCACAGATACTAGGTGCGCGGTGACGAAGGGTCGGAGTGAATGACGGGCCCCGAACAGCGGCGACAGCGGCAGCGGCTCCATCTCCTCCTCCTCCCGCACCCCGCACGGCGGAAGGAGACCTCCCTCTCCCCCTCATTCCCTCCCTCCTCCCGGCGTGCAAGAGGGGTTGTTTTGAAAGCGCAGTTGGTGGATTTGCAGCAGTAGCTTTTGATTTGCAGGCAGCGGCCGATATCGCCCTGATAACGGCCGCTGCCTGCAAACCCGCTAACGGCATTTTCAATACAACCCCTCTTGCACGCCAGGGCCGGAAGGAGGGAGGGTGGGAGGCGGAGGCCTCCTTCCGCCGACTGAAGCAGCTGCACCAAAGATCCTATCGCTATAGGATCTTTGAGCTGCACCGCTCTGCCCCGCACCTTCCTATCGGCTGGCGGAGGAGGGGAGGCGGTGGCGACGAGTTCCCAACCGCCTCCCCCTTTGGCGGCGGCACTTTGGCATTGGACAGGGACTGCCAAGGCAGCGGGGCGATGTTGTCCGAGGAACTCTGACCTTCCTCCCCACCTCCTCTGCCTCTTCCCACCCCCCTCTTTCTCTCACTCTCTTGTACGCCCCCCTCCACCCCTCTTATCCTGGGACCCCTCCTCTCCATCCCGTACTGATCCCTGTTCCCTCCTCTATTCAGTCCTCACTGACATCCCCTGTGCTCCCCTCCCCCCCAATCTATTAATCACCCTACCCACCTTGCATTGATTCTCCTGCCACCCCCATCCATCCTACACTGGTGCCCCAATTCATCCTGTACTGACCCCCCTTCCCATCCATCCTGCACTTCTCCATCCCATTCATACTGCACTGATCCGCCCATTCATCCCGTACTGACCCACCTTCCATTTACCCTGCACCAAACCCCCCATCCATCCTGTAGTGAGCTCCCCATTCATTTTTTACTGATCCCTCATTCATCCTGTACTGATCCCCCATTCAACACCACTGACATCTCCCGTGCTCTCCCCTCACAATTTTACATACTCCAACCAACACGTACTAATTCACCTGCCTCAATCCATTCGTTCCGCAACGATTGCCTTCTCAACCCCCCCCCCCCTCCATCTATCCACCCCGCACTGATTCACACACCTCCTGACCCCATTGTGATTCATGGTCTTCAGAGCGAACATTGACTATGTTTGATAACGGAATGCAATCAAATGTGTTTTAATTCCCAATGTTATTATTTGTTTTGACACTTTTAAACATATTACCAAAAGAACATTTGCTGCAGTTATGTCCTTTGGCCATCTCTTGTCAGTTAATGTAATGTTTAACCTGTCAAATGCCTTTAGAAATTTCCTTGCAACCTATATATTTTGTTATGGATAAATTATGTGGGAAACCAGAGTGTTTCTGTGCCAATAGCAATAACGACCCATGCTATGGCCATGTCATGGTAATTTTCTGTCCTTCACAGAAAACATGCTTGCATCAATCTGTAGCGTGCATTGTCCAGAATTTATTGACACGGGTTGATCATTTGCTGAATAATCCAACCACATTTTTGTTTGGAAGTGGAAAGAACTAATAAAAATTGCATTAATTGCAATATGTAAAAAGAGTTGAGATATTGTATTATAATTTTGCTGCGTGTCATTGTGGTATATATCATGATTGATTAATATGTTTCGTTTATGAGTTATTTGAAGCAGAAATAATATGTGAATGTAGACAAAAGTGCTGGAGAAACTCAGCGGATGCGACGGCATCTATGGAGCGAAGGAAATAGGCAACGTTTAGGGCCGAAACCCTTCTTCAGACTGATGGGTTTCGGCCTAAAACGTTGCCTATTTTCTTCGCTCCATAGATACTGCTGCACCCGCTGAGTTTCTCCAGCACTTTTGTCTACCCTCGATTTTCCAGCATCTGCAGTTCCTTGTTGAACATAATATGTAAATGCTTCATTGAGCATAATTCTGACTGGTAACTACGCACTTCGTCCGAGCACATCATCGCACGCGTCATGCAAACCGTCTTAAATGACCACCTAAACTGTCATTTGGCAACCTAAAAAGCTGTCAAGGTTGCCCGGCTGGCAACAGGAAAAAAAAGTTAAGCAAGAGCCCTGATTTGATTTACGTAATAAATAAGACTGAATGGTACAAAAGTAAAATTAACATGTTCAAGCAGGAGTATTTAACTTCTAACTTAAAATATTTTAACTCCTCAAGAGACTGAACAAATGTATTTCCAGATAAGATAGATCATAAATGAATTTATTAAGTAGAATTCTGAATTGCACAATAACAATGGGTAATTTTTGCTTTTGAGGCATAAGATGTGCGTAATTTTAAACCCATGAGAGAAGAGGGAAACAGATTTAAAATTCCAAACATCTTGTATCTGATGCTAACCAGCCTTCATCTTAATTTTTAATGTGCTCAACTGACTAGATCTGGTCTATCATTTAAATATTCTTCTTCTTCTCCCCACTTCTTCTTCTTCTCGCATATGGTGTGCACAGCCTAAAGTTGTAAGACAACTTGTTCTATTTGCTCTTATTTGATTATGCATGCCGGGTTGATTGCATTCGTCAAAACAGGGTGTAGGTTGCAATCTCCCATCCCTCCATCCCCACTCTTCCCTCTATACATTTAGACACAGCTTGTGACCTACCAGCATTATTATCCTCCAATTTCTCTCTTGCCCTTGATATGCTGTCTGCAATTTTATCTTCCAAATGTTATTTCCAGCAGTCTTGGGTCTGCACTTTTCTGAAGGAATCCCCATCTCCCACACCCAACCCTGTCCCTAACCAAAGATGCTCTTTCACCCCATAAACCAATATGCCCTTTCTATCTGTACATCGAGGATGGCTCTCTTATGTCTCTCCCCTCCCTGGTCCTATTCTGGTGCTGAAAGATTTCCAAACCAACAGGAAACCACCTGGTTAATCCAGTTAGCAGTCCAGAGCATGGAGCCACAAAATGTAAGTGACCTCCTAAATTTGAGCAGGGGTTGTGTTGTATTGGTGAGCGGCCGTGGGAGAGTGCCGCAGAAGCAGTTGTAGGATAAAGACAACAATCCTGGAGAGTGCACCAAGGTAACTGAAAGAGAGGGGAAATAGCAAGGATCTGTGAAAGATCAGATGATGTATAAAGTATAAAGAACAACAACAAGGAAACAAGCAGCACACATCTGTATGACAACTGCACACTAGCAAACAGCCATAGGAGAAGTGAAAGAACAGTAACCAACTTCCCAAGAACCTGATGGTTTTGAAATGAGAAGAACCAGAGCTCCCAAAGCCACCTTCCTCTCTCCCAAATTCAGAGGTGGGATTAGACCCTTTACATTGTCTGAACAAAAATTGAAGCAATAGCATATATCCATTCTGCCATTCCTGACAATACTGATGATAGTTTATTAAATCATGGCATTATCTCCTTCATTTTAGTGATATTTTATATTGTTATTTGGAATATCTGGAAGCATATTTTACATTGCTATTCATTTCACAAGCTTATAAACCTGTGAAAACATGTTACTTCAAACAAGCAAATGCTTTATGTGAGCAATGTATGTCTAATTAAAAATACTATGTGTAGATCTGGGCTTGGAAATTAAATAGCATTGTGCAATATTTGTGCAATACAAGATGAAATTATTTAAAAAAGCCCATTGGGCTGCGTTAGAGTGGCACATCAGTTTGTTGCTGCTGCTGCACAGCTTCAGAGTTTTCAGTTGATGTTTGTGGAGTTCTCATTGTGACTGTCAGTTTCTGTAGGGTGCTCCGATTGCATTCTATCACCCCAAGACTTGCAAATTGTCTGCTGTAAATTATAACTCAGTATAGCTTAGTGACAAAAGAGTCAAATGTGAAAGTTCATGGGCTTGTGAAATAAGTTGTTGTAGGTGTGTAGGAAAATAAAGAGAGGAAGAAGGATTGCAGGATTGTGCTGCTTGAATTAGACATTCTGGCTTAATTTTTTGTTGTAATACGAAACCATTCCCTTGCGAAGGGTGACATAGAATCAGGAGATGTAGAGTCGGTATGGATAGAACTGAGGAATTGTAAGGGTAAAAAGACCCTAATGGGAGATATCTACAGAAGGAGCTAGCCAAAGTTTACTGGAAAAGAAACCCTAGCAGGGATGAAAATAGAACAACAATGGCAGGAATTTCTGGGAATAATAGAGAAAGTGCAGGATCACTTCATTCCAAAGAGGAAGAAAGATTCTAAGGGGAATAAGAGGCGACCATGGCTGACAAGGGAAGTCAAGGACAGTATAAAAATAAAAGAGAAGTATAACATAGCAAAGATGAGCAGGAGCCAGAGTATTGGGAAACTTTTAAAGAACAACAGAAGATAACCAAAAAGGCAATATGGGAAGAAAAGATGAGGTACGAAGGTAAGCTAGCCAAGAATATAAAGGAGGACAGTAAAAGTCAAGTCAAGTTAAGTTTATTTGTCACATACACATATGGGATGTGCAGTGAAATGAAAAGTGGCAATGAAAAGTGGCAAAGCTTCTTTAGGTATGTGAATAGGAACAAAATAGTTAAGACCAAAGTTGAACCCTTGAAGACAGAAACAGGTGAATTTATTATGGGGAACAAGGAAATGGCAGACGAGTTTAACGGGTACTTTGGATCTGTCTTCGCTAAGGAAGACACAACAATTCTCCCAGATGTACTAGTGACCAGACGACCTGGGGTGATGGAGGGACTGAAGGAAATTCACATTAGGCAGGAAATGGTGTTAGGTAGACTAATGGGACTGAAGGCTGATAAATCCCCAGGGCCTGATGGTCTGCATTGGATGGAAGTGGCTCTAGAAATCGTGGACGCATTGGTGATCTTTTTCCAATGTTCTATAGATTCAGAATCAGTTCCTCTGGATTGGAGGGTAGCTAATGTTATCTCACTTTTTAAGAAAGGAGGGAGAAAACAGGGAATTATAGACCAGTTAGCCTGACATCGGTGGTGGGGAAGATGCTGGAGGCAATTATAAAAGATGAAATAGGGGCACATTTGGATAGCAGTAACAGGATCGGTGAAGGCATGGATTTATGAAGGAGAAATCATGCTTGACTAATCTTTTGGAGTTTTTTGAGGATGTATCTAGGAACATGGATACGGGAGAGCCAGTGGATGTAGTGTATCTGGACTTTCAGAAAGCTTTTGATAAGGTCCCACATAGGAGATTAGTGGGCAAAATTAGAGCACATGGTATTGGGGGTAAGGTACTGTCATGTATGAGAAATTGGTTGGCAGGCAGGAAACAAAGAGTAGGGATAAACGGGTCCCTTTCAGAATAGCAGGCAGTGACTAGTGGGGTACTGCAAGGTTTGGTGCTGGGACCACAGCTATTTACAATATACATTAATGATTTCGATGAAGGGATTAAAAGTAACATTAACAAATTTTCAGGTAAACAACAGTGCTGGAGAAACTCAGCCAGTGAGGCAGCATCTATGGAGCAAAGGAATAAGTGACGTTTTGGGTCGAGACCTTTCTTCAGAACCGGTCTGAAGAAGGGTCTCAACCCGAAACGTCACCTATTCCTTCGTTCCATAAATGCTGCCTCACCAGCTAAGTTTCTCCAGCACTTTTGTCTACCTTTGATTTTTCCAGCATCTGCAGTTCTTTCTTTAACAAATTTGCAGATGACACACAACTGGATGGTAGTGTGAACTGTTAGAAGGATGCTATGAGGATGCAGGGTGTCTTGGACAGGTTGGGTCAGTGGACAGATGCATGGCAGATGCAGTTTAATGTGGTTAAATGTGAGATTATCCACTTTGGTGGCAAGAACAGGGAGGCAGATAATTATCTGAATGGTGTCAAGTTAGACAAAGGGGAAGTACAACGAGATCTGGGTGTCCTTGTTCATCAGTCACCGAAAGTAAGAATGCAGGTACAGCAGGCAGTGAAAAAAGCTAATGCCATGTTGGCCTTCATAACAACAGGAGTTGAGTACAGGAGCAAAGAGGTCCTTCTGCAGTTGAACAGGGCCCTAGTGAGACCACATCTGGAGTATTGTCTGCAGTTTTGGTCAAAATTTGAGGAAGGACATTCTTGCTATTGAGGGAGTGCAGAGTAGGTTCACGAGGTTAATTCCCGGGATAGCAGGACTGTCATATGTTGAAAGAATGGAGCGACTGGGCTTGTATACTCTGGAATTTAGGATGAGAGGGGATCGTATTGAAATATATAAGGTTATTAAGGGATTGGACACGCTAGAAGCAGGTAACATGTTCCCGATGTTGGGGAGTCCAGAACCAGGGGCCACAGTTTAAGAATAAGGGGTAGGCCATTTAGAACGGTGATGAGGATAATCTTTTTCACCCAGAGAATTGTGAATCTGTGGAATTCTCTGGATGCTTTCGAGAGAGAGTTAGATAGAGCTCTTAAAGATAGTGGAATCAAGGGATATGGGGAGGAGGCAGGAACGGGGTACTGATTGTGAATGATCAGCCATGAACACAATAGATGGCGGTGCTGGCTCGAAGGGCCGAATGTCCTACTCCTGCACCTATTGTCTCTTTGATTTTTGCACCATTAATGCACTCTGGGAAATTTGATTTGATTCTTCTAAATGCATGTTGTGTATAGGCTGCTGGGAATGCGCATTGATATCAAATAAAATATGATGCCGTTTTTACCATAACTGTGAACAAAACCTCATATGTTGATGGAGGGTTAAAGTCTACCTTGACAATGGATTTAAAATCTTGATGTTACAATGGCCGCTCTACGCTCTCTGTCAAAGACAGCTCCCACCATGCCCCTTTTCCCTTCCCCTATCTTGCCACCCACTCAGCAAACTATGCCCTAGATCATCTCCCACACAATCAAGGTACACAAAAATGTATTTTTTAAATGGAAATTGACAGACTCTTGATTAGTAGGGATATCAAACGTTATGCCTACTGCCCTCCATGCGATCCTCCCTCCCTCTCTCCTTTTACTTCTACCGTGACCATTTCCATCCCTTCCTTATCAGACTCTGACTTACTTCTGAGTACCCAGCCTTGATAGAAACATAGAAACATAGAAAATAGGTGCAGGAGTAGGCCATTCGGCCCTTCGAGCCTGCACCGCCATTCAATGTGATCATGGCTGATCATCCAACTCAGTATCCCGTACCTGTCTTCTCTCCATACCCCCTGATCCCTTTAGCCACAAGTGCCACATCTAACGCCCTCTTAAATATAGCCAATGAACTGGCCTCAACTACCTTCTGTGGCAGAGAATTCCAGAGACTCACCACTCTCTGTGTAAAGAATGTGTTCCTCATTTCGGTCCTAAAGGAATTCCCCCTTATCCTTAGACTGTGACCCCTTGTTCTGGACTCCCCCAACATCGGGAACAATCTTCCAGCATCTAGCTTGTCCAACCCCTTAAGAATTTTGTAGGTTTCTATAAGATCCCCCCTCAATCTTCTAAATTCCATCGAGTACAAACCGAGTCTATCCAATCTTTCCTCATATGAAAGTCCTGACATCCCAGGAATCAGTCTGGTGAATCCTCTCTGTACCCCCTCTATGGCAAGGATGTCTTTCCTCAGATTTGGAGACCAAAACTGTACGCAGTACTCCAGGTGTGGCCTCACCAAAACCCTGTACAACTGCAGTAGAACCTCCCTGCTCCTACACTCAAATCCTTTCGCTATGAATGCTAACATACCATTTGCTTTCTTCACTTGATGCAGTGTTTCACCCCGAAACATCAACAATTCCTCTCTCCCCCTCAACCCCTCTCCCCAACCAAGAGAGTCTTGCATAAATCTGATCAGATGTCCTGCACAACACCGGCTTATTATAACATTTCAGGCATTTTACTATTTCTAGGATCTCTCACATTTTAACCTAAGACTTTCCTAGTTTATGTTAAGAGTTTGGTTAGCACTGTTAGAGAATTTGCATTAGAGACTTTTCTAAAAATTCTCCCTTGACTAATTAAAAATTATTTTCAGTGACTGTGTGATTGCCTTTTTTAGGATAACTAAGGCATTAATAGAAGAAGATGGACCAAAGTGGAGAGAAAAGTTGTCACCAATCCCGGTGGTCCCTGTTTCTGCACAAGTCCATAGAGGGAAAGATGATTCTCTAACCACTGTAATTGGAAACAAGTCCCAGATTACCTGTGGAGACACAAATAAGATTCCAAATTATAATAATAGCACAACAGATCACAACCTAGGTATGAAAGTAACTATTTGATATAAAAGTATTTGATATTTGAAATCATAACCTCAAGAGTGAAGGTTGGTTACAGACCTACGGTAAGCTTTATTATCACACCTGGAATGGAAGACCTTGCAGGTGTGTGGGGCGGCCTTCAGCTAAATCTTTCTGCTTACATTAGCCTCGCCCAATGACTGATAGTACAGTCGCTAACCATGTGCACCTTGGATCAATAGCAACTATTCAGTTCTGAATCCCACTGCAGAAGCCGAGTATAAATGTCAGGCTGTTGCTCTAGTACACTACTGCAGGAGTAATATGTTGTCAGAACTGCCATCTATGATTTAAATTGAATTATCAGACTCTAACATGAGATTTTAAATTCATGTAGCAACAGTTTTCAGCCAGAAGTGCTAACGAAATGATTCATCTCAACCTCAACCTAAAACAATTGTAGGAGAAATCGTATCCTTATTATTATCCTTATCGATATCCTTATAACAATCATAAACATTATTACCCAGTTATTCTGCTCTAAATCATCAGTTAATTGATGAAAGACGTCATCATCGATGTTGTCAAGTGGCACTTAATCAGCTTATCAGTGCTATTTTGGGTTTCACCAGGACCATTGAGTTCTAAACCTCAAGATTGTCCTGGTTACAATGCGGACCAAGGAGATTAAATTCCAGAAGTTAGGCAAGAGAATGCCTAGCCTTGACATTTTCACCCCATTTAACGGAGTGCAGTTTAAGAAGTCCTAGTAAAATCAAAGTCAAATAGCATTAAGGAGAAAACACTGCAATGTTGGAGGCATAATTTGAATAAAGGAAAATGTTAGTGGTTATTGATTCTACCATCCTGTTCCCAACACATTATTGAAAGTATTCCTCAAAACAGTTTCTCAGGCCCAGCCATCTTTAACTTTATTAATGATAATCTTCCTTTTGTCATAAGGTTTGGAATAGGATGTTCATTTACAAATGGAAATAAATCAAGACTATATTCAGCCCTTCAGAAAATGAAATGGCCCAGGCCTGTGTATAACAAGACCTGGGCAACATATAAGCATGGGCTAATAGTTGTCCAGTAAAATTTGTACCACAAAATTCCCAGGCCTTGACTATCTCCAACAAGAGAGATTCCAACCACCCGTACATGATGTTCAATAGCATCAGCACCAACATCATTTAAAAAAAAATGTAGCTGGAGCACTCATATAATGTCTGTCGCTATAGTAATTCACCTGAGCCCTTTTATCTTAAAGTCACCAAATCAGATATTCTCCAACAATATTCATGAAGCTTGATACCATCCAAGACAAAGCAATCTGCTTGTTGGTACCACAACCCCCATCATTGTAATGTGGCTGCACAACATGCAGTCTATAAAAATGCATATATAAATATAATAAACTTTCCAGATCATTCCAGTTGGCCTGTAAATGTTTTGCTGTTCCTTCATCATTGCTGGATTTCAATCCTGGAACACCCTACCATTATGGAAATAATTTCACAAGAAACACTGCAGTGGTTCAAGTAGGTGGCTTATCACTGCCTGTGACAATATGGATTTGTAATAACTGATGATCTGTGACGCCTACAATATTACCGAATAGTAAAAGGCTTGGGTAGAGTGGATGTGGAGAGGATGTTTCCTACTAAGGGTAGACCAGGACCAGAGGGCACATTCCAAGAATAAAAGGACATACTGTTAGAAAGGAGAAGAGAAGGGTTTTCTTTTAGTCACAGGGTGGTGAATCTGTGGAATTAATTGCCACAGATGGATGTGGAGGCCACGTCATAAGGTCGTTTTAAAGCGAACATCGACAGATTCTTGATGAGTAAGGATGTCAAACGTTATGTGGAGAAGGCAGGAATATGTGTTGAGAAGGAACGATAGATCAGGCATGAATGAATGGCAGAGTAGACTTGATGGACTGAATGGCCTAATTCTGCTATGTTATGAAATTTTGAATCTGACCAATAAATATTAAAAATATTGAATTTTATACTCTTAATGGCGGGTGAGAGGAGGAGCCATGGGGTGCTTTAAAGGTTCTATAATATGTTCACATAACTAATTCATGACCACCATCAGAGGAGTGAAACACCTTAAGGTAAATTATCCAGTTACTGAGTATTAAATAATACCCTATATTTAGTTTTTGCATGCACCTTCCCAAGGTAATAATGAGAATATGAGATATTAAACAATTATGTCCCTTAATCCCAAATGCACTATTATTGTGCATGTATTCAAATTATTTTCCAAATATAGGATAATTTACAACTATTAATTCTTAAACTTTACAGCGACTACTTTGATTTAGATAGGGAGGAATGCTTTCTTTATTTTTTTCAATTGTAATAATTATTGAGAAATAGTTTAATATATAAAATATGCATATATAATGATCAGTCTTTGTATTGTAAATATCTGAGCTTTCTAAAGTTATATATTGTATGGTATTTAGAGTTCCTCAAACCTTTCTTAATCAAAATTTGTTTTAAAAGTTATTTCTTGCATAAAATTCTTGCAGGTAAAAATATAGAAGAGCATTTTATTTCCTTGAAGCAGGAAGGGAACAGTTTTGTGAAAAGAGCACAGTACAAGGAAGCCATTGCGAAGTACAGTGAATGCTTAAAACTTAAATCTAATGAATGCGCAATTTACACAAACAGGTAAGCAAGCATATCTACAAGGATTTGTTTGAACATAACCTGCATTTACTCATACATAAGGAATGTGCCAGTAGGAGGTAATCCATAAGAATATCACAAAAATTTACTGTAACGCTCCCTGACAGCTTGAAATCTGTCCAACTCTGGGTATATTAGGTTCATTAGGTAATGGGTTTAAGGTAAATAAGCTGATCTCCTTCAAGTGAATAATCCTTTTCATACAAACCATATTTTCTCTTTGAGCAATTCTGAGCAAGGAATGAAACCCTATTTTCACTTTTACCTAATCTGAAGAAATATTATCTTCCATAAGGTTACATCCAGTACAGATGAGATCAGGAATGCAGCAATGTGTAAGGAATATTCTTGTAGTTTTCCATTCCATTGTATTTGGAAGGCCCCCATCCCTGTCAATATTTAAATACAGTAGTTGGGCAAGAAAGTGAAGGAAATTTGTTTTATTTTGATAAATTTGAAACAATTGATCAATACCAAACAGCTTAAATTTATAAAGTTTGTTAATGTCAAAAAGATGGCACATTATGTTATTAATTATGAGAGAGAAAGTTGGAGATGATGGCCTGTGGTAACATTTGCCTGTATTCTGAAGTGGAAGTGAGCCATCCTCCATCTCAAAGGCCAGCCTAAGAAAAATAAACAGAGTTCCAATTTCATGATGAAGGTGCTGGCTAGTTTTATGTATCCACTTGATTTTTCTTACTCGTTGCTTATAACATTTGTATTAGCTAAGAATTTCTGAAAATCTTTCAAAGCATGTCATAGAAAAGTATCAAATAAAAACTGATCTATTGTTCTTTACTTTTCCTAGAGCATTGTGTTTCTTGAAACTTAATCAATATGAAGAGGCAGAAGCAGATTGTAATACAGCTCTGCAGGTGGAGCCCATGAGCATAAAAGCGTTGTATCGAAGGGCTCTGGCTTATAGAGGATTGAAAGTAAGACAGCGGATTAGTGATATCAAATCAATACTGGAATTTTATGCACTATAAACAATAATAGTAAGGAGGTCTTTGGATAGAAATGGATTATAGCAATGCTCTACATCAACTGTTTACATTATGTATGGCGGGATTAGACAACCATGTTCCTTAATTCAGGGCCAATTTGATTTTTAAAAAACATCTCACCAAGCACATATCGTGTTTAAATTTGACATGTTCATGGAAACAGAAGTTGGATACTTGGACCACATCATGCCAGAATTTGAAGGGGAAAAAATGATTTTTGAGGTGCCAGAAGACAAGAAGCACAGTTTCAAAAATAAATACCAGGCGCAAAATAATTGAATTTGGACTCCCTTTAGTCAGAGTCTGTTGAATAATGCATATTGTTCAGGTATGTTTTCCAGTGGTCTAATAATAGTTACTCTTGTAACTATGGACACATTCAGTTACATTGTCATTCCGCATCTTTATAAAAGGTCGGCAGGTGACCTAAGACCCTGCCTAACCTGTTTTACCTATCTCCCAGTCAACTTCCTGCCAATCTAGCAGAGCTTTTGCTTTGCTGAACTTTCCATACAGCTCAGTGTCAGAGTAGAATCTACAACCTGTGACCTGGATTAGGGGAAATAACAAAATGTATGGAAACTTTGTTCAGCAATTTGGGTCATAATTCACCAGATTAGCGTCTGGTTCTCATTAAGGCCCTCCCTTTTGTACTGACATGCCTGAAGATGTTTTTTTTGCTCCACACCCATTTAAATGAGCCCGTGACTATCTAACTTTCAGCACTCTGTGTCAGAGTTCCATTCAATCCTTTATACTAGTTCCCCGGCTCAGTCCTCTTTCTGCACTAGGGTGGCTAGAGACTATGATTTAATATGATATTCCGTTTAAGCAGAATTCTCTGAAAATCTACCGATATTAGCTGGGCTCAATAGACAATAGGTGTAGGAGTAGGCCCTTCGAGGTCCCCTCTCATCCTTCTATACTCCAGAATATACAAGCCCAGCCGCTCCATTCTCTCAGCATATGACAGTCTCGCCATCCCAGGAATTAACCTTGTGAACCTACGCTGCACTCCCCCAATAGCAAGAATGCCCTTCCTCAAATTAGGGGACCAAAACTGCACACAATACTCCAGGTGTGGTCTCATCTCTTGTTATAAAGGCCAATATGCCATTTGCTTTCTTCACTGCCTGCATGCTTACTTTCATTGACCGCTGAACAAGGACTCCCAGATCCCATTGTACTTCCCCATTTCCAAACTTGACATCATTTTGATAGTAATCTGCCTTCCTGTTTTTGCTACCCAAGTGGATAACTCACATTTATCCACATTAAACTGCATCCGCCATGCATCTGCCCACTCTCCCAACCTGTCCAAATCACCCCGCATTCTCATAGCATCCTCCTCACAGTTCACACTGCCACTCAGTTTTGAGTCATCTGCAAATTTGCTAATGTTACTTTGAATCCCTTCATCTAAATCATTGATGTATATGGAATATAGCTGCGGTCCCAGCACCGAGCCTTACGATACCCCACTGCCTGCCATTCTGAAAGTGACCCGTTAATCCCTACTCTTTGTTTCCCGTCTGCCAACCAATTTTCTATCCATGTCAGCACTCTACCCCCAATACCATGTGCCCTAATTTTGCCCACTAATCTGCTATGTGGGACTTTATCAAATGCTTTCTGAAAGTCCAGGTACACTACAGCCACTGGCTCTCCCTTGTCCATTTTCCTAGTTACATCCTCAAAAAAATCCAGAAGATTAAGGGCCTGTCCCACTGCGGCGACCTAATTGGCGAGTTTACAAGAGTTTGCCCTCGACTAATACTCGCAACATGGTTGACACGAGGTCCTAGGAGGTCTTTGTAACTCTCCTTCATGTTCGTGAGTAGTCCCCGCGTACTCGAGGCCTCAGCTAGGTTGCGGCGTATTTTTCAACATGCTGAAAAATGCCCGCGAGTAAACAAAGGTCGCAATGGAAAAAATCTTTTTTTTACTCATAGGTTTAGTCGAGTAGGTAATCAAGGGTAGTCGAAGGTAGTCGTAGATAGTCTTCAACATAGTCGAAGGGAGATCGAAGGAGATCATCTTCACTCTCCACTATTCGGTGTCCAATTCCTGAAGCTAGTCTTCAACATAGTCGAAGGAGGTCGAAGAAGGTCTTCAACAGGACACTTTTTCAAACTCTCCTAAACTTTTCTAAACTCGCCAATTAGGTCGCCAGAGTGGGACAGGCCCTGTAGTCAAGCATGATTTCCCCATTGTAAATCCATGCTGGCTCGTTTCTCTGGAATCCCATCTGAATCTAACCAAATGTAGCACCTCGCTGATGAGAAGGAATGGAAATCAGAGGTGGACCCTACTTAGAGATCTACGGAAATGGTTTGTGGCAGTATATCTGGGACAGAAGGAGGGACTTTGCAGATAAAGTCTTTTAACAAAACCTTCCTTGAAAGTCTGGAGAGGCAGTCGTGCTTGTATAGTCCTCAAAGAAACCTATAACAAAAATTAAACTTATCTTCTTGGGAATCTTCCAACCTGCAACCTATTTCCCAAATAGTTTTAACGGTTTGGGGCATGTTACAGCTCCAGACTCTGACCTCCAACAACAATTTGCAGATCGGTTCCAGGTCTACATGACCACATTGCTTTTCAGGTAATTTATTTACCTGTTTTTAATACCCATGCACAACAGGATCAAAGTGAATAAGTATCTGCCATGTTTACATGGAACATGTTTAGACCCACAACCCCTGCACATCTCTGTACCTCCACAAATCTGCCTTTTCCAATCAGAAGGAGTGAAGTTTTGCTTCTCAAACTCAACTCTTCCAAAGAGTTGATTAACTTACACCAGTTTCCTGGAATCAAATTTTAAATATCATTGGTATAAAAGCTATTTGAGATTCCTGTGGCAAATCTAAAACAAAATTGCAGTTTAAAATGCAATTATGAGATCACAGCACTTTCAGCTCTGTAATATGATTTTTTTTCCCCCCCCAGAACTACACAGCCAGTATCGATGATCTCAATAAAGTATTGGAACTTGATACACATGTCACTGAGGCACAGAAAGAATTGCTGGAGGTATCTGAAATTTTGGAAAAAATAGGCAGAAGCGGATCTCTCACTAAGACCTGCAAACAAGAAAAACAGAGAAAACATATCCAGATACAGGAGGTATATATTTATTTCGACATCACCTGATAAAATGGAAGGATGCATTTAACTAAACCAGACCTGACACTTTACATTAAGTAGATTCAATCTACTTTAAAACAGTCACTAGAAGGAACTGCATATCATATGGCTTTAGTAGTCAGGAGGCAGACATGAAATATACTTGAAGATAAGAAAGCTATCAAAAGAAAGACCCCTACACCCTGCCCCCACACCCTTCGCCCCCACAACCCCTCACCCACACAAACCCCCCACCCACACAAACCCCTCCCCTCATAACTCACCCACCCCCAGAAACTCCCCACCCACACACCCCTCCCCTTGCGCACACATCCCCCTGCCCACACACACCCTCACTCACAACCCCCCCCCCCCACTCACACCCCCCCCCCAACCCCCAATCAACCCTTCCCACATGGAGGGGGGGGGGGGAATCTCACTCTCTCCTTACCCCCCTTGAAGCTGCTGATTCCATTGTCTCTCCTTCACCTTCCCTCCCTCTCCTTTTCCCTACCCTTAGTCACTCCCTCACCTCTCCCCTTTCGCACTCCCCCACCAATGACAATTTTTAAATATAATTTCTTCTCCTCCTATCCCCCCCACTCTGTGAACTCTCACAGCTACCGTATAGGCAGCAGAGATAACATTGTGATGTCATTTTCGGTTTTGGAATGTTCACTGCGGCGTGTGACTGAGATCACATTGTGATGTCATTTTCAGTTTTTGGAATCTTCACGGCAGCTTGTGTAAATGAGATCCCATTGTGATTGGATGACTGAGATGCCATTGTGACATCATCACTGGAAGCTGCTGGAAAAGTCTTCCACTCACAGGCAGTTATTATTTTAAAAGATGGCTTTTTTTAAACTTTAAATATAAATAATGTGAAATATAACGTCAAAAGTGAAGAAACATGATACTGACGACCACAGGAAAAAGCTGAGTAAGATTCTGCAGACATTTTTGCACTATTGTATACAATTTTGGCGTAGTTCTGATCTCACAGAGACAAACAAGACGAGACTTTTAATAGTATGTAGATGAACGATCAAAATTGTACATAAGAAGCAAAATTGTAGGTTTATCAAATACATTTAAATTTAACTTAATGTGCATTTTTATCAATACTTTCACTCCATATCTATGGTGTTTTGCTTCAATTAAGTAGAAATAAGGAAGTTTATTTTTTCAAAAAATATGTTACCTGCCACTGCTATTTTTTTCCTAGATTCGAGTGGAATGCCAATTTTAAAAAGCAGGCATATTAATATTTAAATTTAAATATTTTGCTGGCCATTTAAGTTCAATCAAAGTAACAAAATATTTTCCCATTTGGGTTAACCCAGCACCTCTCCTTTATTTTGGGCCTTCAAGAACGTGTAGGCATTAGATGAGTGCATTTCTACTTTCAGAAGTCAATGGATTTTCAGCCAAATAAGCATTCTTATACTGTGAGTGTGAATTGCGAGTTTGGCTAGCTGCTCAAACTTCCATAAAGAGAACAATAGTCACTTGAATACTTTGACTAAAATTATTTAACTCAATGCAGACCTTCCTGATACTGTTTTATGGATAAGTGTTTAACCCAGGATATCAAATTATTTTCTTATCTTAACTTTGAACGTATTAAGTTTGACAAAATATACGCTTCTTAAAACTATAAACATTAAAAAAATTTGCAGATGCTGGAATTCTGAAATAAAAGCAAAATGCTGGCGATATCCTGCAGGCCATAAAACATTTGTTGAGAAAAAAACAGAATTAATATTTCAAGCTGATGGATGACTCTTCATTGATTTACGTCGTTCCGCTTTCTTTTCAAATTTCTATATCTAAACTATGGTTTATCACCTCTGATTCTTTTTCAATCGATTCAGTGCTTACCAGGACTCTAGCTTAACTCTCTTCTTTAAATTTGATATTGTTTCCATAAATGTCAATCTTCTGTGAAACAATATTAAGTTATTGTTGATACCAGAGTGCCCTGCTGTGGTATTTCATTCCATGGGTAAAAGTGGTAAAGCTCATTGATATGTAGTGATCAGTATGCCTAATTCATTAACACACAATGTTTAAGAAAGAACTGCAGATGCTGGTAAAATCGAAGGTATACACAAAATGCTGGAGAAACTCAGCGGGTGAGGCAGCATCTATGGAGAGAAGGAATTGGTGACGTTTCGGGTTGAGACCCTTCTTCAGACTGATGTCATGGGGAGGGGGTAGGACAAAGAAAGAATGTAGGTGGAGACAGTGGGACTAGTGGGAGAACTGGGTGGGGGGGGTGTGTGGGTGGGATGCAGAGAGAGAGCAAGGGCTACCTGAAGTTAGTGAAGTCAATATTCATATCGCTGGGGTGTATAAGCAAAATATGAGGTGCTGTTCCTCCAATTTGCACTGGGCCTCACTCTGGCAATTGAGGAGGCACAGGAGAGAAAGGTAGGTAAGATTGGAAATGGGAGGGGGAATTGAAGTACTGGGCCACAGGGAGATCAGCTAGGTAAAGACGGACTGAGCGATAACATACCACATCCATAGAATTCTCCCCTCTGTACTCTGGGCTGGAAAGCATGGTAAAGGTTGCAAGTGGGGGGTAATAACGTTACTGCCTTCATATGTAAAGTTCTTAAGGGTCATTTCTGTGATTGTTTTCCTATCTAGACAGTATTAAAATCTACTATTGACTAGGTATGTTACAAAACTTACCTTTAGCGCATTGCAGTTCTGCCACTGCCCGTGTGCACGACTTTGGCGCCTTTGAGAGGGGGTCGGGTTTAAAATGTTGTTTACTCCAGACCATTCAAATCAATCTTTGTCAAGGGATTTAGCTGCTGAAGAGAAATCGCTCCGACATTTGTTTTATGGAGGTATTTTTAAACTGCCCTGAATAATTTAATTGCTGGAGTGAATTAAAAATCATCTTCCAAAGCTGTGAACGCCGACAACTGGACGTAGGGGACAAAAGAAGGTAGACAGTTTATTATTACATAAAAACGTGCTTCTTAGGAAGCCTTTAATCAAAATTTCATGTTGCGAAAAGGTGACTTAAAAAATATACGAACCGGCAGTGTTTTTCCTGCCGATTTGGGGTTAAATTCACCGCAAACCGCAACGTTCCAAACGATCGCGTTCCACAAAAACCCACTCGCAAGTTGATTTAAATGGCCATTAATTTACGGGAATTAAACACTAAATTCCTCCCATTTGGCCTATAAATTCATGACAATGAGATTTAAAAATCATTTTATATTGTGAATTCTTGTGTGAATGTTATTTGGACACTTAGGCTTTTAAAAAATGTTAACCTTTTCTTAAGAAATGGATAGATGTTTAGATCTAGTAATTGAATTTTGTAATTAGCTACAATTAGGTAACCAACTAATTATATGCTTTAATTCCAGGTCATCCAAGTAAGACTGTTTCATATTTGTTTCAGAATGCTTCAATCTATAATAACTGAAAATTTAATTGCGTTCTCTTAATTTTTAAGAAAGTTATGGGCTTTTGACTGTCCTTGATCACAGCTTTTGTGTTAAGTCAATGGAAAAGCTATAGGGAACAAGATGTTAATTTCCGAGTATGAAAATGGCCATAACTTTATTAATACTGAAGATATATAAAAGAGAATTAGGTGTCAAATTAAACTTTTTTATGCTTTATCTGATGGGATAAATTGCAGACTTGATTTTTTATATCTCAAAATGTTGTAACATTGCTATATTAACCTGTACACTACATATAAGCACTCAACCTTTCAAAATCCAGTGAGTTCACACAGTAGAAAACAATCATACATTGTTGGCATGTCTCTCACAGCATTAAAGGTTTACATTTCTTCCAATAAAAATCCTGCAATAGCAGAAATTTTAGACACTTATTGGTTATTTTATTAGTTTCATCCAGTAAAAGCAGTACTGAGATTGTGAGACAAGCATGATGAGTCCAAATCTTAATCAGGCAGTCCACTTGTAGGTTCATTTTCTGTAATTTTGTCCACCTTTCTCAAATACAATAATCTAACTTTAAACAATATTTTTGGCATTTTTTAACAGTTTCCTTCCAGTTTTTGTTGATATGTAATCCTTCAGTTTTTTTCCATTTTTATCTCTTAAAAGGTCGCTGATAGTGATGAAGAGGAGAATGAAGTCAAAACTACCGAGTGTGAAAATATTCCTAATCTTAATGTTGGGAAAGTGGATTCTGTAATAAATGACTGTACTTCATATGGACAAGATGCTTTTGAAAATTCTTATTCGCCTTCAAAAAAAGGAGTTAATTTAGAGCCTGCGAATGCATATGAATTTTGGCAAGCACTGAATGTTTTGCAGGCTAAGAACAATCTTGCTGGATGTGCAGAGTTGCTAAGAAATGTAAAACCAGAAGATTTACCATCCATGATGAGTAATAAACTGGAAGCTGATGTGTTCACTATGTTTATTCAGGCTTTGAAGGAACATCTTTTAGAAAAGTATCCCAATCTTGTGTATCAGCATCTTGTTCATCTGTGCAAAGCAGAAAGATTTAAGGTATGTGTTGCTTAAAGTATTGGTATTTTTTAAATTGCTTAGAATTGAAGGTGTTAAAGCTCTGTACCTCTCCTTTTATTCCTTTCTCCTTCATACATTTATCTAACTCTTGAAGCATCTGAGCCTCAACCACTTAATGTGACAGCAGTTTCCATTTTCTAACCCCTCTCTTCAAACAAAAATTTCTACTGAATTCTGTCCTGGATTTACTTGTGACTTTATATTCCCTATGTCTACCCTCTCAATTTTGACAATTTTAAAAAGAGTTCACTCCACACTTGATCATTGTTACTTGTTTGCATATCTTTCATTCATATGTTCTATATCACCATCTATCCCTCTCATTTCCCTTTCCCTGACTCACACCCTGAAGAAGGATCTCGACCCAAAATGGCATCTATTACTTTTCTCCAGAGATGCTGCCTGAGCCGCTGAGTTACTCCAGCTTTTTATGTCTATGGTAATTAATGGTCAGTGTGGGCTGAAGGGCGTGTTTCCACGATGTATCCTTAAACTAAATTTTTTTTAAAAGATAGGGGTCAGAAGTAAAAAGGGTGTCGCCACCTTGCTGGGGTTATCTTACAAACCACCCAACAGTCAGTGGGCGATGGAGGAACATGTGTATATATTAGAGAGATGCATAAAATTAGGGTTTTGGTAGTGGAGAATTTCAGTTTCTCAAATATTAACTAGGATTGGGAAAGTCTAAGAAGAGCTGGTACTTTTTATGCACTGTGTAAATAAACTAATGTGAGAAGAAACATTACTGGACTTTATTTTGGCTTATGTATCTGATCCAGTAATGGGAGTGTCTGTGGAAGATCATTTTGGAGATAGTGACCATAACTTTTTCAAGTATCCATGCATTCCCTCTTCTCCCCAACTAGGCGTCCTACTACTGTAGTTCCACTGTGCGTATCTTTGTATCACTTTGCTATCACCACATCCCCAGCCACAATGGGCATCATGGGCTCCATCCTTCCTTGGTCATTTGTTACTGGCCCTGCTTTGTTCTTGCCTTTTATCATCTCCAGTTCGGTCCCCTCACCTTTCAATCTGAAGAAACGTCCGGACCCGAAACGTCAGCCATCCTTTTTCTCCAGGGATGCTGCCTGACCCGCTGAGTTACTTTGTGTGTATCTTATACATAGACAATAGGTGCAGGAGTAGATCATTTGGCCCTTTGAGCCAGCACTGCCATTCAATGTGATCATGGCTGATCATCCACAATTAGTACACCCTTCCTGCCTTCTCCCCATATCCCTTGATTCCACTAGCCCTAAGAGCTCTATCTGACTCTTTTGAATGCATGCAGTGAATTGGCCTCCACTGCCTTCTGAGGCAGAGAATTCCACAAATTCATAACTCTGTGTGAAAAAGTTTTTCCTCATCTCAGTTCTGAATGCCTACCCCTTATTCATAAACTGTGGCCCCTGGTTCTGGACTCCCACATCATCGGGAACATGTTTCCTGCATCTAGTGTGTCTAATCCCTTAATAATCTTATATGTTTCTCATCCTTCTAAATTCCAGTGTATACAAGCCCAGACACTCCATTCTTTCACCATGTGGCAGTCCCGCCATCCCGGGAATTAACCTCGTGAACCTACACTGCACCCTCAATAGCAATAATGTCCTTCCTCAAATTCAGATCTTTGGTATAAAACAGCATCAGCAGTTTCATTCTACACATTCTATATATTTTAAAGTGGTTATGGAAAAGGACAAGGATGAACCAGTAATAAAGATCTTAAATTGGGGGGAAAACATTTTATTTTAACATAGCAATATGTCTTCCTCTTCAAGACAGCATGGCCTGATAACAATACATGTGTGCGCCTAACATCAGTTGCATGAAGTTACTAGCAAAACATCTGAGGGAGCGGATTAATTCATGAATGATAGGGTTTTAAGGAGGAAATTCAGGAAACTTTCCCCTTTATATGAGGTGGATGAAACAAGAGGACGTAGATTTGTGGTAAGAGATTTAGAGGGAATCTGAGGGGGATCTTTTTTCACCCAGAGTGTAACTACTTGGAATGAACTGCCTGATTGGGTGAAGCTGGGTCACTGATAGGATTTAAGAAGTGCTTAGAGCACTTGAATCGGCAGAGGACCATAACCAATTGCCGGGAGATGGGATTCATTCAGAAGGGTGACCACTGTATATCAACTAGTCATGAAATATTAACTCCTGACTGCCGTGGACAAGTTGGGTCAAATGGCCTATTTCCATGCTGTATTATTCTACAACTGCCTTGTATTTTAAGAGATGGTTTATCTGCATCTCTTAACAGATAAAGACACTTTACCTGTAATCTTTACAAGGTTAATTGCAAACTGGGGGCCCAGCCAGGGAGTGAGGACAGTAGAACCTGAAAGTTCCCACTTCTGAGTCAAAAAAGTAGTTAATGGTTAGTCGATATTCTGAGAGATGAGACATCCAGGAAGGTACTCCTGAGTTCCCCAATTAGAGTGCAAACTTTGCAAGAAACACTTAACAATAATTTTCTTGTATTCATCCCCTTACAGGAGGAGTATAGACTGTTGTTCCAACCCTTTTTAGATCCTCTCCTCCCCCACTCTTTCCAGTGCATATTGCAGAAGGATGCAAAACAAGTACATCATGATGTTTCTGATCGTTTTCCCCCATCTCCCTCTGAGCATCCTTCTTCCAAGCACAAAGTACAAAACAAGGCATCTGGCACTGTTACTGGTTATTGGTAATCTCTGTAATTGGAATGATTATTCAAGAAGTGACAAAATAGTGGTTGCCCACAGTTTTGGTGTAGAGTCATTTCTACTTCACCTTAAGTGTTTCCCTTATGACTTGATGGCCTTTCTCATTTATCCCAGTGGCCTGATTCAACCCCAAAAAATCAGTTGAGTTGATCTTGAGTTGACAACTTGCAAGATTAAGTTACTCCTCTAATTTATCAAACAAGTATTAGACTCACTATCTTCAAAACAATTGGACTAACATTAGAGGTTCAGGAAGACTTCTGGATATTTCCAACGCATGAAATATCATGCTAATGAAAAGAAGGTGAACTATACACAAAACACATGTTGAAATTATGCACATTGTCAAATGCACTTATAAAATTAAATTAGAGAAATTATTATAGCTTGTATTTAACTTTCTTGAAACTAATTTGCGATAAATAATTTAAATATCTTTTATTTTTGTGCAGATTGCATCAGTGATCGTTGGTAAAGGGAGGGAAGAGGAGCAACAACTCTTTAGTAGTTTGTCACAGATGAAGAGCAATGAGTTCACCTCTGAAGATGTAAAGAATCTAGCAAGAAAATATGATATATAATATTTTCAAGGAGTCAATTTAATATGGAACTCAGGTGGTTTGGACCTACGGAAATTGTGTGGCTTGCGATCTGCACACTTTTCCACTCACTTCTACATTCTTAATTGTTAATTGTTAATTCAAACTGAAAATGTGACCCAAAAATCTTTTACTTTGTCCCACCCTATTCATGGTATGTTTCATCCATCCAATAGAATTAACTGTTTAATAATCTGTCATTGTTTACTAAAAGATAAACTATCATTTTCAAAGTTGTGAACTCAATTCTCAAAAACCAGCAAGACCTATCAATTCGTCAAGTTGAATATACGCTCTTGTTTTCCCATCGATAGCACAAGAACAATTGTTGTTCACTATCAATCCTCTTATGTTTGGTATTTTAGCGTCTGAATTTTACAGATTTCAGACTATCTATTTAAATAGACTGCCTTTTGTTATTAGAATAAAATGATTTTTGCTTGTGGATTGCCTGGTGAATACTAATATATTCATGATTGAATATTAATTAGGTGTACTTTCTCAATCTATGATGAAACCTTCAACTTTAAATGCAGAATGCAGTAAGTTTGTACTTATATGCAGCTATATTATAAGATGTTGCCCGTTAGTGATAAAAAATGTATGCACTGTGATGCAATCTCCTACTTAAAGTCAAAAGGCTGCAAAATATTGCTTCAGCCTCTTATATTTATGCACTAAAAGAATAAACTGTATTGATACTTCTGTTCCAAAGGATTTTTGATTAAAATAATTAGCAAAATGGTATTTCACCGTGTGCACTCGACCTGCCCAGGCTTGCAGCACAAAAAGTCCCAACCAGAAGCATCACCTATCCTCATTCTCCAGCGAATGCTGATGTATTGGCTGAATTAATCTAGCACTTCGTCTTTTTGTTATGAACCAGTGTCTGAAGTTCCTTGTTACTTCTTTCTAATTAAGAGCCCTGCTTCCTCCCAAAATTCCCATACTATGATGTGCAGGAAGGAACTACAGATGCTGGTTTGCACTGCAAATGGACACAAAATGCTGGAGTAACATAGCAGGAGAAGCAGCATCTCTGGAGAGAAGAAATGGGTGACGTTTTGTGTGCACCATAATGTGGAATACAAGAATATTTGGTTCAGATGTTTAGTCATTTCCCAGTGGTGCAACTTAATGAAGGCAGAGTTGAGTCATTACAACCCAATTGTAATTTAGCTCTTTGGGCTATCAAGGGATATGGGGGTAAAAACAGAACAGGATGCTGATTTTGGATGTTCAGCCATGATCATATTGAATGGCGGTGCTAGCTCGAAGGGCCAAATGACCTACTCCTGCATCTATTTTCTACGTTAGGGTAACACTGTTGTACAAGCAGCTGGCCTGCTGATATACTTGAAACAGCCCAAGTAGTGAGAAGATATACTTTCTTTCCAAAACAAGTACTTAGAAATGATTGTGATCAGATTAGTTATATAATCCAGTTATACTGCTCTAGGTAACTTTAGATAAACTAAAGTAACATTGCTTTGTCGGAACAAAGCAGGAACAGCCTAAGTAGAAGGCAAAAGATAGACACAAAGTACTGGAGTAACTCAGTGGTCAGGCAATATCTCGAGAGAAAAACCAATGGGTGATGTTTTGGGTCAAGACAGAAAGTAGAGTGGAGGGAACTGGAGGAAGAAAAGGCCAGAACAAAGCAGGGCCAGCAACAGATGACCAAGTAAGACTGGAGGTCCAGCCAGCGCTACTTTGTTCTGGCCATTTCTTACCTATAGTTCCCTCCCCTCTACTTACAGTCTGAAAAAGGATCCCGACCCAAAACATCACCCATCCTTTTACTCCAGAGATGCTGCCTGACCTGCTGAGTTGCTCTTTGTGTCTATCGTCGGTATAAACCAGCATCTGCAGTTCCTTTCTGCATAAAAATAGGTCAGTATTGATGCTGTGATACTTTGTATTAGTTTATTTGTGCACTCCATATTAAATTGCAAGATATTATTTTGTTATCCCGGTAATATTTGGAAAACCACACTGAAAATGGAAAAATAAAATACCTTCGAGAGTTCCCTTTCAAATATAGAATTGGACATTGCTCCCCCTCCCCCTAGTCACAACAGAGACAGAGTCCCCCTTGTCTTCACCTTTCAATCCATCTCCTGTGGCATACAGCACATAATCCTCCGATATTTTTGCCACCTCCAACGGAAACCCATTACTAGCCACACTTCCCACCGCCACCCTTTTCCACTTTCCTCCGCAACTCACTGGTAACTAATCCTTTCCACCCAAACCGCCCCTCCCTGAGCACTTTTCCCTGCAACCGCAGGAGATGCAACACCTGTCCCTATAACTCCTCCTTCGACTGTCCAAGGACCCCAACAGTCCCTTCAGGTGAGGCAGAGGTTCGCTGGCACCACCTCCAACCTCATCTACAGTACCCGCTGTTCAAGGTGTGGACTCCTATATATAAGCGAGATCAAGTGATGACTGGGCGATCGTTTTGCTGAACATCTTCGCTCAGTGTGAGTGGGTCTGGGCCTACTCGATCTCCCGGTTGCTAAGCACGAATGAGGCCAAACGAAAATTGGGGGAACAGCACCTCATATTTCTCATGGGTAGTATGAATGCTAATTTCTCCCACTTAAAATGACACATGATTTCACTTTCTCCATCCCTCCCTCACCCTAATTCTACTAGTTTCACGGTCCTCCGGATTGATTTTACTGTTTATATGCCTCATTGTCACCTACCCCTCATCCAACAATTTTAAAACAGCACTCCAGCACCAATAAATTGCAAAACGTAATCTTTTGTTTATATTTCGTTTACAGATATACTGAATCTCCATTGACCACCAATCACCCGTACACTAGTTCTATGTTAACTCACTTTTGTGCCCACTAAGGGAAATTTACAAAAAACAATTAACCTACAAACCTGCATATCTTTGGAATGTTGAAGGACACCAGAGCAGCCGGAGAGAAAAGACAGTCACAGGCAAAATGTACAAGCTTCATACAAACAGCACCCATGGTCAGGATCGAACCCAGGTTTCTGGTACTGCAAGGCAGCAACTCTACCATTGTGCAACTGTGCCACCCCTAAAGGCTTTTTGTATTCAAGAAAGCCACATGAGCAACATAGAGCACCCAGGATGAGGTGTTCCAAACCAGGGCATCAGAGATGTCCTCATTCTTTAGGGAACGGGGGTTCCCCTCTTTGACTATAGATGAGGGTCTCACCAAGATCTCTTTTATATCCTGTAGCTCTGCACTCACTCCCCATTCCCCCACTCATAACAAGGACAGAGACCCCCTTGTCCTCACCTTCCACCCTACCAGCTGTCACATACAACAGATAATCCTCCGACATTTTCGCCACCTCCAACAGGATCCCACCACTGGCCACATCTTCCCATCTCCTCCCCTTTAGGCATTCCGCAGAGACCGCTCCCTCCACAAGTCCCTAGTCAATTTGTCCCTTTCCACCCAAACCACTCCCTCCCCTGGTACTTTCCCTTGCAACCGCAGGAAATGCTACACTTGTCACTTTACCTCCCCACTTGACTCCATCCAAGGATCTAAGCAGTCTTTCCAGGTGCGGCAGAGGTTCACCTGCACCTCCTCCAACCTCATCCATTGCATCCGCTGCTCTTGGTGTCCGCTACTCTACATAGCGGACACCAAGAGCAATAACCAACCTGATCTCCTGGTGGCTCAGCACTTCAACTCCCCCGACCATTCTGTCCTGGGTCTCCTCCATGGCCAGAGTGAGTCCCACCGCAAATTGGAGGAGCAGCACTTCATATTTCGCTTGGGTTGTTTCCACCCCAGCGGTATGAACATTGACTTCTCCAATTTCAGGTAGTCCTTGCTTTCTCTCTCTTTCCCCTCTCCAGCTCTCCCACAGCCCACTGTCTCCGCCCCCACACCCCCACATCAGCTTGAAAGGTCTCGACCCGAAACATCACCTGTTCCTTCGCTCCATAGATGCTGCCTCACCCGCTGGGTTATTCCAACATTTTTGTCTACCTTCGATTTTTCCAGCATCTGCAGTTCTTTCTTAAACATTTAGATACATTTTTTCATCTGTTATTCAGTTTTAGAAATGGCCATGACCCAATATAGAGCAAAACAGTAAAACCACCTTAGCTATCCAATAATATTATTACTTAATTATCAAATGTTTCTCAGTAACCTCTGCTTCATATGCTTCAATAACATTAACCAGAAACTCTGTTTGGATTCCCATGCACTTGCTCAACTCAGTCCCATCCATCTACCCAAATCCAGGCTTCCACCTAACACGATGATTGTGACCAAAGATTGTGGCAATTTCTGAAACAATGCCCAGGTTAATTTTCCCCTTCCTTGCTGCATTGTAACGTCTTCATCTTTGCAATCAGCCCAACAAGCCCCACATCAATATTTCCCAAGTCAATATTTTGCAAGGTGCTGTCTTTCTGAAAATGCTATTCTGTGGGATCTTTCTAATCTTAATCTTTCTAATGTTGCAGGTACAACATAATTACTCTGCCATCTATCAAATTTTGATGCATGCATCAATGTGATCAGCCATGATCACATTGAATGGCAGTGCTGGATTGAAAGGCCAAATGGCCTACTCCTGCACCTATTGTCTATTGCATTCAAATATTTTAGGTTTATGTCCACTTTGTTTCAGATTATGTAAAGATAAATTATGCAACTGCTACAATCTACCTTTTATGCTTTCATAATCTTTAAAGAAAACACTTCAGTTTACACCAAGTACCAGATGGAATATAAATATTTTCTGGCTGAAGTAGCACCTCATTTCCCCCTCATAATTTTCATTCCATACTCTCCAGAGATGCTGCTTCACCCGCTGAGTTACTCCTGCATTTTGCGTCTACCTTACCTCTAAACCTTTCCTATCCACGTACCTGTCCAAATGTCTTATAAAGGTTATTATAGTACCTGCCTCAACTTCTTCCTCTGGCAGCTTGTTCCATATACCCACCACACTGTGAAAAAAATGCCCCCTTCGGATTTCTATTAAATCTTTCCCCCCCCCCCCCCCCCCCTCACCTTAAACCTATGTTTCTAGTTCTTGTTTCCCAATTGCCCTACTGGGTAAAAAGACAGTGCATTCACCCTATCTATTCCCCACATGATTGTGTACACCTATAAGCTCACCCCGCAGCCTCCAGCACTCCAAGGAATAAAGTCCTAGCTTGCCAACTCTCTCCCTACACGTCAGGCCCTCAAATCCTGACAATATCCTTGTACATCTTCTCTGCACTCTGCCCAGCTTACATCCTTCCTATAGCAGGGCAACCCAAAACTGAATAATAATCTAAGTGCAGCCTCATAAATGTATTGTACAACTGCAACAGAACATCCCACTATACTCAATACTTTGACTGAAGGACTATGCACCAAAAGCCTCGACCACCTTATCTACTTATGATGTAATTTTTAGGGAACTATGTACATGCATTCCAAGATCCCTCTGTTCAACCACAATCTGAAGGTCCCTGCTATTCACTGTGAAGGTCCTGCCCTGGTTTTACTTCCCAAATTGCAACACTTTGCACTTGTCAGCATTTGATGCCATCCTCAACCATACCTCCACCCACTGGCCCAGTTGGTCAAGATCCTGCTTCTCCACTTGCCCAGTTGATCAAGATCCTGCTTCTCCACTTGCCCAGCTGATCAAGATCCTACTCCATTAAATACCTTGCTGAAGTCAATATAGACAATGTCTACAGCTTTGCCCTCATCAATCTTTTTGGTTATTTCTTCAAAAATTACAGATTCGTAAGACACCATCTGTCATAAATATACTATCTCTAATCAGCGCCTGTCTATCCAAATGCATATACATCTTATCCCTCAGAATTCTGCCCAGTACCTTGTCTATCACAGAAGATAGGGTCACCGGTTTATAGTTCCTCTGCATTCATTTGCAGCCCTTCTTAAAAAAAGCACCATTAGCTATCCAACAGTCTTCCAGCATCTCATCTGTGTCTAGTGATTCGTATATCTCAGCTAAGGCTCCTGCTACTTCTCTAGCTTCCCACAAAGTCCTCAGATATATCTGATCAAGCCCATATTCATCTACCTTCATATGCCCAAAGACATCCAGTACCTCCTCAACCATAATACAGAGTGTCCTCAAGGCATCCCCATTAATGTTCCATATTCTGCAGCTTTCATATCTTTGTCCACAGTAAAAATAAAGATATGAAATGTTTCCATGCTGTATCACTCAACTCTGAGATGGACAAGTGAGGACCTTGCCCATCTCAGAGTTGAGTGATACGGTAAAGAAACAGGCCCTTCGGCACATGTCCCAACTACGCATCTCCACACGCAGATGTCCACATTGATTTCTGAGAGGCCCTATTCTCTCTCGAATTACCCTCTTTCCCTTAATGTACTTACAAAATCACTAAATGTTCCTATCTATTATCTGCCAGAGCCATCTCCTTTCCCCCTTTTTGCCCTCCTAATTTCCTTCTTAAGTATGCTCCTCAGTTCACGAAACATTTCCAGGGATCCCTGCACCCGTCCCATGCCTTCTTTCTCCTGACCTCAATTTATTTTATCATCCCAAACATCCTTTCTCCCACCAGCTTTGCTTTTCACTCTAACAGGAACATGCATGCCCTGAACTTGTCAACCCACTTTTAAAAGCATCCCACTTTCCAGACGTTCCCTTGCCCAATAAACTTTAGCAAGTTCCAGTATAATACATTCAAAGTTGGCCTTGCCCCATTCTGTATTTTAACTTGTGGGCCCGCCCTGCCTTTATCCATAACTATTTTAAAACCACTAGAGCAGTGGTCATTGGACCCAAAAGGCTCACCCACAGGTCTTTCAGTTACTTGCAGTAGCGTGACGCAACAGTAGAGTTGCAAGCCTTACAGCGCCAAAGATCCAGATTTGATCCTGACTACAGATGCTTGCCTGTACGTAGTTTGTACATTCTCCCCTTGACCTGGGTGGATTTTCTCAAATATCTTTGGTTTCCTCCCACACTGTAAAGATGTACAGGTTTTTAGGTTTGGTAAAATTGTAAATTGTCCCGTATGTGGGTAAGATAGTGTAAGTGTGGGGATTGCTGGTTGGTGCAGACTCGGTGGGCCAAATGGCTTGTACCCAAGTTGTATCTCCAAACTAAACTAGCCTCTCTTAATTTCCTAAGAGTAGATCCAAGCTTTGCCTTCTCCCTTGTCAGGCCCTCTAAAATTGCCAGATCGTTTCTTGAACACATTTGACAAACCCATTTATGCCCTTTGCACTATGACAGTCCTAATCTATATTGGGAAAGTTAAAATCCCCTATGATAACCCTATTTGTCTTGCAGCCGAGCTGTACTTAAGCTGCACTCATGCTAAACTACTCACCGAAAGGTGACTCAGTTTTGCAACCCCACCCAAATACCAAGTACATTTCTCAGCAGAGATGACAAATTAACACCTATTCAAGTAACCACTTCTATTGAAGACTTATCTGATAGCTTGTTGGCTGGCACTCAAGGACTGGCTGGTTAAAAGTCTGAACTCCAAATTCAAACTAATTTTAGAAAGATCAATACTTCATTTCTTGTCTTTTGCAACCTGCACTGGTCTGACTATGCTATCAGTCTACAATAATTTGCTTTTCAAATTAGCCCAAGTAACTTGATAGGAAAAGTCAGTTCTTATCCCAATCAGATGACCGGTGTTATATTCCCACCAGGGATCCCAAAATAACCAATGCAGTAACACTGACGGACCTTCCGCCCTCTAATCCAGTTACCACCACAAAAAATAAATTTCCTTTGCTCAGACAACACTGGCATCTTCCCAGTCTATATGCATGAAGTCTGTTACTGAGCCAACGGATGGTACTTAGTTAGAATATTCTTTTTTAAAAAATGCATTTAATATTTGAAAATGTTTTCAGACTATAAGAATACTCAAAGTGAAGGATTTTATTATATTTATTTTTTAGATACGCTTCTTACAGTCACCCTGTTAGGCAAACCAGCTTGCAAATATATAAATACCAAACCAAGCATAGGCAACACATTGTAACTGGCACTAGTGTTCTAAAGCGTAAAGAAAATTAAAAAGATTGCAACTTGTTAATTTTTTTTATTCTTCCGTTCGTTCATAAGGATAAAATTTCAAGCATTATCAACATGGCAACATAAACCAAATACACACTGCATAATGCGCAAAACATATTGTAATAACTCAATTTTGCATTTAAGTGAAGTTCAACAGTGCACCTTTTAGGCCGAGGATAGCCTTTGTGAGTTTTATTAGTGTCTCAGTCCATAAGGGGGAAAAAGGCCATATCTTTACCTCTCTTTAATGCTTCAAAGCAATGTGCAAATTCTGCACTGTGCTTTCAATCTGACAAACTGCACTAGCAGCAATCATCTGCTATGAATACTTTTTCAAAACAAATGGCTATGCAAAATTTTCTAAAGCCTGAGTACTGTCTTTGGTAGGCTAATATAGGGTTATATCTTAAGATAATTCATTCATTATACACAATTTTCATCCATTTTGTTAGTATTCTTGCGTGGTATAATGTAGTCACCAAGTATTTTTTGAGAAGTATAAATATATCCTCAAATAAAGCAGGTATTAAACAGTCTTTTCCAAAGGCACCAGGAAACAGTGAAGGAGAATGGGTCGATCTTCAATTATAGAATAACCACAGTCAAGAATGCAGTTTTTTTTAAAATATAACTGTCAACTGATTTCTGCTTGCATTTTGGGATTTCTCCAAGTTCAGTTACATATTCTTAGCACATGACAGAAAAATAGACCATCACTTATTGCCCAATAAATGCATTTCAAAACATTCTGCTGCCTGTTCTCCCAGCCTTTAAAAATGGAACTGGGCAACTGGTAAGCAGATCTAACATTTAACCCTGACACCTATACTTTGACCTTCAAATTCCATGATCTTGCTGGTTAATCACCAGTTTCAGGCCTCATGTTATTAGTTTTCTTTTATGTTACATCCGTATATAACTGTTAGCAGAACTGATTAATGACATTGATGCTACACACTGCAGCACTGAAAGGTTAAATTTCCGTATGAATTGCATTGTTTTGTTGCTGCTGATTATTATTGGTTGCATTTTCTGTTTCCTCATTGGCATTATTTGGCACTGAAGTTACAGCACCATTCTCTTCCGCAATGAAGCTCAGCTGCAAAACTTCTGCACTCGGTCCAGTTGCAACAGATGCAAGATGACTACATTGTGATGGACATGTCTCCAGACGATCATTCTCCACCTCTGGTAGAGGACTGACTGCTGAAAACCGACTGTGATAGTCACTTGAACCATGGCTACAAGACGTTTTCATGCTCTCCATATCGGATCCACTAAATTCTGAGAAATGGCTGGAGTGAGAGTCTGCTACCGATGGAATGCTGCCACTAAGTGACGGAGAATCAAATTCACTTGAATTAGTGCTTCTCTGTTCTAATAACTGTGCATCCATTTCTTCCCGAGTTTCATTTATCTTCATACTGCCTTTTTTCTGCAATTTTCCTTTGCACTTTTTAGTCGCTGTTTCTTTGGACCATTTGGAAGCATTGCTTCGATTATCTGGAAGAGGGGCCGAGGTTAAAGTGGCTACATTACGACTGCTGTCATCCACACTACTGCTTCCACTATTGTGCCTAAACTTTGCAGGCTTTGATTCAATATCAACTTGCACCTCCAGACTGTTTCCATCCCTAATAGGAGATAAATAAAATTAAGTTTACTTAGTAATACAGTGAAAACGCTAAACTTAATTGTAGTTCAACCATTTCTGATATTAAATAGGCAACAAACTGCAGGCATTAATTCATATGAAGGTTCATATAAATGTTGGTCTTACAACTATTAACAGTTTGAACAGGAATACTGTACTGCATTTTATTGTTACTGATGCAGGATCTTGGATTTATTTGTGTCAGGGGATCATGAGAACTTCAAGGGTACGAAGATGCTGCCAACTTAAAGGTCAATTTGGCACGGCCAACTATTGCTGATCTTGCCAGTAACAATCCATATTCAATGAATAAAAAAAGCTGGCAGCAGGACAGTAGCTGTATGCTATCTTGTGAACAAATTAAAATACATAATTTATGCACAGTTTGAGATGTTTATTACAATTACCCATTTATAATTATGTATCTTGCAAAGCACGACCTACACTCAAGCATAATGAATCATCTTTGTAACAGACATTTTAAACCAATGAAGATATTAGGACACTTGGAAATGGTCCAGGTACTTTATTCTGCGCATTTTTAATCCAAGCAGAATTATTCCTTCCTAACGGGCATTTACAAGGAAGATTTCACTATTATGTCTATACTTGACATAATCAGAGGGCCAAATGAACAGGTGCACTTTCCATCCCAGATACTGTGCATCAAATAGAAGTACCCTGGATTATTTCTCACAAGCCTTGTTCAGAGTGGTGAGATGCATTCTACTACCTCAAAATCCAAATACCACCAGGGAGCACATTGTGATATTGTTGTAAATACAGAACTCGTCCACTGCATGACCACAGCACCAGAGTCAGAGTGTGTGGAAACAGGCCCCTCAGCCCAACTTGCCAACATATCCCATCTACACTAGTCCCACCTGCCTGCAATTAGCCCATATCGCTCTAAACCTGTCCATTCATGTACTGGTCTAATTGCTTCTTAAACATTGTGATAGTTCCTGCTCTGGCACCTCGTTCCATACACCGACGCCCTCTGTGTGAAAAAGATACCCCTCAGATTCCTATTAAAAAAATTCCCCCTTCACCTTAAACCCATAGTTCTCAATTCCCCTTCTCAAGAGACTCTATGAAGTCTTCAAGATAGAGTATCCCAATTGCGTTTACCAATCTATTCCTCTCATGTTTTTATACACTTCTAAGGGATTATAAAGACACATTTCTCCGCTCTGGAAAAGTATCAGCAAAAAGAGTAAAGTGGGCCAACTATTAAATTGAAACCAACATTAGTAGTGGGAGGAAAGAAGGTCCAAGGAAAAGGAAATGCCATGCAATAGAATTTGAATGTCTAGAACCATATTCATGTGTTAATTCCACCTGCCCAAAGATGCAAAACCCAATTTTCTTAGATTATGGACCATTTTTAGAAGCCTTACATTTTTTTAAATTGCTTCCACCATTAGTAAAGCAACAGAGTGCAAAAGTTCAGCAATTTAAGGATTAAACTCATGGGTATTTTGTAAATGTCAGTATGTGCAAGACCACAGCTGGCAGTGTCACGTGGAATTGTGATGCAACTTGCATTGATTTTACAGACAGAAGACAGAAATGTAACTTCTAATCAAATTTCACATACAAAAGTTCTGATATTGTACCAAGAATTGTAAGTTGCCACCGGACACACGCAAGACAATTAGTACAATTTAGCCACCAAAAATCCTGCATTACCGTAGTACTTATTTGGAGTATAGAACATTGATAGGATTTGAGGCCCAAAGCGGAAGCGTATGATTTCATGGTCTTTCATGTTTCTTTTCTGCATTAGTATGGTGAACCGCAAGGCACTAATAGATAACTAACTACATAGAAGCCAAATGGAAGACAGAAAATCCCCAGACTTCTTTATAAATAACGTTTTTATCAATTTACTGGATTTTTCCACTGACAATACAAAAAAATCAATAATAGTTTAAGTACATTTTAAATACCTTAAAATGTACTTAAGATACAGTTTTAACTAATGTATCGGTTAAAGATAACTTTAATTTAGAGTTAACTAATGCCTAAAATGTAGTTTTTTAATTCATTAAAAAAACAAGTTAATTTTTTCAATGCACTAAAAATGTCAGCAAAACAACAAACCTGTCCTGTGGGTTGTAGGAATTGATAATGGATCCTGCCATGGCCCTCGTGCTGGCATTATCACTGATGGTTCCAATGCTGACAGTGCCAGACTCACCACTGAGACTATATTGTTCCTTCTGGATATCTGCTTGCACTTCTAATCTACAATAAATTGGATTAAAATAAAATTAAAGATAAAATAACAAAACATAGCAAGTAATTTTAACAAAATAATGTCTCAATCATTTATTAGGAATAAAAACCATATTTCAGTACGTGAATTTCACTTTTATGCATTTACATCTTTCAAAAAATGTAAAAGTCGCTTTGTTTTTCTATTAATAGAGCTGTAATGAAGGAAGAGTGAGCAGCAGCCATGTTTTACATTGCCACTGGGGGTACTGAGGGTTAAGAGGTACGGTGACAGAATCAAGATTATGTAGTTAATATTAAAGATACTACTGCCAATGGTTAAACAATTCCCCAGCAGAATCTGAATACATAACAATCGCAAAACACTGCTGAAAGAGCTCAGAAATTAAATCATTTGGAAAAGTAGAAACATTAAAGGCATGGGGTTTAAGAGAAAGCATGGGATCTGATTGGGTGGCTCACAGTAATCGAAGCAACCAGGTGATCTATTCCAATACCATAACATTTTATGTTTCTAGTCAACAGCTGGATCACTGTATTTGCATGCAGTCATCTTCTCTTGCCTTGCACGGTACTGTTGTTAACTCCAAGTTAGTTTTCATTATTAAGTATCTGTTTTAAAAAAGCTGAAATGAAAACTAATTTCCAGGACTTACCTATTGAAACAGTTGACCATTGCACTCCCAGAGAGACTGCCGGTGATACTAGCTCCAGCTAGTGCCATTGTGCTCGCTGTTTCACTCAGGTTGTCTCGTATTACACCTATTCTGTCCATGTGACTGCCACTGGCACTCAAACTGCCTGTTAAGCCTCCGACACTTCCCTCTCCAATGCTGGGGTTATTGCGAGCTTCAACTACAAAAGTGGTATCTAGATGCACACAAAACAAACAATAGTATCACTTTGGTTTATTTCACTTGAAAGCAGTTAACATTTTGGATAGATATAACACACAAAGCCTCTAATAGAGCTCCTAATACATTTGCTTAATAATCCATTATATTTTAAAATGTCTACATTTGGTGACTACACTTGCATCCTGCACAACATTCAAAGAATCATGTTTTGTCGAAAATAAAATAATAAATCTGCAGATGATGCAGCACAAAATAAATTATTCTGCAGGTCTGCGATCTTTTTCTTTTTAAATAACACAATAGATGATATGCAGAAAAATGATTGCTGAGAACACAACAGTTTTAAGATGCTGTTAACTAATTTCCGAGGTGAAAATGTGTATGTTTTAAATAGTAATTAAACATACTGAAGGTAGCAGGGAACCTGGTGACGGATAAAACATGTGCTTACCCATTGCTGCATTTCCTCTGCCGACATTATCATTTTCATCGTCAAATTCTATTCGCACACCCTTTCCTGTGCCGGCAGAAACGCCACAGCCACCACTGCGGCAGAGGGAGATAGGAACCACTCCGTATACATACGCTAACATTATGGGTACTCCAATGCCTATTAAGATAGAACAAAAAAAAGAAAGCCATTTAAAAGGCAGAACATAGAATATCCACAACTGTTTGCTGCAGGATATTAATGTGCTTCACTCAATTGATTCACACTGTTCACTTGAAATGTGATGCCAGAGATAAAAATAATCTTACGCCATTTACCAGTCTTTGGTAAATTCAAGCAAGGCTGACAACCTTAAATCACCTTAAAGTACCAGGTCCACCTGGGCAAGCCGCTCTTTCCTACTGGTGAACCAAATGATCGTATGAACACTATTTAATCACTAACCATCTTGTGTTATATCTGGTCTATTCCCTTAGTGCAGGTTTATTAATAAATGTGTTCTAATTTTTATTTGACATTTCCCTAAATACATCTAGATTATGCTCAAATTTATACAATTCTCTACCAGAAAACAAAAATAGTAATAGGATTTCTAACACTTTGCAGAAAACATCCTTTGGAGTTCAACATTCATTTCTAATGTGTCAATTATAAAAGATAAGTGACTTGCATGGAATTAATTTGAGTGTCAGCGCAAGGCAGATAGCCAAAGACATGAACTCAAAATACAGACTGCCATATTTCAATGATAATTTATTCAACAAAGCAATAAAACCAGTAAAAAAATCTGTTAGCAAAGTTCGCCAGTTTTAGCCTCCTGATCTACCATATTGGGCGTTCTGACCATATTTAACTGACTGAAGTTCAGTACATTGCCATAACATAGCTAAGAATGCTTTCTGACAACCCATATTTTCAGGGCATAAATCTATTATTGCATTGAGCTGGTTATTTCCACAGTTGAAATAGGCACAATATGAAAATGTCACATTGCATTTTACTCAAATGTTAGAAACGTGTTTTTTTCCCTGTTTTTATTGAACACAGCTGCTTGGATATAGATGTCATAATCATCCAGGGCAGAGTTCAACCACAGCGCTGAGACAGCAACCCCATGCGGCTGCTGCCCTGGTTCTCCTTGGAAATAAAGATCATGGGTCACAGCAGTGCTGTCAAAACAGCCTGAGAAAGTAACCACAGTCCTGTTGTAGATGGTATAGCTACAGCCACCACCACGCGCCAATGGTGGTGGGACTAAACGGAATGTCAATAAGGTGGATTGCTTTGTCTTGGATGGTGCTGAGCTTCTTGAGTGTTACCGCTACACTAATTCAGGCAGATGGAGAATATTCCACCTCACTCCTGACTTGTCCTTGTTGATGGTGGAAAGGCTGTGGGGTGTTGAGAGGCAAGTCATGTACTGAAGGATATGGCCACCTCCTCCTGGGACTGCAATATATATGCGGTCGTTCCAGTTGAGCTTCTGGTCAATGATAATTCATCAGGATATTGGTGGGAAACACAGTGATGGTAGTACCACTGAATGCCAAGGACAGATAGTTAGATTTACTCTTATTGGAGATAATTTCTACCCGTCACTTTTGAGGTAGAATTGTTACTTATTGGCCATGCCTAAATGTTGCCTGGTCTTGCTGTCTGCAAGTGTGGGCTTCTTCATTTGCTTATGAATTGGAAAAGGAATTTGGCATCAGGGAATGTCCCCAGTTACATAACCTTGTATTCCACTTGGGTAACTAACGACCGGATAGTATGAATATTTAATGAATCAATTTCAAATAATACCCACCACTCTCCTCATACACAATTTCTTTCCCCTGCCCCCACCTGCCCCGCTACATACCCATTTCTCCCGCTAAACTCTCATCATGATGCAAACACTGAAAGTAATAGAATAAATTGGAAGTGCAAGTGAATTGCTGCTTCAACCCAATGTATGATAAAGAGGAACTAATGGAAGGACAGGTGCTTAAGGTGCTAGTGCATTAAAATTCACTGCTGTGAATTGTATTCCATTAAGAAAATAATTTGGATGAGTCAAATGCATTCTGCTCAAGCTCCACAATGAAGCCAAAACAGTTACATTCAATACATAGAACAGAAGAAAAATGAGATGATATCCAATTATAAGAATCTTTTGCACCACAATCCAATCAATTCCTTCTTATGGGCAGTTTCTCAATTTTCTGAATAAAAGGTGCAAAGTGTGAATGATATAATGGCTTTACAATAAAAAAGTTGAAAACAACCCATGTCTAAACTGGCTAGACTGGAATTTGTGCAAGAATAAATTTCAATGCTATGGGTAAAGGAAAAAAAATAACTGCATTAATACAAGATCACAACTCTCGTATGTCCCCAAACATTTGAGTGAATTAATTATATTTTGTTATCTTGAAAAATTGACAATCACTCACTCACTAGCGTATCTACTGTCAAAGCATCCAATCTTGATATATGCAAAGGAAAGAAATTAAACCAGCCAATTTTTGTCTACCAATACTCTTCTCCGCCTAGCCCTGTTCCTTACCCTCAACAACCTCTTCTTAGACTCCTCCCACTTCCTCCAAATCCAAGGAACGTGCATGTGCCTGAGCTATGCCTGCCACGTTGTAGTGTATGTCGAACAATCCTTGTTCCAGGCGTACACTGGCCCATCCCCGAACTCTACCTCTGCTACGTAGTGCATCCCTGCAGAACTCACTGACTTCATCAACTTCACCGTTTCTAGATCTCACCGTCTCCATCACAGGAAACAGACTATTGACCGACATCTACCACAAACCTACTGACTACACTTCTTCCTACCCTGCTTCGTGTAAAGACTCCCCCACTTCCCCTACTCGAAATTCGTCCGTCCACTCCGCATCTGCGCCCAGGATGAGATGTTCCACACCAGGACATCAGAGATGTCCTCATTCTTTAGGAAACTAGGGTTCGTTCCTCCCTTCAATTGTAGATGAGGCTCTCACTAGGGTATCCTTGATATATCCCGCAGCTCCGCTCTTGCTCCTCCTCCCCACATTCATAACAAGGACAGAGGTCCCCCTTGTCCTCACTTTCCACTCCATCAGCTGTCATATACAGCATTTAATCTTCCAAGCCCTCTCGCTGGAACTATAGATGGTCCATGCACTTTCCTAACACACTCGGGTAACTGGGCCTCAATGGGGTCTCATGCTGAGCATTTCTAGACCTCCATCTAATTCTAGCTCAATGAAAAATCTCCCAAGCAATATCCTTTCTGTTAAAATGACAATCAGATAGTTTGAATGCTGCCAGATATAAAATAACAATAGTAAAACAAAGATTACTTTAAAAAATAAAAATACTAAAATCTGAATCAAATCGAATGCAACAGAAGCAAAAACATTCACTTCTACTTGCTCCACAAAAATCAATGCTGGAAGGTCAGAATGCAAGAATGGCACTGGCAATCTGGCCAATTTAATGTCTTTATAATGCTGCACTGTCTGTTTTCTATTGTCTGTGCTCTTACATTGTCCAGGATAATACATTTACAAGTTGCAATCGCAGCTACAAATCCCAGCTTTTATCCAATAATTGAATGGAAATCTGTGACGTTATAAGGCCGATTGTTTCCTTACCTACAGTTACTGCAGCAACAACAGGCGAAACAATGACTGACAATGTTACTCCTCCAGTGATTGCCAAGTTACGCTTGTGCTTTGAAATGTCTTTTCCTTCATAGCGATTATGTATCTGGAACAATAAATAGAAATTTGAAACAGGTGTGTCAGAATCGTTTTCTATAATCATATTCACAGGAGGAGGAGGAAGTGGGGAAAAAGGGGACTTCCCTATTCAATTGTATATTACGAAATACCTTCCGTATATTACAACACAAAATGATTCTTAAATGCATGTATTATATAGTGCCCTCCATAATGTTTGGGGCAAAGACCCATCATTTATTTATTTGCCTCTGTACTCCACAATTTGAGATTTGTAATAGAAAAAAATCACATGTGGGTAAAGTGCACATTGTCAGATTGTATTAACGGGTATTTTTATACATTTTGGTTTTACTACGTAGAAATTACAGCAGTGTTTATACATAGTCCCCCCATTTCAGGGCACCATAATATTTGGGACACATGGCTTCATAGGCGTTTGTAATTGCTCAGCTGTGTTTTAATGCCTCCTTGATGCAGGTATACGAGAGCTCTCAGCACCTGGTCTTTCCTCCAGTCTTTCCATCACCTTTGGCTACTTGTATTGCTGTTTATCAACACGAGGACCAAAGTTGTGCCAATGAAAGTCAAAGAAGCCATTATGAGACCGAGAAACTATAATAAAACTGCTAGAGACATCAGCCAAACCTTAGGCTTACCAAAATCAACTGTTTGGAACATCATTGAGAAGAAAGAGAGCACTGGTGAGCTTACTAATCGGAAAGGGACTGGCAGGCAAAGGAAGACCTCCACAATTGATGGCAGAAGGATTCTCTCTATAATAAAGAACAATCCCCAAACACCTGTCCGACAGATCACAAACACTCTTCAGGAATGGATTTGTCAATGACCACTGTCCGCAGAAGACTTCATTAATAGAAATACAGAGGCTACACTGCAAGAAGCAAACCACTGATTAGCCACAAAAATAGTTGGCCAAAAGAGGAAAAAATTAGTTAAGACCAAAGTTGGACCCTTGAAGACTGAAAAAGGGGAATTTATTATGGGGGACAAGGAAATGGCAGACGAGTTGAAGAGGTACTTTGGATCTGTCTTCACTGAGGACACAAACAATCTTCCTGATATAGTGGCCAGAGGATCGGGCGTGACGGAGGAACGGAAGGAAATCCACATTAGGCAGGAAATGGTGATGGGCAGACTGATGGGACTGACTGATAAACCCCCAGGGCCTGATGGTCTGCATTCCAGGGTACTTAAGGAAGTGGCTCTAGAAATCGTGGATGCAATGGTGATCATTTTCCAATGTTCTATAGATTCAAGATCAGTTCCTCTGGATTGGAGGGTAGCTAATGTTATCCCACTTTTTAAGAAAGGCGGGCGAGAGAAAACAGGGAATTATAGACTGACATCGGTGGTGCGGACGATGCTGGAGTCAATTATAAAAAATGAAATAGCCGCACATTTGGATAGCAGTAACAGGATCGGTCCGAGTCAGCATGGATTTACAAAGTTAAAATCATACTTGACTAATCTTCTGGAATTTTTTTGAGGATGTAACTAGGAAAATGGACAAGGGAGAGCCAGTGAATGTAGTGTACCTGGACTTTCAGAAACCATCTGACAAGGTCCCACATAGGAGATTAGTGGGCAAAATTTGGGCACATGGTATTGGGGGTAGAGTGCTGACATGGATAGAAATTTCGTTGGCAGACAGGAAACGAAGAGTAGGGATTAACGGGTCCCTTCCAGAATGGAAGGCAATGACTAGTGGCGTACCACAAGGCTCGGTGCTGGGACCGCAGCTATTTACAATGCACATCAATGATTTGGATGAAGGGAAAGTAACATTAGCACATTTGCAGATAACACAAAGCTGGGCGGCAGTGTGAACTGTGAGGAGGATGCTATGAAAATGCAGGGTGACTTGGACAGGTTGGGGGAGTGGGCAGGTGCTTGGCAGATTAAGTTTAATGTGGATAAATGTGAGGTTATCCACTTTGGTATAAAAAACAGGAAGGCAGATTACTATCTAAATAGCGTCAAGTTGGGAAAAGGGGAAGTACAACGGGATCTGGGGGTCCTTGTTCATCAGTCTATGAAAGTAAGCATGCAGGTACAGCAGGCAGTGAAGAAAGCGAATGGCTTGTTGGCCTTTATAACAAGAGTCGTTGAGTATGGGAGCAAAGAGGTCCTTCTGCGGTTGTATAGGGCCCTAGTGAGACCACACCTCGAGTATTGTGTGCAGTTTTGGTCCCCTAATTTGAGGAAGGACATCCTTGCTATTGGAGGAGTGCAGCGTAGGTTCACAAGGTTAATTCCCGGGATGGCGGGACAGTCATATGCTGAGAGAATGGAGCGGCTGGGCTTGTATACTCCGGAGTTTAGAAGGATGAGAGGGGATCGTATTGAAACGTATAAGATTATTAAGGGTTTGGACATGCTAGAAGCAGGAAACATGTTCCCGATGTTGGGCGAGTCCGGAACCAGGGGCCACAGTTTAAGAATAAGGGGTAAGCCATTTAGAATGGAGACGAGGAAACACTTTTTCTCACAGAGAGTTGTGACTCTGTGGAATTCTCTACCTCAGAGGGCGGTGAAGGCCGGTTCTCTGGATACTTTCAAGAGAGAGCTAGATAGGGCTCTTAAAGATAGCGGAGTCAGTTGATATGGGAAGGAGGCAGGAACGGGGTACTGATTGGGGATGATCAGCCACGATCACATTGAATGGCGTTGCTGGCTCGAAGGGCCGAATGGCCTACTCCTGCACCTATCGTCTATTGTCTATTACAGTTTGCCATAAAGTAGTTAAAAGAGCAACCACAGTTCTAGAAAAAGGTCTTGCGGACACATGAGATGAAGATTAACATATCAGAGTGATGGCAAGGGCAAAGTATGGAGGAGAGAAGAAACTGCCCAAGATCCAAAGCATACCACCTCATGTGTGAAACACGGTGGTGTTCTGACCTGGGCATGTATGGCTGCTGAAGATACTTATCTTTATTTATGATACAACTGCTAATGGTAGGAGCATAATTAATGCTGAAGTGTATAGATACATCCTATCTGCTCAAGTTCAAACAAATGCCTCAAAACTCATTGGCCGGCAGTTCAGTCTACATCAAGACAAAGATCCCAAACATACTGCTTAAGCAACAAAGGAGTTTTTCAAAGCTAAAACATTGACAATTCTTGAGTCAATCGCCCGATCTGAACCCAATTGAACATGCCTTTTATATGCTGAAGAGAAAACTGAAGGGGACTAGCCCCCAAAACAAGCATAAGCTAAAGATGGCTGCAATACAGGCCTGGCAGAGCATCACCAGAGAAGACACCCAGCAACTGGTGATGTCCATCAATCGTAGACTTCAAGAAGTCATTGCATGCAAATGATATGCAGCAAAATACTAAATGTGACTACTTTAATTTACATGACATTGCTGTGTCCCAAACATTATGGTGCCCTGAAATGGAGGGGGATTATGCATAAACACTGTTGCAATTTCTACATGGTGAAACCAAAATTTATAAAAATGCCCTTTATTAAAATATGAGAATGTGCACTTTAACTACATGTGATTTTTCCTATTACAAATCTCAAATTGTGGCGTACAGAGGCAAATAAACAAATGACATGTCTTTGTCCCAAACATTATGGAGGGCATTGCAGTAGCGCAAATTAAAGAGCATGGCAGATAAGTATGAAGAGGAAAAATAATTCCTTTACATTTCTGTAAAACCACAAAGCACTGAAGAATATCAAACAGATACCATGTCAGCTGGCAAAAGCTGGCCTGTCCCACTTTCATGACCCCTGCCAAGTTTGCCCTTAACTCGTACTCGCAGCATGGTCGTCACAAGGTCGTAGGTAGGTCGTGATGCTAGTCATAGGTACTCGTGGCATCAAGTAGGTTGGGGTTTTTTTTCAACATGGTGAAAAATGTCCACGAGTAAAAAAGGTCATGAAAGTGGGACAGGCCCTTAAGAAGGAACTAAAAGCTTGCTAAAATAAATTAGATATTATGGAAGGTCCTAAACAGAGAATAGAAAATGAGGGAAAAGCCTCCATGAGCACGTAGGACATAGGAATGAGAATGTACAGGAATTGGTTTCAGTTGCACTTATTATAGTGCAATTTTAGTTATTAGACTTAAAAAAAATAACTACGTATTGTTACTGTAACAGGTTCATATTTGGCATTTCGAATTTAAGTTCAGTATACACTGTATTTGTCCATCCAATTTAGGATTCAAATGGTGATAGCTACTTGATTAACAAAGACTAATGGTCAAGTTTAAATTTCAATTCCGAAGGAATAACATAACTTTGGTTCTAATAAAGTATAAAAAAAACAAGTTGCCTCCACAAAGGCTCTATAACTCGTGGCAAATTCTATTAAATTATGCAATTGAAAAGTCAACTTTGTTTTACTGGAGGTTTAATCTGCTCTGATAGAATCAGTGAACATCGTCATTTACACAAAATGCTAGAGTAGCTCTGCGGAACAGGCAGCATCTCTGGAGAGAAGGAATTGGTGACATTTTGGTTAGAGACCCTTCTTCAAACAGAGTCAGGGGAGAGTCATGATTCAATTTGAGGACTTGTGCCTGCCTTGCAAAAACATCTTAAAATTCACAACATTGAAAATGTATCAATTGGTTGGATTGGTTTTACAAGGTGAAATATTAAGGTATATTACCATGTTACACTGAACAAATTTTCCATTTTAATTAAGTGTATACTAGGTAACCAAATTACCACAGCTGCTTTCACAACAAATGTATTACTGTTGTGGCAACTTAGGTTCTATTATTCTCTATAACTGATCAACACATTTGGAGCACCAATAAATGGTGCTCCTCAGCGTTCACAACACTTTACAACAAGTATGGGTTATTGTATAAAACAACTGGTCATTGGCACACTGGCCTTCATCAGTCGGGAATTGAGTATAGAGGTTATGACATTACAATTGTACCAGACTCTGGTGAGGTTGCACTTGACATATCGTGTTCAGTTTTGGTCACCCTGCTATATGAAAGATGCCATTAAGCTGGATAGGGTGCAGAGAAGATTTATGACGGTGCTGCCAGGACTCAAGGACTTGAGCTATGGGGAGGATGTGAAGGCTAAGACTTTATTCCCTGGAGCACAGGAGACTGAGAAGTAATCTCATAGAAGTGTATAAAATCCATGAAAGGAACAGATAAATTGAATACTATTTTTTTCCTATGTTATCCTAGAATCAACAACTAGAGAGCATAGGGTACAAGGTGAGTGAAGAAATATTTAAAAGGGGCCTAAGGAGTTTCTTTTTCTACACTGCTTCTCTCCAGAGTTGCTGCCTGTCCCGCTGAGTTACTCCATCATTTTGTGTCCAAGGTTGAGAAGGATATTCAGATTCAATTTTAATTGTCATTGTCAGTGTACAGTACAGAGACAACGAAATGCATTTAGCATCTCCCTGGAAGAGCGACACAGCAAATGATTAGAATACACAGCAAATGATTTGAATGAAATGAAATGAAATGATATGGGTCAAACGTGGGCTAATCGAACTAACTCAGATGGAGTTTTTTTGTCCACATGGTGGAGTTTGACTGAAGGGTCTGTTTCCATGTTGTATGACACCAACTGCTTTTCAGCAGAAACATATGGGATAAAATACATGTTGCTGAAGAAATAATCAGAAAGCATTGCTGCATACAAAATATTAAACTAGGGCTAAAGCCAAAGGATATTGCATAAGGTTCCACTACTGCCAGCATCCATTTACTGATTTTTTTTCCCCCTCCCTACTGCAAAGGTTTATTTTTCAGAGGTAACAATGATATTTGTTCCCCAAATTTATTAGCAATGTTAAAATGTGCAATCAGTCTGAAGGACCCGACTCAAATCGTCACCTGTCAATTTCCACCACAGATGCTGTCTGACCCGCTGAGTTCCTGCAGCATTGTTTTTGTCAATGCTACGCTTCCTTTTCAAACATTAAAGCCACTTTAGTCACAGAAAAAACCCATTTATGACCGTTTTCACTGCTGATAGTTTTCTACACTCTCAGCGTCCATCATCGTTTTCTGCACTCTCAACTCCATCATAAGTACACCGCCACAAATATATCATTTTCCCCTGGAGCCTTAAAGCAGAACCTTGGTTTCAAAAACAATTACAATTTTTCATTTGTATGCACTTACTACCAAATGACATCAGCAACTGTATTGGTGATATAGCAGTTAAATTATCTAAGCAATCCAGTGGCCCGGAATAACATTCCAAAGAACAAAGTTCAAATTTCAACAAGGTTTAGCAATTTATTTGGAATTTAAAAAGTCGTAGTAATGATCACAAAACTATCAGGCTGTCAAGACTCGCTGACATTCTTTATAGAGGAAATCTGCCATCCTCTCCGATCTGGCCTAAGTGTAACTACAAGCCCAACAATATGGCGGATTCTTATATCCTCTGAAATGGCTTGGCAAGTCACTCGTTGCAATGGCAGGTTGAAATAGCAATTAGTGCTGGTCTTGCTGGCAATCCTAAAATATGAATAACCATATAACAATTACAGCACGGAAACAGGCCTTCTCGGCCCTTCCAGTCCGTGCCGACCATTCATTTTCCCCTAGTCCCATCTACCTGCCCTCAGACCATACCCCTCCATTCCCTTCCCGCCCATTAGAATAAATTAAAATAACTATCCAGTTTGAAATTCACTGATCTGTCAAAAGAAAACTTTGGATTTGCCACATCCTCTTTCAATTCCGCATCCTTTATTGTGAACAAGCTCCAATCGGGGCATTTCAAAAAATATCAAATCACCCATTATCTGTTTTTAACAATTTATCACAATTAAAAATAAAAAGGAATAAAATTCAGCCTTGATGCTTTTGAAATTATGTCCCTGATTTCCAGTACCATCGCTTCAATTATTCCTTTGAGCAGTTCATAGAAGAATCCTTAAAGCTAATTTGGCAACACAGCCATTATCAGTTACTGGGAAACACATTCCCTTTAAAGCAACGAAGAACATATTAGTGTGTAATTGGCCTGTCCCACTGTCGGCGACTGCCAGCACCCGTCATAGGTCAATATAGGTCGCCGAAAATGTTCAACATGTTGAAAATCCAGTGGCGACCAGAACAAGGCACGACTCTTTGGGCGACTACTCACGACCATACAGGCTTTACCACGCGACATGTCGCCTGTATGGTCGTGAGTATTCTCCTTAGTCGCCCAAAGAGTCATAGCTGCTTTCTGGTCGCCGCTGAATTTTCAACATGTTGAAAAGTTTCACCGACCTGCAACAACCTGTGACGGGTGCCGGAAGTCGCCGGCAAATTCGCGTAAGTGGGACAGGCCCATTAGAAAGAACTGCAGATGCTGATTTAAATCGAATGTAGACACAAAATGCTGGAGTAATTCAGGGAGTGAGGCAGCATCTCTGGAGAGAAGGAATGGGTGACGTTTCGGGTCGAGACCTTTCTTCAGACAGAAGAATATATTAGATTCAGTATTAGATTGCTTTCTCATGGAAAACTCTTTCCAATCCAATGCCGAGTTAAATCGAAATTTCTTGATATCTCCATCTTTACGAAAGGCTTAAACGAGGAATACTACATTAATCTGATACTGAAGCAGGAGGATCTGGAAAAGAAAGTTGTGCAGTGTCAGTGTCTGTGACCTGAGGTCAGAGGTGAAATCATTTGTGACTTCCAATAAGATAGGATTCTATCCAATTTACCTCTACCCCACTGTGGACATTGGACTGCCTATAGAACTGATGCACTACAATGCTGAGAACTATATTCTGCACTCTGTATCATCGCTTTTGTTCCATCTATTGGACTTGAGCTTGACTTCATTATATTAATGTATGGTGTATAGGATCTGTTTGGATAGCATGCAAATCAAAGATTTACACTGTACCTCAGTTCTCGTGTCAATAATAAAACCCAAACCTAACAAATTACTCAGCTGTGATGTGTCCCAGTAGGAATCTGTAAAGATATATAACGGTATTTTATATTTGTTCATTCCAATTTTATTTCCGAAAACATCAGGGATTTTAAAAAAAAGTTAAACACATTCAAAATAGTCTAAAGTGTTTCACATTGCAGTGTGATGGCTTGTGGGATGCTTAGCACATTTGGAACAATTTCTAAAAAATATAGGCAATTCAGAACTCATCTGTGCAACAATTTGATTTCTATGAGGATAAATCATCAAGTAACCACATGGCTACCAATCAGAAAAGCTAGCAAAGTTACGATTAAATTGGATTACCTTTTGATCTTTGGTAGAAAAATAAAATCACATGACATGCTGTCAATTTATACAGTGGATGTGTGTGCCCTGTAAATCACTGTGTAAGTAATGTTAGGTGTTTACAATCCCAAAGCCTATGCCATAAGCTCTTCAACTTCAATAAAGTTCAATTCTCCCTCAAGAGTGTATTTCCTGTTGTGAATGGCATCAAGCTATTCAGGGGCAAGTTCTCAAAGGATCGTGGAAAGGGTTCAATGCTGACAGGAGACGATTTGTTGAGGTCAATTGTACATGCATGTAGAAATAGACTAGTCCGAATAAATGCTTGCAAAATACATTTTTTTGGAGATCCTACCTGCTAAATAAAATCACAATGTTTCTGTGGCACTCTTTTATGCAACCTAAAGATAAGACCTACAAATACCTGTGTATATGGTCCTCACTGCGGTAACTGAGCACAATAACATTCCAAAATCTAATTAGCAAGGAATGTATTTTTGATTCAAATTTAGAATGAGTTTTGAATATTTTTAAACGGCTATATAAATAATTGTGTCATGGCAAATACTTGCGTTACAATAATTCTGAACTGCTAGCAATGCTACTTTTCTTGCAGTCAAAAGTACGAGATTGGCTGAAAATGGAACAAAGTAATCTCGCTCACTGTGCAAAAATGAGTGAAATTTTAAGTATTTCTTAAAACTGCAAGAGTTCCATGTAATTTGTACAAAACATTTTGTATCAACATCAATGCAACCATTATTGCCAATAGGAAAATATATTTGCCATTAGGTATACATTTCCTAAATTAACATGTATTATAGCACTTTAAGCAACATATAGTACCTTGCGGCCCACATATACAGGAATCCCAATAATCATGGCTGGAATGGCAATCCCTGCAATGAGTGCTATTCCTACTGGAGCTCCTACTAACGTGCCAAGCTGCCACAGGATCTTCTTTTTACGACTCCAAGGTTTCTTTCCCCAAAATGTGCAGCCAGAAGGACTGAAGAAAGAACATACAAGATGTTAAAAACAATTTGAAGGACAAATTAATTCAGTAAACTGTTTATTAAAATACAATCTCTAAAATAACAATGTTTCCTTAAAGCCTACCATTCAAGAACAGACAATGGAACAGGTTCTCAAAATAATGAATTCCCACACAAATGCAAGATCATTTGACATTTGAAATTCAGTTATTGCAATTTGCATCAGGAGAAATAAAATTTGATTCCTCAAAGTATTTCAATAAAATGAATTATAGATTGGACAACTAATTCTTGAATTAAGTGCAAATTTAGGATGCCAAACTGCACTAAGCTGATCATGGTATCTTAAGTATATCAACTGAAGTGAAGTAAAGCATTCCAGTCACTTTTCCATCCAGCAAAGAACTGTCTTATTAATGGCATTTAAAGAGTCGTCAACTGAAACAAGGTCTTCATGCCTCTTCTAGACAGGCTAAATTATGATAGTTATAAAATTCTTTAGAAATCTAGCTTGTTTTCCCCTCTGACTGCTCACAATGAAGAACAGTGGAATCACAAATTATTTTTGCAGGCTAGACTTAATTCCTAAAATCAACATTTCATTGGTTTCCATTCCTGCTCTTTTCCACAGCCCTTTATCAGCATTGTTTTAAAACAGTAAAAGTTGCACACTTTGCAGGGGCCCAAAAATTTTGTTCATCTATCTATTATAATATAAAACTCTGATCGATCGTGTGTCTGTGTCTGTGACGGCGCAGGCCCCCCCCAACCTCGTATTGAGGGGACGGGACCCGACGGGTCCCATTTGGTCTAGTATATTATAAAGATTTGGATTTGCATGGTCGATCTACCAATCAGTTACAGCTGACATCAATCTGGGATTGGAAGTTGGATCCCAGAAGATAATAACAAGTAAATCTGTCATGTTTCCACGCTTTTGCTCACACATTTCAAACAAAGCTTCCCTACTGGGAGGGTGACACCCACAGGTCAATACTTCATTTTCGTAGGCTTCCGATTCACTTTTTTTAGGGTAGGAAATATCTTCCAATTTCCTCAGCTGTATGATTGCACAAGCAAACATTGCACCACTGGACATTTGACATACTTTAAAGTAGACAATTTTGTGGCCAACTATTTAACATAAAAAATATTCTAGCCGATTTCCTTGTTCAAAATAATCAGTGAATAGCTGTGGCCTGTCATTTTACCACAAATTCAGGGCATATTATTTCATGGTCTAAAATGTTTTCATCTTAAATACTCTTTCATTTGGCCTCTCACTAAACCACATCCAGCCTACTGATCACCAGATATTAAGCCTTGATTTTCTTCACTATGCCATAAGTAGCTATTCACCAGCCATTTAGGCGCAAATCTGAATAGCACCCATGAACCCCTCCCCCCTTCAAAATGTTCCGTAAAATTTAGACTCGGGTTTGGAATGTGTCTTTTCTAATGTTAATATAACTTAGATCAAATATATAATTCCTTTAAGACACCTTGTTATAGGCACTGTCCTAATATAGCACAATTCTCTAATCATCAGATTTTCAAAATATAATTGTTCAGATCTTACCTTAAATAGTGTAGGTCAGAAATTTCTTTCATACAAAGCCAACAGAACTCGCAACCACATACAGCACAAGTCATATGATTACAGCTTCCATCATTCATTTTTATTATATATGCTGCACATCGTGGACAAGGTTTAATATCATCCGCTGCAAAATGAATGAATTACATTTTTAACAAATGCAAAATGATAAGGCAAGATGGTAATGATGCACCGCATAGCGAGTGGAATCAAGCAGTTGTATAACCAGAACTGCATGTTCTAATTACATCACTTATTTTCACATGTCAAGCCATTGTTTTCATTAGTTACTAACAAGACCCTACAAAGTAAAAAGGCATTTTCAGAAGTGGTCCACATAAAGTGGCACATGCACAATATTTTTTTTAAACAAGTATAATTAACCATATTAATAACCATTGGCTTTAACAACAGGAAGCATTTTCTCAGTATCTTTTTTTCGTGAAATAAAGCAGCCAGCACAGGTCAATTGACACCGGTAGAATAGATAACTTTAAAAGCAGTGCGAGATGAAGCAAGTGTGGCAGATGACATGTGTAGATATTAAAACTAAAATGAACAGTTGAGTTTAATGACCAAATTCTATGCTGTAAAGTTTCAATAGATACCAATGAACATGCACAGTGGTACCAGGGCTCGAAATTAACGGTTGCCTGGCTGCCAATGGCATCCTAAAGGCCGTGCCATTTCACCTGGCTTGGCAAGCCGTTCAACTCTGAGTGGGATTCCCCTCTCTATCTTTCTCTGTCACTCTCCGTCTCCGGGCCGCCGGGCTCCGCTCTATGATCTTTGGCCGAGTCGCCGCTCGCTCCTCATCCACCGGCACAGCCTGCGCATCCTCCCACTGCACATGTGCACAATGACGGCCAGCACATTGGCCGCCCTGTACATTCGCACTGCCACGGCAACTGGTCGGCGCCGGGCACTTTCTCCCTACCTTTGCATTGTGGGAGGTCTGGCCGCCATTGCTGTCTCGCCGCAACCGCTGAAAACCAACGCAAAATCACTCCCTGGAGCTGCAGTAACTCTTGCTTCAGGGAGCAAAGGTTACCCCAAAAATATTTCAATTGGAATTTAAACTGGAGGTGGTGAAGGGTCCACCATCAAACTCCAAACAATAACAGCCTATTGCACTTTATCTGTTTACATTTTGTGTGTATATATGGTATATAGACACATTGAACTTTTATCTCCAGTTCTGTATTATGTTTACATATTCTGTTGTGCTGCAGCAAGCAAGAATTTCATTGTCCTATCTGGGACACATGACAATACAATCCTCTTGACTTGGATTTAAGCAAAAAAGGATTCTTGGGGATAAAAGAGCTACCTTAAATTTAGTTGCGTCTGGTTGGGTAACTATGGTAGGATGAAGACTACTCCATGCTTTAATTGTGCGGGGGAACTCCATGGCGCAGCCAGCATCTCTGGATAGAAGAAATTGGAGACATTTTGTGTAGAGGCCAATGTTTAGTTTGTGACTTTATTTGAAGCAGAAATAATATGTGAAGCTTCATTGAGCATAATTTCGGCTGGTAACTACAAACTTCGTCCGAGCACATTATCGCACCCGTCATGCAAGCCATCTTAGATGACCACCTAAGCTGTCATTTGGCAACCTAAAAAGCTGCCTAGGTTGCCCGGGTAGCAACAGAGAAAAAAAGTTAAGTGAGAGCCCTGGGTGTGCCTTTACACCACTGCCTCAGGGCATAACATGATAAACTCAACTTGGTTTGACTTGTTGCAAAACAAACTTAATTAGAAAAATATTTATCATGGTACTTATAATTCCACAAGAATCTTTTTATCCACCCTCGTCTTGCCATTCATCCTCCTCACCTCTGCTTCCCAATCCCAATGTGTCCACCTCAGTATTTCCAGCTGAGCTCTATTGAAAAGTCATCAGATTAACGACTCGTCCCAACAACTGGCTTCAACTTGTCAATCAAATTGTCTGGATCTCCCACCTCCCTGGGCACTGGGTTATGCAATGGCAGAAGCCCACCATCTGGAGTTCATGGTGAATTTTGTTGTTATTACTTGGACATATTCTGTCATTCAACAAAAACATTTGTAAATTGAGACAACTTGAGGAAGCAAAGAGGTCCAAAGAGGTGAAATACTGGTGTCTTCCTTATCAAACAAAAACAAAGACAGGGAAACTCTCTCAGCAATCAGTCAGGATCGCAAAATGTTCAGTTGGGCTCATGGATTAGTTGGGGATAGAGAATATTAAAATGTATATAATTGTGACATTTCCTAAACTGGCAAATAAACAAACAATTCTGGAAACCACATTGTTGCCATTACCTGTAGAACGAGACGGCAAAATCTGATTGACCAGGAGGCTGTTTATTTCAGGTAACCCCTTTCTTCCTGTAATCTCGTCCTGAACGTATCGCCGAAGTGTCCAATTTTCTGTACCTGCTGCACCCGATTCTTGACTGTAGCTGATTGACGAAGAGCGTATTGTTCTTAATCGTAAACTATGTGCTCTCTGTTGACGTGCTGCATCGCAAGTCTGATTTGGATGCCATATTTGCTTACAGTGGTAACAGAACTCAGTGCCACATCCTTCTCTTGCGCAGGTGAGTTTTGGACAGCTGGCACAGCCAAATGCTATCACTGCATAACTGCAAAATACAAAAATATATTGAAAGTTTCTTAGACTTCAGATAATTCATTCAGCAAAATCATATAAACCTCCAAGTACATTTTCCACAATTCTCAAAATTATTGCCAACATTATGCATCAGCAATAGATTTCACCATCCAGCTTAATCTTCCAATTTTATAGGGTTTTACTTCTACCATCCTAAATCTACACACTATAGCCTGGCCCAAAGCATTTGCATGCCATTGCAAATTGAACCAGATAGCTACATCTTTTATGCATGCATCTCCAATCTTCCTAATGGCAGATGGGACAAATAACTGATGTGATGGATGAGTGTTATTAGTTCAAAACATGTTCACGTTGCTCAAAATGCTGTGTAGGTGAAATTTAATAGAAATGCCAAAATCTATAACTACACAGAAAAGCAGCAGTATAAACATTTGCAGAGAATGATAATGTAATTTGGCCAGCCTTGAAAGATTTACTGGTATCTAAAAAAACATGGAGCCATGGAATTGAAAACTGCCTTCCGAAAGCTACAGGTCATACTTCTGAAATCGTCAGAAATCCCTTTAAGCTGAACAAATGCTGGTAATTATGAATTTAAATCAATGAGGAAGGAAATACCAACATGTTAAAGGATATGCTAGCTTCACTTGTGAAGTAGGTTACATTTCCAGCAATTATGTGCAATCCAACTATCCAATTTCCATTACTCTTTAGAGCCATAAACCTAAGCAGCCACATGCTCATGCAAACACTACATTTGTCAGGGTGAAAATTACATTGATGCTGAAACATTACAAAATAGAGAATAATAATTTAATCACTGAAGCATGCATGCAGAATGCAGTGAATTTTAAAAAAATCAAAAAACAATGCTAAGGTTTTGAATCAGAAACATAATGTGTACAAAAATAGAAATCAGAAGGCAATTTACCCCTTATGTAATAAAGGAGAGTACTACCAATACAAACACGAGTATTTTTGCCCTGCAATAGATCAATGAATTTCCAAACAATGTAAATCACATAATCTGACTGCAATCTTCCTGCTGTAACTGTTATCAAAATCCCAATTAAGTAATAAGTAACAGAACTGTGTTTCCACTTCACATCACAATTAAAGACAAATGTAGGCCCTTTACAGTCAGAAACAGGTGAATTTATAATGGGAGACAAGGAAATGGCAGACCAGTTAAACAAATACTTTGGTTCTGTCTTCACTAAGGAAGACACAATCTCACAGAAATACTAGGGGACTGAGGATCTAGTGGGAGTGAGGAACTGAAGGGAATCCATATTAGTCAGGAAATGGGGTTAGATAAGCTGATGGGACTGAAGGCAGATAAATCCCCAGGGCCTGATGGTCTGCATCGCAGAGTACTCAACGAGGAGGCCCAAGAAACCGCGGATGCACTGGTGATCATTTTCCAATATTCTATAGACTGTAGATCAGTTCTTATGGACTGGAGGGTAGCCAATACAACTCCACTGTTTAAGAAAGGAGGGAGCGAGAAAGCGGGGAATTATAGACCAGTTAGCCTTACATCGGAAATGGGGAAGATGCTCGAATCGATTATTAAAAATTTAATGGCAGTGCATTTGAACAGCAGTGACAGGATCGGTCAGTCAGCACGGATTTATGAAGGGGAAATCATGCTTGACTATTCTTCCGGAATTTTTTGAGGATCTAACAAGTGGAATGGATATGGAAGAGCAGTGGATGCGGTGTATCTGGACTTTCAAAAAGCCATTGACAAGGTCCCACACAAGAGATTTGTGTGCAAAATTAGAGCACATGGTATTGGGGGTAGGGTATTGGCATGGATATAGAACTGGTTGGCAGACAGGAAGCAAAGAGTAGGAATTAACAGCTCATTTCCAGAATGGCAGGCAGTTACTAGTGGGGTGCCACAAGGCTCAGTGCTGGCACCCCAATTACTTACAATATATATTAATGATTTAGACGAGGAAATTGAATGTAACATTTCCAAGTTTGCAGATGACACATAGCTGAGTGGCAGAGTGAGATGCGAGGAGGATGCTATGAGACTGCAGGGTGACTTGGATAAGTTGGGTGAGTGGGCAGATGCAGTAGAATGTGGATAAATGTGAGGTTATCCACTTTGGTGACAAGAACAGGAAGGCAGTTTATTATCTGAATGGTGTCAAGTTGGGAAAAGGGGAGGTTCAACGAGACCTGGGTGTCCTTGGACATCAGTCCCTGAAAGTAAGCAAGCAGGCAGTGAGGTAAGCAAATGGCAAGTTGCCCTTCATTGAGAGGATTTAAGTTTAGGAGCAAGGAGGTCCTACTGCTGTTGTACAGGGCTTTGGTAAGACCACACCTGGAGTATTGTGTGCAGATTTGGTCTCCTAATTTGAGGAAGGACATTCTTGCTATTTAGGGAGTATAACGACGGTTCACCAGGTTAATTCTCGGGGTGACGGGGCTTACATACATTGAAAGAATGGGTCGACTGAGTTTGTATTCACTGGAATTTAGAAGGATGAGGGGGAATCTTATAGAAACATATACAATTCTTAAGGGATTGAACAGGCTAGATGCAGAAAGAATGTTCCCCATGTTGGGGGAGTCCAGAAATAGGGTTCACGGTTTAAGAATGAGGGGTAGGCCATTTAGGACTGATATGAGGAAAAACTTTTTCACCCAGAGGGTTGTGAATCTGTGAAATTCTCTGCCACAGTGGAGGCCTATTCACTGGATGTTTTCAAGAGAGATTTAGCTCTTACGGCTAATGGAATCAAGGGATATGGGGAGAAAGCAGGGTACTGATTTTGGATGATCTGCTATGATCATATTGATTGGCGGTGCTGGCTCGAAGGGTCAAATGGCCTACTCCTGCACCTATTTTCTATGTTTATATGTATCTAAATCAACTACCATAAATGCATTCCAGGGGACTGGACTCAGCAACAGGGCACTCACAATAGGAATGAAATAACATCCATATCACCAGCGATGTTCTAAATGAAATATTGTCATGTGGGCACAAAATTACCTATGAGCCTCAAAATAGAAACCCAGGTCAGCCAAAAGATGGAATATGAATGAAGAGATCAATATTCTATTTTAAAAAATCTCTATATGCATTTAACCACAGAAAATATTAAGTAACTAATATTGGACATAAATTATTGGACATAAATGCAATGCCTGCATCTTAAACTCTTCTTGAAACTCAGTTTATGATAACAGAGCAAACAAAACTAAAAGGCCGTGGTCTTCCAAAAATAAATAAATAAATCAATAATTCTACTCTATTTGTTGAAGCATGTACACTTTGGGGGAAAAAAAATGTTGATAGCCCTTATGAAAAAATGCAAACTAATGCAATTAATACTTAAAGCACTTGTAATTTTTGAAAGCATTTTATGCGGCATAGTGGCGCAGCCGGTGGAGCTGCTGCCTCACGGTGCCACAGACACAAGTTCAATCATGATATCGGGTGCTGTCTGTGTGGAGTTACCACGTTCTCCCTGCAATTGCATGGGTTTCCCCGGTTGCTCCAGTTTCCTCCCACATCCCAAAGACATGTGGTTTTGTAAGTTAATTGACCTCTGTAAATGGCCCCTAATGTGTCGGGAGTGGATGAAAAAGTAGGATAACATAATACCAGAGTGAACAGGTAATCTATGGTCAGCGTGGACAAAGTGGGCTGATGGTCCCATTTCCAAAGCTGTATCTAATCTAATTTAACTACAAAATTATTTTATTTTGTCTCCGATTGGGTCCTGTCATACATGTGGCTCAAATCAATGCAACTCAATCAGGTTTGAGTAGAGGTTCATTGATTTGAGCTACATGTATGACAGGACCTAATCTGGCTTTTCATTGCATCCAGCAAATCAAGATTTTAGAGATACAGTACGGAAACAGGCCCTTCAGCCCACTGAGTCGGTGCTGACGAGCAATCTCTCCCCCCCCCCCCCCCCCACCAGCACTATCCGACACATCCACGCAAAGAGAGAGAAATTTACATTAGGGTTACAGGTGAATATGGATTAAGGTTGGGGATTAGCTGTAATCTTAAATGGAAGAACTGCCTTAAAAATGTTATAATTCTCATGAATGAATCCTGGCTCTGTGTCCAATAACAAGTCCTATTCCATCAGCCAGAAATCTGCTGTTCAAATGACCCAAACTAGTTTTACCCAAATGTCGTAGACCAACTCCTCGAACAGTTAAATCATGCTCAATTGCTTTTGAAATATTCTCTCACAGCATTCTCTTGAGACTGAGATTTGTTGCAAGAATCAATTTAGTATGCAACAAGAATGCTGCTATTTTGAAAAGGCAGTACTAACACAATTAGTGTGTACATGGAACTTAAAGCGAACCTAAAATTAGTCACAATTACCATATTCTGTTCCATTCTATTTAAATAGATTAGCTACATCCTTGCTCGGTTAAAGCTTCTCCATCACTGAACACCTTCAATTAACTCGAAAGCACTTTTAACAGCGAAGTGCAATCCAATTTGTCAGCAAGTATACAACTTGGGAGCTCAGCTTTTACGCTAAAATTATGAGAACATATTTTAGTTCCGTTAGGAGATACAGCGCGGAAACAGGCCTTTTGGCCCATCAAGTCCGCGCCAACCAGCGATCCCCGCATTCTATCACCATCCAACACACCAAGGACAATTTACAATTTTTTTATCAAAGCCAATTAACCTAGAAATCTAAGTCTTTGGATTGTGTGAAGAAACTGGAGGAGCCAGGGTAAGCCCACGTGGTCACAGGGAGAATGTATAAACTTGATCCAGACAGCACCCGTAGTTACCAGTAAAACCTGGGTATCTACCGCTATGCTCAAATTTGATCAAAAATTCGAAAGACATGTGGGCTAGAACAAATATCTTACAATATTCCATTCAAATTTGAATTTTCGAATCAATTCAGTTTTTATGCATGGAGGGCATGTTTGACCAAAGACCTCTTTCAGATCTTGCTGTTAATATTTTATATTTTTTTACTGATGTTTTAACCAACGGTTTAAATTATCAACTGAAAAAAATGTTTTTAATGCTATAGCAGTTTTAGAAGCATGCAAAAGTATGTTAATTCATCAAGACAAAAGACTACGAAATTGTATAAAATTGTCACAGCAATGACAACATACTAATAGGAATAATATTAAAACACCTCAAAATGAAAGAAGAATGTATGAAGATCACTATTATTCATCTAATGTCCTTTCAAGTGAGATCTTTAAAAATGTCCTTACCCACAATCCGGAGCAGGGCACCATCTGCAGTCTGGATCTGCCACCAACCAACGGCGCAGCATAAATTCCTCATATTTTTCCATCAGCAAATCATCATTTAAAATCAGCTGGATATCATGGGGATTGAATCTTTCAGTACACTCTGGGCAGCTGATATTCACCCTACTTTCTGAGATCTCAATTCTCAAGTACTGCCGCAAGCAATCGCCACACGACCTGTGCTGGCAAGTCATGATGTCTGGGAATTTGTCCTTAGTTTGATGCGAAAGGCACAGAGGGCATTCAAGAAAGTCGCTACTTTGTTTGTCAGTGGATGCCGTCCCACTTTCAGAAGAGCCACAGGTTGACAATATCGAGTTCTTGTCATTACAAAGTTCTGAATGAATGCTTTCAATACTTGCAATTCCATCGACTCCCCCATTTAATTCTCTGGACTTTCGCTTAGACTCCTTTTTCTTTCGAAATAGAGACCCAAGTGAAAGGCGACGCTTCTTTGGTGCCTTTTTAACTGAAGGTAAACTCACTGAGGATGCAGAGGACTGCAGATCACGGTCAGAGTCCACCGTCTGATTGCGATGCAAGCTCATCTCTCCTCAAACTCTCTTTCAGAGGTTCCGACCCTGGAAACTTGATATAAACCAGAGTTCTTCCAACTCCTAATCCATCCTATATAAATTCCACATTCAAATGTAACTATCCTCGCAAGATCGGAAAGCAGTTTCAAGAATTTCTGTAATGAAAAAGAATAGGACAATTAAAATCTTTCATACTCGGTCTACAAATGGTACTATGCTCATTATTTGCGACAGAACAAGATTTGTTAAAATATATACCAGTTCAAAATTAACAAATACGCAAGGGAAAATAAGTAACAAAGGGGCTTGATTTTTAGAGAGGCTTTGGGAACATCTTCTGTCCCCATGGAAAACATTGGCCATGACAGAATTCAGAATGGAGTGACCCTTTTGAAAGATTGTGTTAGGCCAGACGTGATAGGAGGAGAATTAGACCAATCGGCCCATCAAGTCTACTCCGCCATTCAATCATGGCTGATCTATCTCTCCCTCCCCCATTCTCCTGCCTTCTCCCCATAACCCCTGACACCCACAGTAATCAAGAATCTATCTATCTTTGCCTTAAAAATATCCACGGACTTGGCCCAAGCCTTCTGTGGCAAAGAATTCCACAGATTCACCGCCCGTTAGGCGTGCAGAGATTGTAACTCATCCATGGGATCTGGCTGAACATTATTAAATTGTGAAAGAGCATTGATGTTGGCCTGTATATTCTGCCAGTGGATTTGGAGGATTTTGTGGAAATGGTGCAGCGGCAATGTTTTGAAGCGCTGGCGGTTGGCAATCTATTTTCTCTGGAATAGAGTGGAAGGCAAGAAAACAAAAAAGCTGATATCTGGTATATCAAGCTGGGCAATAGGTAATAGTTTAGGGCTCTCTCCGGTCAAGTCTCTCAAGTAGGTGTCATCTATATACAACAGATGGATTAATATTGTGGTGAGTTTTGGCGCAGAGATGCCTTTGATGCACTCAGCAAAACTGTATATTCAAATTTCTATTTTGCTTGTCGTAGTCAGAAAGTCACTTTCAGCTATTTCCAAGCACCTCATTCCCAATTGGAGTCAGGAGAGCCATTTCTGTGCATAATCAAATGATTTCTGGACGACCAGACCAAAAAAACAAAAAATTCCCACCTCTTCTCCGAAAGCCATGCTTGTAAACAGTTGACATTTTTCAATTAATAGATCAGATGGCACTTACCTTCATCTCCTTTCAAGATTACCTTAATCCACAAAGTTTCATTACTTTAATTATTTTGGGGTACATCTGATATTTTGGTTCCTTATTGTAGTACAATGCCCAATTACAAAACATTATGTGGAAAATCTGATAAATGATTTTGGACCTGAAGTGTTGATTGTTTTTATTCTATTAATGATCCCTGGTCTGCTGAGCACTTTCAACATTTGTTGTGTTATAAAATACTTATTTTCATTTTCTCTTTATTATCCATTTTAGTCCTACCTTGCACATATATTTTTATGGACTCTCAACCATTTCTGTAATATTTCAAGATCTGTAACTTTGACATCACTTGGAGAAAAAAAAAATCATTTTTGGTTTTTGAAATCTGCACATCACTGGCAATTTACCAACTATTGACAATCCATAATTGCTCAAGAAGGTGGACGCTTTTGTACAGTATTACAAGAGGATTTGAATGCAGAAATCAAGATGACTTACTGCAATTATATAGAACTTTGCTAAGAACACACTTAAGAGTATGTTGTACAATGTTAGTCTCAGTTTCAAAGGCAATATACTTGCTTTGGAAGAACTGCTGCAATAATTCACCAACATGGATAATTCCTGAAATGGTAGACCAACTTTATAGACCGAGAATACAAATTCCACTTTCTAAATGCATCCTTCTAAGTTTGGGAATTTAGAAGAATGAATGGTGACTTTATTGAAACATACAAGTTTCTTCAAGGCTTGACCAGCAAGACATAAGAATATTGTTGTCAAGAATTATGAATCACATTTCAAAATCATTTAGGCTGAAATGAGGCCGAAGCAGATGTATCAAACTCATTTTAGGTCACGGGCAAAATGAGATTTCATGCCCACTCTGGCATTGGGGTAATCATCCCATGGGCAGGATCCGACTTCTCGGTTGCGGCCCGTGGCCCGCGAGTTCGACACCTCTGGCCTATAGGAAGTGTTTCAGTACAAAACGGCAATCCAATCAGAAGCGACATGTTTTCGAGCGGGGATTTTCACCATTTCAAACACCTGATCTAGGTAGAAGCAGTGTAAATTCTGTTTAAATTGTTTATCACTGTACATTGTTTAACAAAGTACATTGTGATGACCCTGATGAATTACCGGTATTATGCTTTGAAGATTCCGATGACAGTAGTGAATGTTTTGGATTTGAAGATTGGAATGCTTTCCATTTTGACAGTAGTGAATGTTTTGGATTTGAAGATTGGAATGCTTTCCATTTTTGTAATCTCTGTAATCTTTGTACCGTGCACAATTAAATGTTATTTTATTCCGAACGCTGTATTTTTTTTAATTACCGCACCGGTGTATACATTATCTGTGTTTTGCACTGCAAATGGCCATGCATGGAAATGGCCGCCACCACGGCGCATGCCTGTTTTTTTATTTTTCAAAATTTCGCAATTCAAAATGGGGATGTGTCTTTGACGCAGGTGCGTCTTCAATGCCGGGAAATATGATACCTCATCGGAGACCCTCAGACTATCTTTGATTGGACTTTACTGGACTTCATGTATTGTCCTTCTGCTGACTTGTTAGCACCTAAAAGCTTTTTGCTGTGCCTCAGTACATGTGACCATAAACGAAACATTACTTCTTTAAGAGTAGGCTGATTGGATGACAGTTATCCAGATTAGATTTAACATGGTTTTGGGGAATATCTGGGACATTTTCAGTATCATAAGGCATATATCAAGATTGTCATTGTATTGGAACAGCTTGGCCAACTCGGGAGGATAGGGATTTTATAGGACTGAAATAGCAAGGAAAGTGTAATGTGGTCATATTTGAAGAATGGCAGAGGATTTATCAAAATATCTTTCAACAAATACCTCAAATAATTAAACAGATGATCTAGTTTGTTCTATTCCCATTAGAAATTCTGTATAAATTGATTACATTAGGGAAGCAATTATACTTTAAAAGGTAACAACACTTCATTGAACATGAAGTGCTCCAGAACATCCTGATCTTGTGAAGTGCTCCACATAAATGTCCTTTAAGTGTGACTTTTAATAGCTCTCCTAGTTCATTGATTTCTGTTTATTTGCATTTTTTCCCCCTCAGGCTCGAATTTTACCCAAATTGTTCACCATATATACTTAAGTCCAATCATTGTGGGGATCTCTTGCTGTCAGACTAAGTCCAGGTTCTGCTTGATAGGCAGTGTGTACCAGCAATCACACTAACTTGACAGAGTACCTTTACCCCTCAGAACTGGAGAGGATGCAAGTCATCCTCAAATTCAGAGGGCAATCTAAAAAGAGTACTTCACATGAAAAGCTTCTGGCAAAGAGGTTCAAATCTTATTTACTATGGTTGATTTTTATTTTCAGCTCTTCAAAGCTTGCCTTCGCCAAATCCAAAACCTTGGTGTTCGATTCTCCCTTTGTCCTCAAATATAATATCAAGGTTTGGATTTAACAAAGGCAAGTTGAAAGAGCTGGGGGGGGGGGGGGGGGGGGACATTCCCTCGCTATCCCTCCCCCACCCAAGTCACACTGGCTTCTCATTTTCACCCTACAAACAACTTACAATGGCCTGTTTCCTTTATCATCATTGCTTTTTCGCATATCATTCAAACATTGTTCTTTATCTCTCCACATCACTGTCTACATCTCGTTTCCCTTAACCCTAACCACTCTGAAGAAGAGTCTCGACCGGTCACCCATTCCTTTTCTCCTGAAATGCTGCATGTCCCGCTGAGTTACTCCATCTTTGTGTCTATCTTTGCTTTACACACATTACGTTCATGGAAGAAAATAGGGACAGGTGTTGCATCTCCTGCGGTTGCAGAGGAAAGTACCTGGGATGGGGGTGGTTTTTAGTTGGAAGGGACGAGTTAACCAGGGAGTTGCTGAGGGTACGGTCTTTGCGTACCCTCCGCAAGGGAGTGGAGGTGACAAAAATGTCAGAGGATTATGTGCTGTATGCATCGGCTGATTGGGTGGAAGGTGAGGATAAGGAGGACTCTGACCATATTATGAATGTGGAGAGGGGGAGCCAGAGCTGAACTTCGGGATATCGAGGCGACCCCAATGAGGGCCCCCATTCCCCGAAGAATGAGGACATCTCGAATGACCTGATATGGAACTCCTCATCTTGGGCGCAGATGTGGCGAAGAGGGAGGAATTGGGAGTTGGGGATTGCCTTTACAGGAAGCAGGGTGGGAAGAGGCATTGTCTTGATAGCTATGGGAGTCTTTTCCATCTCTTTCCTTAAATTAAAAATGGATCAGACTGCATCAAAGGCATTACCAATCCAAGTAATAGGGGTGAAGGATATTTCCTCTTTACAAATTCCAATATCAGTCAAGAATAAAACATGATTAGAAATGAACTACAGAATAGTAATTTATTACTCAAGCTTGTAACATAGTGAAACAAAAAGGAATTCAGATTTGAGCATACCAAGCATTAAGTCATAAAAGCATTCAAATGTCCTGGTCCAATTGAAATCAAACTTAAAGGGCCTGTCCCACTTTACGAGTTTACCCAAGAGCTCTCCCGAGTTAAAAGATTTAAAAAAAAACTCGTGGTAAGTACGAAGAATGTACATAGCGGGTTCGTCAGAGCTCGGGATGTCTCTTAGCGGCTCATAACGCTAACGGCAGGTACTCGGGAAAGGCGGTAAGCTCGTGAAGTTTTTTTCAACATGTTGAAAAATTGCCACGAGGGCCCCGAGTACCTATTACCGTAATTCTCCGAGTTCGAATCAGGGGAAACTCGGGAGAACTCTTGAATTACCTCGTACAGTGGGACAGGCTCTTTACTCTCAAGTTGTGGTTAGACTACTAGATCATTTTGATTACACAGCATTAACTCTGATCAACCTGGACAAAATACTGTTTTACAATATATTTGAGAATGCAAAACGATATTTGGTTAACAACAAATCACTGTGCTAACATATTTAGCTTGTCATCTTCTCAACTTTGGTAAAGGACGCACAAACAGGGTTGGTAGTTCTGTTTTATGCGAGAAGGCTCTTGAAACAAACTCCAACGGAGACTGGGCTGAATGCCCTATTTCTGTGCTGTAGATTCTGTGTATTAATGCCCTGTCATGAGCTATAGATCTTGGCTAATCTCCTGGGTTATTTTTAAATTGAGAAACCCATTCCAACTTTTCAATATCTATTTAAGGAGCAGTATATCAAATATTCTCAAGATGGCATTTAATATGATTTTCCCCAATGGACGCAGACATACAAAACTTCAGTAATTAAGTCCCATTATCAACAACAACCATTCATCAAGAATAAAACTGCTGGAGAAACTCAGGTCAGGCGCAGAATATGTTATCAACTTTACGACTAATTTCCACCCTGCTCTCTGGCATCTCTCTCCCCTTTATTGATCTCCGTCTCCATCACAGGGGACAGACTATCAACTGACATCGACTTCAAACCCACCAACTCCCACGGTTACTTTGACTACACCTCACCACCCTACCTCTTGCATGACCCAATTTCTTACTCCAATTTCTCCGCCACATCTGATCCCAAGACATGTTCCACTCCAGTACATCTAAAATATCCGCTTTCTTCAGTAAATGTGATTTCAACCCTGTTGTTGTGGACAAAGACCTCACCAGTGTGGGCTTCACTGTCCTGCAGTTCTGCTTCCACCTCTCCCAGATGGAACAAAGATAGAGCTCCCCCGGTCTTTACCGTTCATCCAACCAGCTTCTGCATCCAATACGCCATTCTCCGATATTTCCGCCACCTTCCATATCTAGTCTACTTGTTTTGCCACTTTCAGGGAGTTATGATACGTACCATTGAACCAGCATGGACTTGGTCCCCAAGATCCATCCGCACACCAATGCTCTAAAGAGCCTTGCCATTATTTGTATTATTTCCCCCTACATCTGACCTCCCAAAGTGCACACCTCAAACTTTCATGGATTAAAATCCATCTGCCATTTCTCCACCCATTTCTGTAGCTGATCTATATTCCACTTTTCCAGTCCCCCTCAGCATTGGCAACTACCAGTTTCAGTGTAATCTGTAAACTTACAAACCAACATCTACATTAATGTCCAAGTTGTTTATATCATAATTATAAACAATAAGTTCCAGCATAGATCTGTGCGTCATCCCATTGGCCACAGACCCCCAGCCAGAATAACACTCTTCTACCACAACACTGTCTTCTATTAGTAATTCAGTTGCAAATCCAAACGACCAAGTCACTGTGGATCCCATGCATCTTCATCTTCTAGATCAGTCTACCATAAGGAACATTATCAAATGCTTTACTAAAATCCATGCAGACATCATCCATTTTCCTACCCTCATCGATTACACTTGTCACTTCCTGGCAAAAATGATCAAGTTCAGAAGATGGGACCTGCCACAGACAAAGCATTGCTGACCATTCCCAATTAATAATTTTCTTCCAAATGAGTGCAAATTCTTTGCCAAAGAAACTGCTCCAAAAGCTCCCCTGCCACTGATATGAGGTTCTCTTCAGAGATGCTGCCTGTCCCGCTGAGCTAATCTAGCATTTTGTGTCTACCTTCGATTTAAACCAGCATCTGCAGTTCTTTCCTGCACATAAGATGCCAGATAAATTGATTGTGAAAATCACAGCACCCAAAGTCATGACTAGACCAAAAAAATGTTAATTCATTAAAAGGAGATCAGAAGAGGCGATTAAAAGCTTTTTTTTTAAACTTCGTTTTAAGGAGAGCATTTAAAAAAAGTAAAGGGAGAGACAGTGAGGGAAATCTAGAGTTCTAGAATTCTGTCGTTTAGTTTAAAGTATCAATTAAGCTAAAATAGTGTCTGGCAATTTTCTCTCTGAGAGTAAAAAACAGAAAAAAATGGTGATTCAATTAGAATCATACAAGTTATAGACAACCATTAAGAATCAAACATTGTTAAGCCAAGAAGTAATGGAAGTTACGGGATACAGCTGATCATTCTTCACCACAATTTGCAATGCCAGACAGCCACAAAATGCAGAAGTGATTAAAGACAACTGTAATACCCAAACTCCATTAGAACCAGCATTTGTGTTTTTACTCCTTTATAACAGTTAAGAACTCCAAGGACAGCTCTGCCTTGACCTGCACAAATGCATGTTGACGTGGCATTTTGTTTATTCACCCGCAGAACTGAATTCCCAACCTTCAGTCAGAATAGAGCAAAAAGTTGGCAAAAACTGGGCGAAGACAAAACATTACAAGATTTCTAAAATGTGTGACCTAAACCTGTGAGTCAGCATCCCTGCTGGTTTACTGGAATTTAATGCAATTGTTTACGAAATAAGTTTTTTTAAATTAAATGGGCTTCCTCTACCCATCTTGATCACCCTGTCGAGGGTAGAGTTGACCTATTAGCAAGACTCCAGCGTAACACACAAATTTATCTTTGAAAGTATTGATCTGCATTCAGAACCTTCCCAATGCAAAGCCATAACAAGATCCCAACTATTAAACAAGATCCCAACTACTAAGCCTGACAGGACACTCCTATGATGGGTTCAAATTAGACCTGACCCTTACAAACATCAATTACCACTTTTTGACATCCTTTATAAGCATTGATCCTTTGTAAAGTTGAAATTGTACCATGCCCCTCCATCCCCAATCACTCTCCCAGTGGACTTCGGTCCCACAAAACCTAAATTGTAACAAGCTGGGATGTTGCGCAGACTGATATGCTCCCTTCAGATCCTTGATCCCACTGGATGGTGTATGGTGCTGTATGGTAATCCAGATAGAATGCACATGGCTAAACTGGAGCCGATGAGGTTTCAGTGCCTCATAACAATGAGCAAGTGGCTGGAGTAACTCAGCGGGACAGGCAGCATCTATGGAGTGAAGGAATGGGTGACTTTTCGGGATGAGACCCTTCTTCAGGCCCCAAACATCACCCATTCCTCTCCAGAGATGCTGCCTGTCCCGCTGAGTTACTCCAGCATTTTGTGTCTATCTTCGATTTAAACCAGCATCTGCAGTTCTTTCCTACACTCATTGTTGTATTGTGGAGGAGGTAGTTTGTATTTCCCAATGAGGAGCAGCCCATAGCTACAAGTACAGCCCATACCCACCAGGACCCCACTATGCATACAAGGGACAGAATTTAAACTCTTCGGGTTTGGGTTTACACTGTACATTATACTCATGCAGACCACTAATACGATACAAAAAGGCAAATATTATGGAAGCTGCTCCCCTAACAAAGTTCAAAAAATAAAACTAGACATGAAGGTTGTTTGCTCAAGTGGGACCCAATGCTGAAAAACACCCGTCCAACATTGTAGAGAAAACAAGTCGACTGCCAAATCTACACTCGAGGGTTGAGCAAAACATTTTAGGCCAATTCTCGTGCAATACTGGGGTTTACTGTACTAAGGTGCTGCCTTGTACTAACAGTTGTAATATTGCGAAGACCACTACAGAATATGTCATGCTCTTTTTCTAAATTGTGCAATGAGATCTTACCCAAGAAAGATGGCAAAGATATTTCTCACAATACTGCACTAGAGAACAAGACCTAGTTTTGAATTGTTTCTACGTTATGTCAAATAATAGCATAATTGCTTAGAGATTGTTCTGTTAGCAAATAATGATTCAGACGGTTGTTAAATGAATGAGGTTAAGCTTGAAATGCCGCTTCTTCCACAGCTGCTTGCACTATTCATCCATCAAGCTAATTATCATAGCATGTTAAAGGTTTTACTTTGTAAATATTCCTCTCTGGGGGATTACAATGTAATTCTTGTCAAACTTAAAAGCTTTTAGTTTTCTTCAGGTGAGGCTCTGGTAGCATTCTGGAATTATTAAATATGATTAGCCACTGAAGGGCACAACAGGAGCACTGTAAACATGAGATTCAAGATACTCTCGAACACTGACCAGAAATGATCAAGCATTGTATTTCAGCAATGTCAAGAATAAAAAGGAAGTTGTTCTTAAAAATGTAATTAAATACTTTTATACTTGGCTCCTAGGCAATAATCTCAAATGGTTCATCCTAAAAAAATCTAAGTAATGAAAGGATAGCTGCAGACTATGCAAGACATTTGATCAGTCTGAAGAAGGGTCCTGACACAAAATGTCACCCATTCCTTCTCTCCAGAGTTGCGGCATGTCCCGCTGAATTACTCCAGCTTTTTGTGTCTATCTTTGGTTTAAACCAGCATCTGCAGTTCCTTTTTATACATTTCTTTCCAGAGATGCTGTCTGTCCCGCTGAGTTACTCCAGCATTTTGTGTCTATCCTTGATTTAAATCAGCATCTGCAGTTCTTTCCGACACATGCAAGACATCCAGTTGGATCAAAAAGCTGTCAATACAGAATCGGCAAACGGCAACATTCAGGTCTGGAATTTACAGCTTATTTTTCATTGATTTTAGAGATACAGCGTGGAAACAGGCCCACTGAGTCCACGCCAACCAGGGATCACCCCATACTCTAGCACTATCCTACACACTAGGGACAATCTTACCCACAAAAATTAACCTACAAACCTGTGCGCCTTTGGAGTGTGGAAGGAAACGGAGCACCCGCAGAAAACCAATGCAGTTACAGGGAGAACGTAAATTCCGTACAGACGGCACCCTAGGCAGGATCGAACCTGCCTTCCTATATGCTCAGAGTTAATTTTATTTGAAAATGTTTGTGAAGCAACATGGAATGTTTTGTAGCATATGCAATGCAAAGCTTTAATTTAGGATATTCACTCCCAAATCAATATAATGAGCTCATCTGAAAAGAAAAGCTGCACAATCAATTCCCGCAAACTGGGCTCAAAGGTTAAGAATGCACTTGGATGGGGTCCTGAAAGGTAGACACTGACAACATATATGTATCCACGAGGCGAACGGCGTTTTGGGGGGGGGGGGGGGGGAGAGGGGTTGGTTCTGTTATCTACACAAACAATTGCAGTTAGTAACACATCACTTTCCTTGGCGTTAGGGTGTTGTCAGGTAGACCAGCTTCGTAGGCCCCCCTCGGTCATGACTGTCCATGGGTGATGCATCCTAGTTGCTGGCTGCTTGCTCCAAACCTCGGCTGGAGCAGCGCCGCTTGTGGCTGAAGAGACCAATGCAGGAGTGACAGTCTCTGTGGCAAAGGTCACATTTCCCAACAATCTCCCAGTGAAAAGCCAGTTTTTCATATGTGAATAAACAACAGTCAGTGGGTGAGGCAGCATCAATGGAGAGAAGGAATGGGTCGAGACCTGAAACATCATCCATTCCTTCTCTCCATAGATGTTGCCTCGCCTGCTGAGTTACTCCAGCATTTTGTGTCTACCTTCGATTTTATCCAGCATCTGCAGTTCCTTCTTACAAACTACAGTCAGCATCAGGTTCAAGCCATTCATTCACATCCTCACTTTCAGCAGGAATCAAATGTTTACTGTTAGGAGTCAACCCCTGCGCCTTTCTAGGCATACAAAGATCTTATTGCCAATTTTCCACAAACCTCAAAAATAAATCACCCAGGGAGAATTAGACAAACTGCAGCACTCCAATTGCCATCTCTATTAGCAAAGAGAATGGACTCACCTTCAATCTATTCAATACTTATAGTTCAGTCAGTTGCAGGATAAATCAAAGTAATTATGCAGTTAGCTAATTTCTGTTCCATTATTCAGACCATAAAATACAATTTGGGCATTTTTTAAATGCAATGATATATACTGCATGTTCTTACACCCCTATAACATCAGTGGGAAGATTTATTCCAATTAGAATCATTTTAATATGTTTATATACGTTAAATTCAAAAGATACAATAATGGTTCATGTTTATGAAAAGTAAAAGTTACTTGCTTCATTCTTATACCTTGTAATTTCTTACTCCAAATCCAACAAGGGACAGCATGATTGTGAGGTGGAATTATAGGTTTAGATTTTGAATTATCTGTTAAAATACACATGGCTCAATATTTTCATTTATATTTTTACCATTTAATCTTTTCTCCCAAGAAACATTTTCAGCACTTGGTTCCTTTTATTGCCTGGCAGTTTATGCAGGTGGAGAAAAGTTAGATATGCCTCCCACACAATTGCATCCATAAAACAGGTTGGAATTTAAAACTGCAGTCAGAGCTAACACATTAATTTAGACCCGTGTAGCACTGAAATTATGGGGAGCTGGAAGGAATTAAAAAACTCAATCTCAATGCAGCAAGTCATACTATGATTAATCAAATTATAATTACAAATGGTCTAATAGACGGTAAGAAATTGTAATCGGCTTCAAATAAGAGTATTTATCCAAGAGTATTGAGAAATATCACTTCGATGGTATTTAAATAATTAACTTGTAAATGCTAATTTATTTAGAAACAAGGCAATCCCAAATAATCCAGAGGCATAGGTCCATATCAAGAGTAAAATTCAGTTATTAATGCATTAATATGCTATAAACTAACTTAAAATGCCATTAATTAAAACTGAAAGTTTGGTTATTCAGTCTCTGAATATCACAGATCTAAACAACCAAAGTTTGTACACACTCAATTCTCAACCAAAAGATAAAAGTAATTCCAAATGACACCAGTGTTCCTGGTGTAGGAAAGATTAATAAAATGCTCAGCGTTCCCACACCCGTCTGCTACCCATCAACCAAAATGATAATGCAACTACAAGGAAGTTACTGAAAACAGCATCAATCTCTAGCACAATCCTGCAGTGATTGGCTCAACAACATCAGATGTGAAATTGTCAAGGATAAGGTTCAAAGACAAGAGTTTGGATGATCTGAACATGTGCATTCAGCCAATTCAGAGCAGAAATCAAAGTCCAATTATGTGATCATCTCAGAGAGCAGGTTAGAGGAAATTATGACCAGAAGATCAAGCTGTAAATAGTTAGTCCTCACATCACATGCAAACCCAATTTTGATCACTGTGACAAGATATTTTAAGCATTATAATTAAGCACTAATCTACCTTTGCCTGAAAACTGATATCCAAGCAGTGACCTTGTATAAAAACATTATAAATGAAATAAATAAAGCCAAGAAACTGGAATAATGATGAGAGCAAAACAAGGAGATTGTAGTTCAACTCACTAAGAGCATGCTAATAATATACATTTGTAACATAGCTGAATGAGCACTATTTGGAAAGGATTCCAAGATACAGAAATGAAGGCTAGCCTACTTTCACTTTCAAAGTTCATGTGAATAAAACTGCCCTGTTTTACAAAAATGACTCACACTTGCATAATTAAGACACTCAAATGACAGATAATGTCCTTCAAACAGGTTCAGCAAGACAACAGGCATTGTTCCCAGCATGCAAAACTACCATGTTCCATGAACTTATTTATACTTCTGATGTTCCCTTTGATCCAGTTCACAAGCAATTGATTTTCCAAGATTCTAAGGTAGGTACGATTCTCATTTTCACTTCGAAAACAGTGCCGCCATATAGTTTATTTTGTTCATATATTTGTTGTATCGATATTTGGGCAGATACCTTAAGATTACTGTGTAGATGCTGGTTTAAATCGAAGATAGACACATAATGCTGGAGTAACTCAGCAGGGAAGGCAGTATCTCTGGAGAGAAGGAATGGGTGACGTTTTGGGTCGAGACCCTTTTTCAGACTCGTTCTGGTACTAGGCCTAGAATCCAGGTGAGTTGACAGTCCCGGCCAGCTGCCAGCCAGTGGAGAGGCAAAGATCGACAGAGTCATTGGTCATGGCTTGCCAAAGTGCAGGTAAAGGTCAGGGCAGTGCCAATGGCAGACATGGCTGAAGAAGCTGTGTCAGCCAGTGGTGGCGGCAGTAGATGCAGCCTGTAAGTGGGCGTGAGCCAGGGTGGCGTCCATTGTAAAGAGGGCCATAAAAACAAGGGTTTTATATATATATCAATGTTGGGCTGCATTTTAGTCAATTTGGCGAACTCCAAAGGGTTTGTGAAGCAAAGAACATTGTTCTCTACAATGCAGGTTACACCCTGGTAATAGGAAGGATTAGCAAAGTTTAGATGGAAGTGATGACTGCTAATCAGTTAATTCTCCTGGATTTTTTTTTTAATGTTTAAACTCAGACCTGGTATTCAGCCCTTGAAGAATTGATCAATATAGAATGCAATGGGAGACACATTGTTGTTGATCATTTTGGGGCACAGTTTAATCACAAACAAATTTTAGGCTGCTGGTCATGACTTCTCTGGAGCTCCTAAACCAAGACGAGAGTGGATGAGTTTCTGAAATTATGTCCAACTGCAGTCGTAAATTTGTTGCATTGTACTTATTCTTTATAAATTTGTCCACAAAATTCTTCATAATACCACCTCGAAATCTCATTAGTCAATTAACTTGGAAGCTTGGATCAATGGTCAACAGCACTAAATGGGTTCAAATAAGGATTATAGGTGCATTGTGACCTACAAACACAAGGTTAAAAAATAAACATCTTAGATTCTTAGCCTTCAAGTGATCTGTAAATGATGCAGCAAAAGGAAACAGCTGATCATCATTTTTAAACAAGCAGAGTAAAATGGTTACATGCAGTCAAACATGGAAATCTTTTCTTACACAATTTTAAAATGATTTATTTTGATCTTGCATGGAAAATAACTTCAGTCTCCTCTCCATAAAAGTGTTTACGGAAACCAAAGACCTTAGACAGGAATGCCTCAACACCAATCGAAAATACAGTCAGGCAAAAAGATTCTTAAAATTCCTCCCACCATACATAGTTGGAATACCAAATAAACTGGTTGTATTAACTGTCATCAAACCTTCAATACCTCTCCAATGAAGAGTGACTTAAAAGTATTTAAGACAATTGAAATGTGGAAAAAGTAAAAATAAGCTGGTGACTCAACCTGTAAATAAAATGTGGTTGGTCAATTATAATGGCACTCTACATTTAATTGGAAAATCCAAGCAGCAAGATTCAAAAATAAAAATCAGACCAACATATGCCTTACTGTATCCCTTACAACACAAGCAGTCATTCATTATTTAACAGCTGGCTTGAATCATCTAAAGCCACAGGATTCAGATGGGCTTTGCTCTTGTGGAGCATGACATCATTCAAATCTGTTAATTATATTACAGTTGTATAACCACCCAAACCAACCTCCATTCTTTATTTCAAAGACTTACAAACTTGGTGAAATATTTTAAAAATTGACATTGAGATTAAAAGAAAACATGGAGGCATACCATGAAACCTGAAGTAGCCATGTTGGATAATAGGCTGATGAGGGTTAAATATTGTATTATGCCATATCCATACAGTTCTCAACCAAAGTTAAAATTACTTTTGCCTAAACTTTTATTTCAGTTACTTTAGTAATTCACTATTTAGCCAAATTATCACTTGGAAACAAGCCTACTTAGAAACATTCCCTGGTTGAATTCCAGATTTTAAAATGCTCACAAATTTTACATTCTGCATTGGTGCTAATATTCCTGCCACCATCCTGATAAGGTGGCACACCTTCCATGTAAAGGTATCCAGCAGTTGTCAAATCAATAGCTTGAAAACTGCTTTAAGTATTAATACTATTTCAGACAGGACTTTATCCAGGTGTTCAGGGCTACTATGAGTATTTGCCAAGTGTTATTGTACCCATTAGTTGCATTTTCCACCCTAGTTTTGTTAATAACTATTACATTTAATGCTGATTCTTTACTAGGACAATAAACCAGAAAAAAGTGAAACAAGAATTCAAAAATATAAGTTGTTAAATGCTGAGATTAATTACAAAGATTTAGCACAATTTACAGCAGTGCTTCTTAAATTATTTCAGTGTCATTCACCCTTGAGTCTTTATCACAACATTTCATTCACCCTGGACTAAACGTTCTTATGTTTTTTGGTAATGTTTGTCTTATTCTCCCATGTGTATAATGTTATATATATAATTTATTTTGTCACATGAGCATAAAACATAAATTAACTCATTTCTTGTGTTTTTTTTATTCAACGTTTTGAACATCCTAAAAATATGTAAAGAAAACAAGGAGTGAAAAATTTTAATACCACTGGAGTTGGAAAATCCTTCTATTAGAATAAGAAAACATTCCAATGTCTAAACAATGGGCTTCAGCCCCATCCTACCCTTTCGGGCTTTGATTACTGCAGTTTTGTTCCTTAGAAAACTAGCTCAAAAAACCATGGAGTATGTGATTTAATATATTAGTATCCAACTAATATAACTTTCTATAACTCTCCCTGACAAAAGCTCACATACCACCAAATAACAACTTGTCATATTTGTAGCCATTACTGATATACCGGATATGCTGACCTTAATGTTTGAACACAGTGACTCACGTGCTTTGTTCCCACACTACCCTGGCCGTGTCTACAACAGTGGTGGTGTAACCAGGGTTACCAAATCAACCTCACAAAATACTGAATCGCTAGAACAGAAAATGCAGAATATCACTACAAGATAATGTAATCTAATTTTATATTGGTCCAAAACGAGGCTCAAATCTCCTTAATATAGCTAGAATTCGTGTTGCTTGATGCAAATAAGTGCTGATAGATTGAAGTGCAGTAAATATATATAGTCCGAGTCTGAAGAAGTGTCTCGACCAGAAGCGTCGCCAATTCCTTCTCGAGTCTGAAGAAGGGTCTCGGCCTAAAACGTCGCCAATTCCTTCTCTCCATAGATGCTGCCTCACCCGTTAAGTTACTCCAACATTTTGAGTCTACCTTCGATTTACCAGCATCTGCAGTTCTTTCTTAAATATAGAATTTGAGTTCTAGCTGAAAAGTGGCTAAATTGGCAACACAAAGTAAAGTTTCACTTCAACAGTTGCCTACGGTGATCCTCCAGTGTTGCCATTTATAAATGTATGATTCCACTAGCTTGCCTGGTCTTCCCTAAAAGGTTATATTACAGTAGATTTGAGAAATATCCTGTTACTTTGAAATTAGAAAACCATAGGTAGAGAGAAAAAAAACATATCAAATTGCCAGCTCAATTGCCATTAAACCCAATAAGAGCTTGCTAACCACTTTAATGGCAATGTCTTTTATGTACAGAAAAAAGTATATAAATATCTGAATAAATTATGTCATTCACCCTTCCAGTTTAATTCACCCCAAAATAATGTCATTCGTCCTTGAGTGAACCATTCACCAGTTTAAGACGCACTGACTTGCAGCAGACAAATCTGGGGTTCCTTATATGGAGAACATGCAGCAGGAAGTTAAAATATTTTCAAAGCAAACAAAACATTGCGAACCGAGTAAGACGGGACAAATCTGTTCTTCTTTTGAGTGCATTTTGTTGCTTTGAGTATTTATAATGTTGACACTCCAAGTAATGTAAAAGTAAAATGGTTCAAGATGACCCCTTGTCCTTATGGGAAACTCTTTGCCCAGATTCCAGACAGAAACGAAATAAATGTCTCACAGATACCCAAGCTCAAGCCATAATAATTTAAGGCAGTTACTGCAAGAGCAAAAAGCCAGGACTCTCAAATTGCTCTGCAATCACTTTTAAACTTAAATGGTCATGGATTATGTTTCTGGGGGGAAATGTACCAGATGGTTGAATAATATAAATCATACAAAGCAATGTCAATACAATACATATTTACTGTCTTTCCCAAAACTCTAGCATAGATATAACAAATATTATACAGGCACTATACTCCATACCTTTCTTGCATGCAAGATAGACAATAGATGCAGGAGTAGGCCTTCAAGCCAGCACCATTCAATGTGATCAAGGCTGATGATCCCCAATCAGTGCTCCGTTCCTGCCTTCACTCCATATCCCCTGACTCCGCTATCTTTAAGAGCCCTATCTAGCTCTCTTGAAAGTATCCAGAGGACCAGCCTCCACCGCCCTCTGAGGCAGAGAATTCCACAGACTCACAACTCTGTGTGAAAAAATGTTACCTCGTCTCTGTTCTAAATGGCTTATAATAAAGATTTTAAAACCTTAAATTTATATTTAAAACCATTTTGTTAAAATATTACAACCTTTAAGTTAATTTTATATGTAGATCTAACGCAACACAACTTAGTTGTATTTGAGGAAACTACACAATATTTTTCAGAAGCGGCATAGGAATTTAATATCTGTTGTCGGCAGTGCATTATTTCCTAATCATTCACAGCAAATTATTTACAGGTTAATTACCTTCTTCCAACATGGATTTAATCACATACACAAGTGCAAAGTAACATTTTACTAGTAAGGACAAGGAAATACAAAGGGTGTAATTCTAAAGAGGGTGCAGGGACAGGGACCCATATTTACATATCCATAAATCTTTGAAATTAGCACAGCAGGTTGTGACATTAAGTAGTATATGGGATCCTGGGCAAAGGAAGCTTTGCCGAATCATTACAAATTACTAGTTTGTTCCCAACGAGGGGGCAATGTCACATTATCAGACTCAGATTATGTAAAGATTCTGTAATGAAATAAAACAGTTAACCAAATTATTTCAGCGGCTGGAGAAGCTGGAATTGCTCCCTACAGAGCCAGAAATCAAAATTTAAAGACAATTTTGAACAATTCATTTAGCTTACTGGTCTAGGCAGAGTGAATAAAGAGAAACTGTTTCCATGGGCAACAATTGATAAAATAATGTTTTCAAGAAAGTAATCATGATCTGGAATTCACTGACTTAAAGATTCAATACAGGCACCTGAAACTGTCCATATCACAGTTTTTCATAACACAAAACTACAACATCCACTCATGTATTAAGACATGAGAGTTGGAAAGAAAGAAAATTACTCCTCGCCATACAAATTGCATGACAGTGAATTTTAACCTGTCATAAAATTTTAGGCCGGGATTTATGAATCCTGCAAGGTGAATTTTCATTACCTGAACAACCATAACAGGGGTTATCTGCCTTACTTAAAAAAACAGATTTAGATGGGCTAATTGAAATCTCACTGATTGTGTCTCAATTTGAGTTTCAACGTACTTGTACCTTCTTTCAATGAATATCCTGAGTTCTCAAGACTATTAAGTCACAGTTTAGTTGTCCAGTCCAAATATCCTTCCAATAAATTTCTCCAGTCATTACTGTTATTTAGGTGAATATTAAGACACCATGGGAACAAGGAATATTCATATGACACCACATTCAAGATGAAGATAATGCTAACACCCTGGGTAAGGCACTTCAGGACTTTTTCTTTAAACCCTCCAACTCCTGGCTACCAACAACCCAAATATTAACTTACAATTTCATTAGTTTCCACTTATTGGTAATTTCATCTACTCTGCAGCTTCTGCAGTCATGTTTCTTCTCAGGATTAATTACATTTGTGGCAACTATAATGGGCAATTTTCCATTAAACTCCAAGTGATATGACACACCCGGTCATTATCAATTTCAATTTACCAAAAAATGATGCAAGACCATAACAAGAATATCACATTTCCTGTAATGAAGCTTCTTGGGAAAACAAAATATGTGAAAAAAGTAACTGCTGTGTGCTTTAATTTCAATTTTGTTTTAAAGATAACTGCTGATGTTAGACAACTGTCCAACATTCATATTTGCATCAGATTGTATTCATTTTTTGGCTAACAATGTAGCTCCAGCTCACAATGGTTAAAGTTGCAAACAATTACTAGCTGTCTGAAGAAGGCTATCGACCTGAAATGTCGCCTATTTTCTTCGGTCCATAGATGCTGCCTCACCAGCTGAGTTTCTCAAGCATTTGTCTACCTCCGATTTTCCAGCATTTGCAGCTCCTTCTTAAACTAGCAGCTTTGCTGGTACTTTTACCAAATAATTACCATCCTCAACGACACCATGTGGATCATCACCGGCTGCCTACGTCCTACTCCGACGGATCTTCTGCTGGTGCTCGCAGGTATCACACCCGCCAAGCTTCGCAGAGAGTACTTCACCCACAGGCTGATGTGCAAAGCCCCAACGGATGCCAAACATCCTTTGAACCACCTCGCCCAGGACTGACAGCAACACTACGTTTAGTCTTGCCGATGTACAGGAGCCCACATCAGGAAAAAACAGATACAGTCGATGCGGTTAGAGGAGTCTGACGTGAACAAGCCTCTGTCTCACCTGGAAGGATTGCTGGTTCCCTGCGATTTCTTCACATATAACGCAAGTTAAGCAATATTAAAATAGTACTCATATCTATCAAAATGTTGAATACCTCTTTCAAATAAACAAATGTATTAAAAAAGGAAATTGCATTTCCTAATCTGCTCTTTGCAACAGATGCATTTTAGATTTCACAACCTATTTGACTATGCCACCCCAAGCAAAATAGTATCTGATTGCTCATGGCATTGTTGCAAATTTATAGCGTTATGCAATATCCAAAAAATATTCTAAATCATCACAGTACAGTGCCCTCCATAATGTTTGGGACAAAGACCCATTATTTATGTATTTGCCTCTGTACTCCACAATTTGAGATTTGTAATAGAAAAAAATCACATGTGGTTAAAATGCACATTGTCAGATTTAATTAAAGGGTATTTTTACACATTTTACACCATAATGTTTCAAACACATGTTTTTCACAGGTGTTTGTAATTGCTCAGGTTGTGTTTAAATGGCTCCTTAATGCAGGTATAAGTGAACTCTCAGCCCCGTGTCCTCCCTCTAATCTTTCTCCATCACCTTTGGAAACTTTTATTGCTGTTTATCGACATGCGGACCAAGTTGTGCCAATGAAAGTCAAAGAAGCCATTATGAGACTGAGAAACAAGAATAAAACTGTTCGAGACATCAGCCAAACCTTAGGCTTACCAAAATCAACTGTTTATTACATCATTAAGAAGAAAGGGAGCACTGGTGAGCTTATTAATCGCAAAGGGACTGGCAGGCCAAGGAAGACCTCCACAGCTGATGACAGAAGAATTCTCTCTATAATAAAGAAAAATCCCCAAACACGTCCCACTGATCAGAAACACTCTTCAGGGGTCAGGTGTGAATTTGTCAATGCCCACTATCCGCAGAAGACTTCATGAACAGAAATACAGAGGCTACACTGCAAGATGCAAACCACTGGTTAGCCGGAAAAATAGGATGGCCAGGTTAGTTTGCCAAGAAGTACTTAAAAGAACAACCATAGTTCTGGAAAAAGGTCTTGTGGACAGATGATACGAAGATTAACATATCAGAGTGATGACAAGAGCAAAGTATGGAGGAGGGAAGGAACTGCTCAAGATCCAAAGCATACCATCTTATCTGTGAAGCACAGTGGTGGGGGTGTTATGGCCTGGGCATGTATGGCTGCTGAAGGTACTGGCTCACTTATCTTCATTGATGATACAACTGCTGATGGTAGTAGCATAATGAATTCTGAAGTGTATAGACACATCCTATCTGCTCTAGTTCAAACAAATGCCTCAAAACTCATTGGCCAGTGGTTCATTCTCCAGCAAGACAATGATCCCAAACATACTGCTAAAGCAACAAAGGAGTTTTTCCAAAGCTAAAAAAATGTCAATTCTTGAGTGGCCAAATCTATCACCTGATCTGAACCCAATTGAGCATGCCTTTTATATGCTGAAGAGAAAACTAAAGAGAACGAGCCCCCAAAACAAGCACACGGTAAAGAAGGCTGCAATACAGGCCAGGCAGAGCATTGCCAGAGAAGACACCCAGCAACTGGCGAAGTCCATGACTCGCAGACTTCAAGCAGTCATTGCATGCAAAGGAAATGCAACAAAATACTAAACATGACTACTTTCATTTACATCACATTGCTGTGTCCCAAACATTATGGTGCCCAGAAATGAGGGGGGGGAACACACCTATGTATAAACACTGCTGTAATTTCTACATGGTGAAACCAAAATGTATTAAAATGGCCTTTATTAAAATCTGACAATGTGCACTTAAACTACGTGATTTTTTTCATTTCCAAAGACGACAGTAACTGCTTATTAACTTCCCTCCTGCCTACCATCATCATGCTATTTACCCATCTCAAATACTGAAACATCTCCATTATTCAAAGCAGTTTCTTAGAAGAGGAATGAAGAGGAAGTGAATAAAACTACATCCATACAATAGGACCCAGCTAATTATCAATCTTTTCTAAATAAATTGAAACCAAGGATAGTTGTAACACCTGGATGACTCTGCAATTGTCAGTAGAGGTTTTTGGCAGACAAATGTAGTTTTACAGACATTACAGAGGTGCTGAAATATTTGTACCATCAATGGTGTTACTGTAATGATGTGAACTCTCATCTGCCAAATGTACAAGGCAGAGAAAAACACTGCAGTGTGCAGACCACAGCATACAAGAACATGGATTTGATGCTTTTCAGTCCAATCTCCCTTCCCTCCCTTCTCTTCACGACTATAATTGTTGCAAATGTGGATGCTAATTTGTCATCCACAGCACATGGTAAAACTATGGAAACAATTTGTATTTCTCTGCCCTCATAATTCCAATATCATAACTAGTACTTAAATCAAATCTAAAAATTAAATACCAAATTTATTGCCTTCCTTTATATCAACATTTATTCCCTCTCAATTATTCCCAGGTCAAATATGGCAGTACTCTGCTATAACCCGTTGAGAAATACTTTTTACTTTTCTTTATTTATTCTGCATAGTTTCCAAGAAAGGAGGACTTAATTTTCTCCTCAATTGCTTCATGTGCTAAGGTCAATTTTAGCTACACCACTACTATCAGAAAACGAGAGGAGAGCTAATGTCCATGCAGACTTCTTGGGAGATAATAGTAAATTCCACCCCAATGCCAAAATATTTTGTTGAAGAGGTCTTCTTCCAGCTTTTTCTAAATTTATAGAACCCTTTTCCTCATGTTAAGACTGGAAACATGTTCTGAAAATGTCATGTACTGATGGGGATGTCTGCACATACCTGGCCATGGAAGCAGACACTGACTACACAGAGACTATTCTTTCTTTGAGACACTATTTTCATTAACCAAAGAATGCTATGATTTGCAGTGTCACCTTTCTGTCCAACTAAAAAGATGCTATACTTATAAACAAGAACAACCAAGGAACAGAACAGGAAAAGTAAATATCTTCCTTGCCAAATTTTGTAAGAAATGTTTATCTTACCATACTTTGTACAAGACCCAAATACTTTTCATTAAGAAAACAACGTCCTGAGGCTGTATGACCAAAGTTTGAGATATCAATTCCAGATATCTGGACTATTAGAAACTTATTTAAATCCAACAGGTTCCACCAATAAAAAAGTGTAAATACAGCAGAAGTCACGGCCCCGAAAACTCTCAGGCCTGCAGTTTCTCATCGTAAGCGTCATAGCTACATCCTTCTGGACACTATTGCCAAAAAGGGTTCAGAGAACAGTGTACAATGCACGTAAACCTGCACCACTGTTAAAATTTGCATTATAATGAGAATTAATGGTAGTGATGTGAAAATTGTTTAAATTATTCATATCATTTTAATATTTAAAGTAGGAGTTGCTTATCTTCATCGTTTCCCTCAATTATCAGAATAATCACATCAGCAGATTTAAGTTGTTCAGGTACCCTTGCCGAGTCTTTTGGTTTTTATATTTTCAGTATAATGTAATCAACGCCATAACAAAGGTTCAAATCTTTCCAGTAATGCACCACTTTATATTGACTGAAGAGACTAAATTTGAAATTTCACATGAATTAGATTTAAATTATTCCTGTTTTTACTGTAACACTCACTGTACACAATTACATTGTTGTGAACATTAACGATACATAATCTGCTGAAAGTAAGATGCACCCTAATGTACAAAACAGCAAAAGCAAAACAAAGTAACTTAACAACAGGACAAGTGTCCTTTCCCACAACCCCCTTCCCCTCAACAGACGTCAGGATCAGTTGTCTTCTATCCTACATATTTATAAAATAAATTCACTACTTAAACTAAACCAAATGATTTAAAAGAGGTTTGCCATTTTCTATCCACAATAATTTCCCATTCAAAAAGGAAAACATTATTGACAGCTGTGGCTCAGTTGGTGCACTCTTACTTGAGTCAGAGTTTCCAGATACAAGTCCTACTCCAGAGACTCCAGTATCAAAGCTAAGCAAAGATCCCTGCAAAGGATAGAAGAACTGTTGCATTTTTGAAGGTGCAGTCTTTTGGGTGAAATGTTAAAATGAAAATCCTCTGCCCTCACATGTACATTTAAAAACAAACATCACACCATTACACCAAACTAGGAGTCATTCACAGCAGCCAACAAGACTTAAATAGGTTACCAGATCATTATCATTTTCTTTTGCGAAAATTGTAGTTCACAAATTGATCGTCATATTTCCTACAACCGTGACTCCACTTCAAAAATTCTGTGCAATACTTTGCAACATCAATAAATGTACATGAAGTGAGCTATATCAATGCAAGTTATCTTTTAAAAAGCAAAGTGAACTTTGACCCATGTAGTTTCTAATTTGGTTTTAAGTATTTTCCGAAAACAGAAGAGAACATAACTGATGCCTTCAGGTCCAGTAAAGGTTGGGACAGTGACCACAAAAGAGTATCTTGTAAAAGCTTCCGCCAATATCCCACAATCGATTCTTTACAACATCGTTTTTTATGTTATCTATTGTTAAGGGCGAAATAAAAATAGACGAGAGAGAGGGAGAGAAAGAAAAAACAAGATTGCAGCCCGAGTGCAATGCCCTGGGCAGAGAGGATTTCCAGGCAGGGAAAGGGAGGTGGTCGGTTCCCCGTTCCCCACCCACCCACCCACCGAGCCCGTCTGCGATCAGCCGAGCCCCCAGGTCCTCATGTTGGCCTAGGGGGGAGAGGAGGGGGGCGAGGGAGCGACCGGGTCAGACCCAGACAGCCCAGCGCCCCCCCCCCCCCTCTCTCCCTCTCCCGGGAGGCAAGGCCCACCGTCACTCTCCCCTCTCAACCCGGCCCAGTCCCAGCTCCAGCCCCGCTCCCCCACTCACCAACTGCCGCCTCGGACATTAGGCGGTTCGCGAGCCTCGCCAATTGCCTGTACTCCAGCTCCTCGGCGCGACTCTCTCACTCTCACCCTCGCTGGCCCCACCTCCCCCCCCCCCCCACCGCACCTTCTGCTGACGCATGCGTCTGTCCTCCCCCCACCCCGTCACCGCTTTCTGCGCCCGGCTGAACGTGACGCGGCGCCAGCACCGAGTCAGTGCCAGGAACACACAACGCCCTAGCTTGGAATGGAGAGGGCGGCGTCTCGGGGTTGCAATATATCCATAACGACTGGCCGCACACGGAACAGTAAAGACTTCCTGGGCAACCTGTTCGTCTGCGTTTCCTCATGCCGAAAAAGCGAGCACTGTGCACGAATGGCACAATCTTAGGAGTGGTGGCGATCGCTTTAAAAAAAATAAATGGCGTTAGACTCATTTGAGAAATAAATTAACATGCACATGGTGGCGCTTTCATAACGCTTTAAAGGTGTCTTCAAGTGCTTTATAATCAATTAATTACATTTACATTCACTAGTTTAAAATTGGAACGGCGTGAACGTTGTGGTTTCCCACAGACAGCGATGGGAGCAGATAATCATTGGCAAAGATAGGTCAAAATGCTGGAGTAACTCCTCAGGACAGGCAGCATCTCTGGAGAGAAGGAATGGGTGACGTTTCGGGTCGAGACCTTCCTTCAGACATGTCGATTGATGGAATGTTACATTAGTCAGTTCATCGTGGATGACTAAAAATGTATAAACAGATGCTACAAAAAAATTTAAACAGAAATACTGGAAACGAGGATAATCTCCCAGCTCTTCTTCATAATAGTGCAATGGAATCTTACATCCACCCAAGAGAATAGACAAGGTCTTAGGTTTAATATTTCATTCCAAAGACAGCAGGGAAGAAATTGCCTTTTCCTGTACAGATTGCATGTGAACAGAATTTCACCTGGGTTACCATTATTTCCAGATGAAATCATGTCCATCAGGAAATTGTATTGGCCCTTTCCTTGTGTTCATATTTGCATTCTCCACGTTGGTTACACGTGTAATGTTAGTGCATTTTGGAAGAAATTAAATTTGCAGGTTACAATAATATTCAAGTAATAACTTACTTTTTGCACAAGAATAATGTATCCTGTGACCATCTGTTTTAGCTGGGCCAATAACTGGTGAAGAAATGTTAAAGGTTATTTTGAAAGAACGGTTTATAACATTCCAAAGGTTATGGGTAAAAAAGAAAGACTTTCTTATTTGTTTATTATGACACAGAAGGATGCAATTTGGCCTCTTGGGTCGAAGCCAGTTCGCAGCAGAGAAATCACATTTTTCACATCACCTCAGATATTTTCATATCTGAAAATTCCCTTGCTACTATAGTCCAGCAATCCATTCTCGCTCATTTACCCATCAATTTCGCTTTAATTTTTTGTGCCACTTATCTACGCTAAGGGGTGTTTTCCTATCACTGCCAACAATTATTTGGGAATGAAGGAAACCAGAGCACCCAACAGAAATCACACATGGGAAAAAAATGCATATTATATATGTTTAAAAAGTCACATGTATTTGGATTGTCACGAAATTAAAAGAATGTGCAAAGTAATGTTCTTTGATATGATGCCAATGTTCCAAAAGGAGAAGCATCGAGGAGATAAATAAGTGACTGACACCACGGTATAAAAACACTGTTACCTTCATAAATAACTGGGAATGCTTCCAGAATAACAATAATTGGTACAGGAAGAAGAGTTGCACAGAAACCACGAAAGAAGGAACAAGATAATTTGCAGGGAACACTTTGGTTACCATACAGTTCATTGAAAATGGATTGATTGGTGAAGAGAGACAGAGAGGAAACAGGATTTCAGAAGTGCTTAAATATCTGGGAAGAATAAACCATTTTTTAGAAAAAATACATGCATTAAAGAAAACAAGAAGCAGGGCAAAAAAACATGAAGTAAACATACAATAAATTTGGCAAGGAAATATCCATCCAAATGCCTGGACTATAAAGAACTGCAGCATATTGAGACAATTAATATGTGACCTAATTCAGATCACAGAAACAAATTCAAGATTCAGGGGTGCATGAGGGAGGTTAGACAGTGAACAGTGTGTGGAGTTTCACATTTTTCCTGTGATCATGATGTTTTTTCCTGGGTACTCTGGTTTCCTCTCCCATCCCAAAGACATGATTGTTAACAACACATCTGTTATGCTGCTGCAGATACGAATTTCATTGTACCATTTCAGGATTCAGGACATATGACAATAAAACACTCTTGACTTGTTAAATGGCTAATATAAATGATCCATAGCGTATGTGGGTAGTAGGCCAATTAAGAGGGTGTTTTATGGGCATCTGTGAGACAGTGATGTAAGAAGAAAATAATGGAAATGTAATTAAAGTTGCTCTGGGGCAGTCATATACATGACGAGTCATATACTGTATGTGATAGCCCAACTTTTGTTCGTCATAAGGAAATGTGAGTTTTAAATAGTTTGTGTAAACAAAGAACAGCATTCCGGTGGGTATAGAGGAAATACAGTACATGGGAAAAAAAATGTTCATCTGCCCTGGGGTAGAAAAATAGAAGAAAAATCAGATAGAGATCTTTATGGATTAAAAAAACCAAAGCAATTGATTGAAATAATTCCAAATTTGCTCCTCTTGGACTCTATGGCTCATCATCACTACAAATATTCAGAATAGTGAATCTGAAAAAGCATCCAGATCCAAAATGTTGTCTGTCCATTTCCCTCCACAGATGCTAACTGACCTGTTGAGATCATGCAGCACTTTCTTTTTTACTCAAATTTCCAGACGACCTGCTTTCATCTATTCCTAGCCTCTAATCGTCCAGACTTTTAACAGTGTTAACATTGGCTTCAGCTACAAAAAAAGCCTAGAAAGCCAAAGCTCACACACTAAAGTTGTTCAACCCTCGACATTCCTTCTTTAAGATTACTATTTACCTCTTCATCTAACCTTTGAGGTTAGGCATCAACTTTTGCTTGCTAACATTCCTTTGACGCACCTCAAAATGTTTTTGCTACGGTGTAAGATGCTACATAAATGGGAGTTTTTTCTTGAAATGCTGTGAAGACAATTTGTCAATGAGGTTGAAGAACATGTGAAAACAAAGGTATTTTAATGGGACACTTCAATCACTAAACTACGCTTGTACAAAGGTCAAAGAAAGCACAAAAAGTAATGTCCATTTGACCTCGTACTTTTAAATGACCCAGGTGAAGTTAAAAAAAAAAATTGGAAGTTGTGGCAATCCTAGGGTTCAGTAATCACAAAATAACTGTTCCTTCATGATTTGGTAGTACATTAGGAACATAACATTAAACATGCATCATTCAATGAAATGAGGAAACAACTAAAACAATTATGCTCCACAAACATTGCTCAGTAGAATGCAAATCAAATATTTTAGAAGCTATATTGCTGTGTAGTTGAGAATCAACAAGGTCTGGTAATGCAAAGAATACTCCTAAATGAATTCATGAAAAACATACCTTTAAGAGAAAATAAAAATGTCTATATATCCTTTGCAAATAAATGGAAAGGGAGCTATTTAGATGAACTGTATAACATTAACAAGGACATTTAAAAAACAAATAGAAACTGGATACAAAAACATGGAGGTAAGCACTGAAACCGTCTGAGGAAAGGTCTCGACCTGAAACATCACCCATTCCTTCTCTCCAGAGATGCTGCCTGTCTACTGAGTTACTCCAGCATTTTTTGTCTATCTTCAGTGTAAACCAGCATCTGCAGTTCCTTCCTCCACTAAAACAAATTACTTCAGCATCACAACACCATGGCAATCCAAAAAGCGGTGAAGCCATCTTATAAGAGTGGAAGGGGGCTTCATCAGGAAATAATTCACAAGGGAGGATGCGAACAACATGATTTTTCCAATCACAGACTGTCAAAAAATCTGCATTTTCTAGATAGGCAAAAAATAAAAAATGCTGAAAATATTAGGCATGTTAGACAGCATCTGTAAAGAATCAAAGTATTAAGGTTTCAGATCAATGCCTTTTATCAGAATAGTCATCAAAAGTAAGGTAATCAATCTGAAATGTTAATTCTGTTTATTTCCCAAGAAGTGCTGCCTTACTTGCTGACTATTTCCAGAACTTTGTTTTATTTCAAATTTATACCAAAATACACTCAAGTTTATTGGATTTATACCAAATAATTATATTATATTTTTCCCCAGAGTGCTGAAGGGACTAAAAATAAAATGTAATCACAGACAATTATTGCAGTGAACACCAAGGATTTACCAGGAGACTAGAACTACTGTTGTCCCTATGCTCAAAAATGCTGGCAAATCTATAGAGGCAGCCAAAGACCATTCATTGCTTACTATATATAGTAGAATTGGGTAATCTTGAGGTAAATCTGTGCAAAAAAAAATTTGGGTTAACATCAGTCGTATAATAATCAAAGGGGCAAGTTCTTGTCTTACCAATGTTTCTAACTTTATTGAAAAAGTGAAATAACAAATGGTCTTTGGTAAAATCAAGTGTACCTCGACTAGTGTGCCTTTTTAAAAAAAATCATATTGTAACAAAATGATTTTAACAAAGTTCCCTACAAAAGGTTACTCATTTTTTCTAAACTGCCAAGAAGCAGGTTAAAATCTTTGAAACTGCTCAAAGCTAAGGGAAAAAAGCATTGCTGTGAAGAGTCAGATGAGGTGGGTAAGGTGCTGAATGACTTCTCACACCACATTACTGTGACCACCTTGTTTTTTTTTTAATGATTCAATAACTAATGCAAAATTGTCGAGGCTGTACAAGATACACTTCAATAAAAATACAGCGGAGAAATTCCAAATGAGTTGGATAAATTATGATATTGCATAGTAATAGCAGATTAAATGTATTGCAGAATGATATAATTGAGGCTGAAGGTGAATGAAGCTTGGGTTCGTACTTGACTAAACCTGTCATTTACAACCAAGCAGCAATTGGAAAAACTATGGGATGCCAAAACCCCACATCAAGTATCAGAGAGTGTTCTAGTCAGAGTTCCAGTGAACAACAAATTTTGAAAACCAAGGGTTACATTTACATAATGCCTCATATCCCAAACCACTGGCAATGAAGTATTTTAAGTGTTGCCATTGTTGCAGTACATATAACTTGCCATCCAGTTTTGCAGAGAGCAGCTCCCACAAGCTACAATGTGATAATGAGAAGATAATTTATTGTGTCATTGACCAAGGAATAAGCATTGGCTATGACAATCTTGTGTCTGATCCTGAGAAATAGAGGACATTCAATTATGGGAGGGATCACAAAAGATAGATCGCAAGGTTAAATCCGACTGTTAGGAGTGTAACATCAGGAAATGATTGAGAAACCAATGCTTTTCAAGCTTAAACAAGGGACCTTCATAGGAAGGACAAGAATATTAAGAGATCGTAAAATGAAAGATTAAATTAATCTGTGAGAGTAATGCGATTGGGTCATAGACTAATACAACACAGAAACAAGCTCTTTGGCCCAACCATCCATGACGACCAAGATGCCCATCTACACTGTTTCCATTTGCGCATTGACCCAAATCTCTCTAAGCCTTTCCTAACCATGTACCTGTACCAATGTCCTTTAAATGTTAATATAATACGTGCCTCAATCATTGCCACTGGCAGCTCATTCCATATATGTATCACCATCTGTGTGGACAAAAGTTGCCCCTTTGGTTCCTGTGTAGATACAAACTAGAAACTGGTGCTTTTAGGATTCATACTCTCTTTGCAGAAAGGGAACTCAGCAGGTAGAATTAAAATCCAGATGGAGATATATAACTAAATCCCTTGAATTATTTGAGAAACAATGAAAGGTTGGGACACTGGCATATCTCTGAAAATATAATTAAGCCAAATTCCACCTCTCATCCATAATTACCTTGCAATAAAGTACACATCTGTTCTGTTGTCCGGTTGTTTTGCACAATCCTGCAGGCATTGCCAGTTTCATTTCACTGTACATCTTGTATGTGTATGTGACAAATAAAGTTGACTTGACTATGGCAACACACTTCAGAAACATCATACTTGTTGGATAAAAGTAAGTTTGTTAAGCCACAAGACACGTATCTAGATTCACTAAGTGAGAATCTATCGCAGTGAAGTGAATCAGTGTTCAAACTAACAAATAATGAGCAGGCAACCAACAATAATCCAATTAAATCCCTCAATTGCTTTCAAAATTAACCAGCATGTTTTAAAAACATTCATCTGATGCGATCAAATGAGATGCAGATTTGAATTTCTTGGTTCCTGATAGAATTTGAAAACATTTGTAAAGTATCTCACTTGTCGGTATTCAAATTCATCAGAATATCAGTATCCCTACCACAGCCAATTAATTTTGCTTCACAGGAGCTGTTGATTTCAATATGCATAACCTCCAGCTGTGACTCTGTGACTGTACACCATAGTATGCACAAAATGTACTGCAGGGACCCATCAAGCTTATTTTGTCACCATCCTCTAGCCCTGAAATTCTGCAAAATGAAAACGGTGAGTTGCTCATAGTGAGGGAGCTCATAGATGTCTTAGTTTTGGACTTGAGACGGGCAAGATTGAAAAGTCTGCCATCTGTTCTGTAGACTATTTAGATTCCTGGGGGTAGGTCGCCCTGGATGATGTAGATGGTTGTCACAATGAAGATGATGAACAGTGTTGGGGCAATCACACATCCCTGTTTCACTCCTGATCTGACTTGAAACGGTTCACAGTTGCTGTTCCTGGCCATGTCTGTGGCAAGCATGTCATCGTGGAGGAGTCTCAGGATTCAAATGTACTTTTCAGGACATCCAAAGGTGGCTAGGAAGTCCCATAAGAGTTCCCTTGATATCGAGTCGAAGGCAGCATCGAACAAGAGGCAACATCTGTTGACTCGTCCAGTTGCAGTCAATACACTGGACTACTCTTCACAGCGCTCACTACTTGTAGCAGAATATCATTACTCCTATCCGAGATTCAACTTTTGACTGTGTCATTTGAAAGGGAAATCTGCCTGAACTTGTTTGACTGCTGTTCCCCCAGCACCAACTTCACTGCTTCGAGAAGGCATGGCTTGATAAGCTCTTAACCAATGGTGTGAGGTTTCTTAATCTGTGCGATTCGATAAGCAATCCGGTATGAAGCCTCCAGCGCTGCTTCATCTTGACGAGCGCAGTGACCCGTCGAATCGATGCGGAACCCTTGAGTGCAGCTTCCTTTCGTTTGAAATAGTCCATGCCCTTCCCTGCCAGGTCGCTATGACAAGACTGCAAATGGATCTTCAGTTTGCTGGGCTTCATGCTCTCGTGGCTCAAAACCTTGGCACAGACAACACATTGCGGCTTGACCACGGATTTTTGAACAATGCTTGTGAGGCCGAACTTGAGAAATGCTTCACTATACGTGCGCTTCTTGGCACACATGGTTCACAACACACAGTTTGTGTGCGTATACGTACGTACATACGCAAACAAAACATTGTGAGGTATGTACCTTTGTTAGGTTCTTAAAAATGGGCTCAACAAATTGATATGTTATTTATGACCCCCTTCATGACCCCCAGAAAAACCCCAAACGACGCCCATGGGGGTCATGATCCCCAGGTTAAGAACCGCTGCTCAAGAAAGCTTTATCAATGGGTTAAAACACATTCAAGAGAAATTCTGGCAAATCCACACCTGGTTCAAACTGCAAATTAGATGCTTGAACAAATTTAAAACAGAAAAGGCTGGAAATATTCAACAGATCATGCAGCATCCAACAAGAGAAATATGGGTACCATTTTAAATCAATGAGCTTTCTTCAGAACTAGAATAGTTAAACATCAAACATATTTTAATTTGAAGAGAGTTGGCGAGGGGCTCAGAGAACAAAAGGAAAACCTATGATGCCTTGGAACCCTATAGACAATGAATAACACAAGTAGATGGCGGCAGCATCTGAAAGGGGATGGTGAAAACATATTAATCACTGTCGAATCTGTCTGGTGAAGATGCAAATAGAAGGAGATAAACGACTCACATCATTCTGGGATGTGGGGTCAATCTGATGTCCCCAGAATCCCACATTGTCACAGGAAGAATGTGCAAACTCCATACAGACAATACGAGAAGCTAGGAGTTGTGAGGCAGCAGTTCTACCAGCAGCACCATCGAGCTGCCTCTTCTCCCCTTGCCATCCTCCAGGAGTCAAATTACATGGAGCACAAATCCTCTTGAGAGATTCAGGCTCACGATGTTGTCTCCTCTAAATTGGACAAACCAAATGCAGATTGGGTGATTGCTTTGCCGAATACCAAGAAAATCAAATCTGCATCCCAATTGATTGCATTACTTGAATGTTTGTGAAACTTACAGGCTCATTTTGAAAGTAAATTGAAGGATTTACTGTAGTTGGTTTACAGTGGTTCACAATCAATACATAATTATTCAAATAAAATGAAATGTAGCAGCCAATTCCATTTCAATTTTTCATTAAAAAATTTTGTTTGGAACATACTGCATCTCCCCACCATTCAGTTGTTCCGCATCCACTGCCAAAGCATGATTTCCTTGGCAACGCTGAAAATGTGCTGTTTTTCTTTCCATGAGATTTCACAAGAGAATGTTTACAACAAAATATTCAGAAGGTTTCCCTATAACATTTTGAACTTGGTTGGTCTCAGTTTTTTCCATATCAATAGAGGTAATAGAGACCTATTAAAATTGATGTTCAGTCTCAGAGGAAAGTGTCTGGAATACTTGATGCATGTCGCTACGAAAGCACAGTTGGCTATCCTTGGAGTGTTTCTGTTTCTTTTCCCATGATAAGCAGATCAAGGAAGAACAAGCCTTTTAATTAAATGTCTCTTGGAGGTCAGAGAAAAGTAAACAATGGGTTCAATTGTCCCGAGATGCTTATTAAAACTGTTATCTAGCCAAATGAAATGACCTCTGCCTCATGAACCCACTCATTCTAGGATGTTCCTTAAAATCTACCCCTTAAACCATGCTGACCTAACATCTCTTCCTTTTACTGTATCGTAAGATTATAAGTGATAGGAGCAGAATTAGGCCATTCAGCCCATCAAATCTACTCCACCATTCAATACTGGCTGATCCATCTCTTCCTCCTAACTGCCTTTTTGTTCTGATATTGTTTGCTATAATGAAATAATTAGCAAATGCTGATTTATTCTACTACTAAATAATATATTTGTAAAATATATATTTGTCACATTAAATTTGACTCAGTGGCAGGAATAATATTTTGTTAATCGGGTTCCATTAAAAAATTGTTAGGAGAGGAATACTTACATTTACATGGAGTCCTTCATGACCTCAAAATGTGATCATAGAGCTGAAATGCGATCACTGTTGAAACGTAGCAAATGTACTAGTCAATTTGTACATAGCAAGTTCCCACAACTTATAAATAAATACCAGGTAACAAACACGGATGGTGTTGACTGAGAGATTATTATTGCCCTGGATCCTGCTCTGATTCCAATATTTTTCCACCCAAACAGTCGCAGGATTGTTTGTATCACCTTAGGGGTCAGTTCAATGTCTCACTCAGAAGCAGCATCACCAACAGCACAGCCCACTCAATACTTTACTGATTAGTCCGTCTAGATTTTTGTGGAGAGGGACTTGAACTCTTCACCTTCTGACACAGAGGAAAGAGTACTAGCACAGCTGGTTTCCTAAATAACCTGTATATTTTCCATAAAATCTGATGAATTATACAATCAAACAACCAGAATGAATATTCAGATAAGAAAGATGCTACAGTGATTCATATCATGAGACAGTTGAAGTGAGAGTGATCTGGATTACTCATAAGTCATAAGACATAGGAGCATAAGTAGGCCATTCGGCCCATCGAGTCTATTCCACCATTCAATCATGGCTGATCTATCATTCCCTCACAACTGCATCCTGCTGCCTTCTCCCTATAACTGTTGGCAGCCTTACCAATCCGGTATCTGTCAATCTCCGCCTTAAAAATACCCAATGACAGCCGTCTGTGGCATTAAATTCCATAGTTTCACCACCCTCTGACTAAAGAAATTCCTCCTCATCTCCTTTCTAAAGATCCGTCCTTTATTTCTGAGGCTATCTGCTCTGGTTCTAGACTCTCCCACTAGCGCTCTGGTTCTAGACTCTCCCACTTTACACATCCACTCTATCCAGGCCTTTCAAGTTTCAATGAGGTCCCCTCTCATCTAGTAAGTCTAGTACGTACAGACCCAGTGTTGTCAAATTATCATCATATATTAACCTAGTCATAATCGGAATCATTCTCGTTAACTGCATTTTCCTGCCTTCGCCCTATAACTCTTGACAACCTTATCAATCCAGTATCTGCCAATCTCCGCCTTAAAAATACCCAATGACAGCCGTCTGTGGCATTGAATTCCATAGTTGGCCTCCACAATAACTTGGCCTCCACAGGCACTCTCTCTAAATCCAACACATCCTTCCTTAGATATGGGGCTCAAAACTGCTCACAAAACTCCAAATATGATCTGACCAGTGCCTTATCAAGCCTCAGCATTAAATCCCTGTTGTTATATTCTAGTGCTCTCAATATAAATGCGAACATTGCATTTGCGCCCCCCTACTACTGATTCAACTTGCAAATAAACCTTTTGGGAATCTTGCGCCAGCACGCACAAGTCCCTTTGCTCCTCTGATTTCTGAATCTTCTCCCCATTTTGAAAATAGTCTGCGCCTTTATTCCTACTACCAAAATGCATGACTGCACATTTTTCTATGCAGTATTCCATCTGCCATTTCTTTGCCCACACTCCCAACCTGTCCAAGTCCTTCTGCACAGTCCCTGCTTTCTCTACACTACCTGCCCCTCCATCTATCTTTGTACATCCCCAAACTTGATCATAAAGCCTTCAATTCCCTTAACCTAATCATTGATATACAACGTGAACATTAGCAGCCCCAGCATGGTTCCTTGCGGAACAATGCTAGTCACTGGCAGACAACCAGAATAAGGTCTCTTTATGCCCACTCTTCGCCATATGCATTATAGCCACCCTTCTATCCATGCTAGTATCTAATAGCATGGGTTCTCATCTTTAGCAGCCTCACGTGTGGCACTTTATCAAAGGCCTTGGGAAAACTTTTAAATAAGTTAGAGTGCATCACTTAAGAATCAAAAAGAGTAAGGAGTGTTTAATTATCGTGTACCACCAACGGACAAGGGTGAAATTCTTACTCGAGGCAGCTGTATGCCCCATTAATGCAATTACAACAAATAAATATGCAATAATCAATAATATAATAAATTAATAATCAATTATACAAGGTAACTAGATGAAAGGCTGTACAGCAATGCAGCTGTTAGAGCTGTTGCTTCACAACACCGCAGGTGCAGTTTCGATCTTGATCTTAGGTGCTATTTGTGTTTTCCCTGTGACTACTTGGGTTTCCTTTGGGTATTTTGGTTTCCCCCAATTCCTAAAGACATGTGGCTTTGCCGGTTAATTGGTCTCTGTAATTTCCCCTAATGTATAAGGAATGGATGTTAGTGGGATAGCATAGAACTAGAGTGAATGGGTGATCAATGTTAAGTATGGACTCAGTGGGATAATGGGCCTATTTCCATGCTACATCATGCAATCAATCAATGATAATAGTAGTGCAACCAAAACAAAACTTATAGTAGATCATAGTGGCTAAGGTAGCGTTTAGTGTTCTGCAGAGTTCAAGAGCCTGATAGTTGACGGGAAGAAGTTATTCTTGAACGTGGAGATCAACGTAAGTACTCAGACTCCTGCACCTTATCTCAATGGTAATAGTGAGATGAGAGCGTGGCTCGGGTAGTGTGGATCTTTAATGAGATTAGCTGCCATTTTGTAGATCCCTTTGAAGGTGGGGAGGTCAAAACCAGTGATGGACTCGGCAATGTCTACTATTCTCTGCAGCCTCCTTCGTTCTAGGGTATTCATGTTACTGAACCAGGATACTCCCTACCTTACACCTGTAGAAGTTCAACGGAGTATTTGGCTCATGAAACAAATGTTGTGCCACAATATTATAGAATAGAGGGAACTAGGAGTACAAGTACATACTTCTCCAAAAGTGTAATCACAGATAGACAGGGTTGCAAAGAAAGCATTTGGCATGCTGGCCTTCAACAGGCGAGGCAATGATGATAGGGGGAAAAAACAACAATAAGAGCTGGAATAACCCAGCAGGTCAGGCAGCATATCTGGGGAAGTGATGTTTAGAGTTAGAATCCTTCTTCAGACTGATCCACAAAGATGCAGGACAGAACGTCACAGGAAGTGCTTCTTCCCTCTGGCTATCAAACTTTACATCTCTTTCCCCTTCTGTCGTGTGGTAGACAGACTGAGACTGACTCCCCTTTCCAACCCCTCCCCCCCACCCCATCCAAATCTTTGCACAACCCCCAAGCCTTTCCACTCGTCTCTTTAATTTCATGTTTCATGTATTTTGTGATTTTTACAACTGTTGGCAGATCCATTTCCCTCCTGGAATAAATAAAGTTCTATCATATTGTATCATATTGTGGTGGAAAATGTGCAAAGAAAATTTGTAAGAATGTTACCAAGACTCGAGGCCCTGCATTATAGAGAGAGTTTGGGCAAGCTAAGACTTTCCTAGGAGTCTAGGAGACTGAGGTGAGCTTCATAGAGGTGTAGGTAACCTTGAGGATCAGATGAGGTGGCTGTTCACAATCTTTCTCCCAGGATTAGGGAACAAGAACTAGAGGGTGTAGGTTTATGGTAAGAGATGAAAGATTTTAATGGAACCTGAGGGCATCTGCCTCATACAAATGTAATGCGTGTATGGAACGTATGGAAGCTGCCAGAGGAAGAGATTGAGAGAGGCGCAATAACAACACAAAATACATTTGGACAGGTATATGGATAGGAAAGATTTCAATGAATGTAGGCCTAACACAGATAAATGGGACTAGCTTAGATGCACATCTTCGCTGGCACGGATGCTTTGCACCGAGTAACGTGTGTCCATGCTGTATGAATTAATGGCTTTCAAATGTGACAAATGAAACATTGCAAGTTGCAGGTAAGACTTATATTCATATGGATCATTTTATAATTTTAGGACATTACAATGTGCTTCACGACTGATTAATTACTGTGAAATCACTATTGTAATGCAGCCTGTTGGTACTTAGTATGTTCCCACGTTCCCATTAACCAACGAGAGAATCAAGGGGAAAGGGTAAGAAAGCAGGCTTGAGGAACATCAAATCAATCTTGATCCTATTAAATGATGCAAGAAGCTTCAAAGCTTGAGATGCCTACTTCTCATTGTCTATGGACTTGGGAGAAACATAGAAACATAGAAAACAGGTGCAGGGATAGATCATTTGGCCCTTCGAGCTAGCACCACCATTCAATATGATCATGGCTGATCATCCAAAATCAGTACCCCGTTCCTACTTTTTCCCCATATCCCTTATTTCCCCATTTTCCATTAGCCCTAAGAGCTAAATCCAACTCTCTCTTGAAAACATCCAGTGAATTGGCCTCCACTGCCTTCTGTGGTAGAGAATTGCACAGATTCACAACTCTCTGGGTGAAAAAGGTTTTCCTAATTTCAATCCTAAATGGCCTACCCCTTATTCTTAAACTGTGACCTCTGGTTCTGGAATATTTTTCCTGCATCTAGTGCGTCCAATTCCTTAATAATTTTACATGTTTCTACAAGATTCCCTTTCAACCTTCTAAATTACAGTGAATATGCCCAGTCGACCCATTCTTTCATCGTATGTCAGTCCCGCCATCCTGGAAATTAACCTTGTGCTGCACCTTGCACTCCCTCAATAGCAAGAAATTATCTGTTCCTCTGTGAAGAGCAACCTAAGATTCTTTACATCCATCTGATTTGAAAGTTGTCATTTAATGCCTTCCGTTTTACAGTGCATTATGAATGGCTACATCATATATCATTCATGTTGCATATATGTGTCGATCTCAGAGAATATTCAAAAACATTCAGGTACCAAGAAATAAAGTCCTGAATTACTAAATTGAAAATATTTTCTGGACATTTTTATTTAAGTGGAACATTTTAACAAACCTAAGCATTGTTATAGTGACAGTTTCACAAAGAAGATAAAATGTAAATAATCTTAAATTGGTTATTTCTTATGAAGGGTAAACAAACTAAATATGCCACATTTTCTGAAGAAAGGATCACTTCACATAAGGTGCTGAGGCATGTATTTATTTCACTGTAACACAGGAAAATGAAAAAGGTTTTCAAAAAAATAATTAAAAATAGCTTATTTCATCAGCTCATTTGCATTGCTGAGTAAAATCGAACAATTTACTATCCATCCTGATCATATTGAACTCCTGAACCTATTTTCTATGTTTCTCCTGTAAACGTATGATTCATCCAGTTTCCAGAAAGTAACCACCAGCTTACAGCAGCACAATCATGAGGTCACAGTGACCAGTATCGTGAAAGATACTTGGGAGATTTTAAAACAATAAATGGCTATAAATGTTATTATTTCAAATATAATGGATTTCTTACCAGTCTTATGCAAATTCTCCCCATTTTAGATTTGAAAATCCACCACGAAGTATTTCCGGATGAAATTAGACGCAGGGTAGATGCCTCTACTTTAACCCAATAACGGAAAATGGTGTGGAAATGTAATCAAGAACATCCTGAAGCAAATTGTGTTAACTATAGTTGTTTTTTCTTTTGGAGCATTGGGGGAGAAAAATAAAACTTTTTTTTTGGACAACATTCACTTGGGGCACCCATAATTCCATAGGTTAGCACCCATTTGGGGTCCTGAAGTACCAAGCTCATCACCCACTGTTGTTACCCCATGACAAGTCGGTGGGCGGCGCGACTCTGGTCGCAGCGGCCTCTGCAGTCCGTCTGTCTTTTTTTAATTTTTTGTCTCGGTTGAGTGTTGTTAGTTAGTGTTTTTTTTTAGTTGGATATGTGTGGGGGGTGGGGGGTGGGGTGGGGAAACTTTTTAAATCTTTTCCCTGTACGGAGGACCCGACCTTTTCTCTGTCGGGTCTCCATTGTCGTTGGGGCCTAGCACCGTGGAGCGGCCTCCATCCGGACCTGGGGCTCCAGTCGCGGAGCTGCGGACTTACTTACCATCGTGGAGCTGGCCGAGTTCTGAACGGGAGGAGCTGTGGCGGCGCGCTGCTGCTGCCGACCCCGGAGATTCGGAGGCTCCAGCTGCAGGCCAGTGGACGGTAACACCGGGAGTTCGAGGGTCCCTGGTGGGAGACCGCTTTTCGGAGCTCCCGCGGCTTCTCCCGCCCGAGTTGCGGGATTGAAGATGACCTGGAGCGGGGCCTTGCATCGCCAGGTGCGGCTTTGATGGCCACGGGACTTGCTAGGGCCCGCCGGGGGCTCCAACATCAAGACCCAGAGCGGGGCCTTGCATCGCCCGGCGCGGCATGAATGGCCGCGGGACATATACTATCACCCGCCGGGGGCTTTGACTCTGACCGGGAGAAGAATGGGGAGTGCAGGGGAGAGATACGACTTTGCCTTCCATCACAGTGAGGAGGATATTCACTGTGATGGATGGTTTGTGTAAAATGTGTTGTGTCTTGGTTCTTTTTTTGTATGTATGACTGCAGAAACAAAATTTCGTTGAACCTCAATGAGGTTTCAAATGACAATAAATGGTATTGTATTGTATTGTATTGACTGTTCGTGACCAAAACTCTTTTATTTCCAAGTTCCCTAATGGCCAAATGTCCTCATGCCTTAACCCGCATCCCTCAAGGTTGCATTGAATCTCTGATGACCCTGACACTCCAATGTTCTGAAACCTTGCTGGATCCAATTCTCCAATATCCTAAAGTTCATTTGGCCAAATCCCCTGATGTCGTCATTGGAGATTTTGTCCCCCTAGGCCCTAGATTCCAATTCACACAGCCACCAACTATTCTGTCCCTGAATTGGTTTCTATAGCCCACCTGACCCTTCCCTTCAGCCTCTAAATAGCCCTCTGACCACCGACCATTTCTACAACCACCTGAATCCCTAAACCTAGCTTGGAGAACATGAGGAAAAATGTGGAGAGGTTTATTGAGTTCGAAGATTTTACTCCATTGCCCATATCTTCAAATCAATATTAATCGAGGTCTACAAGTAGTCCAGATACAACCTTGGTAAGGCCATCAAAAAGGCCAAAAGGGACTTCTGGTCCAAGCTGGAGGATGAGACGGATGTTCGGCAACTGTGGCGGGGCTTGAATGCCATCACCTCCTACAAGGCGAAATCAGGAGGCATCTCAATTGTCAGCAAAGCATCACTCCCTGACAAGCTCAATGCGTTTTACACACGTTTTGATGTGCCTTCCCAGGCCCCCATTTGGCATGATGGTATTTCAGTCACATAGAGGCTGACATCAGAACATCCTTCAGGGGGGTGAATCCTCGGAAAGGGCCTGGACCTGATGGTATACTCCGTTGTGTTCTAAAAACCTGTGCGGACCAACCGGCTGGAGTTTTTAACGGACATTTTCAACCTTCACTTCTGAGGACTGAGGTTCCCACCTGCTTTAAAAGGGCATCAATAACACCGGTGCCCAAGAAGAGTAAGGTGACGTGCTTCAATGACTATCGACCAGTGGCACTAGCGTCGGTGGTGATGAAGTGCTTTGAGAGGTTGATTATGGCGCAAATCAACTCCTCCCTCGACAAGAACCTCGACCCACTGCAGTTTGCTTACCCCCACAACAGATCAACGGTGGATGCAATCTCACTGGCTCTCCACTCCGTTCTGGACCACTTGGCCAACAAAAACTCATATATCAGGCTGTTGACTACAGCTCAGTTCATTGAATACAGCTCAGCATTTAATACCATCATCTCCTCCAAGCTTGTTACCAAGCTCTCAGTTCTGGGTCTCTGCGCATCCCTCTGCAATTGGATCCTCGACTTCCTCATCCACAGACCACAGTCTGCCAGTATTGGTGGAAATGTGTCATCCTCAATAACAATCAGCACGGAGCACCTCAAGGCTGCATGCTCAGCCTCCTGCTTTACTCACTCTATACTCATGACTGCGTAGCCAGACATAGTGCAAACTCCATCATCAAGTTCGCTGACGACACCACTGTTGTGGGACGAATCACTGATGGTGATGAGTCAGAGTACAGAAGTGACCAAATAGTGCCAACCCAATAACCTGGCCCTCAACACCAGCAAAACCAAGGAACTGATTGTGGACTTTGGAAGGGGTAGGATAGGGACCCACAATCCCATTTATATCAACGGGATGACGGGGGAAAAGGTCAAGAACTTCAAATTCCTGGGCGTGCATATTTCTGAAGATCTTTCCTAGTCCAAGCACACTGATGCAATCATAAAGAAAGCATCTCAGCACCTCTACTTCCTGAGAAGATTACGGAGAGTCGGTATGTCAAAAAGGACTCTCTCGAACTTCTACAGGTGCACAGTTGAGAGCATGCTGACTGGTTGCATCGTGGCTTGTTTCGGCAACTTGAGCGTCCAGTAGCGGAAAAGAATGCAGAAAGTTGACCACTGCCCAGTCCATCATCGGCTCTGACCTCCCACCTTCGAAGGGATCTATTGCAGTCGCTGCCCCAAAAAGGCAGCCAACATCATCAAGGACCCACACCATCCTGGCCACACACTCATCTCTCCGCTGCCATCAGGTAGAAGGTACAGGAGCCTGAAATCTGGTTCATCCAGGTTCAGGAACAGCTACTTCCCCACAGCCATCAGGCTATTTAACTCGCCATCAAACAAACTCTGAACTATAACATCCTATTACACTTTATCTGTTTATTTATGTGTATTTATATGGTCTATGCTATATAGACACACTGAACTGTTCTGTATTTATGCTTACAATTCTGTTGTGCTGCAGCAAGCAAGAATTTCATTGTCCTATCTGGGACACATGACAATAAACTCTCTTGACTTGACTATGACAAGACTACAAATTTAGTGTTAACTAAACTTGTGTCAGTTTAATTCTGAAAAATAATTTATTAATGTTTTGGCTGTGTATATTCATCCAATTCAAACTGCCTATCTACAGAGCAGACATTAATTGTTGAAATTTGTCCAAGTTGAATTTGTAATTTGAAAACATTATTGACTGCATTCATTATGCAAAAACCAGCAAAGGCAAAGATCCCCATTAAATTAATTATTAGTAAATATTTCCTACTGTATTTCCCAAGTCGCACTTTCAGACCCAGCAAACCAGGTGAATTGAACTAAACTCTGACGAATTCCATTTAAGCTTTGAGTTTTGATAGTGGTGTGCCGAGGTTCTGCTTTCAGTGGAAGAGTGAGGTTTTGGGAAGAAAATGAAATTATTGAAAAAACACACACACTCCTCTTCCTCAGTTGAACATTCTCTGTACCTCAATTGGTAAACAACTATGTGGGTTGTCTGACAGAGAATGGTACATCAGGGAAATGTCATGAGTATGATTTTTCATTATCAAATGCAAAGTAGATCGGCAAGCCTTGTTAACATATGGAGCTCAGTGTGACACTCTGTTACTCATAAAGAAATAAAACTTGTAACATCACAGTTAGATCTTTGCTCAATGCAGTCATCCTACTTCCCGGATAATGAAAGTTATTTCTGATGATCACATATTTGCTTTATTATATTTTAATCTGTCTCAGTCCTCTCACAGAAAGAGGTTGAGTATGGAAAGCAAAGGGACTTCAGACAGTCTAAATGACAAGTGAGTTCTGCCTCATTGAAAGTTGGATATCGAGTAGAACAAATTCTCTGGATGTCATGCAGAATTAAAATATGGCAGGCTTAACACCCACAGAAAGTTAAGTAACAAGTTGGTTGAGTGACAATAAACTCCTTTGACTTTTGACTTTGACTTTGGTTGAGTGTCATGTTAAGTTGTGAGGGCAGGAATTTATAGACTATAGCCGATGAGAACATCCAGGAAGGAATGAGAAAATGAGGAAATCAAGGGTAGGATGTGTGGGTGGGGATGGAGGTCCACAAACACAAAACATCTTGTTGCCATTAAGGATGAGATTATTGGGCCAAGAGGGTGGATATGGTGCCTGGGTATATTGGTCATCTTGATACTAGATGAGACTTGGGAAGATAATGATCAAAAGTGAGCAGAAAGTCAGAAGGAGCTAATAGTGGCCAATGAATGTGGACGGCCATTGTAAGGGAGTAGGTGATGTAGTCATAATAGTGGTCAAGGAGTCTTCCCTGTTGGAATGAGAAGTATTTCAATCATGGGGCTCAGGAAGAGGTCAATCTCCTTGGGCCTGAAGGCAACATTCCAGCAGACCCTGGCGCAAAGGAGTACAACACCACATCTTACCTTGCAGGCTCAGATCTCAGTTGTCCACTTATTTCCTACCAGATCTGTCCTGACCCTGGATGACAAATACCCTGACAAAGGGGAATCTGCTTTCATTCAATTCCTTGCCAATGCCATTCACCTCAAAGTCTGTGAAACCCCACCTTCTGCAACCTGATTCCCATGCATAGATTAGCTGCCTCCTCTCTCAACCTTTGTTTCATCTTCACACTTCCATCAGATTGATTCCGTTCCTGTTCCAACTATTTGAGCAATTTACCCTCTTACGCCACCTCAACCCAGTCATTTTTTTTTAGTTAAGGGCCTGTCCCACTTGGGCGTCATTTGCACATCACGCAGGTGGTGCTCGAAGATTTTGTGAATCCCAAAATCCTGGGCGCCGTGCGCGACCGCTGTCACTGCCTACGTCACCACACACCATGCGCGCGTAATCGTAAATTATGTCGCGTAAATGACGTGCAAATGATGCCCAAGTGGGACAGGCCCTTACAGCTTCAATCCTAGGTGATAGTGATTATGAGGCTCAGGTGAAATGAATTGCCAAAGGCCATCATTAGGCTGACCCAGCATTGGTAGGGTGGATTGCAGGTTGTGAAAGTATACACAGATATGGAGGGGTAAATCATTGAAAGATTTAAATAAAGAGATGTGAATTTTAAACAAGGCATCAGAAGCCAGCTTAGGTAATCAAGGCTCAAGATGATTTGCGAACAAAACTCAATCTTAGCAGACACAATCAGCACAGTTGCAGATGAAGTAAAGCTTATAAAGAAATCAAGTATGGGAGATTAGGAAACATAGAATTGAGTTAAGGGAGTCACGTTCGCAGAAAATAAGTTCAGGTACAGAGCCACAGGCAGAACACTTACAGAATTACAAGATATAAATGATGCAAGATTTAGTGCACTATGCATGTCCATTGAAGCACACTTGGGCAACCCACTCACAGAGAAGTGTTAATGCAATCACGAACAAAGGTGAGATGGAATATGTAGGCTGCCACAAGTTTATTTTTAGCTTTCCTGGTTCTTCGCACCATTTGGTTTTAATGATGTCGCTTTCGTTTGGGCAGCTTACACCCCAGCATTAGAATATTGACTTCTCTAACTTGAAGTAATCTTTACCTCTCTCTCCATCCCTTCCACCTTCCCAGTTCTCCTCATTTGCAATTTTATCTCTGTTTGCTTTGATGTTACCTTCTCCTACCTAACAATGATCTATTCTCCATTTTCCTTGATCTCCATTGCCCTTGTCTCATTTTCACACCTTACATTTTCTTATCTCTGTATCTCCCTCTCCCCTGATTCAGTCTGAAGAAGGGTCTCAACCCAAAATGTCACCCATTCCTTCTATCCAGAGGTGCTGCCCGTCTCGCTGAGTTATTCCAGCATTTTTGGTACCAAATCTGGAGATTTCTTTGAAATCTCTGGTTTTAATGAGTTCCTTATTTCACACCAAGGATAAGAGTATCAGAATTGGCACTTTTTCACACGTTGTGACAATAGACAATAGATGCAGGACTAGGCCATTTGGCCCTTCGAGCCAGCACCACCATTCCCTGTGATCATGGCTGATCATCCACATTCAGTGCATTGAAATCCCCAGTTGCATTCAGAGTGCCTTTATAAGCTAGAAGGTTCTATACTTAAGCCAACAATTTACTTCAACCCTGATCTCCAAGAACACCTTTTTATAGCCGCACTGTGACATTTGCACTTCCCACAATTTTCAAAGAGACGTTTATTTTGAAGTGAACGATGATGGCAGATAATTAAATTATAATAGATTCCCCATTGTCAAGGTATTTGTTATTCAGTATTAGGGCAGATCTGCTGGGCAATAAGTTGCCTCCTCTGCTTTAGTTTGAAATGATACATAATATTTCCACACACACACTATAGGAATATAGAAGCATTCAATGATGTCAACATATGATTATGATGTGGCTGGTAATACTTAAAGATCAAGATTTAACAAATTTATTCCTGATCACCATTACACCAGATTACTAGTCCAACTGGGGTGGAAGATTGCAAACTTCACGTGGTCTGCCCTGTTTCGACTAATGCAATCAACTCGATGTGCACAAACGGAAGATCAAATAGAACAAGTTGTCCTACAACTTTAGGGTTGGCACGCCACACGAAAGAAGACTACTCCGACTAATTTACTGAGGGAAGATTGCAAAGCACTGCACTGAAGAAGGGTGCTTCTTTGGTGTAAATTTGCCACTTGCACAAGGAGTAACGTGACATAATTGTGCAAAAATTGTGTTCAAATTGTCATGTATTAATGTCATACATAGAATGTGAACATGCTGTACATAGTAAACACGATGTACTTACCTACACTCATTACTGTCTTTTCTTACTGTTTATCTGTTGTCAGCATTATAGTTCAATTCAATCAATTAGGTTCTAGGCAGGTATCAGCAACCATTCTCAGGCCTCTGCTACCACTACCAATCAAGTACTAGAAGTTGGCTAGGGTCTGGATCTGAATTGAATTGAATTGAATACTTTATTGTCACATGTGACAAGTCACAGTGAAATTCTTTGCATGCATACCCAAGGTATGTAATAGCCGCCACATAAAGGGTACTGACAAAGTTACAAAGTATCCTGCGCTGGCTCCTCCTTTGTTCTGCCCCTGTTCAGGATTTAAAATGTTACCATGAGATGCGGTTAAATGAATAAATGGCAGAATTTGATGGAATTCATGGGGTATTCTGACACTTTGTGCTGTTTTTGGATGGCATGGTGGCGCTAGCCCCATTTGCTTTCTCCTTCCAATTCATCCGTCTGTTATTTTCATTACAATTGTTTTGGTTTTCTGATCTATACTGCTTTTTTTTTAATGACCTGCAAATATAATTTTTTGTGAGTTGCCTTGCATATGGGATTTTGGTTACTGTTGCTCTCATTGATGTAGTTGCTTTCTTTGGTTCCAAAAAGATAAGTTGCTTGACTTAGGACTTAGTAACAACAGGCAAAACGTTAGAGTTATTTATACATCCTGATCTAAGTTTGCAGTAAAAGCAGTGAAAATATAGGGCATCAATACTTGAAATATTAATCATTTTGTTTACCAGTGATAAATCTAATTCAGAAACTAATGCAGCAAAGTTTAAAATGTCTATAAACTATCATCGAGCACAACCATAGTCATTGGTAAACATCTGACCACAGATCCTACATTGGTGTATAACTGTGACATATTCTAGAAAATTATCAGGACGAGATGAAAGGTTTTACTTTGCCCATTGATATAACATTAATAGTATTAACAGTATACTTTTTAACTTGTTCCTTTGTACAGCCGAACTCTTGCGGTTCTTTGTTAATGTCCAGAGCATCCACTTGATGACAATTCTCAGGAATGTAAATCCCAGACTACCCATAAGATTCCAGTCAGGTTCTAACATAAACACAAAATATTTTACTTTATTTGTTATTCCACAGTTGCCATTGGAACTGCTATGTTTCTGTTTGTGTCCACAATCATGTCTCAATGTGAAGCTGCCAAACAGAGCCCAGAGACTTCTCCAGAGAGAGGGGAAAAAATAACAATCATTCTATTGCACTGTTCTAATTAAATTTGTTTCTTTGCTTGCTGAACAAATAATGTAACTATATTGCCTCCTCATAGTTGGAAAATTGGGAAAACTCAAATGTGCATGAACCATCAATCCACTTTATGGTTATGTATGTAAAGAGAGGCCCGCAAATGAATACTCTCCTTCGCCTAGCGGAGCTGGTCCTTACCCGCGACAACTTTGCATTTGACTCCTCCATTTCCTCCAAATTCAAGGCGTAGTTATGGGCACGCGCATGGGCGCCAGTTATGCCTGCCTCTTTGTAGGGTACGTCAAACAATCTTTGTTCGAGGCATACCGTGGCCCTATCCCCGAACTCTACCTCCACTACATCGACGACTGCATTGGTGCTACCTCCTGCACCCATGCAGAATTCACTGACTTTATCCATTTCACCACTAACCTCCATCCGGCACTCAAATTCACCTGGACCATTTCCAACATCTCCCTCCCGTTTCTAGACCTCACTATCTCCATCGCAGGCAACAAACTTCTGATCGACATCTACTATAAACCCACTGACTCCCATGGCTATCTGGACTACACTTCTTCCCACCCTGCTTCCTGTAAGGAGTCTATCCCCATTTCCAATTTCTCCATCTACGCCGCATCTGCACCCAAGATGATGTGTTCCAAACCAGGGCATCGGAGATGTCCCCATTCTTCAGGGAATGAGGGTTCCCCTCATCAACTATAGATGAGGCTCTCACCAGGGTCTCTTCTGTACCCCGTAACTCTGCTCTCACTCCCCATCCCCCCACTCATAACAAGGACAGAGTCCCCCTTGTCCTCACCTTCCACCCTACCAGCCATCACATACAACAGATAATACTCCAACATTTCCGCCACCTCCAACGGGGTCCCACCACTGGCCATATCTTCCCATCTCCTCCCCTGTCGACTTTCCGCAGAGACCGCTCCCTCCATAAGTCCCTGGTCAATTTGTCCCTTCCCAACCAAACCATCCCCTCCCCTGGTACTTTCCCTTGCAACCACAGGAAATGCTACACTTGTCGCTTTACCTTCCCCCCTTGACTCTATCCAAGGACCTAAGCAGTCTTTCCAGGTGTGGCAGAGGTTCACCTGTATCAGCTGGTATACATCGGCGAGATCGCTTCGCCCAACTCCTCCGCTCAGTTTAAAAGAAAATTCAAAATAGACTTTATTCGAGAAGTAAATATATACAATACATGATCCTTACAAAACTCCATCCGGCATTCTCAGAGGCTATACATACAATCAATACAGTTTCCCCAAATCACAATTTTACCCCACACCCTAGTCCCTCACGTGGCCCATTGGTGTGGAATCCCTTCCCTTATTTTGATGGGCATTTCCACCTCACCCAGCCCCCCCATGTCCAGCTGCGGAAGGAACCTAGACTGTGGTCCTCCCCCACCGAGCCTTGGCGTTGGCTGCACCGAGCTTCAGCGCGTCCCTCAGCACGTACTCCTGCAGTCTACAGCGGGCCAGTCGGCAACATTCCCCGATGGACATCTCGCTCTGTTGGTTGGTGAACAACGCTTGAGCAGACCAAAGAGCATCTTTCACCGAGTTGATGACCTTCCAGCAGCACTCGATGTCAGTCTCTGAATGCGTCCCTGGGAACAGTCCATAAATCACAGAGCTGTCGGAATAAACCATGGCAGGGACCCTTGCAGTCATCTCCAGACTCCCTTTGTGAATCCTCACTCTGCAAAGAGATGGGCAACCATCTCCTGTCCAAAGCAGCCGTCCTGAGAGCTGCGTGCGCTGGTGGTGAGGTTCCGATGATGCAGGAAGGATCTGACTGGGAGGGCTCCCCTCACTGCCAGCCAAGCCAGGTCCCGGTGCTTGTTGGTGAGTTCTGGCGATGAGGCATTTTGCCAGACAAGCTGGGCAGTCTGCTCTGGGAACCACGCCACAGGATCCATGGAGTCATATCCCTGCAGTGCCTGCAGGATGTTCCATGCTGACCACTGCCGGATGGACTTGTGGTCAAAGGTGTTGGTCCGGAAGAAACTTTCCACGAACGACAGATGGGGCGGCAGTGTCCAGCTGACTGGCACATTGCGTGGCATCTGCACCAGGCCCGTCCTTCACAAAACCGGAGACAGGTAGAACATCAGCAGGTAGTGACACTTGGTGCCCATGTGCCTTGGCTCTACGCTCCGCCTGATGCAGACACACACGAAGGTGGCCATCAGGATGAGAGCGACGTTGGGCATGCTTTTACCCCCGTTGTCTGCCGACTTGTACATTGTGGCCCGTCGCACCCGGTCCATCCTCGACCCCCAGATGAACTAGAAGATGGCCCGGGTGATCCCTGTGGCATAGGAGGGAGGAACAGGCCACACTTGCGCCAAGTACAGCAGCCCCGAGAGCACCTCACACTTGATGATCACATTTTTCCCCGTTATGGAGAGGGAGTGTTGCTTCCACAGCTCTAGTTTCTTCCCCATCTTGGCTATCCGATCCAGCCAGTTCTTGTCACATGCCTCAGCCCCCCTGGACCAGATCCCCAGCAACTTCAAGAAGTCAGGCTTGATGGTGAAGGGGACGTTAGATCGGTCGGGCTTCGCTCTTAATGCGGTTCACCCTGGCTTCTGTGGCCGACTCAAAATGGTCGCAGATGCTCTACATCGGTGAGACCAAGCGTAAGCTTGGCAATCGCTTCGCCCAACACCTCCACTCGGTTCGCAATAACCAACCTGATCTCCCGGTGGCCCAGCACTTCAACTCCCCCTCCCACTCCGAATCCGACCTTTCTGTCCTCAGCCTTATCCATGGCCAGAGTGAGGCCCACCATAAATTGGAGGAGGAGCAGCACCTCATATTTCGCTTGGGTAGTTTACTTCTCCAATTTCAACTAGTCCTTGCTTTCTCCCTCTTTCCCTTCACCTTCTCAGCTCTCCCACAGCCCGCTGTCTCCGCCTCTTCTTTTCTTCTTCCCACCCCCCCACCCCCATCCCCACATCAATCTGAAGAAGGGTCTTGACCCGAAACGTCACCTATTCCTTCGCACCATAGATGCTGCCTCACCTGCTGAGTTTCTCCACCATTTTTGTCTACCTTCGATTTTTCCAGCATCTGCAGTTCCTTCTTAAACATATCCAGGCAGGGAATGGAGGAATATAGACCATGTGCTGGCAGAAGGGATTAGTTTAATCTCGGCGTCATGATCAGTACAGACATTGAGAGCTGAAGGGCCTATTCCTGAGCTGGAACTGGTCTATACTCAGGGCTGGATCAACCATTAAGCAAAATAAGCACGTGCTTAGGGCATCAAGGAAAGGGGGGGGCGCCACGGAAATGGTAAATGGTTTATGGCACAAAATAAATCACTTTAAACTTGCTAAAATATTATTCGAAGTGGTTTATATGATCAGAAATATAATTTTGAAGTTTTCATGGTGTCATAGTGGCGTCATATAAAATTGACCAATCATAAACAAGATATGCGGAGTTTCTGATTTATTCACGTGTTGCTGGGTATTATTTACCAGTCAGTTTTATGCGTCGGTGAATGCCGTTTGCGTGTGGTGTTTATTTCTCGGCAAATTTACAGTGATAACACACAATAATTTATAGAGTGAAAATGTCAGATTGTGATTCAGATAACTCTCTGTCTACGTATATATATATATATATATATATATACTCTATTTCTCTCTCTCCCTATATATATATATGGTAAAATTGCCTAAAGTGCTCGTCTTTACCATTACCAAAAGTGCTTGTTTTGGAATCTGCCTTTTATAACGCGTGTGCATGTGTGTGTGCGTGTGCGTGTGTGTGTGTGTGTGTGTGTGTGTGTGTGTGGTAAGTTCCACAATGGCCCACAATGGGCCATTTGACAAGTCTTACCGGTATTTCAGTAGTGGCAAACCAGTAAGATACTGTTCTCATAAACTTTTTGTTGGGACAAAAGCCAATGGTGAGAAATACAAGAGAGAGTGGTTATTGTATTCACCATCAACAGGATCAGTATATTGTTTTGTTTGTAAGGGTTCAGTGACTGGCGAAATTCTGTTGTAATCGATCATCAAGAAAAAAGCACTACTCATCGAGACTTTATGCTAACATACTTAACCCGCCGACAAGGTTTAGGGTTGCAGCTACAGTTGGAAAAACAAATTCAGGAAGAGTGTGATTACTGGGAACATGTCTTGAGGCGTATCATAGCTGTCATTCGTACGTTAGCTGAACATGGCTTGGCTTTTCGAGGAACAGAAGAAAGATTTGGTTCATTGCAAAATGGGAATTTTTTAGGGCTGCTTGAGCTCATCAGTTCGATTCATTTTTAGCAGATCACATTTCGAAATATGGAAATTCTGGCAAAGGAAATCCTTCTTACCTGTCCAAAACCACCAGTGAGGAGGAACACTTTCAACTGATGGCTCAAAAGGCCCACGCGCTTATTGTTGACGAAGTAAAATCTTCTGGTTATTTTAGTTTGTCAGGTAATTCAACACCAGACCTGTCACATATCGATCAGTTAAGTGTTGTACTTAGGTACTTAAAGATGGACAGCATATTGAACGCTTTTTTAACCTTTCTGGAAATGAAAAGCCATACCGGTGAGGAAATGGAAAATCAGGTGTTGCAGTGTTTACGTGAAGTTTGTAAGCTAAACTTTTCAAAATGTAGTGGTCAGTCTTACGACAATGCTGCTAACATGTCTGGGCGTTATAAGGGGATGCAGCAAAACATTTTAGAAACAAACAAGTTTGCTATATGTGTGCCCTGTGCAGCTCATTCACTAAATATGGTAGGCCGAAGTGCAGTTGACTGCTGTCAAGAGGCGGTTAATTTCTTCTCTACAGTGCAGTTGCTCTATACCTTTTTTTCAGCCTCAACCAGCCGGTGGAAAATTCTTAAAGGTTGTATTGGAAATGAAAGTGTCTTAAAATCCCTCTCTGATACCAGGTGGGAGGCACATGCTATGGCAACAGCAGCAATTTTGAAATCTTTCCTTAAAAGTATTATGCTGTATAGCTGAAGACCAGTCACAAAAGGGAGACACTGGAAGATAAGCAAATAATATTTCAAATAAGATGCAAGAGCTAGAATTCATTTTTATGTTGAATTTTTGGAATGAGATTTTGCAAAATGTTCATAGAGTAAGCCAAGTTCAACAGAATGAGGATGTGAACTTAAAAACATGTGCAGATCTGTATCTGTGTATGGAAACATGTGTATGGATCATTAGCTGACCAACTGTGCACTTCACGAGTTGAATTTGAAAGATATGAAGCAGCTACAAAGGAAATGCTACCAGGTGTTGATTACAAGGCAGCTCAAACTCGCAAACGTATCAGAAAGAAGGTACCCAATGACAATGACGGAGATGCACCAGAAGTATATCTGAACGCCAGAGATAAATTTCGTATCACCACCTTTTTACACAATTGTTGACAAACTTAAAACTGAGATGAGATGAAGAGGAGAGATATACAAAGAAATATCAGAGAGATTTTCTTTTCTAAGTGATATGCCACATAATGTCACTTCAATGACTTCATCATCTACTGAAATTGAAAGGTATTCTCAGTGTTGTCAAAAACTGACTGATGCTTACCCAGAGGACTTGAACACTAATTTCTCAGCTGAGCTCCAGCAGTTTCACTCATATGTGCACCATAAGTTCAGGGCAACAAAAAATGTAAAAACAAGATTCAATCACGCTGAACTTTATAAAATATTTGTAGAAGACAATATTGAGTGTGCCGTTCCAAATGTAGACATTGCCTTTCGTATATTTTTACCATTTATGATCACAAATTGCTCAGCTGAGCGTTCATTTTCTCAGTTGAAATACATTAAAAATCCCATCAGAACAACTATGCCATAAGGCAGGCTGGATGCCTTATCTCTACTAACTATAGACGCAAATGTGTTACATAAGATTAAGTTTGAGGATCTGATCAAAGACTTTGTAATTAAAAAAAAGTAGGAGAAAACTTTTCAAATATAAATAAAGTGGAAGTATACAAAAATAAACATTATTTTCCATCTTACTGTTAGTTTTGTTTCATTTTGAAAAATAAAAAAATATTTTATGGTTCATTCTTGTTTATATTTTGAATTACACATATATGGGGGCACCAAAATCTTTTAAGTGCTTAGGGCCTCTTTGGGTCTTAATCCGGCCCTGTCTGCACTGTATTCTTTATGTAATAAAAGTCTACCTTGGTTTAGTTTATTGTCATCTCTTAATTACCAGCTACCCGCTCAGTTCAAAGTGCATTTAGGATGAACACTAAACCTTGCCAGCAATTTCCACATCCATGAATGAATTAAACATTGCTGCATTATCTTTATCCATAATGTCTTATGATGAGTGGCAGAAAATGTAATTTTCACTTCAATGGTATTACTCTGAGACATTATGCAAAGTACTGAGACAACTTTTCAACTGGTTGGAACATTTCATGCCTGTGATGTTGCAGAACTATTGTCAAACACTTTGTAACTGATGCACACATTTGGTTCACATGTTACATTTAAGTTTTGCAATTGGGACTATCAAGTACACTGGCATGTTGACCACTGCCCGATGGACTTGTGATCAAAGGTGTTGGTCCGGAAGAACCTTTCCACGAATGACAGATGGTGCGGCAATGTCCACCTGACTGGCACATTGCGTGGCATTTGCGCCAGGCCCATCCTTCGTAACATCAGGGACAGGTAGAACATCAGCAGGTAGTGACACTTGGTGCCCACTTGACTTGGCTCTACACTCCGCCTGATGCACCCACACACGTAGGTGCCCATCAGGGTGAGGGCGACGTTGGGCACACTTTTACCCCCATTGTCTGCTGACTTGTACATTGTGGCCCGTCGTTCCCGGTCCATCCTCGACTCCCAGATGAACTAGAAGATGGCCCAGGTGATCCCTGTGGCGTAGGAGGGAGGGACAGGCCACACTTGCGCCAAGTACAGCAGCCCCGAGAGCACCTCACACCTGATGACCAAATGTTTTTCCGTTATAGACAGGGAGCGTTGCCTCCACAGCTCTAGATTTTTCCCCACCTTGGCTATCCACTCCAGCCAGCTCTTGTCACATGCCTCAGCCCCCCCGAACCAGATCCCCAGCACCTTCCAGAAGTCAGACTTGATGGTGAAGGGAATGGAAGATCGGTCGGGCCAGTTGCCAAAGAGCATGGCTTCGTTCTTGCTGCGGTTTACTCTGTCTCCCATGGGCGACTCAAACTGGTCGCAGATGCTCTACATTGGTGAGACCAAGCGTAGGCTTGGTGATCGCTTTGCCCAATACCTCAGCTCGGTTCGCAATAACCAACCTGATCTCCCGGTGGCTCAGCACTTCAACTCCCCCTCCCATTCCGAATCCGACCTTTCTGTCCTGAGCCTCCTCCATGGCCAGAGTGAGTCCCACCATAAATTGGAGGAGCTGTACCTCATATTTTGCTTGGGTAGTTTACATCCCAGCGGTATGAACATTGACTTCTCCAATTTCAGGTAGTCCTTGCTTTCTCCCTCTTTCCCCTCCCCTTCCCAGCTCTCTCACAGCCCACTGTCTCTGCCTCTTCCTTTCTTCTACCCACCCCCCATCTCCACATGAATCTGAAAAAGGGTCTTGACCCGAATCATCACTTATTCCTTCGCTCCATAGATGCTGTCTCACCCGCTGAGTTTCTCCAGCATTTTTGCCTACCTTCGATTTTTCCAGCATCTGCAGTTCCTTCTTAAACATATCCAGATCTGGTGATGTATCTTTTGTCGAGTGCTAGATGTTGGGAATGTGCAATCCCAGCATGGAAGCTTACTCAACAATAACATAAGTTGTGAAATTACACCATGATGTTGTGAGGATAAGAGTGTATTAGCAGTAAGCAGAGGCTAGACGAACTTGAGTTATTTTCTCAGAGGCTGAGGTAGCAACCTGATAGTAAATAAAAATCATGTGAGGCATAGATAGGGTATAGTCATAATCTTTTTCCTTAGATAGGAATGTCAAATACTAGAAGGCCAAGATTTAACATGAGAGGGGAAATTTTAAAGGAGCTTTAGAAGACAAGTTTTATATACAGAGAATGGTAGGTGCTTGGAGTGTGCTGCTAGGGAAAGTGGTGGGGATAGCAACATTTCAGAAGTATTTAGACAGGTGCATGAACAGGAAGGGAATGGAAGAATATAGACCATGTGCTGGCAGAAGGGATTAGTTTAAACTCGGCATCATGATCAACACAGACATTGGGAGCTGAAGGGCCGATTCCTGAGCTGGAACTGGTCTATACTGTATTCTTCATGTAATAAACGTCTATCACCCTTGGTTTAGTTTATTGGCATCTCTTAATTGCCAGCTACCCGCTCAGTTCAAAGTGCATTTAGGATGAACACTAAACCTTGCCAGCAATTTCAACATCCATGAACGAATTAAACATTGCTGCATTATCTTTATCCATAATGTCTTATGATGAGTGGCAGAAAATGTAATTTTCACTACAATGTTATTACTCTGAGACATTATGCAAAGTACTGAGACAACTTTTCAACTGGTTGGAACATTTCATGCCTGTGATGTTGCAGAACTATTGTCAAACACTTTGTAACTGATGCACACATTTGTTTCACATGTTACATTTAAGTTTTGCAATTGGGACTATCAAGTACACGTGCATGGAAGCTACATTGCAAATTCATGGATTTACTCAATGTCGCATGTTGGCAAATTGGTACTTGCGTACCTGTACAGATCCGTTATTATTTTGATCTATGTATGTTTAGAATCTGCCTATGGTGAAAGATTGCAAATAACAAGCATAATAAAATATTGTCTGGAGTGGGAATTCATAACTATCGGCCGCTACTGATATATTGTGAAAGTTCTCCAAATTCTGTGGCCACAACCCATGATCAAAGATGGGTCGCTCTAAGAATGATAAATTTCTTACCTAATAACATTATCTCACTTAATTGTCTTTGTCTGTTTAACCTATATATGCCAGTGGCATATATCACAACAGCTAATCACATGCTATCTTATCATGGAAGCTCCCCTTCAGCCACATTAGCCAATCTTCTTTGAAAACCTGCCAGCCAAAGGCCTAGACTGGAAAGACATAGACCTTACTGCCATAAGGAGCCATAAATCAGTGTTTCAATGTTTCACACATCATTTTGAGGTTTTTGAGGTTGAAGGTTAAAGGGAAAAAATGGCCGAAGTGTGACTAGCTTTGGTCATTTCACAGTGGTCTCTTTTGTCTCATAAATAGTTTTGATTAGATCTAGCATTATACTTCAATTATCTTGTCACTGCCAATCCTTTGTTACAGTATTCCCAGCTGAGGACTGGGCATTTGAAAAACGTGCTCAATATGGTAGACTTGCATAAAGGACTGGGATGAGATACTCTGAGCACACATGAACCACTCATAATGCTCTATGGTAGCAATCTAACCTCTGAGCAATAAAGATCACATGTTCAAATCTCACAGTAGAATGTGAACGCAAATCTAGGCTGATGCTTTAATACATCATTAAGGAAGTAGAATTTTATCTAGCGAGCAATTTTTCAGATAAGATGTTGAACTATGTATTTATCTAATTACTCAGAAAAGGGTGGAAACTAGATTTGAGAAATTCAAACAAAGATTTATGAGACTTTTGGAATTAAATCTAGTTCAAATAGAAGTGTCTTTAGTGGGGGAGGAGGGGGGTGGGGGTGGGGGTGGGGGGGGGCGCAGTGGTGAATAAGGGCCGGATCCGGAAGAATGCCGTGGAAGCAAACAAGGGTTTGCACAACATGAGGACATGAAATGTTGAGTTGAGAAATCATTAAATGTATTGACGGTTGCAGATGTCATTTTGTAATTGGATAGCAGGTGTCAAGGTGCATGATTATAAATGATCCACCAGAGAGTTTTCTCTGGAAATTAATAAAGGGGATAATAAAGCTGAATAAAGCTGAACGTGGGCAAGGGTGGAATAGGAATATAGAGACACAACTTGTTACAGATTTTGAATTTGTGAGAACACAAAAAGCAGGACATACGATCTTGGGGTTCAAGTTCATAATTCAATGAAAGTGGCATCACAGGTAGATAGTATGGTAACAAAGGCATGTGGTAAGCTTGCTTTCATAGGGTGGGACATTGAGTATAAGAGTCAGGAACACAATGCAGCTTTATAAGACTTGGGTTATAGGGAGAGGTTGGACAACTTGAATTGTTTTCACTGGAAAGTCGAAGGTTGTGACGAGACCTGATCGAAGTTCCGGATATAAAATTATGAGAGGCATAGATAAGGTAGACAGTCAGAATATTTTTTTCCAGGATGGGAAAATCAAATACTGGAGGGCATAGCTCTAAGATGTGAGGGACAAAGTTTAAAGGAGATGTGCAGGACATTGTTTACATAGCACGTGGAGAGTGTCCGGAACAAACTGCCAGGAGAGGTGGTTGAAGCAGATACATTGGTGGCATTTGAAATATTTTTGGATAGGCATATGGATATGCAGGGAAAGGAGTGCTATTGGTTATGTGCAGGTTGATGAGTGTTGGTCTTGTATCATGTTCGACACAGACATTGCGGGCCGAAGGGCCTGTTCTTGCATTGCACCATTCTATGTTCTATTGAAGTAAGAGGAGGCGCAAGACCTAGGAATAAGATTAGAAACACCACAATAAGGAAACTTTTAGTTCAGAAGCAAAAAATGAAAAGGAGTGATAATATCTCAGTGAGACTATGGACTACAATGCGCAGCACTGGTTGTGGTCTGTGGTTAGGAGAATGACAATAAAATGCAAGAAACTAATAGGAGCTATAAATGAAGTAGAATCCAATAAGATGCTCAAAAGAGAATCTGCCCGTGAAGCAGGATGATAAGTAAAAATGTGATATTAAAAGGGACTTATCATCAGTGCCTAAGGAACGGAGAGATATGTTCATTACTTCTAAAAATCATACATGTACTCTCACAATTTCCTGTCCACACAGTGGATCATCAAAGCGTTCTACCTCATCCTCCCTGTGATGCGGTGACCAAGACTGCACACAATACTCCAAATATGGCCTGCCTAAAGTTTTATACAACTGCAACACGACTTTTTGACTTTTATGCTCTCCATCCCAACCAATGAAGATATGCAACATACCTTCTTTACCACCTCCATCTACTTGTTTTGCCATTTTCAAGGAGCTATGGACTTGCACCCCAAGTAACTGTTGCATGGCTCCTTGTCAAAATGTTTCAAAGTTTATTTAATTGAATTTAAATTCCCAAGCTTTCATGTTATGATGATAGTTTAGTAAATCAATCTCCATGCCATTGGGTGCCACAATTTATGTTCTGAATTGTAATATGAGCCAGAGACATAGGAAGGTGTATTGAATACAATAAACCTTAACTTTGATATTTTGAAACCAGAGCTTGATGCAAGGTGGTCTTCTGTTCATTTACAAAGTGACCTGCAATAGAGTTGCATCCACAAGAGGACCAGAATGGCTTTTTGCCATAATTAAGCAGTAACAGCTTAACATGAGACCCGTGAAATACCAGTCATGTTTAGACATCTTTAATTAGAGGTTGCACCCCTTTAAGAGCTGCTGACTCACAAGAAAGCACTTTACTTTCAGTATGCCTGAACATCTGCCAAACCTATGTAGATAGTACATAGAAGCAATAGTGCACAGGGTAGCAAGAGAGCTGGCGCTCATCAAATACACGTCCTGCTAGGGTACGATGATAATCAGCTGTACAATATCCTCAGACTGCATTCTGCAGCTTATTCAATTTTAACAACATAATCAACTAAATAGTTGAATGCAAATTGTTTTATGATACAATGTGTGGAACTGGTGGAATATAAAAAAGGTTTATAACACCCCTTTGTACTTTCAGCATTGTGCAATGGTGTTGATCACCTGAAGGTATTTGGTAATACCGCGCCAGTGTTGTTTGCTCGGTTGTGTAAGAGTAAGGAGAATTCATTTTGAATATCTTTGTTGTTGAAATGGAAAAAGGCAGAACTCATTGGTTACATGTGAGTTTCATCATTGTGTGTTTTATCATTAATGTTTTATTATTATTAATGTTTAGTGCTTTCTGAGTCATTCGTAACTGTCACTGTATGTCATGTTGTTACTTGTGGGCAAAGCACCAAGGCAAATTCCTTGTATGTGAATACTTGGCCAATAAGCCTACTTACTTATTTATCTTTATTGGGCAATATTCTGTTTACTCAAATCTAACGCAATCGGCCTTTGGCTGGCCTGCACAATATGTAAACACTTGTTTACTCTGTGATTCAAAGTGCATTCTAAATGTATTAATCAACCATATTTTGCAATGTTGAGCATATTCTATTGCAAGGTATATAAATGTAACATGTGGTATTATAGAAATAGTATCCCTGTCATTTAGAAGTTACTACCAGTGTCATGCCATTCCTATCAACATTTTATTTATAAGCAGATCAGAAAAAGTGATGATTTATTGATGTCAACTAGAATGAAAATGTTACTGCTTGTGTCTATTGGTAATTGTACCAGAGGGATGCAATGTTTTCTTGTGTGACATAAATTTATGGCATGTACTATCCAGAGATTAGGTAATTGAATATTTTTTGTTACCCGTCCCCTTCTCACACTGCCAAACGATGTTTAGATATGTTCACGAACGCAGGCTGTGCTTCAGTCAGGACACCAAGTAGTTATGGGTGGAGTTATTTGAAGATAATTTGTCTGTGGAGGTATCACATTTGAGCCTAACTCTGTCCACACTTCACACCCACCTGACACAAGGACCAACCACCAGGAATCATTAGAGAGATAATTAAAATGCTGGCAGTTATTTTCTTCCCCTCTTGCCTGGGAGCAGTGAGGTAAAGTGTCTGCTGAGCAGGTTTAAACAGGATTTGGGATCCGGCACAAGAGCTCTTTTTTGTTACCATTGGCACAATGGATGAATAGCTTCTTCCTATGACCAAGATTCAATATTACCGATGAGAATACAATCGCACCTTTCACTGAAAATTTAACTCCTATTTAACAATTACATAACTATGCAAAGAAAATATCATAAAATGTTGGAGCCTGTCCTTAATTTTGCAATGTTCTCACGGTCAACTAAATCCAAAATGTCATTGATTCAGCCCTGGCTTCATCAATGATGAACTGTTGTACAAAATCCTGGAAACACTCAACAGATCACTCAGCATCTATGGAAAGAGAAAGAGTTAACTCTGTTTATCTTTCTGCTTCCCGCAATGTCTTTAGCTTTTTGTACTTTTATTTCAAATTTCAGTATGCAATCATGATGAATAGTTATTCAATTACTAGAGTGGAGAGACAGGAGGAAGAACTTGGTTAGTTTATCAAAACATACAAATTTTCTGTAGGGAGTAAATGGAACAAAACCCCAATGTAAAAACAATTGTGAAACGAGAATAGGGATTTGGGGTGGAGAAGGGACCATACGTTTACCACATTGTGAGGTGTTATGTATTTTATGAAGTACCTAACTGGGAACAATAGCTTCTGCAGAATGAAGAACATAATTATTTACATCCCAAATAAAATGTAGTAAAATGATCAGTAAATATCAGCAAGGTCATATTTTTATCATAAGCCATAAGGTCATAAGTAATTGGGGCAGAATGAGTCCATTTGGCCCATCATGTCTACTATGCCATTCAATCATCGCTGATCTATCTCTCCCTCCTACACTATCTCCTGCCTTCTCCCCATAACCCCCGACACCCCTACGTGAAGCTGGAAAGGGTACAGGGAAGATTTATAGCAGAGGTTGAGTAGGCTGGAACTCTATTCCTTGGAGCACAGGAAGATGGGGGGGTGATCTTTTAGAGGTATATAAGATCATGAGAGGCATAGAGCGGGTAGATGCACAGAGTCTCTTGCCCAGAGTAGGTGCATCGAGGTTCAGAGGACATAGGTTTAAGGTGAAGGGGAAAAGATTTAACAGGGATCTGAGTGGTAACTTTTTCACACAAAGGGTGGTGGATGTATGGAACAAGCTGCCAGAGGAGGTAGTTGAGGCTGGGACTATCCCAACATTTAAAAGAAGCAGTTAAAAAAGACACTTGGATATGTTTGGTGGGATATGGACCAAATGCTGGCAGGTAGGACTAGTATAACTGGGACATGTTGGCCAGTGTGTGCAAATGGGGCCAAAGGGCTTGTTTCCACACTGTATCACTCTATGACTAATCAAGAATCTATTTTGCTTTAAAAGCTCTGCTTATCATGCATCATAACAACAAAAGAACAAGTAAAAAGAGCAGAAGACATGGGACCATTCGCACTTGCTCCATCATTCAATAATATTGTGGCTGATCTGATCTTGGTCTTTCCTGCCCGATCCCCACAACCTTTGATATCCCTGTTGTCCAAAAGAAATCATATTTGAATATATACAATGACTCAGCCTCGATAACGCTCAGGGATAGAGGATTGCAAATATTTTTTGCCTTCTCTATGTGAATATTCCTCTCCATCTCAATCTTGAATGGCCAGCTCTTATTCTGAAACTATGCAACTTAGAAATAGATTCCCCATGAATACGATAGTACGCTTACCATCATCACTATCAGCCCCTCCAGAATAAGATCTATTCTCATTCTTCTGCACTCCAATGAATGTAGGCCAAACCTTTCACTGTTCCTCATGATAGCCATCTGATCTGAGGAATTAATGTGAACGTTCTTTAAACTGAGTATAAGGCATGTAAATTCCTCCTTTAAAAAGATCAGAATGTCCCCTAGATCAGAAAGATCAGTGGTTCCCTAGGTATCTCACACCTTCTCCTACATTTCTAACACAATAATCCTCTTTTGTGCTCATTTCCCTGCTCAGCATTTGGCTTCCTAATTATTGTAACTGTATAATTTACTATGTCAAACATAGAAGGACGCTTACATTTGTCTATACAGCAGCATCCTGTATTCTATATTGATTAAAAGTCTATTCTTCCAAGCCAATCTCACAATTCCACTCTTAACTTACTTCCCCCCTCCCCCACCCCCCGCCCATTTACTTCACCGATATGTTTAGTTGAGTTTAGTTTAGAGATACAGTGTGGGAACAGGCCCTTCAGCCCACCGAGTCCAGTCAAGTCAAGTTTATTCGTCACATACACATACGAGATGTGCAGTGAAATGAAAAGTGGCAATGCTCGCGGATTGTGCAAAAAAAAAACTACAAAACAGAATGGAACAGAATCACATATTCACATATTACATATTTGTGGGAGGAAAATAAAGAAAAAACAGCAATTTAAAAAAGACACCACAACAGTAAATTGTTACAGTAAGTTAGTCCCTGGGGAGATAGGAGTTTACAGTCCTAATGGCCTCTGGGAAGAAACTCTTTCTCATCCTCTCCATTTTCACAGCATGGCAACGGACAATAGACAATAGGTGCAGGAGTAGGCCATTTGGCACTTCGAGCCAGCACCGCCATTCAATGTGATCATGGCTGATCATCCCCAATCAGTACCCTGTTCCTGCCTTCTTCCCATATCCCCTGACTCTGCTATTTTTAAGAGCCCTATCTAGCTCTCTCTTGAAAGCATCCAGAGAACCTTCCTCCACCGCCCTCAGGAGGCAGAGAATTCCACAACGGAGGCGTTTGCCTGACCGTAGCAGCTGGAGCAGTCCGTTGCTGGGGTGGAAGGGGTCTCCCATGATCTTGTTGGCTCTGGAGTTGCACTTTCTGATGTCTAGTTCCTGCAGGGGGCGAGTGTAGTTCCCATAGTGCGTTCGGCCGACGCACTACTCTCTGCAGAGCCTTCTTGTCCTGGGCAGAGCAGTTCCCAAACCAAATTGTGATATTTCCGGACAAGATGCTTTCCACAGCCGCTGAGTAGAAGCACTGGAGAATCCTCAGAGACACTCCGAATTTTCTCAATTGCCTGAGGTGGTAAAGGTGCTGCCTTGCCTTACTCACCAGTGCTGCAGCGTGTGATGTCCATATCAGATCCTCAGTGGTGCGGACTCCCAGGTATTTAAAACAGCTCACCCTATCCACAGTATCCCCATTTATCCTCAATGGTGTGTACGTCCTCCTAAAGTCCACGATCAGCTCCTTAGTTTTTTTGACATTCAAGAGGAGGCTGTTGTCCTGACACCAGAGTGACAGATCAGCCACCTCCTCCCGGTAGGCCTTCTCATCGTTATTGGAGATCAGGCCCACCACCACAGTGTCATCAGCAAACTTGATTATCGAGTTGGAGCTGAACCTAGCACACAGTCATGTGTGTACAGGGAGTACAGTAGGGGGCTGAGGACGTAACCCTGGGGGGATCCTGTGCTCAGGGTGAGGGACTTCGATGTATTTCCTCCCATCTTGACTACCTGGGGCCTGGCGGTGAGAAAGTCCAGGACCCAGGCACACAGGGGGTTGTTGAGCCCCAATTCCAGCAGCTTCTCAGTAGGTCTGGTGGGGACTATCGTGTTGAAGGTTGAGCTGAAGTCTATGAACAGCATCCTCACATAACCTCCTTTCTGGCTGTCAAGGTGAGAGAGAGCGGTGTGCAGAACCTGGGAGACCGCATCGTCCGTGGATCTGTTCGAACGGTATGCGAATTGTAGTGGGTCCATGTTGCAAGGGAGGAAGGCGCTGATGTGTATCTTGACCAGCCTCTCAAAGCATTTCATGAGGTGAGGGCCACCGGACGGTAGTCATTCAGACAAGGTGGGGAGGCACACCAACCAGCGATCCCCACACACTAACGCTATCCTACACACACTTGGGACAATTTTAACATTTATACCAAGCCATTCAATCGACAAAACGTTTTTGGAGTGTGGGGGGATATCGGAGAAGATCCAGGCAGGTCACGGTGAAAATGTGTGAACTCTGTACAGACAGCACCCGCAGGCCTGTATGAAGCTTTTCAAAAAAGGGGGATGGCATGTCAGGATTACAAAAATTTGATGTGCAATAATGTGCGTACAGCGCACATCACGAGCGTGTAGCCCCTGGCGGCCGGGGTGCAGGGCCCGCTTAAGGGATCCCCATTCCCCTTAAGCCCACTGGATGCTCTGGGGTTTCAGATGCTCTCAGGTGCATTCTGAGCCTTATTTTGGAGCATTTTTGCACCAAATTTATGACCAATATTTCAGAAACAAAATTTGGTTGAGTCAATCGTTATGAGTGGGTGGAATGGGATGATTGGGGTAATTGTTGTATACCTTTTTTAAAATCAAGAATTGTTGTCCTTGTTCTAATAATCAAGCTGCACTGTTGTAAAATGTTATGTAAAATGTTATAACGGAGCATGCAAAAACTGCAAATAAAATACTGTCAGTTTTTGCAGTAAAGCAAACCTTTTTTTAGAAAATGTTTTGTGTGTTGATTTGATTGTCTGTTACTGTTAAGTAAGTAAGTTTATTGGCCAAGTATTCACATACAAGGAATTTGCCTTGATGCTCCGCCCACAAGAAACAACATGACCAACAGTGACAGTTACAAATGACACAGAAAACACTAAACATTAACAATAATAAAAAATTAATGATAAAACACCATTGATCAAGCATGTGAACCAACAAAATACCAGAACAAAGGGAGGCTACAGATTTTTGGCTGTTGAGTAGAGCAACTACTCGTGGATAAAAACTGTATTTATGTCTGGCTGTGGCAGCTTTGACAGTCCAGAGTCGCCTTCCAGAGATAAGTGATTCAAAGAGTTTGTGGCCAGGGTGAGAGGGGTCAGAGATGGTCTTGCCCGCTCGCTTCCTGGCCCTTGCAGTGTACAGTTCATCAATGGAGGGAAGGTTTCAGGCAATAACCTTCTCTGCTGATCGGACGATTCGCTGCAGCCTCCAGGTGTCGTGCTTGGTGGCTGAGCCAAACCAGACCATGATGGAGAAGGTGAGAACAGACTCTACGATGGCCGTGTAGAATTGGACCATCATTGCCTGTGGCAGATTGTGCTTCCTTAGCTGCCGTAGGAAGTACATCCTCTGTTCTGCCTTTTTAACTGTGGAGTCGATGGTAGCCCCCCGCTTAAGGTCCTTGGAGATGACGGTTCCCAGGAACTTAAAAGACTTCACAGATATGACTGTGGTGTTGTTGATGGTGAGTGGGGTGAGGGGAGGGGGAGCTCTCCTAAAGTCTACAATCAATTCCACTGTCTTAAGAGCTTTAAGCTCCAGGTTGTTGCGACAGCACCAGGACGCCAGCTGTGACACTTCCTGTCTGTAGGCAAATTCCTCCCCATCCTGGATCAGTCCAATCAGGGTTGTGTCGTGTGCAAACTTAAGAAGCTTGACAGAGGTGTCTGTGGAGGTGCAGTCGTTGGTGTAGAGAGAGTAGAAGAGAGGAGAGAGTACGCAGCCTTGCGGTGCTCCTATGCTGTTTGTTTGAAGGTTCGAGATGTGCTTTCCCAGCCTCACACGCTGCTTCCTGTCTGTCAGGAAGCTGGTGATCCACCGACAGAGGGGTTCAGGCACAGTCAACTCGGAAAGTTTGGAGTGTAGTAGCTCTGGCACAATGGTGTTGAATGCAGAGCTAAAATCAACAAATAGGATCCTTACATAGGTCCCCTGGTGGTCTAGGTGCTGTAGGATGAAGTGCAGGCCCAGGTTGACAGCATCATCTATTCTGCACAGGTTGACTGCACAGATCTATTGGCCCGATATGCAAACTGCAGAGGGTCCAGCAGGGGGTTTGTGATATTTTTCAGCTTAGCCAGCACAAGCATTTCAAGTGTCTTCATGACTACAGAGGTCAGTGTGACAGGCCTGTAGTCATTAAGACAAGTAATCCTTGCCTTTTTGGATCCAGGGATAATAGTGGAGACTTTGAAGCAGGCAGGGACAGTACATGTTTGCAGGGCCTGGTTAAAAATGTCTATACACAGAGCTTAAGAGTAGAGGGGGAAACATTGCCAGGTCCTGGAGATTTCCGGCTGTTTTGTCCTCTGAAAATCCTCTCCACCTCCTCTATTTTTATTGTTGATATTTGCTAAGTGATGTTTTGCAGCACAGAGGGTGTGGGTGATTGGGTGTGTAGTGGTGATTGGAGCGGGGTGGGTGTAGAAGGGCCCAGTCTTTGCAGACTGAGGTCAGGTTGTGAGTGGGTGTGAAGTGACATTCTTTTCATACTGGAGTAGGTGTGAAGTGGTGAATGGGAAGGAGAGGGTGCAGGGTACATTCTTTGTAGACTGGGGTTAGACTGTGTTGGTGTGTGCAGTGCACCTTTAGTGGTCCTCCTGACCTAACAACTTCACATCACATCAATTTCAACATGGAGTAGGGATGTGAATACAACATTTAGTTTGACTTCAATTTCCATCATTAAAAATTGAAGTCAAACTAAATGGTGCATTTACATTACTAGGACTGCTTTCAAACTGACCTATTTTACTGTCATACTATTATAACAAATTCTAGTTCCATGGTGACTCATAAACAAGATCACAAATCACATTTTGAATTCTCAAACATAATGTGATTGTGAATAATTGCAGAGTTGCCAAGTTTCACCGAGCATTTTCATATTTTGATGCCTGAAAATCAGTATTTTGTTGGGGAAATCGGTATTTCTCACATAAATGCAATGGAACGTACTACACAGAAACTGGATTTTTGAAAATCAGTATTTTGCTTGCAACCTCACGACTTCTCAAATATCAATATGGAATACTGAAAATCAGTACTACTGAATAGTGTAACCCTTTTTGAAATGTGAATTTATAATTCTTGATTTTGATTCCATAACATAAAAAATATAATAACATAACATAAATCTCACAATTCATCATATATTTTACCATACAATCAAACATGCTGGCAATGATGCTGCATAATCATTCAGGTGCTCCTGGTAAATGTCACATAAAGGTGAGTAGCATGATAAGTACAATTTAAAAAAATCAGCAGTGTTACTATTGTTGAGCCATGCTGACTAGCATGACTGGAATTAGTTCTTAGTTCACTGTCATTCAGCAGTCAGCATGCTGGCATCATGCTGCAAAATCATTCAGGTGCTCCTGTATGTATATTACCATTTACCACTCCCTTTACTAATGCAAGGGCATTTGTTGGCCTTAGCCTATATGCCATCCCTTCAATTCAAGATGGCGGCGCCCTGTTCGGCTGCGGCTTTATTGGCTCCCGATAGTAACAGAAATTTAAAGGTAAAAAATCATTCACTTACTTGTTCAGTCCAGAGACTGATGGTCGCTTTTCGGTGCGACTGTCAGTCCGTTGAAACTGCATGCGTCCAGCAGTTCGGCGGTCGTGAATCAGGTTACTCTGGAGACTCTACGGAGTCTCGGACTGCTGCGTCGGCTGGAGCCAGCGGCCTACGAAGCCGCGGAGTCTCCTACCAGCACTGGTCGCACTCGGAGGAGGAGGAGACGGTGCGACAGGAAGCAGAAGCGCGGTACTCGTGGGGGGCTAACGGCGAAACTGAAGGCTAACCCCTGCAGGACACCGCTTCCGTCCATTCTGCTCGCCAACGTCCACTCCCTGGAGAATAAGTTGGACTACCTGAGGCTGGACCTGGTAACCAAACGTGAGGTGAGAGATTGCTGCGCCCTGATCCTAACAGAGACGTGGTTAAACTTCTCTGTTCCCAACGGCGCTATTAGCGTGGAGGGGTTAACAGCATTCAGGTCGGACAGAAGCTACGCTCTCAGTGGGAAATCCCGGGGTGGTGGTATGTGCATTTACACTACTAACAGCTGGTGCAAAAATGCCACAGTGGTCTCAAATCAATGCTCCCCAGACATTGAGTTTTTGACAATTAAATGCAGATCCTTCTATCTGCCCAAGGAATTTACCATTACAACCATCACAGACGTGTACATCCCACCCAATGCAAACACCAAGGAGGCCCTGAATGCTCTTTATCATTCCATCAGTGACCTGCAATCTATACATTCAGATGGTGTTTTCATTGTTGCTGGGAACTATAACCAGGCCAACATGAAGACAGTTCTCCCACATTACTACCAGCATGTAGACTTTGCAACCAGGGGAGTGAACACACTGGACCTAGCCTATACAAACATCAAGAAGGCATTCAAGGCAGTCCACTGCCCCCACCTTGGCTCCTCAGACCATATCTCTGTGATGCTAATTCCTGCATAGAGGCCCCTGCTTACCAGAGAAATACCTACTGAGAAGCAGGTTAGGGTCTGGCCAGAGGGAGCTATGACAACACTACAGGACTGTTTTGAATGCATGGACTGGGACATGTTCAAGAAGGCTGCAACTGACAGTCAACACACCAACCTGGAGGAGTACGCTGTGTCCGTGTCTGCTTACATGGAAAAGTGCATAGAGGATGTCTGTGTCACCATCACTATACGGGCCAACCAGAAGTCCTGGATGACCACAGAGGAACGTGGAATGCTGAGAGCACATAATGCCGCGTTTAAATCCGGTGACGTGGTGGCACTCAGATCCGCAAGAGCCCACCTGAACCAAGTCATCAGGCTGACAAAGCGTGCCCATGGTCAGAAAATCCAGAGCTTCTTCCATGACCCCAAGAACACCAGGCGCATGTGGCAGGGAATCAAAACAATCACGGACTATAAGACTGCTCCACCACCCTGTGATGACAACATTGAGTTCCTCAATGAACTCAACAACTATTTTGGACGGTTCAAGGCATTAAATAACACACCTGCGAGAAAAGATATTCCTCATTGTGATGAACAGGCACTCAGTCTTACATAATGGATGTTCGGAGGACTCTAAAAGGAGTGAACGCACGAAAGGCGGCAGGCCCTGATAACATACCAGGGCGGGTGCTCAGGGAATGTGCTAATCAGCTGGCACATGTCCTTACGGACATCTTCAACACCTCGCTGAACCAGGCTGTCGTCCCATCGTGTTTCAAGACTGCCACCATCATACCAGTGCCAAAAAAAATCCAAAATACAATGTCTCAACGATTACCGCCCTGTAGCACTCACCCCCATTATGATGAAGTGCTTCGAGAGGCTGGTCAGGGACCATATTACCTCCAGACTTCCTTCCACACTTGACCCGTCCCAGTTTGCTTACAGGCCAAACCGCTCCACATTGGACGCTATATCCTCCGTACTCCATCTGAGCCTGGCACATCTAGAGGAGAAGAACACACATGTGTGAATGCTGTTCGTGGATTTTAGTTCAGCATTCAACACAATTATCCCTCAGCACTTGGTAAGTAAACTAGGTCCATTGGGCCTCAGCACCCCCATGTGTAACTGGCTACTGGACTTCCTCACTGACAGATCCCAGTCAGTGAGGGTTGGAAACAACACCTCCAACATCATCTCTTTGAGCACCGGCTCCCCTCAGGGCTGTGTCCTGGGTCCACTGCTGTTTACCCTGATAACCCACGACTGTTGTGCCAGGTTTAGTACAAACCACATCATGAAGTACGCAGATGACACAACAGTGGTGGGCCTCATCAGGGACGACAATGAGCTGGCTTACAGGGAGGAGGTGAAACAACTGGTTGTCTGGTGCAATACGAAGAACCTAATCCTGAATGTTGAAAAAACAAAGGAGGTCATTGTCGACTTCAGGAAAAACCGGCAGAGTCCCACACCACTTCACATCAATGACAGCGATGTGGAGTTGGTCAGTAGCACTAAGTTCCTGGGGGTGCAGATCACTAACAGTCTGACCTGGTCAAATAACATCTCATCAACAGCGAGCGCAGCAGCGGTTGCACTTTCTGTGCCGGATGAGAAGAGCTCATCTCCCCCATCCCGTCCTCACCACTTTCTACAGGGGCACCATAGAGAGTATTTTGACCAGCTGTATCTCTGTCTGGTTTGGGGACTGTAAAGCCTCCGACTGGAATTCCGTGCAGAGAGTGGTGAGGACAGCTGAAAAAATCATCGGGACTTCTCTCCCCTCAATCGGGGATATTGCGACCAAACGTTGCGTGTCTAAGGCCAACAGTATTATAAAGGACCCCACACATCTCCATCACGGACTGTTCACTCTGCTGCCCTCAGGCAACAGATATCGTAGCATAAGGAGTAGAACATCAAGGTTCTGCAACAGCTTCTTCCCACGAGCCATCAGACTCCTGAATGCCATGTAATGGGCTGCCACCATTGTCTATTTTACCCTTTTATCCTTTTTATCCTTCTGTTTATTATCGTGTTGCACGGGGAGCCAAATGCAACGGAATTTCGTTTGGAATTGCATATATAGATGCATTTCTAAATAACAATAAAGTTTGTTTGATTTGATTTTGATTGATTGATCCCTGATTCCAGGAATATAGCATCTCAGACCAGTTTATCTGGCATGGCAGTCCTCAGTTTGTTAATGCTGTCAAAGCATGTGTCGTTCTGCCGTACACTGATGTGGCCCTACTTCTACCTCTTCTTGCAGTGCCCTCTTTGGGCTCCCAAAGTGTGAGGGGATTAGCAGACAGTTCAGGGTTCCTCTCACAGACGTTAACAACACTCTTGGCAGACCAGCATATATTGCCATTTATAGAAACATAGCAAATAGGTGCAGGAGGAGGCCATTCGGCCCTTCGAGCCAGCACCGCCATTCATTGCGATCATGGCTGATCGTCCCCAATCAATAACCCGTGCCTGCCTTCTCCCCTTATCCCTTGATTCCACTAGCCCCTAGAGCTCTATCTAACTCTCTCTTAAATCTTCTTCTTCTTTCGTGTGGCGTGCACAGTTGTTGGACAACTTGTTCTATTTGATCTTCCGTTTGTGCACGTCGAGTTGATTGCATTAGTTGAAACAGGGCGGGCAACGTAAAGGTTGCAATCTTCCACCCCTCTCTTAAATCCATCCAGTGATTTGGCCTCCACTAACCTCTGTGGCAGGGAATTCCACAAATTCACAACCCTCTGGGTGAAAACGTTTTTTCTCACCTCAGTCTTAAATGGCCTCCCTTTTATTCTAATGCCCCTGTCCCACTTAGGAAACCTGAACGGGAACCTCTGGAGACTTTGCGCCCCACCCAAGGTTTCCGTGCGGTTCCCGGAGGTTTTTGTCAGTCTTCCTAATGGTCGAAAGTGGGTTCCGTTTTAAAAATCGGTAATTTTTTAGTCAAAGCCGGTTGCGATGCTAGTTGAAGGTGGTTGCCGGAGGATAAAAATCTCAGGGAACCGCACAGAAACCTAGGGTGGGGCGCAAAGTCTCCAGAGGTTTCCGTTCAGGTTTCCTAAGTCGGACAGGGGCATAAGACTGTGGCCCCTGGTTCTGGGCTCGCCCAACATTGGGAACATTTTTCCTGCACCTAGCTTGTCCAGTCCTTTTATAATTTTATATGTTTCTATAAGATCTCCCCTCATCCTTCTAAATTCCAGAGAATACAAGCCTAGTCTTTTCAATCTTTCCTCATATGACAATCCCGCCATCCCTGGGGTCAATCTCGTGAACCTATGCTGCACTGCCTCATTCACAAGGATGTCCTTCCTCAAATTAGGAGACCAAAACTGAACGCAATACCCCAGATGTGGTCTGACCAGAGCCCTATACAACTGCAGCCATGAATCACATTTTCCAGTTCAATTTTCTGAGAATGTAATTGTGCAAACCTAGTCACCACTTTGTCCAAGTCATGGGCAGAGTCATAGTGAATGTGCATTAAGGTGAGTGCAGACAGCCTGTCATCGTTCATGGAAGTCCTGGTGTAGTGATGCAAGCGACGGACACTCGTTGCAGGCCAGCATATATTGTCATTTAGCCATGAATCATCTTTTCCAGTTCCATTTTCCAAGAATGTAACTGCACAAACCTGGTTATGACTTTATCCAAGTTATGGGCAAAGTCATAGTGAATGTGGATTAAGGCGATTGCAGACAGCCCGTCATTGCTCATGGAAGTCCTGGTCTTTGCTTCTTCGCGGATGTGAAAACGTGTTTGTCCTCATTGGCTGGATCAAAGTAAGATGCCGAGGGAGATCGCGCCCACTGCAAGCATGCCGCCCGAGGCGAGCGTCTCTCTTCCGCTCAGGCTCCTGACCAAAGGCCCTGGCTACCTCCACAGACAAATGGAGGGGGACAGGCGGGGTCGGCAGAATGCCGTGGAGAGACTGGCTGCCGACAAGGCCAAGTACTTGAAGAGCCAGACGGCGAAGGGGTGCAAAGTGGGGCCCAATGGTTTGGGCAGCTCTGCCTCCGAGGAAGGCAGCAGCAGCGGCAGCAACACAAAGACAAAGTCAAAGTCAAAAGAATTTATTGTCATGTATCCCTGACAGGACAATGAAAATCTTTTTTTGCATAGCACAACAGAACATAGAAGGCATTGACTACAATTCTATACATAAATACACCCATGACTTAATAAATTAATAAAGTGCAAATAACAGATGGAGGGATATTAATGTTCAGAGTTCTGAGCCAGGTTTAATAGCCTGATGACTGTGGGGAAGTAGCTATTCCTAAACCGGGTTTTTGCAGTCTTCAGGCTCCTGTACCTTCTACCTGAAGGTAGCAGGGAGATGAGTGTGTGGCTAGGGTGGTGTGGGTCCTTGATGATGCTGCCAGCCTTTTTGAGGCAGCGACTGTGATAAATCCCCTCGATGGAAGGAAGGTCAGAGCCGATGATGGACTGGGCAGTGTTTACTACTTTTTGTAGTCTTTTCCTCTCCAGGGCGCTCAAGTTGCCGAACCAAGCCACGATGCAACCAGTCAGCAAGCTGTACACCTGTAGACGTTAGAGAGAGTCCTCCTTGACAGACCAACTCTCCGTAATCTTCTCAGGAAGTAGAGGCGCTGATGAGCTTTCTTAATAATTGCATCTGTGTTCTCGGACCAGGAAAGATCTTCACAGATGTGCACGCCCAGGAATTTGAAGCTCTTGACCCTTTCAACCATCGACCCGTTGATATAAACAGGACTGTGGGTCCCCATCCTACTCCTTCCAAAGTCCACAATCAGTTCCTTGGTTTTGCTGGTGTTGAGGGCCAGGTTGTTGTGCTGGCACCATATGGACAGTTGCTCGATCTCTCTTCTATACTCGGACTCATCCCCATCAGTGATACGTCCCACAACAGTGGTGTCGTCAGCGAACTTGATGATGGAGTTTGCGCTATGACCGGCTACGAAGTCATTAGTATAGAGTGAGTACAGCAGGGGGCTGAACACGTAGCCCTGAGGTGCTCCCGTGCTGATTGTTATCGAGTCTGACACATCTCCACCAATACGAACAGACTGTGGTCTGTGGATGAGGAAGTCGAGGATCCAATTGCAGAGGGATGCGCAAAGACCCAGTTCTGTGAGTTTGGTAACCAGCTTGGAGGGGATGATTGTGTTAAATGCCGAGCTGTAGTCAATAAATAGCAGCCTGACATATGAGTTTTTGTTGTCCAAGTGGTCCAGAGCGGAGTGGAGGGCCAGTGAGATCGCGTCCACCGTTGATCTGTTGTGGCGGTAAGCGAACTGCAGTGGGTCCAGGTTTTTGTCGAGGTAGGAGTTGATTTGCGCCATGATCAACCTCTCGAAGCACTTCATCACCACAGGCGTTAGTGCCACAGGTCGATAGTCATTGAGGCACGTCACCTTGCTCTTCTTGGGCACCGGTATTATTGATGCCCTTTTGAAGCAGGTGGGAACCTCAGACCTCAGAAGTGACAGGTTGAAAATGTCCGTAAAAACTCCAGCCAGTTGGCCCGCACAGGTTTTTAGGACACGACCAGGTATGCCATCAGGTCCAGACGCTTTTCGAGGGTTCACCCCTCTGAAGGATTTCCTGACGTCGGCCTCTGTGACTGAGACTGAAATACCATCACAGCGAATAGGGGCTCGGGAAGGCACATCGGTGTTCTCTCTATCAAAGCGTGCGTAAAATGCATTGAGCTCATCAGGGAGTGATGTATCGCCGACATCCACACATACCTGGCCTCCAGCAGAGCGGGCAGCTGGTGCTGCAGCCTGACATTGTGCGTCATTCCAGCTCCAAGAGGCAGCTCAGGCCCAGCTCGCTGGTCATGTACCGGCAGAAGTGCGAGTTCATGCGGGGAGCGGCGGCCACCAGCAGTTCCCACAGTTTCAAGGGAGGTGGCAGCCTGGTCCGGCGGCTACTGCCCGGCTCTAGCGGCCGAGGCAACAAGCAGCAGGGGCCGGCAACGGGAGAAGTAACGTCAGAAGGGGGAGAATTAGCAGAGGATACAGAGGCTGTAGCACCCCAGGGTGCACAAGTAACCACACCAGCAGGACTCCAGGGTTCATAAATAACGACACCATCAGCACTCCAGGGAGAAACAGCAGCCTCGCCAGCAGCATCCCAGGGTGCACAAGTAACCACGCCAGCAGCGCCAAGAGACGCAGCAGCAGGTCGCCCCAAGGAGCTGTTCAAGCGGCGGGTTGGTGAAGGCGGATTACGGCGCTCGCACTCCGTCCTCAGCTGCCACTTCTCCCGAGCCTGCTCGGGCTTGGACAGTTTCTTTGAGCACTGTGGACTCGAGCCCGACGTGATCGAGAACCTGGCCAGGGAGAAGATTGCTGCCGACGCCACCTTCGAAAGCCTTGCCCTCAAGTTTTGCAGCGTGATAGGCCTGTCCCACTTGGGTGACAGTTTCAGCGACAGCCTGAAAAGAAGTTGTTGCGTCGTGGTCGGGTCATGCGTGGCGTGATGCGTGGTGATGCATGGAGTCACTTGCGGAGACTCCCTGTCTCCCCTGGATTTTGGAATGTTCAAAATCCAGGGGCAACATCTGGGTGTCTCATCATGTCGTGCGCACTGTCACACGCTGACGTATGCTGTCCTGCGGGTGACGCCTGGTTTGGGTTAGGGTTGCGGTTAGGGACCACAGATGGGCTGGAAAATATTCTTCCTTCAATGAATGGATTTAAACAATAATATATTAAAAATGAATACAATTAAATCAATTGTGCAAATGAAAAGATGTCTGTCCAGTTTTATTTACAGATGTATTGGTCCGCTTCCAGATTCAATCACCATCTCTAACTTTTCACAGGGATGGATTCAGTGAGTGTGGACTGAACTCCCCTCTCCCCACCTTCCCTCCTCCCTCCTCAATCCCTACCCTTCTCCCCTCCCATCTCCCCCCCTCCTTCCCTTCACCCCGCTCCTCTTACTCCCTCCCCTCCCCTCACATCCCCTTCTCCCCCTCTCCCTCCCTTCTCCCATCTCCAACCCCTCTCCCCACTTTCCCCGATGCCTCCATTTGTGGACCCAGCCTGTGACAGCTAGATCCCACTAATAGTACTGCACAAAGGCCTCATCATCTGTTTTAGTAACATTAACTATGGGATAAATGCAGGCTTTGGAAACAACCCCTACCTCCCCCCACCACCCTCCACCCCCCCTAGTTTTAGATATACAGCATCGAAACAGGGCCTTCGGGCCATCGAGTCCACGCCGATCATCGATCATCCCGTACACCAGCACTATCATACACCAAGGACAATGTCATTTTTTTTTCCAAGGCCAATTAACCTACAAACCAACATGCCTTTGGAGTGTGGGAAGAAATTGGAGCACTTGGAGAAAACCCACACAGTCACAGGAAGAAGGTACAAACTCCGAACACACGGCACCCGTAATCAGGATCGAACCCGGGTCTCTGGCGCTATTAGTCAGCAACTCTACCGCTGCACCATTGTGCCGGTCTGTTGTAAACTCATTCACCAAAAAACTGGTTGATTTTTGACTGCATTTATTGCCATATCCCAATTGGGTTTGCCACAAAAACATTATAATATTGATTAAAATCTGGCTTGTGCCAGCATTTTGGTTTACACTGAGCAGCAACTGTTGAAACGTGACCTGTGCAATTCTCAGTGGGACTTCGACTAGTTCACATATTTCCCACCAACTTATTGCACAGCATTTAGAAAGAGGTGTTGGCCCTTAAAGATATGGCCTCCGTGGCAGCCACACAACAGCAATGTTTACTTTGACCACAATGGGGGAGACAGAAGAGGGAGAGAGCTCCCACAATCGCTCAAAGGGACATGAGAGAGCTGGTCATTGAGATACAATGCGTGTTGATGGAATCCCGTGTTACAGGATACAGGAATCCCATGATTCCATGCTGGACTAATCTTCTGGAATTTTTTGAGGATGTGACAAGTAAAATGGATGAAGGGGAGCCAGTGGATGTAATGTATCTAGACTTTCAGAAAGCCTTTGATAAGGTCCCGCATGGGAGACCAGTGACTAAAATTAGAGCACATGGTATTGGGGGTAGGATGTTGACATGGATAGAAAATTGGTTGGCAGACCAGAAGCAAAGAGTGGGAATGAACGGGTCCTTTTCAGAATGGCAGGCAGTGGCGAGTGGAGTGCCGCAAGGCTCGGTGTTGGGGCCGCAACTGTTTACCATATATATTAATGATTTGGAAGAGGGAATTAGGAGCAACACTAGCAAGTTTGCGGATGACACAAAGCTGGGTGGCAGTGTGAACTGTGAAGAGGATGTTGGGAGGTTGCAGGGTGACCTGGACATTGGGAACATTTTTCCTGCATCTAGCTTGTCCAGTCCTTTTATAATTTTATATGTTTCTATAAGATCTCCCCTCATCCTTCTAAACTCCAGTGAATACAAGCCTAGTCTTTTCAATCTTTCCTCATATGACAGTCCCGCCATCCCAGGATTCAATCTCGTGAACCTACGCTGCACTGTCTCAATAACAAGGATGTCCTTCCTCAAATTAGGAGACCTAAACTGTACACAATACTCCACATGTGGTCTCACCAGTGGTAATTGAGTAGAGCTACTACTTGTGGAAAAAAAGTTTTTATGTCTGGCTATGGCGACTTTGACAGTCTAGTCACCTTCCCGAGGGATGTGCTTCAAAGAGTTTGTGGCCAGGTTGAGAGGGGTCAGAGATGATCTTACCCGCTCGCTTCCTGGCCCTTGCAGTGTACAGTTTGTCAATGGAGGGAAGGTTTCAGCCAATAACCTTCTCAGCTGAATGAATGATTCGCTGCAGCCTCCAGGTGTTGTGCTTGGTGGCCGAGCCAAACCAGACCATGATGGAGATGGTGAGGACGGCCTCTACGATGGCCTTATGGAATTGGACCACCATTGCCTGTGGAAGATTGTGTTTCCTAAGCTGCCGCAGGAAGTACATCCACTGTTGGGCCTTTGGACTGTGGAGTTGATAGTCTCCCCCCCCCCCATTTAAGGTCCTTGGAGATGATGGTTCCAAAGAACTCAAAATACTCCACGGATGTGACTGTGGTGTTGTTGATGGTGAGTGGGGGGAGGGGAGGGGAAGCTCTCCTAAAGTCAATTATCAATTCCACTGCCTTAAGAGCATTGAGGCACCAGGTCGCCAGCTGTGTCAATTCCTGTGTGTAGGCAGATTCCTCCCCATCCTGGATCAATCCAATCAGGGTTGTGTCATCCACAAACATGATAAGCTTGACAGAGGAGTCTGTGGAGGTGTGACTGCATTGGTCATTGGCGTAGAGAGAGCAGAGGAGAGAGGAGAGTACGCAGCCTTGCGATGCTCCTATGCTGAAGGTCTGCGGGTCAGAGATGTGCTTTCCCAGCCTCACATGCTGCTTCCTGTCTGTGAGGAAGGTGATCCACTGACAGAGGGGTTCAGGCACAGTCAACTGGGAGAGTTTGGAGTGTAGTAGCTTTGGCACAATGGTATTGAATGCAGTGCTAAAATCCATAAACAAAATCCTTGCAGTCTAGGTGCTGGAGGATGAAGTGGTGGCCCAGGTTGACTGCGTCATCCACAGATCTATTGGCCCCAGGGCTGGCCTTAAGCCGATTGGACCAATTGCTCCCAATTTTGCCCCGTGCCTAACGGGGCCCCGCGCTAGAGTAATCAAAAGATCCTAGAGCTCCGCAACTGTTCCCCCGCAACGCTGCAGGAGGCATAACTGAACCAGCGTTACTTTCGTCCGTCTGTCGGCAAGTACGCTCGCTCTTGGTGCCGGCGCTTCTCCCCTCAGAATCTGCCAAACAAACACGCACACAGCATGTCCAGCAGATCGGTGAGGGCCGAGACCAGCAGCTTTGAGGAGCTTAGGGCGAAGGATGACATCAAATGGGTCATGGCAGCTATCGGCAAAGTACGGAAATGGTAAGGGGGAAATTAAAGAAAAACGGAAGGATTTCCTGAAAGCCTGAAGGATTTTTCGGAAAGAAAAAAAACCCAATGGTTACCAAAAGAAAGGGGGGGGGGCCTGGCGAACTCTCCGTGTCCGTGCCAGAGGGAAGGGGTGGGGGGTGGGGATGGTCCCAGGGCAGCGCTCCCTCCCCTCCAGTCGCCGTGCTTCACGCACACAGCCCCGGCTCCACCCCTCTCTCTTCCCGGCAAGACAAGGTGAACAACACGGGGAGGGTCGGGCCGTGGGTTGGAGCAACATTTACAAACATCGGCCTCACCTCACACCCGTCCGCCCAGACCCCGGCATCCACTCCTGCCTACGGCCCTCTCCCTCCCTTCTCTCCTTCCCTTCCCTCCCACCCTTCCCTTCTTCCCTTCCCTCCATTCCCCTTCTTCCCTTCCCTCCCCCCATTCCCCTTCTTCCCTCCCTCTCTTTTCCCTTCTCTCCTTCCCTTATTTCTCTCCTTCCTCTCTCTCTTTTCCCTTCTCTCCTTCCCTCCCACACACACACATAACGCACAGACAACTAACTTACACACAACTAAGACACACAACTAAATTTAGATGGGGTAGAAGCCCAAAGGGTAGGATGGGGCTGAAGCCCAAAATTTAATGGCTGGGCTGGTTTTTCGCCAATAGTTATTGGTTTTCCAGGATCTAGTTAATTATTTTTTAAATTATTTCACAGTCAATAATACAAGTGGTATTGTAACTATGTACTTTTCAGAGGTAATCTACACATTTTGTTTGTTACTTGGAGGCTTACATGTATGCAATTTTATATTAAAATGTAGCTTTGGTCTGTTTGGTCCATTAATTTGCAGGCACTTTTTAAGCGCACATTTTGATTACTTTCCATTCTACCATAGAGATATGAAGTCTATAATAGACTTTATTTATATTTCTATGATTCTACAGACCTTGGCTGGGAACCAGGGGCTCACCAAAATTGTTCCCAATTGGGCCCCGCACTTCCTAAGGCCGGCCCTGATTGGCCCGAAATGCAAACTGCAGAGGGTCCAGCAAGCGGTTTGTGATATTTTTCAGCTGGCCAGCACAAGTCTTTCAAGGGTCTTCATGACTACAGTGCTACAGGCCTGTATCATTAAAACCAGTAATCCTTGTCTTTTTGGGTAGAGGGACAATAGTGGAGACTTTGAGGCAGGCAGATACAGTACAGGTTTGCAGGGACTGGTTGAAAATGTCTGTGCAGAAAATGTCTGTGCCAGTTGTTCGGCACAGAGCTTGAAGGTAGAGTTGGAAACATTGTCCGGTCCTGGAGATTTCCGGCTTTTCTCTTCACCTCCTCAATTTCTATTGTTGGTGATGGAGAAGTGGCCAGACTGATGTTGGGCAGCAAGAAGGTGGTGGGTAGTTGAAGAGGTTCCAGTCTTTGCAGACTGGAGTCAGGCTGTAAGTAGGTGTGAAGTGGTGATTGGGGAGGGTGAAAGAGGTACCAGGGTTATGTTCTGAATTGCAAAACAGGACCAAGTGAGGCCCACTAGATGAAAATTAAGACTATCACAAGTAAGGAGAAGCCAATTGGCCCATCTTTGTTTTACCTTTTATAATAGTTGGAGTCAGGTAATTATGACCTTGTTGTGCAAACTGCTGTTCATCACAAAATGGAAGAGCTGATCTTTGGAGTCATCCAGTCGTTGCATGCGTGAAGAAATGCTTATCAACTCTGGTATTGAGGAGGAACATGTTTCTTGAACATTGGGATTTGGCAGATCTGCTGGGTTCTCAAATTGCAGACAGCCCTTATCTATCTATAATGGCGACCTATTCATGAGCAGGAAAGATAACGGCAAACATCTGTTGATTTTGAAAATAGAAACATAGAAAAATAGGTGCAGGAGTAGGCCATTCGGCCCTTCGAGCCTGCACCGCCATTCAATGTGATCATGGCTGATCATCCAACTCAGTATCCCGTACCTGCCTTCTCTCCATACCCCCTGATTCCTTTAGCCACAAGTGCCACATCTAACGCCTTCTTAAATATAGCCAATGAACTGGCCTCAACTACCTTCTGTGGCAGAGAATTCCAGAGACTCACCACTCTCTGTGTAAAGAATGTTTTCCTCATCTCGGTCCTAAAGGAATTCCCCCTTATCCTTAGACTGTGACCTCTTGTTCTGGACTTTCACAACATCGGGAACAATCTTCCAGCATCTAGCTTGTCCAACCCCTTAAGAATTTTATAAGTTTCTATAAGATCCCCCCTCAATCTTCTAAATTCCAGCGAGTACAAGCCGAGTCTATCCAACCTTTCCTCATATGAAAGTCCTGACATCCGAGGAATCAGTCTGGTGAATCTTCTCTGTACCCCCTCTATGGCAAGGATGTCTTTCCTCAGATTTGGAGACCAAAACTGTATGCAATACTCCAGGTGTGGCCTCACCAAAACCCTGTACAACTGCAGTAGAACCTCCCTGCTCCTATACTCAAATCCTTTCGCTATGAATGCTAACATACCATTTGCTTTCTTCACTGCATGATTCCTCATCAAGAATCATTCTTTATTATTAATGGTAGTGGCAGTATTATTGGTAGTGAATGCAAGATTTTAGGAGGGAAAAAATGATTTAATATTGACACAATCAACACCACCTTCTGTTCATCATTACATTTCTCAACTTGTCGCCAGAAATGTAATTACGTCTTACATAGTGCTGTTTTTTTCCTCGTTATGCTACTGGGATTTCATTACTTCCTCAAGGGAGGAATGATGATGATAGCTTCCAGGTTTGCCTGACTTGATAAAGTTGTCCATCTTGTGACTGACTTTATTTCCGCATCATAAACACATAGGATGATGTCATTTCTGGTGAAATATTCCTTTGGGTCTCCTTTGTTGAGTGCTCTCGAGGCAACATTGTCTTACAAATGCAATACATTCAGATTTGTGAAATAGTAACCTAAACCTACCTCCTCTGCTCCTGGAGAAATTAACCCTTGATCTGCAACCCCTGATCCCATGATCATACCCATCCACAGTCAAGAAACACATAAACATCCATAAAACACACAAGCACACATACAAATGCACACACATAAACACCTACACATACATATCCCATGACCATACTCATGCATAAACATAAAACACATGCACACTAATCACACAAACATGTGCACACAAATATAAAGACAGCACACATACAGCATGCAGATGATAATAGGTGCAGGAGTAGGGCATTCGTCCCTTCGAGCCAGCACCGCATGATCACATGATCAATGTGATCATGGCTGATCATCCCCAATCAGTACCCCGTTCCTGCCTTCTCCTCATATCCCTGACTCCACATGGATGCATATATACAAAACACACATAGCGCGCACACAGAAACAGTGACGCACACATATAAAAACACACAGCACATGCATACATGCACACAAATATCACACACACACACACACTAGCCTTGACTCCCTGTCCTGTAACTGAGTTTGTTAAACCAGCTCGGAAGATGCAAATTAGGAAGATCTGGTTTGTTGCAACCAATGCCCGATGCCCTATTGTACTGCAGGGTCGATATCTTTCGGGTTCACTAGAATTCTCAGCCCATGCTGTATGTATTACATTGAAACCATATAATGAAAGGGGAAGCAGAAGGAGTAGCGGTGAACTGTTCTTTTTCAAACTGGAGGGAAGAATTCACATGCATTGTGTTAAAGAAGGAACTGCAGATGCTGGAGAATCGAGGGTTACACAAAAAGCTGGAGAAACTCAGCGGGTGCAGCAGCATCTAAGGAGCGAAGGAGATAGGCGACGTTTCGGGTCGAGACCCTTCTTCAGAAATTCACATGCATTTCCTGGTGCATTAGCATTCGAGTCTGAAGAAGGATTCCAACCCAAAACATCATCTGTCCATTGCCTCCACAGATTCTGCCTGACTTTTTATTCAGTGTTTATTCAGCTCTTTGGTTCCAGTATCTGCATTTCCTTGTGCCTGCATTGGGATCTTTGGGTACACAAAAGGCTGGAGAAACTCAGCGGGTGCAACAGCATCTGAGCGAAGGAGATAGGCAACGTTTCGGGCTGAAACCCTTCTTCAGACTGATGGGAGGTGGGGGGGGCGGGAAGAAGAAAGGGAGGAGGAGGAGGAGGCGGAGAAGCCCGAGGGCTGGGGGAGAAGTGGGAAGGGGAGGAGACAGCAAGGGTTAATAGACTTGAGAAAATTCAATGTTTATAATCAGGATCTTTGGTCCGTTTGTTATCTATTAATGAGTTGGGTTTGAATAGACATGGAATTAGTTTACAGGCGTGGAAGGCAGGAAAGTGTAACGTGGCCAGTAACATTGTTTAGGTTGCGATAGTCTACTGAGGACAAGGACATATAACGGCCAGGACAAAAGACAGGGGAGGGGAAGGGGGAAACTGTATTAATCCCAGTCCTACCTGGTCGAAGATGTGGTATTCCTCTGAATCGCATCTTCGTCCTCTCCGTGCGGCCTACATCGAACTGGAGTGACGTTTCCTGCCGGGACTACAGCTTCTGCGGCAGCACAGCGCTGGGACACCAACATGGAGCGGGCGATGCCTTACCAGGTCGCCGTGCGGTAAGCTCCGGAGTGCGCCGACTCCAACATCCGAGGAGCTGTGACTGCGGGCATACATCCATTGGCGGGCGGCGCTGGAGCCTGGGATCCGAGATCCAAGCAGCACGGCCTGAGGACTACGGGCGCCGCAGTCTCCGGGGAGGGAGAGGCCGCTTGAGACATTTCCAAGTTGCTGAAGAGTGTTCAACCGCGCCGGAGTTCCAGCTTCCCGGCAAGAGGGCCTGAAAACATCGGACTGACTGCGGAGGCCACAAATAGGCCCCAACCGCGGGTGCACTATGAGGAGGAGGAGGACTGGACTTTTTGGTGCCTTCCCTCACAGTGGATTCTGCTGTGGGGGGACGATTCATGTTGATTCCTCTAGTGCACTTTTTCTTTTTTCTTTTATATGGATGTATGGAAATCTAATTTCTTCTCTGTAAAGCACTTTGGCTTCAACGTGATTTGATTTAAAATTGCGATATAAATAAAAATTACTTACTTACACAGTCAATGGAAGCTTAATATTATGTTAACTGCCTCCATTAAACCATGTGGATGTCTGATCTCAGACATTCCCTTTCTTGTGCACTTCCCTTCCCCACTTACTGAAAACTAACTTGTATTTCCCACTTTCCCAATTATGTCAAAAGCTCTGGCCCAAAAACATAAGCCGTTTCTCCTCCACAGATGCTGCCTGAAATGTTGAGTGTTAACTGCATTAAATTTAATGATTTAATAAAACAGATTAAATTTAATTCAGCAAACCTTGCTGTTGCATTTTGTAAGGAAGGATAATGATAGACAATAAAAATGGAATGTTGCATTTTTAGGGGATGTGGCGGAACAAAGAGCCCCAGGAATTTGCATAGACAATTTCCTGATGACAAGATAAATTGTAGCAGCTGCCTAAAAAAAAAATATATGGTGTCCTTGGCTTTATGAACAGATGTGCAAAGTCCAATAAATAGACATCATGCTAAGTTTTGAATATCATTGACGGAAGTATCCAATTCCGACTCGAATATTAGAAAGGACAACAACATCTTGAACTAACATCACTGTATCATTATATGTCAGCTTTTGCGAGGACAGTTGCATTCCAACTAAGACCCGGACATGGTTCAACAATAACAAGCCCTGGTTCACTGCAGAACTCAGACAGCTCCGGCGGTCTAAAGCGAAGGCCTACAGGAGCGGGGATGCAGACCTTTACAGGCAAGCTGAGAAGAGGAATCAGAGCTGCCAAGGAAAGGTACTCTGAGAGGTTGAGGAGCAAGTTCTCAGCTAGTGACTCTTCTTCAGTTTGGAAGCGCTTGCAAGAAATTAACAGCTACAAGAGGAAAGCCCCCCACTCTTTGGACAATCGCCAGCTGACCAACGACCTGAATGAGTTTTACTGCAGGTTTGAAAATCAGAAACATAACCCTGGTACCCCCTCCCCCCCTCCCCAACCAACACAGCCAGACCCCAGTCTACAAAGAATGGACCCTGCACCCTGTCCTTCCCATTCACCACTTCACACCTACTTAAGGCAAGAATCCAGTATGAAAAGACTGGACCATTTCCCACCCCAACCAACACTTCACACCTACTCACAGCCTGCAAAGACTGTGCCTTTCTACACCCACCCCCCTCCAATCACCACTTCACACCCAATCATCCATGCCCTCTGTGCTGCACAACATAACATCCAATATCAACAATAAAAATAGAGGAGGTGGAGAGGCTTTTCAGAGGACAATAGAGCTGGAAATCTCCAGGACCTGACAATGTTTCCCCCTCTACTCTGCCGCCAAATCTGTCGTCTGTGGAAAGGTTCTTCCGGACCAACACCTTTGACCACATGTCCATTGGGCAGTGGTCAGCACAGAATGTCCTGCAGGCACTGCAGGGAAAGGACTCAATGGACCAGGTGGCGTGGTTCCTTGAGCAGACTGCCCAGCTTGGCTGGCAAAATGTCTCATCGCCAGAACTCACCAACAAGCACCAAGACCTGGCTTGGCTGGCGGTGAGGGGAGCCCTCCCAGTCAGATCCTTCCTGCACCGTTGGAACCTCACTGCCAGCGCACGCTGCCCTCGGGACGGCTGCTATGGAGAGGAGACGGTTGCCCACCTCTTTACAGAGTGAGGATTTGCTGAAAGCGTCTGGAGAAAAATGCAAGGGTCCCTGGTACGCTTTATCCCGAACAGCTCCGTCACAGAGGACTCTGTGATTTACGGACTGTTCCCAGGGACACATTCAGAGACTGACATCGAGTGCTGCTGGAGGGTCATCAACTCGGTGAAAGACGCCCTTTGGTCTGCCCGAGTATTGTTCACCACCCAGCAGAGCGAGATGTCCGTCAAGGAATGTTGCCGACTGGCCCGCTGCAGACTGCAGGAGTACGTGCTGAGGGACGCACTGAAGCTCGGTGCAGCCAACGGCAAGGCTCGGTGGAGGAGGGCCACAGTCTAGGGTCCTTCCGCTGCTGGACATGGGGGGCATGGTATGGTGGAGACGCCCCTCAAAATAAGGGAAGGTATCCCACACTAGTGGGCCTCATGAGTGGCACGGGTGGGGGACTCATTTGTGAAATTTGGGGAAAAGAAATGTATAAACTGTATTGATCAATTTGTATAGCCTCCGAAAATGTCGGATGGATTTTCCGCAAGGTTCATGTATTGTATATATTTATCATTTGAATAAAGTCTATTTTGAAATTTTAAAAAAAGTTTCCCCCTCTACTCTTAAGCTCTGTGCCAAACAGCTGCTACCGGTCTATACAGACATTTTTAACCAGTCGCTGCAAACATGTACTGTCCCTGCCTGCTTCAAAGTCTCCACTAGTTTCTCTGTACCCAAAAAGGCAAGGATTACTTGTCATAATGACTACAGGCCTGTTGCACTGACCTCTGTAGTCATGAAGACACTCGAAAGGCTTGTGATGACCAAGCTGAAGAATATCACAAACTCCCTGCTGGACCCTCTGCAGTTTGCATATCGGGCCAATAGATCTGTGGATGATGCAGTCAACCTGGGCCTGCACTTCATCCTACAGCACCTAGACCACCAGGGGACCTCTGCGAGGACCCCGTTTGTTGATTTTAGCTCCGCATTCAACACCATTGTGCCAGAGCTACTACACTCCAAACTTTCCAAGTTGACTGTGCTTGAACCCCTCTGTCAGTGGATCACCAACTTCCTGACAGACAGGAAGCAGCATGTGAGGCTGGGGAAGCACATCTCGGACCCAAAAACACTCAGCATAGGAGCACCGCTAGGCTGCGTACACTCTACTCTCTCTACACCAATGACTGCACCTCCACTGACTCCTCTGTCAAGCTTCTCAAGTTTGCAGACGACACAACCCTGATTGGACTGATCCAGGATGGGGAGGAATTTGCCTACAGACAGGAAGTGTCACAGCTGGCTTCTTGGTGCCGTAGCAACAACCTAGAGCTCAATGCTCTTAAGAGAGTGGAATTGATTGTAGACTTTAGGAGAGCCTCCCCTCACCCCACTCACCATCAACAACACCACAGTCACATCTGTGGAGTATTTTAAGTTCCTGGGAACTGTCATCTCCAAGGATCTTAAGCGGGGGGCTACCATCGACTACACAGTCAAAAAGGCACAACAGTGGATGTACTTCCTACGGCAGCTGAGGAAGCACAATCTTCCACAGGCAATGATGGTCCAATTCTACACGGCCATCGTAGAGTCTGTTCTCACCTTCTCCATCATGGTCTGGTTTGGCTCAGCCACCAAGCACAACACCTGGAGGCTGCAGCAAATCGTCCGATCAGCAGAGAAGGTTATTGGCTGCAACCTTCCCTCCATTGATGAACTGTACACTGCAAGGGCCAGGAAGCGAGCGGGCAAGATCATCTCTGACCCCTCTCACCCTGGCCACAAACTCTTTGAATCACTTCCCTCTGGAAGGCGACTCCGGTCTGTCAAAGCTACCACAGCCAGACATAAAAACAGTTTTTATCCACGAGTAGTTGCTCTACTCAACAGCCAAAAATCTGTAGCCTCCCTTTGTTCTGGTATTTTGTTGGTTCACATGCTTGATCAATGGTGTTTTATCATTAATGTTTTATTATTATTAATGTTTAGTGTTTTCAGAGTCATTCGTAACTGTCACTGTATGTCATGTTGTTACTTGTGGGTGGAGCACCAAGGCAAATTCCTTGTATGTGAATACTTGGCCAATAAACTTACTTACTTAAGTAAGTGCAGAGTGGATTTAGCAAACTAATAGCTGGCGAGAGGGACTTTGCCAGTTGTTTGCTGAGATATGTGAAGCTAAAGAACATAGAAATAAATGCAGGATGGTCTAAAACTAGGGGGCAAACATATAAAGCCAGGGGAAATTTAAAGGGGCTTGAATGATAAGTTTTTCCACACACAGTGTGGTGGGTATGTTGAATGAGCTGCCAGAGGAAGTGGTAGAGGCGGATACAATTACAAAGTTGAAAAGACATTTAGACATGTACTGTACATGGATAGAAATAGTTTAGAAACATGTAGACCAAATGCAGGGAAATGGGACTAGCTCAGATAGGCAAATTGATTGGCATGGATGAGTTAGGCCAAGGGGCCTGTTCTGTGCTATGTAACTCTATCACTTTCTAGACTTGGACATTTGAACCCTTCAGCCCAATACACTATTCCATGTCTGATTTCTCCTGATCAACACAATTTGCGGGTCAGGCAGCATCACCAAAAGGATGGGTGACGTTTCAGCTCAGGACCCTTCTTAACTCAATGCCACTTCTTTGCATTGTCCCTTGATACCTTGACATATTCAGTGCTGCAGCCTTCATCTCTCTCTTTTATGATGCATTTTAAAGATTTACCTTCATCGTAATAAAGTTTCTTCGTATAGACACACGGAACTGCTGATAGACAATGCTGGGGTTGTATAGAATACAATGTGCCGGAGTAACTCCGTGGATTAGGCAGCACCTCTGGGGGATCCGAAACGTCGCCTATCCATGTCTTTTAAAGATGCTGCCTGACCTGCTGATCCTTGTTTTACGCAAGTCTCTTCTTATCTCCAACCTGAATGACCAGTCCCTTATGTTGAAGCTGCAGACGCCCAGCTAGGAATAACATCCTTGTCAAGATCTGTAAGAATTGTATACTCAAGAGAGTATTGGTGCAATTCTCCTCCTTGTAGCACATGCACTCTATACCAGGAGTCTGGTAAAACGTCAATGCCTGTGTCACATTTCCTTCTAGGCAAAATATTTCTGATGCACTCGCATGAGGGTTTCAAATAATTGGAGTATAATATTTTTACTCTTGTACTTGAACCCTCTTGTAATAAATGCCAATTGTCTTCCCAATTGTTTCCTGAATAACTTGCCTAGAAAATGCATTTTTGTCTTTCATCATTTTTAGACAACTTCCCTTTTCTATTAAGAAATACTCAAAACGCTGGAGTAACTCAAAGGGTTAAGCAGCATTTCAGAAGAAAAAGGATGGGTGATGTTTCGGGTCAGGACTCAGAATGTTACCCTTCCCTTTCTCCAGAGATGCTGCCTGACCTGCTAAGTTACTCCACCACTTTGTGTCTATCTTTGGTATAAACCAACAATAGACAATAGACAACAGGTGCAGGAGTAGGCCGTTTGGCCCTTCGAGCCAGCACCGCCATTCAATGTGATCATGGCTGATCATCCCCAATCAGTTCCTCGTTCCTGCCTTCACCCCATATCCCCTGACTCCGCTATCTTTAAGAGCCCTATCTAGCTCTCTCTTGAAAGTATCCAGAGAACCGGCCTCCACTGCCCTCTGAGGCAGAGAATTCCACAGACTCACAACTCAGTGAGAAAATGTGTTTCCTCGTCTCTGTTCTAAATGCCTTGCCCCTTATTCTTAAAATGTGGCCCCTAGTTCTGGACTCCTCCAACATCGGGAACATGTTTCCTGCCTCTAGCGTGTCCAAACCCTTAATATGTTTCAATAAGATCCCCTCTCATCCTTCTAAACTCCAGAGTATACATCCCGGGAGTTAACCTGTAAACCTATGCTGCACTCCCTCAATAGCAAGAATGTCCTTCCACAAATTTGGGGACCAAAACTGCACAAAATACTCCACGTGTGGTCTCACTAGGGCCCTGTGCAACTGCAGAAGGGCCTCTTTGCTCCTATACTCAACTTCTCTTGTTATAAAGGCCAACATGCCATTTGTTTTCTTCACTGCCTGCTGTGCCTGCATGCTTACTTTCATTGACTGATGAACAAGGACCCCCAGATCCTGTTATATTTCCCCTTTTCCCAACTTGACACCATTTAGATTGTAATCTGCCTTCTTGTTTTTGCTACCAAAGTGGATAACCTCACATTTATCCGCATTAAACTGCATCTGCCGTGCTTCTGCCCACTCACCCAACCTGTCCAAGTCACCCTGCATTCTCATAGCATCCTCCTCACAGTTCACACTGCCACCCAGCTTTATGTCATCTGCAAATATGGTAATGTTACTTTGAATCCCTTCATCTAAATCATTGATATATAGTGCAAATAGTTGCGGTCTCAGCACCGAGCCTTGCGGTACCCCTCTAGTCACTGCCGGCCATTCCGTAAGGGTCCCGTTAATCCCTACTCTTTGTTTCCTGTCTGCCAACCAATTTTCTATCCATGTCAGCACTCTACCCCCAATACCATGTGCTCTAATTTTGCCCACGAATCTCCTATGTGGGACCTTATCAAATGATGTGGAACTTTATCAAATGCATTTTGCAGTTCTTTGTTTCTTCTTCTAACATGATATTCCATCTGCCATGTCCTCACAAATCAGTTTTATATGGCAATGAAGCTTCTCTGCACTAACCACACTGGGGCTCAGCTTTGAATCATCAGCAAACTTGAACATGTTGCACTTCACCCCTGGTTTCAAATCAGTGGTAAAGCTTGTGATGGGGCCCCAGTACCAAACTCTGTAGCACCCTACCAATCATACCCCTCCCCACTCCACAACCAAAAAATGACCGATTTAATCGATTCTTCTTCTTATTGTTTTCCTTTGTGCAGAAACGTCTATCGGTCTAATGTGTGCAGTGATGTAAGGCCTTGATATCAGAAGTAAGACGATACTATTGCAAGTAAGCGAAACGTATCCATGATTGGATTTGACATTAAAAAACAAGCCTCCACATTATTGACCTACTTGATACTTCCTTTCAGGCTCATTCCTATATTTTAAGGTTATGGGTTGGTAGCTAAGTCCTGACAGCACCAGTGCTCACATTGGTGAAAGGAGGGAGCAGACAGAAAGTGGCCTTTGTAATTTGTCTCATGGAAATTAATCAATTTTTACTACCCTCCCCATTCCTGTTTCTTTGTCCTTGGCCCCTTCCAATGCAAGAGAGAGGCTCAGCAAACTGAAAGAACAGCACCTCATATTCCGCTTGGCTAATCTGCAACACAACGGTATGAACATTCTCTACCTCCAAGTCCTCCATTTCCCTTTTATCCCCCCTCTTTCCCTTTCCCCATGTTCCTTTCCACTCATATCTCTCTCACTCCAGCTTTACATTCCACTCTCCTCTTCCTTCTTTACACAATGTTCTTTTGTCTACATTTCACTTCGAGCATTTGTCACTATCTGCACCCATCTACCTCCCTTGCCTGTATCTACCTATCACTTCCCAGGCTTTGCCCCATCCTTCTGTTTTCCAGCTTTCTCCCCCCTCAGTCTGAAGAAGGGTCACAATGTTGTCCCTTCACAGAAGCTGCACGACCCAGATTTCCTTTGGTCTTTTTTTTTTTTGCTTGATAACAGCATTTGTGATGTCTTGTGTCTCCAGTGAGTATCGTCGGCAAATAACATTCCAAGCTTATTCTGTCCTCACTCAGAATCTGTCCTTTTTATTGTGGATTACTGGAGAGTGACCAGGAAGTGGAAAGTTGAATCTTGGTTGATTACTCTGGTCTTCACTTCGAGTAAATGTGTCCATTTTTTAAAATTTATCATTGACCTGGGATCAACTTAGTGACAGGTAATGTCAAATCTGGTTCATGGTTAATAGCAAAGTAAAGCTCACTCAGTTCTTCCTCAGTGAAATGTTTTGCCTTTATCTTTATAAGAAAAAGTCTCCTGTACCCATGAGACATTTCTCATTTCTCACAACTGTTAACAGCCAGATTGGGAGTATTTGGGGTTGTTAGTTTTATGGAGAAGATGGTCAACCAGTTGGTCTAGATCTAGAGAATGGTCTGGATTTAGACCCGGTTGCTGAGGTGACAATAACAGATCTAACCTTTTACTGCCTGGGATCTTAGGTGGCATTTATTCGATTCATTACTATCTGGTACGCTGGCACTGGTCATGTTCATACTCAAAGATTACTGGTATCGGAAGGAACTGCAGATGCTGGTTTAAACCGAAGATAGACACAAAATGCTGGAGTAACTCAACGAGATAGGCAGCATCTCTGGAGAGAAGGAATAGGTGACATTTCGGGTCAAGACCCTTTACTTGTTCGGCTGCATTCACTAACCACCTGTGCCCACAAGTGATTAACAGGGGTAACATAAGGACCACGCATGTTGCGAAACATCAAACCGTCTGCTGGGGAAACTCAACGGGTCCGACCTCATCTGTGGCAAGAAATGGACAGTTGATGCTTTGGGAAAGGGCCCTTCATCTGGACATGTTGTGAAACTGAATGGCATCTTAGGCAGTCCTGAGCAAATCCAATGAAAAGACATCAGTGCACATTTAATTTTGATATCTATGGTACAGAGCCCTCAGAATGAATCTCAATCGGAGATCTTTACATAATAAATTTCACCCCCACTAATTAATATAAAGCAATGGCAGTGGATACAAGATATCTTAATTGCTAAAATAGGTTGCTTTTGCAACAAGGAGATTTAACATGTAGTAGCTTTATTTCACACTTCTGGTGCACAGATGAATGGCACGTTATTCACAGGCCAACAACAGTGAACTGGAATTCTCCATGCTTTTAACTTTGAATTCAGTCTCACAGTTAATCTCCGAATCCTCTAATTTAATTTGGAGCCCATACATCTGATTTCTCTTGCAATGTGGTGTTATTTTACCTGCGCTGTTATGGCTGCCATGGAAACAAATAGTTGCGCATATTATCATAAATTATTTAATTTGCAAGATAATATCTTAGACACGCCATTCCAGCTGTAATGACCTATTTTCAGCTGAATCAAAAACATGTACTGGTAAGCTGCAATTTATCTTTACCTTCACAAAATGTGACAGTTTGATTATGTTTTCTTTAAAAATATGCATGAATGGCAGACACCCAGGATGCCAGAGCAAAAATGAACCACAAGCAATTTTCTGCAGAAGCGCTGGAAACCACAGCAGCCTGTCAATATAACCACTCCCAGTCTTCTGGTTTGTACTCGGCTTGTTTGATCATAAACAAATATCTCAGAATCTGATCCTCACATTTTCTGCCTAGCAGATAAGATTTGGATGAACACAGATGAAACCCATGAAAATACTGCATGCGGTTCAAGTTATTAGCATCGCCTTTTCAGAAACACAGGAGCCCAAATATCTTTAATACCTCTGGGAGACTATTCCTTCTCCTTTTATAGTCATACAGTGTGGAAGCAGGTGCTTCGGCCAAACTTGCCCAAACCGACTAACATGTTCCATCTACACTAGTCCCACCTGTCTGAATTTTCTATCCATTCAGGTATCTCTACCTGTATCCCATGGGATCTAATCTTCCAGGGCAGCCTACCATGTGGAATCTTGTGAAACGTCTACTGAAAATTACATATGCAATGTCTACAGCTTGACATCCTTACTAATCAAGAACTTATCAGTCTCTGCTTTAAAAATGCCCAATGTCTTCTCCTCCAAAGCCGTCTGTGGAAATGAATTCACCATCCTCTGGCTAAAGAAATCCCTCCTCATCTTCAATCTAAAAGTACGTCCTTTTATACTGAGGCTGTGCTCTCTGGTTCTCGCCTCTCCCATTACTGAAATCATCCTTACCACTGTATCTTCTAGGCCTTTCATTATTTTGTAGGTCTCAATGAGATTCCCCTTCAAGTCCTACAAACCTGCAAGATGATGTACTGAATCTTATACTCAATGACTCAACCGATGAATACAAGCATACCATACGCCTTCTTTCCCACTCTATCGACTTCTGTTTTCAGGGTGCAATTGATTTGGACCCCAGGATCCCTCAGCAGATCAGTGCTGTCAAGAATCTTCCCATTAACTGGATTCTTCCCCCTTACATTCAATCTCTCAAAATGCAACATCTCACAAATGCTTAGATTAAATTCCATCTACCATTCCTCTGCCCACTTATCCCACTGTATATTTTGACAGACTTCCTCACTGGCTGCTACTCCGCCAATTTTGGTGTCAATTGCAAACTTACTAACCAAGCCATTTATATGCGAGTCATTAATATATATCACAAACACCAGAGGGCCCAGCACAGAACCCTGCAGAACTCCACTGTGGTAGAAGGGTCCCAGCAAGCTGCAGCCAAGGACATACCCCGACAGCAGGCCTGGCTTACTTGCCGTAGAACCAGCCCAGAGAGCGAATCTGCCGAGCCTGCTCCCTGCTTGCCCCAAGGACCAGAGACTAGGGATTCAGAGTAGGAACAAAGGGCCATTAAGCAGACTGGCTGCGGGAGGCAGTGCAGAGCACCTCGACGGTGGAGTGGGCCACTGGAGGTCCTGCAGCAGTCTGGGGCTCAGCTGAATTGGGCACCGCCCCCAAACCAAGCAAAGGATGCAGCCTGCAGCTGCACGGAACAGTGGAGGACACCAGTGGCTATGCTAGGCTAGGCCAAACTTGCAACGGGCCTTCGTGGTCAGCTTAAAAACTCTGCACCTATCATAACTGGGATGAGGAAAGGGCACCAAATCTAGTGATTTCTATACTGCTCGGTGTACTATTCCTATGTACTTGTACTGTATCTAAGATGCGCTTATGCATAGTGATGCTTGTACTGAACTCGATGCAAAAAGTGAATTTCACTTTACCTCAGTACATATGAGAATAAAGTACCATTAATTGATTGATTCCAGACATCCAGCCAGAATAATACCATTCCACCATAAAACCTCAGTCTTCTATGAGTAAGCCAGTTCTAAATCCAAATGACCGTCACTGTGGACCCCATACATCTTAATCACTCGATCAGCCTACCATGAGGGATTTTATCAAATGCCATACTAAGATCCACGGATAACATCCATTGTCCTACACTGGTCTATCACCTTTATCACCTCCTCAAAAAACTGTACGATTCATTAGACTTTACCTGCTACAGAAAAAGTCATGCTAACTGTTCATAATTAGCCCATCCCTTACAAATGGGAGTAAATCCAATCACAAAGAATCATCAGCAATAGTTGTACTTGTAAATAAATGTGATTGTATGTCAGTCACGGTCACTGAGGCCGACGTCAGGAAATCCTTCAGAGGGGTGAACCCTCGGAAAGCGCCTGGACCTGATGGCATACCCGGTCGTGTTCTAAAAACCTGTGCGGACCAACTGGCTGGAGTTTTTACGGACATTTTCAACCTCTCACGTCTGAGATTCCCACTTGCTTTAAAAGGGCATCAATAATACCAGTGCCCAAGAAGAGCAAAGTGACGTGCCTCAATGACTATCGACCAGTGGCACTAACGTCAGTGGTGATGAAGTGCTTTGACAGGTTGATCATGGCGCAAATCAACTCCTACCTCGACAAAAACCTGGACCCACAGCAGTTTGCTTACCGTCACAACAGATCAACGGTGGATGCGATCTCGCTGGCTCTCCGCTCCGCTCTGGACCACTTGGACAACAAAAACTCATATGTCAGGCTGTTATTTATTGACTACAGCTCGGCATTTAACACAATCATCCCCTCCAAGCTGGTTACCAAACTCTCAGAACTGTGTCTCTGCGCAACCCTCTGCAATTGGATCCTCAACTTCCTCATTCACAGACCACAGTCTGTCCGTATTGGTGGAAATATGTCAGCCTCGATAATAAGCAGCATGGGAGCACCTCAAGGCTGCGTGCTCAGCCCCCTGCTGTACTCACTCTATACTCATGACTGCGTAGCCGGACATAGTGCGAACTCCATCATCAAGTTCGCTGATGACACCACAGTTGTGGAACTTATCAGTGATGGAGACGAGTCAGAGTATAAAAGTGAGATCGACCGTTTGACCAAATGGTGCCAGCACAATAACCTGGCTCTCAACACCTGCAAAACCAAGGAACTGATTGTGGACTTTGGAAGGGGTAGGATGGGGACCCTTTGTCTCGTTTATATCAACGGGTCGATCGTGGAGAGAGTCAAGAGCTTCAAATTCCTGGGCGTGCACATCTCTGAAGATCTCTCCTGGTCTGAGAACACGGATGCAATTGCAAAGAAAGCACATCAGCGCCTCTGAGAAGATTATGGAGAGTCGGTATGTCAAGGAGGACTCTCTCGAACCTCCACAGGTGCACAGTAGAGAGCATGCTGACTGGTTGCATCGTGGCTTGGTTCGGCATCTTGAGCGCCCAGGAGCGGAAAAGACTGCAAAAAGTTGTTAGCACTGCCCAGTCCGAGGAGATCTATCGCAGTCGCTGCCTCAAAAAGGCTGGCAGCATCATCAAAGACCCACACCATCCTGGCCACACACACATCTCCCCGCTGCCTTCAGGTAGAAGGCACAGGAGCCTGAAATCAGCAACATCCAGGTTCAGGAATACCTGCTTCCTGACAGCCATCAGGCTATTAAACTCCTCAAACAAATCTCTGATCATTAATAGCCCATTGCACTTTATCTGTTTATTTATGTGTGTATATATATTCATTGGTATATGGTCACACTGATCAGTTCTGTTCTGTATTTACTTATGCCTACTATATTCTGTTGTGCTGAAGCAAAGCAAGAATTTCATTGTCCTATCTGGGTTACATGACAATAAACTCTCTCTTGAATCTACTTTCCCAATCACTGACATGAGGCTCACTGGCCTATGATATCCAGGATTATCTCTAGTTTCGTTCTTAAACAACGGAATAACATTGGCTACTCTCCCATCTGCCATGATCTCGTCCATGGCCAGAGAAGATACAAAGATCTTTGTCAATGCAGTCTTCTCCCTTTCCCCTCTCAATAAACTCAAGACTCGGCTTGTACTCGCTAGAATTTAGAAGATTGAGGGGGGATCTTATAGAGACTTACAAAATTCTTAAGGGGTTGGACACGCTAGATGCAGGAAGATTGTTCCCGATGTTGAGGAAGTCCAGAACAAGGGGTCACAGGTTAAGGATAAGGGGGAAGTCTTTTAGGACCGAGATGAGAAAATCATTTTTCACACAGAGAGTGGTGAATCTGTGGAATTCTCTGCCACAGAAGGTAGTTGAGGCCAGTTCATTGGCTATATTTAAGAGGGAGTTAGATGTGGCCCTTGTGAATAAAGGGATCAGGGGGTATGGAGCGAAGGCAGGTACAGGATACCGAGTTGGATGATCAGCCATGATCATATTGAATGGCGGTGCAGGCTCGAAGGGCCGAATGGCCCACTCCTGCACCTATTTTCTATGTTTCTATGATAGATCTCAACAGGCCCTGGGAATCCTCAACACCACGTATTTTAATCTCAAAATGCCCTTGCTTCTTAGTCTTCCTCACACCAAACTCACTATCCTCCATGTCCTTCTCTTTGGTGAATAAAGATGTAAAGTAATAATTTAGTAACTCACCTTCATCCTTTGACTCCAGCCAGCACAATGGTGCAACAGTAGTTACAGTGTCAGAGACATGGGTTCGATCCCGACTATGGGTGCTGTCTGTACAGAGTATGTACATTCTCCCTGTGACCATGTTGGTTTTCTCCCGTTTCCCCCCACACTCCAAAGATGTACAGGTTTGTAGATTAATTGGCTTCAGTAAAAATTGTAAATTGTCCCTCGTGTGTAGGATTCTGCTAGTGTTTGGGGGGGATTGCTGATGTACGTGGATTTGGTCCGAAGGGTCTGTTTCCACATAAATATCCTCCTTTAACGGTGAACAGCCCTACTTGCCCCCTGGTTACTCTCTTGTTTTTAATATAAATGATAAGTATAAAAAATCTTGGGATTTTCTTTAATCACACTTGCCAGTGATATTTCATGACCCCTTTCTATTTATATTTCTTTATATTTCTTAAATATTTCAGTTGTCTAAACCTTAATCATGCTTCCTTTTTTAACCAAATTTACTACCTCTTTGGTCATCCAAGGTTCTCATACATTGCCATCCTTAAGGGCCTGTCCCACCAGCATGCAACTCTAGGCGATGAACGCGATTAAACCCCTGTACAGGGCCGTTCCCACCAGTTGCGCCTGCATGCGGCAAGCGCAACTAAACCGGCAGCGAGGGCCGCGCGGAGGTTGGGTGAGTGGCGCAACGCGGCGCAAAGCGAGGCGAACTTGAAGCAAGTCCAAGGTAAGTTCGCCAGGACTTAGAGGGGTACACAGAGAGGGGCACCGAGACACACACACATACAGGGCCACGGAGCCACACACATAGAGGGTCACGGAGGCACTTACAAATAAGTTCACGGAGGCACGATGTCCGGGCGGTGTGTAAATGTCGAGGCGACTGCGAGCCGACAAGCCGTTGCCGCGCGGGATTTTTAGACAGTCGGTTTTTCTGAGCCCCGCGCGGTCTCGGGACGAACTCCGCACAATTCCGCGCGGCTCCGGCGATCAATGTGTGACCGGCCCCGCGACGCCGGACGGCTCAAGCGACCACGTTAGGTCGCGCTAATCGCGTAGAGTTGCATGCTGGTGGGACAGGCCCTTTATCCATCATTCTTACTGGAACATGCTGGTCTTGGACTCTCACCTGCTGGCCTTTAAATGGCCCCTGCAGGCTGGATGTGGATTTACCTAATATCAACTGATCCTAATTTACTTTCCTTAAGTAATATTGTGTGAAGCCAGGCTGATAATGAGAGGAAGGTTTTGTATACAATATAAAACTATGATCTTAAAATCTTTTTGACAGTTGGCTAAGCTCTACTTAGCAAATTTTATTTTTCCAGGCACTGGCTGCAAAAATTACACAAGTCTTTGAATCACTAATATTCACACACTGCAAAAAAGAATAAAACAACTTTAAAAATTATAATACATAGAAATTAATCATTAACATTTAGAAGTAAATTTTAGTTTTAAAGTCTACAAATGAAATATACAGTGCATTCAGACCCCTTCACTTTTTCCACATTTTGTTACGTTACACCCATATTTTGAAATGGCTTAAATTCATTTTTTAAAATCATCAATCTACACATAATACCCCAGAATGAAGAAGCAAAAACAGGTGTTTTGAAATTTTTGCAAAGTAATTGAAAAGAAATAACAGAAATATCACAATTACATAAGTATTCAGACCCTTTGCTATGACACTCAAAATTGAGCTTAGGTTCATCGTGTTTCCATTGATTACCCTTGCTATGTTTCTATAACTTGATTGGAGTCTACCAGTGGTAAATTAAATTGAAATTGATTGGACATGATTTTTAAAGGCAAACACCTGTCTAAATAAGGTTCCACAGTTGACACCTCAGAACAAAAAGCAAGCCATGAAGACGAAGGAATTGTCCATAGGCTGGGTTGTCAGGGCGGTGGACTTGCAGCTCCGGCGGGGGAGAGGGGGAGGGGGAGGAGGAGGAGGAGGAGGAAGGGGGGGGGGGGGGGGGGGGCGCTGGCTCCAGCGCGGCTATGCCTGTCCAACTGGGTTGGCCTGCAGCCAGTGTGCAGGCCTGGAGCGGTGGCAGCCCTGGACTAGCAGCCGGCGCGGGGGGAGGGAGACACTGGATCCTGCTATCATTTGGCCCGACGGGGCAGGCAGAGTTGAGCTGGGGTTGGCGCTGCTCCATCTCTGGACACCCCCAGGATGGGGATGGTTCACTCTGGAGAGTGGGGGGGATGGTCCAGTAGCAGTTTGGCAGCGCTTGTGGCGGCGGGGACCCGGGATTGATCCTGGCTGCAGATAGAAACATAGAAAAATAGGTGCAGGAGTAGGCCATTCGGCCCTTCGAGCCTGCACCGCCATTCAATATGATCATCCAACTCAGAATCCCGTACCTGCCTTCTCTCCATACCCCCTGATCCCTTTAGCCACAAGAGCCACATCCTCTTGAATATAGCCAATGAACTGGCCTCAACGACCCTCTGTGGCAGAGAATTCCAGAGACTCACCACTCTCTGTGTAAAGAATGTTTTCCTCATCTCGGTCCTAAAGGGATTCCCCCTTATCCTTAGACTGTGACCCCTTGTTCTGGACTCCCCCAACATCGGGAACAATCTTCCTGCATCAAGCTTGTCCAACCCCTTAAGAATTTTGTAAGTTTCTATAAGATCCCCCCCTCAATCTTCTAAATTCCAGTGAGTACAAGCCGAAGTACAAGATGAGGTGGCGCGGGTCTGTGTGCGTGCACTTGCCGAGAATGTGTCTCCGCTGGTCCAGTCTCCCCCCACCCCCTCCTCCCACTCTCATCTGCCCCCTCTATCTCACTGTTACACCCCGCTACCAGGCACCCCCGTTCCTCAGATTAAATATATTTTTACACATAAATCATGAAAAAGATAAAAATGTATACACAGTTTATACCGTCAGCGCTTCGTTCGCTTTTTCTTTATAGCGAGTGACCTTTGACAAATCCCATGATTCCTAGCGTTATTCGGAATACCGAACTTGCTTATAGGCACTGCTCTTGGCCAGATTCTACATCCCCCTGACCCCTGGGCGTAGTCTCTCATACCATTGCAACATTTAGTAGCAACATTAACTGTAGCTGAAATAATGTTGTTTGTTTGTGGTCTGACTGTCAAACCCGGCCTGCTTCTACTGGGCTACACACAGATAACTGCTGGAACTTGCAACGCATCAAAAAGGAATGCCACAATGTCTGTTTCAGTGTGATGCAAATAGAGGAACTCAAAATTATTTTCTGTGCTCTTGTCTGACTATCACAAACAGCTTAAAGGTCTCCTAAAGCACTGGTTTAACACCAAAATAAGAGTTTCTGGCCCACCTCCAACAGTGATGAATTCCTTATGTGCTACTTTGAAGTTTTATCCAAGATTTTTGTGTTCAGCTATCCTGAAATCATAACCTCCTGACAAAAGGCAAGAGTACTAACTGGCTGACACGGCCCACAGGTGCCTCTTTTGAAGATAATCTGATTTAATTTCACCTGCCAGCCCTTTCCCTATAACCCTGTAAATTATTTATCTTCAATGCATTCAGGTATTTTTGAAAGACTTTTTGGAATTTCATTCCATCACTCTTCATAGATTCTGTTCCAGATTGCAAATTTCCATGGAAAAAATGCCTTAAGATCTCCTTTGGTCCTTTTGCCAATTCTTTTAAATCTATGGCTTCTGGATTGTGATGAATTATGCAGGAGAAACTGTCTGTCCTACTAGTCCTGTTAAAATCTCCCAATTAGACTTTCCTTTAAAAACCCTGATCAAAAACAATCCCAGCTTCTCCTGCCCCTTTAGTAAACTGAAGTTCCTCATCTCTAGTGAACTTCCCCTGCTTCACTTCCCAATGAGTGTTTCCCAGAAATTGATGTAAAATCTAGCTGAGGTCCGTAGTTTGTATTACAAAATCAAGTATCTTGTACGGTTCCTAACTGCCTGGCCAGTTTGCCCTATAATGATCTGCGAATATACACATCTGGGTGTTCATTGCATGCAGTTCTGGGGTCCACCCATTAAAAGAGGCTTTGCAAGGATGCACCAGGGTTCACCAGGGAGTATTAGCTATAATAAGGAGGGGTCAAACTTGGATTGGTCCATCAGAGGCTAAGGTGTAGCCTTATGGAAGTGTATTAAATTATGAGAGGCACAGATTGGGTAGACAGACAGAGTCTTTTTCCCACAGGGTGTAAATATCAGATACTAGAGGCCATAGATTTAAGTTAAGGGGGAGTATGTTCAAAGATGATTTGCAAGGCAAATTGTGCATTTACACACCAGTGGTGGATGCCTGGCTGCCAAACTATGAGATGGAAGCAGGTGGAAAAGCAACGTTTAAAAGATATTTAGACAGGCACGTGAAACAGGCAAGTCATCTACAGGCAGATGGAGATTAATTTAAAATGGTAGGTTGGTTGGTGTAAGCCAGGCACGTGCTGTCAGGGTAGGCAAGATAGGCACTGCCTACCCTGGCTAAAATTATAACATAGTAATACCTAAATATAAATAATAAAGGCATGGGAGAATTATGTCTATGTAAGAGACCGATCTCTTAGGTAGGCATAATTCTCCGTGCCTCTCATCTGCAGCGCTTGTAACATTGGAAGGTCTGTGCAGCCCACGTGCCGTCAGCGCTTCCTGAAGCCGTTAATTTCAAGCGGGGCTGAAGGCAGCAGAAATTCTGCCTTTGCTGTACTGCGCATGCGCATCAGTCTACTGCGCATGCGCAGCGCAAGTTTCTTGGCGGGGTTTTCAACTATGGTTTGTCGTGTACCAATTATGTGGTAAGTACATTTTGTGTTTATGTTGTTAACTACTGTATTTCCCGGGGTGTGGGGGTTGGGGGAGAGCTCCTTTCACAGCGTTTGGGGAGTCTGGCCCGGGGTAAAGTTGCGGGGAGGGCACGAATGTTATGAATGAGGGGTCGGGAGCATCCACTTGTGATGCTCCTTGCACGGAGGCGTGCAATGCCACCGCTCTGAGGCCGGGGGGGGGGGGGGGGGGGGGGGGGAGAGGGAAGTAGCTCGGGTGGCTAACCAGCCGCCACCTTAGTTCCTTATGCCGGTCCCCGCTCACCTCTGGCAACTCTCCGTCTAAAAACCTCTCGCCTGCCGCTCGCTGGCCTCACTCATGTCCTTAAATTCCGACAGCGCGATTGAGGTTACTCGGCTGTGGGAATTTAAGGATTTGCAGGATGCCGCTGAAATGAGCGAAGTCGGCGATAGGCAGGTGGCAGGTGTTCCGACGACGAGCACTGCCAAAGGTGAGTGGGCCGGTAGAAGGCGCTGAAGTGGTGGCCAGTTCTGCTGTAGGGTCCCGGTGGCTGCTCGTAGCTACCCGAGCTGCTTCTATCCCTAGCTAGATTGTGTGGATTCACGCCCGGAGAGCTGCGGTTGCGGTGAGTGTGTTACTGGCAGTATCCCCGACACCCTCCTTCTCAACACTCGTGCCCTCCCCACAACTTTACCCCTGGCACAGACTCTACACACGCTGTGAAAGGAACTGTTCCCCCAATTGGTCTGGGACTAGGAAGCCTTGGGCAAATTGAAATGTCACTGTCTTTATTTATTTATTAATTTAACAGAGAGAACAATCTGCGCATGCGCGGTTTAATTTTTTATTAAAGCGGACTGAGTGCCTACCCCGAGTAATTACTCATGGCACGTGCCTGGTGCAAGCATTATAGGCCAAACGGCTTCATCTGTTTTACGTTCTAGGTCCATCTGCCTCTCCTCAGTTACCATTTAGATTTTGCTGCCTCCATGTTGTACCTCCTAAAGTACTTGTCTGAATTCCTTAGTTGCAATCAACTGCATCTGGTTTGTGTCCACCTAGTCTACATTCCCCTGCTGTTTGCTATTATCCTTCTTGCTCTTTATTACTTTACCATCTACAAACTTCAGTGTTGTACTCTCTACCCCAAGACCAAGTCAGTAAACAAAATAAGACATTATCCCAGTCCTCATCCTTGAAGCACCTTATTATAAATTTTACTGTAGAGAAGCAAATGTCCATTCCACACAATGCTTTTATTTCTACAGTAAAGTTTATAGTGCCTCCTATCCTTCAGGCTATTTCAGCAGTTGTTACCGATCCTTCAGTGCCACATGATTAAGTCTGCACATGTTACCTCATCAAAAGAATTTGGAAATCCATTTAGCCTTTGTCCCTCTCTGTTGCTTCATCAAACTCAGGAAGCACATGGCACAGCAGGTAGCACTGCTGCTTAATGGTTCTGGTCACCTGGGTTCATTCCTGATCTTAAGTGCTGTCCGCAGAGAGTTTGCACATCATTCTTGTGGCTTCCTTCTGTGGTGCTCTGGATTCCTCGCATGTCCCAAAGACATGCACACTGGTGGATTAATTGGCTGGTTGGTAGGAGAATTGGAAGGGAGTTTAAAGAATTTTGTATATAAATAGTTTGGCAGGAATGCAATTTACAGAATTACTCTGTGAGTCAGTATGGATTATTTGAGTGAATGGCCTCTTCTTCTGTCATGTTAAAATGAGAAATTGAGAATTCTCTATTGGTGCTTAAATTTGCCAGCTTTTGGAAAGCTGCATGTGACTCCGTGCCTCTGTGGGGTGAGGGTTCCGGTATGTGACCATAACCTCATAAAATGCTCTTTTATGGGATTGCTATCATTCTTCAACAACATTACACAAACATAATGTGCCTTCAGTAAATGCAGGTCAAGTGTCCTGACTCTTTACGGCTGCAATGAGAGCTATTTTTGATTCTTGAAAAATGCTAAGACAACATTTTCCCCACTACTGATGTTGGCCAGTTTATCCTGCAGTGACCAGAATTATTCTTTCTATGCAAATTTTGTCATTATCAAACTAGCAAAATGAATAATTTCTTTATCCCATTTTTACAATGAACAAATCTGGAACTGAATATTGAATTCAACTATTTCAGGCAACAATAAGCCTTTTTTTCCCCCCTTAATATTTTGGTTTCAGAATATTTGGTTCCTTTCTTTTCACTCACTAACTGCCAGTAGTTAATGCAAATGTCACCATGACAACTTTTGTCTGCATCCTTTCATAATTATCTCTGCCTCTTGGCAGATTAACCCAAGTTTGTTTTCTCACTGTTCCAGTTTTGAAGATTAATAATTTACTGTGCTTCTCCCTCCACAGATGCTGAATAACTTGCTTCTACCGTTTTCTGTTCGTGTTTCAAACTTACAGAATCTGCAGTCTTCTGCTTTCGTTTCTTTATTTACCTGCTTTTGACGAGAAAACACTTCTGCTTTAACCTTGTTGAAACTGATACAACGTGAGACAGGAACTCAATGTCATGCCTAGACTCATTATTCCTGGGTGTTGTTTGATGAGCTAACCTGGAATCAAAGATTTGCTGTTAAATTTGCCAGCTATTGGAAGGGGGTACACAAAAAGCTGGAGAAACTCAGCGGGTGCAGCAGCATCTAAGGAGCGAAGGAGATAGGCAACGTTTCGGGTCGAGACCCTTCTTCAGACTGGTCAGGGATCAGGGAAACGAGAGATAAAGACAGTGATGTGGAGAGATAAAGAACAATGAATGAAAGATATGCAAAAAAGTATTGATGAAAAAGGAAACAGGCCATTGTAAGCTGTTTGTGGTGTGAAAATGAGAAGCTGGGGGGGGGGGGGGGGGAGATGGAGAAGGAATGTCAGGGCCCGAGGGCTGAGGGAGAGGTGGGGAGGGGGAGGGGGCAGTCTGGGTTAACAGAATTGAGAAAATTCAATGTTTAAGCCCAGAGGATGCAGACTCCCCAAGCGGAATATGAGGTGCTGTTCCTCCAACTTGCGGTGTTGCTCACTCTGGCCCAGGACCGAGAGGTCAGATATGGAATGGGAGGGGGTGTTGAAGTGCTGAGCCACCGGGAGGTCGGGTTGGTTATTGCGGACCGAGCGGAGGTGTGCGGCGAAACGAGCCTCCGCTTGGTCTCACCGATGTAGATCAGCTGGCATCTGGAGCAACGGATGCAGTAGATGAGGTTGGAGGAGGTGCAGGTGAACCTCTGTCGGACTTGGAATGACTGCTTGGGTCCCTGAAAGGAGTGGATGGGGGAGGTGAAGGGACAAGTGTAGCATCTCTTGCGGTTGCAAGGGAAAGTGCCCGGGGAAGGAGTGGAGCGGGAGGGAAGGGAAGAATTGACAAGGGAGCGGTCTTTGCGGAAGGCATTCAGGGTGGGAGATGGGAAGATGTGGCGAGTGGAGGGGTCACGTTGGAGGTGGCGAAACTGGCGGAGGACTATCTGTTGTATGCGCTGGCTGGTGGGGTGAAAGGTGAGGACCAGGGGGACTCGGCCCTTGTTGTGAGTGGGGGAATGGGGAGAGAGGGCAGTGTTGCGGGGTATGGAGGAGACCCTGGTGCGAGCCTCATCTATAGTGGGGGAGGGGAAACGAAGAACGAGGACATTTGTGATGACAAGTGACAAGTGACAGTGTGGGGCAAGTGACTCTACACCTCCGTGTGGTGAGGGTTCAGACACGTGTCAATAACCTCTTAAAATGCTCTTTTTTTAGCAATATAGAAACATTGGTGCAGGAGTAGGCCATTCAGCCCTTCGAGCCTGCACCACCATTCAATATACACATGGATGATGATCTTAAATAATTACCCCATTCCTGCTTCCCCCCCCCCCCCCATATCCCTTGATTCTTTTAGCCCTTACAGTTAAATCTAACACTCTCTTGAAATCTCTTTAGGATAGCTGTCACTGCCTGTTCCTCTTCAACAACATTACACAGACAGAATGTGCTGTCAATTAATGCAGGTCAACTGTCCTGCCTCTTTTTTTCCTGGATTGGTGGTTGACTGTATTTTTCACCTAAACTTGACAGGTAGAATGCACGAAAACTAAGACACTTTGGGTGGGATGAGATACCTAGGATATTAATGGATTAATACAGACGTGGAGTTCAATCTGTCGACCACTGCGTTCAAGCCAAATAAACAGGGCTTTGATTAGGCAAAGCATTTTGTTAAACTCAATGCTCATACAAATCAGATGTAAATCTTAATTAAGATTATGCACTTTTCAGGTACAAAAATCAAATGGACAGCGGAAAACACACAAAAGAACAAATAGAATTAGATAAAATTATGAGAGGCGTACATAATAGACAATAGACACAGGAGTAGGCCATTTGGCCCTTCGAGCCAGCACCGCCATTCAATGTGATGAAGGCTGATCATCCCCAATCAGTACCCCGTTCCTGCCTTCTCCCCATATCCCCTGACTCCGCTATTTTTAAGAGCCCTATCTAGCTCTCTCTTGAAAGCATCCAGAGAACCTGCCTCCACCGCACTCTGAAGCAGAGAATTCCACAGACTCACCACTCTCTGTGAGAAAAAGTGTTTCCTCGTCTCCGTTCTAAATGGCATCCTTCTAAACTCCAGAGTGTACAAGCCCAGCTGCTCCATTCTCTCAACATATGACAGTCCTACCATCCCGGGAATTAACCTTGTAAACCTAAGCTGCACTCCCTCAATAGCAAGATGTCCTTCCTCAAATTAGGGGACCAAAACAGCACACAATACTCCAGGTGTGGTCTCACTAGGGCTCTGTACAACTGCAGAAGGACCTCTTTGCTCCTATATTCAATTCCTCTTGTTATAAAGGCCAACATGCCATTTGCTTTCTTCACTGCCTGCTGTCCCTGCATGCTTACTTTCATAGACTGATGTACAAGGACCCCCAGATCCCGTTGTACTTCCCCTTTTCCCAACTTGACGCTATTTAGATAGTAATCTGCCTTCCTGTTTTTGTTACCAAAGTGGATAACCTCACATTTATGCGCATTAACCGTAATCTGCCATGCATCTGCCCACTCCCCCAACCTGTCCAAGTCACCCTGCATTCTCATAGCATCCTCCTCACAGTTCACACTGCCACCCAGCTTTGTGTCATCTGCAAATTTGCTAATGTTACTTTGAATCCCTTCATCCAAATCATTGATGTATATTGTAAATAGCTGCGGCCCCAACACCGAGCCTTGCGGTACCCCACTAGTCACTGCCTGCCATTCTGAAAGGGACCTGTTAAACCCTACTCTTTGTTTCCTGTCTGCCAACCACTTCTCTATCCATGTCAGCACTACCCCCAATACCATGTGCCCCAATTGTGACCACTAATCTCCTATGTGGGACCTTATCAATTGCTTTCTGAAAGTCCAGGTACACTACATCCACTGGCTCTCCTTTGTCCATTTTCCTACTTACATCTTCAAAAAATTCCAGAAGATTAGTCAAGCATGATTTCCCCTTCGTAAATCCATGCTGACTCGGACCGATCCTGTTACTGCTTGGTTACTGCTATCCAAGTGTGCGGCTATCTCATCTTTTATAATTGACTCCCCACCACCGATATTAGGCTAACTGGTCTATAATTCCCCGTTTTCTCTCTCCCGCATTTCTTAAAAAGTGGGATAACATTAGCTCCCCTCCAATCCACAGTAACTGATCCTGAGTCTATAGAACATTGGAAAATTATCACCAATGCATCCACGATTTCTAGAGCCACTTCCGTAAGTACCCTGGGATGCAGACCCTGGGGATTTATCAGCCTTCAGTCCCATCAGTCTATCCAACACCATTTCCTGCCTAATGTGGATTTATTTCAGTTCCTCTGTCACCCCAGATCCTCTGGCCACTACTATATCAGGAAGATTGTCCTCCTTAGTGAAGACAGAGCCAAAGTACCTGTTCAACTCATCTGCCTTGTTTTCCATAATAAATTCATCTTTTTCGGTCTTCAAGGGTCCAACTTTGGTCTTACATACCTAAAGAAGCTTTTACTGTCCTTTATATTCTTGGCTAGCTTACCTTCGTACCTCATCTTTTCACCCCATATTGTCTTTTTGGTTATCTTCTGTTGTTCTTTAAACATTACCCAATCCTCTTGCTTCCCGCTCATCTTTGCTACGTTGTACTTCTTTGCTTTAATTTTTATACTGTCCCTGACGTCCCTTGTCAGCCATGGTCGTCCCTTTCTCCCCTTGGAATCTTTCTTCCTCCTAGGAATGAACTGATCCTGCACCTTCTGTATTATTCCTAGAAACATCTGCCATTTTTGTTCCACTGTCATCCCTGCTAGAGTATCTTTCCAGTCAACTTTGGCCAACTCCTCCCTCATGGCCCCATAGTCCCCTTTATTCAACTGCAACACTGACACCTCCGATCTACTATTTTCCCTCTCCAATTGTAAATTAAACCTGACCATGTTATGGTCACTGCCTCCTAATGGCTCATTAACCTCGAGGTCCTTTATCAAATCCGGTTCATTACATAACACTAAATCCAGAATTGCCTTCTCCCTGGTAGGCTCCAATTAAAGCTGTTCAAAGAATCCATCACGAAGGGACTCTACAAAGTCCCTTTCTTGGGGTCCAGTACCAACCTGATTTTCCCAGTCTACCTGCATGTTGAAATCTCCCATAACAACCACAGCATTACTTTTGCTACATGCCAATTTTAACTCCCGATTCAACTTGCGCCCTATGTCCAGGCTACTGTTTGGGAGCCTGTAGATTAGTCCTATTAGGGTATTTTACCCTTACAATTCCTTAGTTCTACCCATACTGACTCCACATCCCCTGTTTCAATGTCACCCCTTGCAAGGGACTGAATTTCATTCCTCACCAACAGAGCAACTCCACCCCCTCTGCCCACCTGTCTGTCTTTTTGATAGAAGGTATACCCTTGAATATTCAGTTCCCAGCCCTGACCCTCTTGCAGCCATGTCTCAGTAATTCCCGCAACATCATACTTGCCAGTTTCTAACTGAGCATCAAGCTCGCCCACTTTATTCCTTATACTTCGCGCATTCATATACAGCACTTTGACCTCCGTATTCACTTCTCCCCTCGCACCGCTTGCAAATGGCCCTGACCTTACTCTCTTGTCCATTCTCAAGCTTTCCTTCCCATTAATTCGAGAATCTTTTGTAATTTTTCCTGTAGCCACTTCCCCTTCAATTCCATCTTTATACTCCCAATTTGTCAATCCCTCCCCCCCCACTATTTAGTTTAAACCCACATGTGTAGCCCTAGCAAACCTGCCTGCCGGAACGCTGGTCCCCCTCCAGTTAAGGTGTAACCGATCCCTTTTGTACAGGTCACCCCTACCCCAGAAGAGACCCCAGTGGTCTATAAATCTAAATCCTTGCTCCCTGCTCCAGCCCCTCGGCCACACATTCAGATCCCCTATCTCCCTGTTCCTGTCCTCACTAGCACGAGGTATTGGAAGCAATCTGGAGATAACCACCCTAGAATTCCGGCATTTCAGTCTTCTTCCCAACTCTCTGAAGTCATGTTGGAGAACCTCCTTCCTCTGATTCCCGATGTCGTTTGTGCCTACGTGCCCAACTACTGTCGGCAGTTCACCTTCTCTCTCGAGGATGTTCTGAATTCGGCTCTTGACATCCTGAACCCTGGCACCAACAGATCATCCTCGCACCTCGCCTGCCGCCACAGAATCTCCTGTCCACTCCTCGGACAATGGAGTCACCCACCACTAGGGCTCTGCCCGACGTCGGTCTCGCCGGTCGAGTCCCATCTCCAGGATTGGAGCCACCGACGTGTCCACCTCTCGGACTGGAAACATCGTCTCCCCGGACCGTTCCCAAGAGGGCGTACCTGTTTTCATTAGGCACAGCCACCTGGGTCTTCTGCACTCCACAATTTCCACCCTTTCCCTCCGTCACACACCTTGGCTAGTTGAGATAGTTTAATCAGAGGCTTTTTCCCCAACTTGGAAATATCAAATACTGGTGGGTAGAGCTTTAAGGAGAGAGGGATTTTAAAAAATTTTTTAAATGGAGATTAATGAGGAAGGTTTTTTTTTAAATAGAAAAAAAATACTGTCTCAAAGTTTTTCCAAAAGGATGGCAGGTGCTTGGAATATTCAACAAAGGTGGTGAAAACTGAATCACAGTACCTTGCAAAGGAGGTTGGATGGACATTTAAAGAGTCAGATTCATACAGCATGGAAACAGGCCCAACTTGCTAATGCCAACCAAGATGCTCCATCTACACTGGTCTCAACTGCCACATTTGACCCATATCCCTTTAAACCTCTCCTTTCCATGGACCGGTCCAGATGTCTTATAAATCTTGTTTTTTGGACCTGCCTCACCTACCCCCTCTGGTAGCACGTGCATTATACCCATCACCCTCTGTGTGAAAAAGTTGCCCATCAGGCTCCTATTATATTTTTGCCCTCATCTTAAACCTCGGTCTCTGGTTCTTAATTACCTACTCTGAATAAAAGTACCCTATCTATTCCCCTCATGATCTTAGAACGCCTCTATAAGATCACCTCGCATCTTCCTGCCCTCCAAAGAATAAAACTCAAACCTGCCTGAACACTCCTGATAACTCAGGCCTTCAAGTCCTGGCAACATCCGCCTAAATCTTCTCTGCACTCTTTCCGCCTTAAAATCTTTCCTGTAGCAGGGTGACCAAAACTGAAAAAAAATTCTCAAAATGTGGCCTCACCAACATCTTGTATAACATAACATAACAGTTCTAACATAACATCACAAATTATTTATGCAATACCCTGACTTAGATTAGATTAGATTCCTTTATTGTCATTCAGACCTTACGGTCTGAACGAAATTGTTACCATACAGTCATACATATAATAAAAACAAAACACACAATAAACACTATCCAACATCCACCACAATGAGTTCACCAGGCACCTCCTCACTGTGGTGGAAGGCAAAAGTCTTAATTCCCTGTCTTCCTCCCTCCTACTTCTCCCTCTGCGCTGAGGCGATCCAGGCCGCTGCCGCCGCTGGAGCACCTCAGCTCCGAACCAGGCTGCCGCCGCCGCTGGAGCACCGCAGCTCTAAGCGGACCGCCGCCGCCGCTGGAGCACCGCAGCTCCGAACCAGGCCGCCGCCACAGCTCCGCCATTAGGCCTCAGCACAGATGGTGATGGGGGACACGCATCCCCCCCCGAAGGGAGAGACTAAGACTCTGTTTCTCCCACCCCCCCCCCCCCCCCCCACACACACACCTACACAACCTAATAAAACAAAATTCTACCGAACAATCACAAAAAGACACAAAAAAAAGAAAAAAACAGACGGCCTGCAGGTGAGCCGCAGCTGCCAGCCAGCGCGGCCACTTCCGGATTAAGGCCATTCGGATGAAGGATGAAGGCCAATGTGCCAATAGCCTTCTTGACCACCCTTATCTACCTGTGATGCAATTTTTAAGGAACCAATGTACCTGCACTCCTAGATCCCTCTGCTCCCCAACACCCCGTAAAGCCCTGCCATTTACTGTGAAGACCCTGTCCTGGTTTGACCTCAAAATCCAACACCTCACACTTATCTGCATTAACCATTTCTCAGCCCACTTGATCAAAATCCTGCTGTAATTTTTGATAAGTATCTACGCTATCTACAATATCGCCTACATTTGTGTCATTTAAGAGAGAATGATTCACAGGACTAGAAGGAAAGCGAGGATCAAGAAGTCTTCTCTGCATATATTCAATGGGCTGAATGGCCTTAATTGGTGCCTAACTGTTTTTAAATCCTACCCCTCGAAAGAAATGAACTTTTGCTACATCTGAAGTAAACCAAAATTGTAATCTAGTTCCGAATCACTAAAACCTTGCACAGTTTCAATCTCTTTATAAAACACATTATGATAGAAACTGATACATAATTTGCCTTGCAATTCAATTTCTAAATTTAACTTTATAAGCAAGGACTCAAATCCCACTCAACACCAGCACTTACAAATTTTTGAACATATTGCTCCCTACCAAATTCTTCCAGGTACCTTTCCATTCACCAAAACATTCTGCATTCATTTTAATTTCTTAAGTGATAGGAGTGAATTCCATAGAATCTGTTAATCTGAATCCATACCAACACCGCCAAATTAATGATCCATTATCTAGTAAGACAGCCTTTTGTGTGACACATAAAATTTCTCCTGACAACACACGTTTATACTTCCAAATGTCCCCCCACATCCGCCATTTTAGTTGTGTCCTCAAAACATCCAACAGAACCGCGCCAAACAACTGGTATTGGAAATGGAAATAAGGCAAATTGATATGGAAAATGCAATCGCGCCTTCTATGATAATACATAATAAAATTGCCACACTCAAATATAAGTTAAACCAAATATATTCAGACCAAATCATAAAACTTTATCAAAAGACTAAACAGCTACATTTTGAATTCGGTGATAAACCACAAAAATTACTTGGACGTCAACTCCGGAAACAGGAAGGGGAAAAAACAATATATAAAATAAATCAGATACGGGAGAAATATTCACATTACCCAAGGATATTAATGATATATTCTCTCACTACTGTCAAACACTTTACTCAACCAAAACGACAGTGGGCTCAGCAAGAATGGAATTATTTTTACAGAAATGCAATCTTACAGGTTTAGACCTGAAAGAGAGGGAATTATTAGGGGCTGAAATATCAGTAAAAGATATTGAAGAATCTATTAGTTCCTTAAAAAATGGAAAGGCCGCTGGCCCAGATGGTTTAAATAGCGAATTTTATTAAAAAATTCATGATCTGATCTCGCCACGCCTACAGACATTATATACTCAAGCATTCATGCAACAGAAACTTCCAGTAACTTTAAATGAATCAACAATAATACTTATACTAAAAATGGATAAGGACCTTGAAGACCCAGGTTCATATAGAACAATTGCTCTCTTAAACACCGATCAGAAAATTTTAACTAACATTTTAGCACATAGATTAAGTTTAGTGATTCATAAATTAATACACCCCAATCAAACAGGCTTTATTCCAAAACGTTATTCATATTATCAGGGCCGGTCTCAGCACAGAGACCGGCCCTGTTGCTCCGAAAGGTAGGGGAAAAAAGAGGAGGGCAATAGTAATTGGGGACTCTATTGTTAGGGGGTCGGATAGGCGATTCTGTGGACGCAGTCGGGAGACCAGGATGGTGCTCTGCCTCCCTGGTGCCAAGGTCTTGGACGTGTCTAAACGTGTCCAAGATATCCTCAAATCAGAGGGAGAGGAGCCTGAGGTCGTGGTACATATAGGTACCAATGACATAGGTAAAAAAAGGGAAGAGGTCCTGAAGGGAGGATTTAAGGACTTGGGAGGAGAGTTGAGGAAAAGGACCAAAAAGGTAACAATCTCAGGATTACTGCCTGTGCCACGTGACAGTGAGAGTAGAAATGGAGCAAGGTGGAGGATAAATGCTTGGCTGAAAGACTGGTGCAGAGGGCAGGGATTCAAGTTTCTGGATCATTGGGACTTTGGGGTAGGTGGGACCTGTACAGAAAGGATGGGTTGCACTTGAACCCGAGGGGGACCAATATCCTGGCGGGGAAATTTGCAAAGGCCACTGGGGAGACTTTAAACTAGAATGGTTGGGGCGAGGGATGCAAATAGCAAAAGCTAGTAGACAGAATGGGAGGCAGGAAGCAGAAAAGGGAAGCACTCGGACACAAGAGGAGAAAGAAAAAAAAGGAAATAAACAGAGAACAAGAGATGGGGGGTTTCTTAAATGTGCATATTTTAATGCTAGGAGCATTGTCAGAAAGGTGGATGAGCTTAGAGTCTGGATAGACACCTGGAAGTATGATGTTGTGGCGATCAGTGAAACATGGTTGCAGGAGGGCTGTGATTGGAAAATAAATATTCCAGGATTTCGTTGCTTCAGGTGTGATAGAATTGGAGGGGCAAGAGGTGGAGGTGTTGCATTGCTAGTCAGGGAAGATATTACAGCAGTGCTTTGGCAGGATAGATTGGAGGGCTCATCTAGGGAGGCTATTTGGGTGGAACTTAGAAGTGGGAAAGGTGTAGAAACACTTATAGGGGTATATTATAGACCACCAAATGGGGAACAAGAATTGGAAGAGCAAATATGTAAAGAGATAGCAGATATTAGTAGTAAGCACAAGGTAGTGATTGTGGGAGATTTCACCTTTCCACACATAGACTGGGAAACACATTCTGTAAATGGGCTGGATGGTTTGGAGTTTGTAAAATGTGTGCAGGATAGTTTTTTGCAGCAATACATAGAGGTGCCTACTAGAGGAGGGGCAGTGCTGGACCTCCTGTTAGGAAATGAGACGGGACAGGTGGCGGAGGTATGCGTAGGGGAGCACTTCGGGTCCAGTGATCACAATACCATTAGTTTCAATATAATTATGGAGAAGGACAGAACTGGGCCTAGGGTTGAGATTTTTGATTGGAGAAAGGCTAACTTTAACGAGATGCGAGATGATTTAAAAGGAGTGAACTGGGACATTTTGTTTTATGGGAAAGATGTAGAGGAGAAATGGAGGACATTTAAAGGGGAAATTTTAAGAGTACAAAATCTTTATGTTCCTGTTCGGTTGAAAGGAACCAGTAAAAATTGGAAAGAGCCCTGGTTTTCAAGGGAAATTGGACATCTTGTTCGGAAAAAGAGGGAGATCTACAATAATTATAAGCAGCATGAAGCAAATGAGGTGCTTGAGGAGTATAAGGAATGTAAAAAGAATCTTAAGAAAAAAAATTAGAAAAGCTTAAAGAAGATATGAGGTTGCTTTGGCAAGTAAGGTGAAAGTAAATCCAAAGGGTTTCTACAGCTATATTAATAGCAAAAGGATAACAAGGGATAAAATTGGTCCATTGGAGAGACCGAGTGGACAGCTATCTGCAGAGCCAAAAGAGATGGGGGAGATATTGAACAATTTATTTTCTTCGGTATTCACCAAGGAGAAGGATATTGAATTATGTGAGGTAAGGGAAACTAGTAGAGTAGCTATGGATACTATGAGTTTCAAAGTAAAAGAAGTACTGGCACTTTTGAAAAATATAAAAGTGGATAAGTCTCCAGGTCCTGACAGGATATTCCCTAGGACATTGAGGGAAGTTAGTGTAGAAATAGCCGGGGCTATGACAGAAATATTTCAAATGTCATTAGAAACGGGAATAGTCCCCGAGGATTGGCGTACTGCGCATGTTGTTCCATTGTTTAAAAAGGGCTCTAAAAGTAAACCTAGCAATTATAGACCGGTTAGTTTGACTTCAATGGTGGGCAAATTAATGGAAAAGATACTTAGAGATAATATATATAAGTATCTGGATAAAGAGGGTCTAATTAGGAACAGTCAACATGGATTTATGCCTGGAAGGTCATGTTTGACTAATCTTCTTGAATTTTTTGAAGAGGTTACTAGGGAAATTGACGAGGGTAAAGCAGTGGATTTTGTCTATATGGACTTCAGTAAGGCCTTTGACAAGGTTCCTCATGGAAGGTTGGTTAAGAAGGTTCAACTGTTGGGTATAAATGCAGGAATAGCAAGATGGATTCAACAGTGGCTGAATGGGAGAAGCCAGAGAGTAATGGTGGATGGCTGTTTGTCGGGTTGGAGGCAGGTGACTAGTGGGGTGCCTCAGGGATCTGTGTTGGGTCCTTTGTTGTTTGTCATGTACATCAATGATCTGGATGAAGGGGTGGTAAATTGGATTAGGAAGTATTCAGATGATACCAAGATAGGGGGTGTTGTGGATAATGAAGAGGATTTCCAAAGTCTACAGAGTGATTTAGGCCAGTTGGAAAAATGGGCTGAAAGATGGCAGATGGAGTTTAATGCTGATAAATGTGAGGTGCTACACCTTGGCAGGACAAATCAAAATAGGACGTACATGGTAAACGGTAGGGAATTGAAGAATACAGTTGAACAGAGGGATCTGGGAATAACCGTGCATAGTTCCTTGAAGGTGGAATCTCATATAGATAGGGTGGTAAAGAAAGCTTTTGGTATGCTAGCCTTTATAAATCAGAGCATTGAGTATAGAAGCTGGGATGTAATGTTAAAATTGTACAAGGCGTTGGTGAGACCAAATCTGGAGTATGGTGTGCAGTTTTGGTCACCCAATTATAGGAAGGATGTCAACAAAATATAGAGGGTACAGAGGAGATTTACTAGAATGTTGCCTGGGTTTCAACAGCTAAGTTACAGAGATAGGTTAAATAAGTTAGGTCTCTATTCTCTGGAGCGCAGAAGGTTAAGGGGGGGACTTGATAGAGGTCTTTAAAATGATGAGAGGGATAGACAGAGTTAATGTGGACAAGCTTTTCCCTTTGAGAATAGGGAAGATTCAAACACGAGGACATGACTTTAGAATTAAGGGACAGAGGTTTAGGGGTAACATGAGGGGGAACTTCTTTACTCAGAGAGTGGTAGCGGTGTGGAATGAGCTTCCAGTGGAAGTGGTGGCGGCAGGTTCGTTGGTATCATTTAAAAATAAATTGGATAGGCATATGGATGAGAAGGGTATGGAGGGTTATGGTATGAGTGCAGGCAGGTGGGACTAAGAGAAAAAAGTTGTTCGGCACGGACTTGAAGGGCCGAGATGGCCTGTTTCCGTGCTGTAATTGTTATATTGTTATATGGTTATATGGTTATATTATAATCTGAGACGATTATTTAACATTATATACACAAATAGAATAGCTAATGTAGACTTAGCAGTCAACTCGTTAGACGCTGAGAAAGCATTCGATCAAGTGGAATGGCCCTACTTATTTTCGGTGATGGAAAAATTTCAACTAGGTGAGAAGTTCTCTTCTTGGGTTAAGCTTTTATATACCAACCCAACAGCTAGAATAATGACAAATCAAATGTTATCAACAAAATTTGATCTAAAGGTTATGGACAAGGATGCCCACTATCCCCGTTACTATTCGCCTTGCTATTGAACCACTAGCAGAAAGAGTTAGAGCACACCCAAAAATATATGGTTATAATACTAAAAATACAGTTAACAAAATTTCTCTATATGCAGATGATATATTATTATATATTACAAATCCAGAAATCAGCATCCCTAACTTGTTAAATCTTATAACTCAATTTGGTTTATTCTCGGGATACACAATTAAGTGGAATAAGAGTGAGATTATGCCAATAACGGAACCTAATTTACATATATTGCAACAATCACCCTTTAAAATAGTGAATGAAAAATGTAAATACTTAGGAATTTACGTGACCAAGAAATATAGTTCTTTATTGAAATCAAATTTCGTGCCTTTACTTAATAAATTGCATAAGAATATTCAATATTGCAAAACATTTCTAATTTCAATGCTCAGTAGAATTAATGCTATTAAAATGATTTTCCTTCCTCAACTACTATACCTCTTTCAATCAATTCCGATATATTTCCCAAAAAGTGTCTTTAAAAAAGTCGACTCTATTGTAACAAGTTTTATTTGGAATTATAAGAACCACAGAAGAAGAAAAAAACACATATGTAAACCCAAGACGAATGGAGGATTAGTCTTACCAAATTTCTTATTTTATTTCTGGGCAGTCAATGTCAAAAACATAAATTTCTGGTTAGAAGATATGGATCAACAACCAGACTGGTTAACGATGGAAAAGGAGGATTTTGAAATTGGCCCGATTGAAATTGGTCCGATTCTGTTAACTCCTACAAAATTGAATTTAAAAAATCTATAGTGAAAATCCAATAATACATAGTGGTATTCGAATTTGGAAACAAAAAAAAAAAAAAAATTAAAATTGGATAATTTATCACTGTCTCTCCCTATTGCAAATAACCCTTCATTTAAACCTTCAGTATTGGATAAAAGTTTTGCACAATGGAAAAATTATGGAATTAAAAAGATGGGACATCTTTATAGAAAAGGTATGTTCCTCTCGTTTCAGGGGGTACAACAGAATTATGGATTACACTCAAATAATTTTTTTAGATATTTACAACTTCAGGTGTGATAGAATTGGAGGGACCAGAGGTGGAGGTGTTGCATTGCTTGTCAGAGAAGATATTACAGCAGTGCTTTGGCAGGATAGATTAGAGGGCTCATCTAGGGAGGCTATTTGGGTGGAACTGAGAAGTGGCAATGGTGTAGCAACACGTTTAGGGGTCTATTATAGACCGCCAAATGGGGAGCGAGAATTGGAAGAGCTAATATGTAAAGAGATAGCAGATATTAGAAGTAAGCACAAGGTAGTGATTGTGGGAGATTTCAATTTTCCAAAATAGACTGGGAAACACATTCTGTAAATGGGCTGGATGGTTTGGAGTTTGTTAAATGTGTGCAGGATAGTTTTTTGCAGCAATTCATAGAGGTATCGGCCAGAGAAGGGGCAGTGCTGGACCTCCTGTTAGGAAATGAGGCAGGTCAGGTGACGGAGGTATGTGTTGGTGAGCACTTCGGGACCAGTGATCACAATACCATTAGTTTCAATATAATTATGGAGAGAGTCAGAACTGGACCTAGGGTTGAGATTTTTGATTGGAGAAAGGCTAACTTTGAGTGAATGCGGAATGATTTAAAAGGAGTGAATTGGGACATTTTGGTTTATGGGAAGGATGTAGAAGAGAAATGGAGGACATTTAAAGGGGAAATTGTAAGAGTACAGAATCTTTATGTCCCTGTTCGGTTGAAAAGAAATGGTAAAAATAGGAAAGAGCCATGGTTTTCAAGGGATATTGGACACTTGGTTCGAAAAAAGAGAGATATCTACAATTATTATAGGAGGCATGAAGTAAATGAGGTGCTAGATGAGTATAAAGAATGTAAAAATAATCTTAAGAAAGAAATTAGAAAAGCTGAAAGAAGATATGAGGTTGCTTTGGCAAGAAAGGTGAAAGTTAATCCAAAGGGTTTCTACAGCTATATTAATAGCAAAAGGATAACGAGGGATAAAATTGGACCATTAGAGAGCCAGAATGGACAGCTATCTGCAGAGCCAAAAGAGATGGGGGAGATATTGAACAATTTATTTTCTTCGGTATTCACCAAGGAGAAGGATATTGAACTCTGTGAGGTAAGGGAAAAAAGTAGAGTAGCTATGGAAACTATGAGATTCAAAGAGGAGGAAGTACTGACACTTTTGAAAAATATAAAAGTGGGTAAGTCTCCAGGTCCTAACAGGATATTCCCTAGGACATTGAGGGAAGTTAGTGTAGAAATAGCAGGGGCTACGACAGAAATATTTCAAATGTCATTAGAAACGGGAATAGTGCCGGAGGGTTGGCGTACTGCGCATGTTGTTCCATTGTTTAAAAAGGGTTCAAAGAATAAACCTAGCAATTATAGACCAGTTAGTTTGACATCAGTGGTGGGCAAATTAATGGAAAGGATACTTAGAGATAATATATATAAGCATCTGGATAAACAGGGTCTGATCAAGAACACTCAACATAGATTTGTGCCTGGAAGGTCATGTTTGACAAACCTTCTTGAATTTTTTGAAGAGGTTACTAGGGAAATTGATGAGGGTAAAGCAGTGGATGTTGTCTATATGGATTTCAGTAAGGCCTTTGACAAGGCTCCCCATGGAAGGTTGGTTAAGAAGGTTCAATCTTTGGGTGTTAATGGCGGAGTAGCAAGATGGATTCAACAGTGGCTGAATGGGACATGCCAGAGAGTAATGGTGGATGGCTGTTTGTCAGGTTGGAAGCCGGTGACCAGTGGGGTGCCTCAGGGATCTGTGTTGGGTCCACTGTTGTTTGTCATGTACATCAATGATCTAGATGATGGGGTGGAAAATTGGATAAGTAAGTATGCAGAGAGATTTGGGCCATTTGGAAGAGTGGGCTGAAATATGGCAGATGGAGTTTAATGCTGATAAGTGTGAGATGCTACATCTTGGCAGGACAAATCAAAATAGGACATAGATGGTAAATGGTAGGGAATTGAGGAATGCTGTGGAACAGAGGGATCTAGGAATAACTGTGCATAGTTCCCTGAAGGTGGAATCGCATGTAGATAGGGTGGTAAAGAAAGCTTTTGGTGTGCTGGCCTTTATAAATCAGAGCATTGAATATAGGAGTAGGGAAGTAATGTTAAAATTGTACAAGGCATTGGTAAGACCAATTCTGGTGTACAATTTTGGTCGCCTAATTATAGGAAGGATGTCAACATAATAGAGAGAGTACAGAGGAGATTTACTAGAATGTTGCCTGGGTTCCAGCAACTAAGTTACAGAGAAAGGTTGAACAAGTTAGGTCTTTATTCTTTGGAGCGCAGAAGGTTAAGGGGGGACTTGATTGAGGTCTTTAAAATGATGAAAGGGATAGACAGAGTTGATGTGGATAAGCTTTTCCCATTGAGGGTAGGAAAGATTCAAACAAGAGGGCATGACATGAGAATTAAGGGACAGACGTTTAGGGGTAACATGAGGGGGAACTTCTTTACTCAGAGAGTGGTGGCTGTGTGAAATGATCTTCCAGCAGAAGTGGTGGAGGCAGGATCGATTTTAACATTTAAAAGTAAAGTGGATAGGTATATGGACAGGAAGTGAATGGAGGGGTATGGTCTGAGTGCAGGTAGATGGGACTAGGAGAAAATAAATAGTCGGCACGGACTGGAAGGGCCAAGAAGGCCTGTTTCCGTGCTGTAATTGTTATATGGTTATATTATCTTAAATCACATACACAAGAATACAGAACTAGAGAGCCAGAGATTCTAGATGAATGTTTGAATAAACACCCCAGCACCGTCAAATTAATATCTTACATTTATAATACTCTTTTAGATAGTGAGATTCCGTCGATGGAATTTTATAGACAAGCATGGGAAAATGAATTAGTTCAACCCATAACAAAAGATATTTGGGATGAAAGTCTACAACATATACATCAATGTTCGTTAAACGTCAGACATTCTTTAATACAATTGAAAGTATTACATATTGCATTATTCTAAAACAAAATTAAATAGAATCTTTCCTAATATCTCTCCTATCTGTGATAAATGTCAATACTCTGAGGCTAATTTAACCCATACCGTTGTAAGTTGCATAAAAATTAAAACATTTTGGTTGGATATTTTAAAAATTATTTCCGTAGTGGTTAATACTCAACTGGAGCCAGATCCTAAATTAATAATATTAGGCATATCAGAACATACGTAAAACTTACAATAAACCAAAGAAATTTCCTTGATTACAGTATAATAATTGGGAAGAAATTAATATTAAAATTTTGGAAAAATCCAGCAACCCCCACAATCAAAATGTGGATTGTGGAAATGTCAGAGACCTTAAATCTGGAAAAAATTAGATTTGTCTTAATTGACAAACCAGAATTATTTACTAGCATATGGTCCCCGTTCATAGATTATCTGAAGGGGTAGAATGGGCCGGAGCAAAAACCTGACTGAAGCTTGAACCCAGGACGATGAATAGTTATGTTCTCTGACCTACGGACTTATCTCCTAAATTGTATTATGGATAGTTTATTCTATCTTTCTAATTTTCTTTTTTTTCTCTCTTTATTTTTTCTATCTATTAAAAAAAAAAAATTAGTCAATAATAATATGTAACCGATAAATGAAGACCCCAGCTACATTGGTAGGGGGTCCCTGGATCCCGGGATATTTAATATGTAACCATTTAACAAAGTTTGTAGTGGTTTGGACTATGATATGTACATGCCTCTGATAAAAATTTAACTTTGAAAAATAAATAAATAAAAACCCAACAGATTTGTCCAACTTCAGTCTGAAGAAGGGTCTCAACCAGAAACGTCACCTCTTCCTTCGCTCCATAGATGCTGCCTCACCCGCCGAGTTTCTCCAGCATTTTTGTCCACCTTCGATTTTTCCGGCACCTGTAGTTCTTTCTTAAACATTTATACCAAGCAAATTAACCTACACACCTGTATGTCATTGGAGTATGGGAAGAGACCGGAGATCCTGGCAAAAACCCACACAGGTCACAGGGAGAACGTACAAACTCCATACAGCCAAATACCCGCAGTCAGGATCAGTCAGTCAGGACTGACATATGATGAAAGAATGGGTCGACCGGGCTTGTATTCACTGAAATTTAGAACGATGAGAGGGGGTCTTATAGATACATATAAAACTCTTAAAGGATTGGACGGGCTAAATGTAGTAAATATGTTCCACATGTTGGGGGGAAACAATGGGTCACAGTTTAAGAATAAGGGGGTAGGCCATTTAGGACTGAGATAAGGAAGAACTTTTTCACCCAGAGAGTTGTGAATCTGTTGAATTTTCTGCCACATAAGGCAGCGGAGGCCAATTCACTGAATGATTTTTGGGCTAAAGGAATCGAGGGCCGTGTTAGTTCTTTGGGCTAAACGAAGCAAGGGATCGTTAATTATCGTGTTGCACAGGGAGCCAAATGCAACGGAACTTCGTTTGGAACTGCATATATCGGTGTATTTCTAAATGACAATAAAGTTTGTTTGACTTTGACATGGAGAGAAAGCAGGAAAGTGGTACTGATTTTAAACGATCAGCCATGATCATATTGATTGGCAGTGCAAGCTCAAAGGGCCAAATTACATACCTGTACATATTGCTACGTTTCTATGATCGAATCTGGATCTCTTGCAATGCAAGGCAGCAATTCTATCGCTGTGCCACCTAAGTAAACTGAATTGAAAAATAACCAGGAAACATTAGGAAATTTAATACCAAGAATTGTCACTCAGTCACTGTGTAGATGAGATTCAGGGTTTTGCTGAGTCATTTGGATCATAAGACGAAATACATGATATCTGATCCATGTTCATACAATCAAGATCAGACAATGTGGAAGGAACCACTCCTTTCCTGATGGCCTAATCATTTGCAGAATGGGGAAAGTGGGTCAAAGATTTGTTCAATAACAATTACTACCTCCAGCATACCACGTCCTCCAAGAATCCCAAGCCAAGAGCACATTTGTATTTTTAATTGAATTAAGAGAATGGCATGTCTATAAAGGAGAAAACAGACAAGAATAGAGCAAGCTCTTTGGGACCATATCTACAGTACAGTAGTTTAGTTTATTGTTACATGTCCCGAGGTACAATGAAAGGCTTTTTGTTGCGTGCTATCCAGTCAACAGAAAGACAATACATGATTCCCATCGAGCCATTTACAGTGTATAGATACATGATGAGGGAATAATGTTTAGTGCAAGGTAAATCCAGCAAAGTCCAATCAAGGATGGTCCGAGGGTCACCAAAAGGTGGATAGTAGTTGAGGACTGATCTCTGGTTGTGGTAGGACTATTCAGTTGCCTGATAACAGCAATTGAGCCGTTTATAGAGCAATCCATGCAACAGCAGTCTATGATGCAGTTGGGTGAGTTTGAAGAAGACTTGGAACAATTTTAAATATGTTAGTATTAGAAGTTTGAAAACATTGAGATAGAAGGCGAGGTCAGGAGTAAATCAGTTTACAATTTCAATGGAATTTTACACCAAGTGCAAACTGCAAAGGATCAAAGTTTCTTTTAACACATCTGTTTATTATGGTTCAACATATAACACTGTGCATGGCTTCATCACATAACTTTTAAATACAAAAGATAAAAATCTCCCAAAGTGAACAATGCGAGAGCTTCAAAGTTAAACTGACATTTTATGAATCATGATAGTTTAAAAAAAAATCTGTGCTTGACCACTTAGTATGAGACTAAATACTTCACATCAGCTATGATTCTCCACTCTGGAATTCATATGCAGTTCAATGTACCCTGAAATGTTTTCTGATTCCTTTAATATCCAGTATAGATCATCACAATCATTTCAGGCAAACTCCACTGAAAATGTTAGAACTTTCATGCACTAGCTTACTCTCATCTACATCAGTTTTATAATGCACTAGTGGTACCTTTTTTTGCTGAAACAGCAAAGTGTAATCCCATAAAGATACAGTCAACAAATTCAGAAGTATAACCAGCTTTTAAAGTGCAGAAACGCTAACGATTTCACCAGTTGTGTCTAATTTCTGACCCACAACAGGGCCACCCCAACAAAGGGGATTGAAACAGTCCCACCAAGATTGTGAAAGGAAATGTATTCCTCGCTCATATCCTGCTCCTTCCTAGTTGGATATGGTTGGACGTGAGGATACTGATTATATTCTCAAAGTTTAGAACAATGAACCAAATAGAAAATGTAAAAATATAAGTTGTGGCAATAAACTAAAGAATAACTTTTTCCCCACTTCAAATAATGAAATTCCACAATTAATATTCGAGACTGTGCTACAATTGTGTTATGCATGTTTAAAAGAAACAAAAATTGTGCCTTTGTAACTTAAACCACCTGCACTAGTTATTTTGCAGACATATCCACAGTAGTCCTTTTCGGTTTACATAATCCAATGCATATAGCCCGCTGAGTTACTCCAACATTTTGTGTCTACCTCCGTAGCATCTTTCCTATTAATAAGGAGAGTAGGCAATATGCAATCTGCTCCCCCTGCAACATTGGAAGATCGCGACCAAAAGTACAGCTCTATACGCTACTGCACCAAAATAGTGTTTATGTCGACCATGATCATAACTGATCATCAGCAATGTATTCAAAGACACTGGCTTCATCTTTTCTTGTCACTTGTTTACATTGTTTTCCTGCCACCGCTCCGATATGTTTGCTCTGGAAAAATCAAAGAGAATTATTGGCATTCAAATTGTCACAAATCATTTCTATTTACACATAAAACGTACATTTCACTAAAACAGTTCCGTGAACTTTTACAAAATGGAAAAACCTTCAACACATTACAAAATTGTGAAAATGATAACAGTAACATTTATACAAATTTGCAAAGTCTACTCATTCACCTATTATCTGCAAACTTAGTAAATAACTTAATGATCATTCATAGATTCATCGAGGTAACTAGCACAGAAACAGACCCTTTGACCCAACTCATCCATGCTGACCAAGATTCCCAACTATGCTAATCCCACCTGCATGTGGTACACTTTTGGTCACAGGTCCCCAATCTGCAAAGCAACCCTCCTGACCTTAACAATCAAAGCAATTTTGTAACAAACTTGCTATCCCACCAGAGAACCCATGTTATAATCTTCTGGACTAGCTTACCATGTGACCCTTGTCAAAGTTCATGTAGACATTATCTATCACCCTAGTCTCTTGTTTTATTCTCAAAAACACCCCCTCAAATTTATGAGAAACAAATTTATGAGACACAAACAGAGCCATGGTGACTATTCCTTATCATACCCTGCCATTCAAAATGCAAATCAAGCCTGTCCTTCAGAATCCCTTCTAGTAACTATCCACCACTTATGTCAGGTTCATCAACTTGTAGTTCCATGATTTATGCTTACTGCCCATCAGTCATCAGTCATCTCCGGCTAATAAAGAATAAACACTTCTCTCAGCAATCTCATCCCTTCCTTCCCATTACATCCCAGGGTACACCTGGTGAGACTGAGATTTATCCACTTTTATGCGTCTCAAGACCTCCGTGGTAAAGTTGAAATACTTCAGGATATCACTGCTCTCTTCCCTGAACTCACAAGCTTCCATAACCTTCTGGATAGTGAATTCAGACAAGAAGGATTCATTTAAGACTCACCGATCTCCTGAGGCTCTACATGTCGATTACCATGCTGATCCTAAAGGACACCTACTCTCCCTAGTTAACCTTATGCTCAATATATTTATTGCCTTATCTACCAGGGAAATCACATCCCATTTTTGCCCTTTTAATGTTCCTCTTAAATGTTCCCTATATCCCTTGTACTCAAGATACTTGCTTGATCCAAGCTGCATATACCCAAAATATTTATTCTGTGATAATATGCACCTCTTGGTTATAACTTCTAGTGTAACAAACTTAACCAACATTCCTCAGACATGAAATATATAGGATACCTCTTAGTAAACAGGGAAGTATCATTCATGGCAAATTAGATGCTCCATTCTCTATTTGTAGAATTAAACCGTCAAAAATTAAACTTAGCCCAAACAATATATAGATGTAGATTTTCCATCAGGACATGGCCTAAATGCAAGATGCAAATAAACAATTCCTGATCTTAAGATTATTGTCAATCTTTCAAGTGCCTACCCTGGGATATGCTGGTGCAGGGAATTGTGCACTGCCAACTTCTGATTTCCCATTTTTCCTGCTGGAAAATGTATCCAACAAGTGGGGCCAGTTCGGCCTTGAGTCAAGTTCAGCAGTCACAATGAGACAAAAGGGTGGAGGAAGCACTTAAAAAAAAAATGAAAGTTACAGATCCTCTCCAGGTTATGATCACTTGACTAGTGCACAAACAGTTCCTATGAGCAAGGCTGTGGGAAACTAACTGAATGGATTTCATAAGTTCCAGGAGCAGAATTAGGCCATTAGGCCCATCAAGTCCACTCTGCCATTCAATCAGGGCTGATCTATCTTTCCCTCTCAACCCCATTCTCCTGCCTTCTCCCCATAACCCTGATTTGCCAACTGCTGCGGGTTGCAGGCATCTTCTGCCGTGTGAAAACTCAGTTCAGGACAACATCTAAATGGTTGAGTTACACACCCTGACAACTGAGTCCCCACGGTAAGGGTAAGCACCTTTCCAAATCAGAAACCCTGGGTAGACAGGTCCATTCGTGTTGCCTTGAATGCTCGCACTGCTGCCTACAACTCCGGCCTGGCATCCGGGAATACGGACGTCAACAAGGTAATGTCCTACCGACTGCAAAGGGCGGTGAAGGGCGCAAAAAGGAGGTACAGGGACAAGATGGAGTCACAGATGGAGCAGCAGGACACCAGACGCCTGTGGCAGAGGCTACGGACTGTAACCAACTTCCGGAGCAACCCCCCCCTCTCATCCGCAAGTGCCGCCACTTCCATAGCTGATGACCTGAACTCCTTTTACGCTCATTTCGAGATGGGCAACATCACCCCAGGTCTGCCGACTAACGACAATACCGTCAGCGAGCTGGCTAACGAAGCTGAAGGGAGGAATGGGCACACATTCCCGTTGTCCGAGCACAACGTGAGGACGGCTCTTTTCACTGTGAACACGAGCAAAGCTGCAGGCCCAGATGGCATCTCGGGACGAGTACTTAAGTCCTGTGCTACGCAGCTAGCTCCGGTGCTCACTACAATATTCAACCTCTCCCTGGCCAAGTCCGTGGTCCCTGCCTGCTTCAAAAGATCCATCATTGTACCGGTACCTAGAAATGCCTCCCCAGCCTGTCTGAATGACTATCGTCCGGTGGCCCTCACCTCATGAAATGCTTTGAGAGGCTTGTCAAGAAACACATCTGCGCCTTCCTCCCTTGCAACATGGACCCGCTACAATTCGCATACCGTCCGAACAGATCCACGGATGATGTGGTCTCCCAGGTTCTGCACACCGCTCTCTCTCATCTTGACAGCCAGAAGGGGGACTACGTGAGGATGCTGTTCATAGACTTCAGTTCAGCCTTCAACACGATAGTCCCCACCAGACTGGCCGAGAAGCTGCTGGAATTGGGGCTCAACACCCCCCTGTGTGCCTGGCTCCTGGACTTTCTCTCCACCAGGCCCCTGGTGATCAAGATGGGGGGGGAAGTACATCAAAGTCGCTCACCCAGAGCACAGGATCCCCCCAGAGTTGCGTCCTCAACCCCCTATTGTACTCCCTGTACACACATGACTGTGTGGCTAGGTTCAGCTCCAACTCGATAATCAAGTTTGCTGATGACACTGTGGTGGTGGGCCTGATCTCAGACGAGAAGGCCTACCGGGAGGAGGTAGCTGATCTGGCACTCTGGTGTCAGGACAACAGCCTTCTCTAGAATATCAAAAAAACGAAGGAGCTGATCGTGGACTTTAGGAGGGCACATCATCCGAGGACGTACACACCATTGAGGATAAATGGGGATACTGTGGATAGGTTGAGCTGTTTTAAATACCTGGGAGTCCACATCTCTGAGGATATGACATGGACATCACACGCTGCCGCACTGGTGAGTAAGGCAAGGCAGCGCCTTTACCACCTCAGGCAATTGAGGAAATTCAGAGTGTCTCTGAGGATCCTCCAGTGCTTCTACTCAGCGGCTGTGGAAAGCATCTTGTCAGGAAACATCACAATTTGGTTTGGGAACTGCTCTGCCCAGGACAAGAAGGCTCTGCAGAGAGTAGTGCGTTCGGCCGAACGCACTATGGGAACTTCACTCGCCCCCTGCAGGAACTATACATCAGAAGGTGCAACTCCAGAGCCAACAAGATCATGGGAGACCCCTTCCACCCCAGCAATGGACTGTTCCAGCTGCTACGGTCAGGCAAACGCCTCCGTTGCCATGCTGTGAAAATGGAGAGGATGAGAAGGAGCTTCTTCCCAGAGGCCATTAGGACTGTAAACTCCTATCTCACCAGGGACTAACTTTACTGTACCATTCTACTGTTTTTTAAAAATTGCTGTATTTTCATTTATCTTCCCTTCCACAAATATGCAATATGTGAATATGTGATTCTGTTCCATTCTGCTTGTAGTTTTTTGGGGTTTATTGCACAATCCGCGAGCATTGCCACTTTTCATTTCACTGCACATCTCGTATGTGTATGTGACAAATAAACTTGACTTGACTGGTTGGCCTATGCTTTTATATAAACAAATTGCTGGGCGGTCGCATTTCTGACTTTTGACTGTTTGGGTCATCTGTCGGAATGGTTACATGATTGAAAGATGGAGCAGACTTGATGTGCCGAATGGCCTAATTCCACTCCTATATGAATTGAATCCTATATGTAACCTTGGGAGGACCTAGAATTAAGTTTATTCAATTGTGCTTCTTTTAAATTTTTGAATGTTTTTTTAATTAATTTAATTTAAAAAAGAATTACAGGTCATAAGTGCTTTGAATGTCTGTGTCAGAATTTGCAACCATTGAAGTTGGGGGTTAGCCACACTGGCCATCGCATTCGCTCTGTCAGCACAGACAGACAGTTCTGCTGGGAAAAAGCTCGTCTGGAACTGCACTGATAAACCCCGACATGCCTGGAGCTGAGGAATTTTGTGTTTCGTAACAAATGGTCTGGTTCAAGACCAGACAACCAGTGACCTCAGGCAGCAGGAGGTATGCCCAAAAATGCAAAATATGATGTTATGTTTGTTTAAGAGAATAGACCAAGTAGATTCTGTGGAACTGAACTCATATTGGTGATTATACTCTTAGGCCAGAAGTTAAATGAAAGCATGCACCCTGTTTAAGTCCACCAGTGGAATATCATGTCAAACATGACCATGTATGCCAAATGTGTTCAATATCTAAAAAAAAGTCAAGGCACAAATCTGTCACAATATTGTTGAATTAAGAATACGTGGAAATGGGAAGTGGTTACATACACTAAACCATTTGCTGGAACAAGTAAAAACACAGAAGTAACTTTTAAAAAGGAGAGTAAACATGTCTTGGCTAAACCAGCAGTCAGGTGACAAATGCAAAATGCCTTGGCTTTAAAAATCAAAAAGCAAAATGGAAACGGAAAAATATCAACCTCTCTTGACAATACATAATGCAATATAGCAGAATCTCAGGACATGGCTTAATAATAGATTAATTTGCATCTGTCTTCAATGAAAGGGAAAATCTGCCAATGTAACACAAAAGAGTGAAGTAGTTTAGTTATATTTAATAGGAGTTAAAAGGAAAAGCTCTTGGCAGACATAACACCTACTCTGGATACTTTGCATTTTAAGTTACTACTAGGGGACGAAAGAATGGAAAATACAAAGACTTGTGGCCACAATTTTCCAATTGTCTGCAAACATGGGGGTTGTATTAAAGTGGTGAAGGACAGCAATTGTTACATCCCTGTTTAAAAATTAACTGGGAATTCAAAGCCAATGATCCACTCATTAATGGTGAAGAAACTTTCAGAGACAATAATCTGGGACAAAAGTAATTGCATTTAGAAAATATATTGCTTATAAATGAAAGTCACAATAGATTGGTCAAATAGTGTTTGTCTAGCAATCAACAAATGATTGACAAATAATGGAAAGGGTTAGCATGGTGCACATGGAGTTTTAAAACACATTTAAAAATAATACATGTTTATAAACTTAAAGCCCATATGATGTACAGCCAGTGGCTACTTGGATATGAGAAGTCTAAGGAACAGGAACTAATTAATGGTTCTTGTAGATTTGGAGAAAAATGTGTTGAACTGCTCCTTGGCTACGTGGACCATATTTCTTTTTGATCCAAATTCGTGACCTAGATATATTTCGAGGGAATAATTTCAATGTTTGCAGTTGACACACAAATCAAAAGTGTAGTAAACATTGAGGATGATGTAACAGATTTTAAGAGACCATGCACTGGTGAAGTGGGCAAGCGCAAGGAAGATTAATTTAAATGCAAAGCAAGTGAAATGATTCTTTTTGATAGCAAGTTTAAAGAGAGACGATATGTCTCTCTTTGAGGGGAGGTCGGACAAAGCAGCAGTGAGAACGATCGACCGTTGGCTGCACTTGGTGAGTCTCGAGTGCAGGTTTAAAAAGAGGGCAAACAGACAAGCTCATCAGAGGAAGGAAGGTTAGCAGTGAATGTGGGGATTGGCTGAACCATTAGATTGGAAGATTGGTAAATTGGACAATTAGGCAGTTTAGCATATGATATAAGCAAGACTTGCTCAAGGGGTGCGGCCCTGTCGAGGGATGTGCCCTGTGAGAAAAGTACAGTCTTTGGCTCTGAGTCGTCGGCAAGGAAGCTGAGGGAGGATGCCATATCAAACTCTGGAGAGGGAGAGATGAAAGAAGGAAATGTCAAGCAAGCTGATTCAGTGTGATGCTTGCGGGATGTGGGAGGTCAAGAACACTGCTGGTGCCAATGGCTGCTACAAATATGACAAATGCACCCAGGTACAGCTCCTGAAGGACCATGTTGGGAACTGGAGAAGCAAGTGGATGACCACGGGTTCGTCCGAGATACTGAGTCGTTCCTCGACAAGTCCTACAGTGAGATTGTTACACCTGACGTACTGGAAGAGAGAAGATGGGTGATGGTGAGAAAGGGAGGGAAACATGGAATGCAAAGTTCCCCGGATGTTGTACCTCTCGAGAACAGGTTCACCAACTTAGAAGCTGTCGGGACAGAAGACGTTAAAACACTGAGCGGCGGACTGACTTGCGAAGCAAAATGGGCTGTTGAGCCAAAACCAAAGAGGCCGACGTCAGGCAACACCATAGTAGTTGGAGACTCCATTGTGAGAGGTACGGACAGGGGTTTCTGTGGCAGCAGACGGGATTCGAGGATGGTGTGCTGCCTCCCTGGTGCCAGAGATCCATGATGTCACGGACGGAGTGCAGAAAATCCTCAAGGGGCGAAGGTGAACAGCCGGATGTGGTAGTGCATGTCGGCACAAACAATGTCGGAAAAAAGTGGATGAATATTCTGAAGCGTGACTTTAGAGAGCTCGGAAAAATGCTGAAAAGCAGGACCTCCACGGTGGTTATCTCCGGTTTGCTTCCAGTTCCTCGTGCTGGCGAGAGCAGGAACAGGGAGATACAGGCCCTGAATGTGTGGCTGAGGAACTGGTGCAGGGGGCATGCAATTGGATTCTTAGACCAGTGGGATCTGTTTTGGAGTAAGGGGGAACTGTACAAAAGGGACGGATTGCACCTTAACAGATGGGGGAAACAGCATTCTGGCCGGCAGGTTTGCCACTGCTACACGGGTGATTTTAAACTGAATAAGGGGGGGGCGGGGTGTCAATTGGGATAGTCAAGGATGGAGTTAAAGGGAAAGAGAGTAAAAGGATAGTTAATGACCCCAGAATTAACCGGAAAGAAAGCTCACAAAGCGATAGGAGAGTATGGCCAAGTGTAATAGGGATCGATGTGAAAGGTGAGATGCGTATGGAATTAAAAGTATTGTACATGAATGCGCAAAGTATAAGAGGTAAGGCGGATGAGCTTGAGGCTCAGTTAGAGGTTGGTAGATATGACATTGTGGGGATTACTGAGACGTGGCTGCAGGAGGATCGGGACTGGGAACTTAATATTCAGGGTTATACATCCTATAGAAAGTACAGGCAGGTGGGCAGAGGAGGTTAAATCGGAAATTTCAGTAATGTAGTTGAACAATGGGGACTATGAAGGCATGAGGGAGGAGCTGGCCAAGGTAAACTGTAAAGGGATCCTAGCAGGAATGACGGTGGAACAGCAATGGCAGGAATTTCTGGGCATAATCCGGAAGACATGGGATCATTTCATTCCAAAAAGGAAGAAAGATTCTAAGGGGAGTAGGAGGCAACCGTGGCTGACAAGATAAGTTAGGGATAGAATAAAACTAAAAGAAAAGATGTATAACACAGCAGAGAGTAGCTGGAAGCCGGAGGATTGGGAAACTTTCATAGGACAACAGAAGGAAACAAAACGGGCAATACGGGCTGAAAAGATGAAGTGCGAAGGGAAGCTGGAATATACAGAAGGACAGTAAAAGCTTCTTTAGATATGTTAAGGGAAAAAGAGTAGCAAAGTCAAACGTGGGTCCCTTGAAGGCAGACACGGGTGAAATTATTATGGGTAACAAGGAAATGGCAGAAGAGTTGAACAGGTACTTCGGATCTGTCTTCACTAAGGAAGACACAAACAATCTCCCAGATGTACTGGAGGCCAGAGGATCTAAGTGGGTAGAGGAACTGAAATAAATTTTCATTAGGTGAGAAATAGTATTGGGTAGGCTAATGGGACTGAAGGATGATAAATCCCCTGGGCCTGATGGTCTGCATCCCAGGATCCTCAGGGAGGTGGCTCTAGAAACAGTGGCCGCATTGGTGATTATTTTCCAATGTTCGATCGATTCAGGATCAGTTCCTGTGGAATGGAGGATAGCTAATGTTATCCCACTTTTCAAGAAAGGAGCGAGAGAGAAAACAGGGAATGATAGACCAGTTAGCCTGACTTCGGTGGTGGGAAAGATGCTGGAGTCAGTTATTAAAGAGGTAATAATGGGGCATTTGGATAGCAGTAAAAGGATTAGCCCAAGTCAACATTGATTTATGAAAATCATGCCTGACTAATCTTCTGGAATTTTTTTGAGGATGTGACAAGTAAAATGGGTGAAGGGGAGCCAGTGGATGTAGTGTATCTAGACCTTCAGAAAGCCTTTGATAAAGTCCCGCACGGGAGACTGGTGACTAAAATTAGAGCACGTGGTATTGGGGGTAGGGTGTTGACATGGATAGAAAATTGGTTGGCAGACCGGAAGCAAAGAGTAGGAGTGAACGGGACCTTTTCAGAATGGCAGGCAGTGGCGAGTGGAGTGCCGCCAGGTTCGTGTTGGGGCCGCACCTGTTTACCATATATATTAATGATTTGGAAGAGGGAATTAGGAGCAACACTAGCAAGTTTGCAGATGACACAGAGCTGGGTGGCAGTGCAAATAGACAATAGGTGCAGGAGTAGGCCATTTGGCCCTTCGAGCCAGCAACGCCATTCAATGTGATCATGGCTGATCATCCTCAATCAGTACCCCAAACTATGAAGAGGATGTTAGGAGGTTGCAGGGTTACCTGGACAGGTTGAGTGAGTGGGCAGATGCGTGGAAGATGCAGTATAATATAGATAAATGTGAGGTTATCCACTTTGGCAGCAAAAATAAGGGGGCAGATTATCATCTCAATGGGGTTAGGTTAGGTAAGGGGGAGGTGCAGTGAGACCTGGGTGTCCTTGTACACCGGTCACTGAAAGTTGGCGTGCAGGTACAGCAGGAAGTGAAGAAAGCTAATGGAATGTTGGCCTTCCTAACAAGAGGATTTCAGTATAGGAGTAAAGAGGTTCTTCTGCAGTTGTATAGGGCTCTGGTGAGACGACATCTGGAGTATTGTGTCCAGTTTTGGTCTCCGAATTTGAGGAAGGACATCCTAGTGATTGAGGCAGTGCAACGTAGGTTCACGACATTGATCCCTGGGATGGCGGGACTGTCATATGAGGAAAGATTGAAAAGACTAGGCTTGTATTCACTCGAGTTTAGAAGGATGAGGGGGGATCTTATAGAAACATATAAAATGATAAAAGGACTGGACAGGCTAGATGCAGGAAAAATGTTCCCAATGTTGGGCGAGTCCAGAACCAGGGGCCACAGTCTTAGAATAAAGGGGAAGCCAATTAAGGCTGAGGTGAGAAAAAACCGTTTTCACACAGAGAGTTGTGAATGTGTAGAATTTCCTGCCACAGAGGGCAGTGGAGGCCAAGTCACTGGATAGATTTAAGAGAGAGTTAGATAAAGCTCAAGGGGCTAGTGGAATCAAGGGATAAGGGGAGAAGGCAGGCACGGGTTATTTTTGGGGACGATCAGCCATGATCACAATGAATGACGGTGCTGGCTCGAAGGGCCGAATAGCCTTATCTTGCACCTATTTTCTATGTTTCTATGAAATAAAAGCTTTGATTGCACAGCACTTCCAAGAACGATATTATACATCCAAAAAAGGTGGGAACTCTTCCTTTTAACATAGTGTATCCAAACTTTAATAAGTGAACGAATGCATCATTCAACTCCACTCCCTTCCCCATCAATTACACTGAAGGTAATGCCAGCAAAAGTCACAGTGGTAGGAACATATCCATTTTCATTCCTGAGCCAATGAGGGAGAAAACCTCTGATTTGGAGAAAGTGGAACAGAAGAAAATCACAACTTTACACTTTACTTAAATTTTTACTCTGAATATATACTTACCAGGGTGGACTGGGCATTCCAGGATTTTGGTTTACATTCGGGTGCCACACTATCAAGCTGCTGTGAAATGCAAGTTCACAAATTAATTTATGTATCTTGGCAAAACAAGTTATTATAGAGATTTGATTACCTCAAGATACAAATTCTATCCCGGAACAGTTTATGACAGGTTTATTAAATATATTATACTATTATGGTCATATTTTAAAAGCCTATAAAAGGACCTGTCATGTTAGCAGAATGCAAATGTTTGAGATTGTACAAAATAGAGAGTACCAAGTATTGAAAGCATTGTTTCAGCTTTGGCAGCACTTAATACAGTAAGGGCTGTGGAGGGCAAATATATCAACCATAGAATAATCTACCTGAAAGGCTTGGGTAAAGAGCATTGGAGCAGTGAACTACAATGGGAGTTTCAATGCTAAACATCTCAATAACTGATAGTACTGAGCCAGTTGCAAACACAGGCTGTGCTGCAATTCTCAAGGGTTTTTCAATAATAAAGCATGCTTGAGGAGATGTTCCTAGTATCAAGATACCTGTTTTTAGAAAAACAAAACCCTACAAATAGAAATCCAGGTTATACTTCAGTATTACATTCATTGGAGTTAAATGAAAATCTGTGTCTTTATTTTGATTGTACTGCCTAATTATTCACAGGCTGAAAACAATGGCCAGAAAAAGCCAACCATACACTTGTATATAGAAACAACAATGAGGTAATGGAAGAAATTGCTGGAAATACTCAAGTTAGGCTGCAGCTGCAGGGAAAAATAGATGTAATGTTCAGCTCAAAATCATTAAAGGGCCTGCCCCACTTAGACGATTTTTCAGCGGACTGCTGGCGACTGTCAAGGTCCCGGCAGTCGCCTGAAAAACCGGGAACTGGAACGGCGACTGTCAGAATGGAACACACACACATCGCAAAGGCAGGGAAAATGCTGTCTGAAATTTACATGGTGCAAAACTAAGGTGATGCAGACACACATCACGATGAACAGGAAGATTCAGACAGCTAGCGCAGTGTACGGTAAGTCCTTGAGAGGGGAGGGAAAGGGGGAGAAGAAGTGGGGAGAAAAGGAGTGGAGACACTTTTAAGAAGCCAGACAATTTTTAATAAGCCAGAGATACACAGCTGTGATGTTTGGCGGGCATTTAACATTACCGGTCGGTTATCCTTGGTCCTAAAAACTTGTGCTTACGGTTTTTTTCCCCCAATGAGCCAATGAAAATGCCCAGTCAGCAAAGGGGATTAACTAACACTACCTACGACTACCCATAACTACATGGCGTCCCCACTACAACTGCACCTACAACTACAGGATTTTCTCCACGGCGACCAATATTTGGTCACAGAAAAATTTTCAACTTGTTGAAAAATTTGCGCGGACAATACTGAGGTCGCGACTAGTTCCCAGAATGCGGGAACACCTCGCGACCGTGAAGGAGACTCACCAGAGACCACCAGCGAACATGTGGTGACCATGTGGCGAGCGCAGAGTCTCCTGCACACGCTTAAAATGTCGCCTAAGTGGGACAGGCCCTTAAGTCTAAGCATTAAGTCTCTTCATAGATGCTCCCTGATCTACCAAGTATTTCCAGCATTTTCTGGTTTTATTTCCAGTGTCTGCAGTATTTTATTTTCAATTAGTTAAGGGAGTTGGCAAGAATTGGTAGACAAACCAAACTGATTAGCAAAGCAAAGTCACGTCAGTCAAAAGTAAATATCTCCTGTGCAGGAAGGACCGGCAGATGCTGCTTTACACTGAAGATAGACATAAAATGCTAGAGTAACTCAGTGGGTCAGGAAGCATCTCCGGAGAAAAGGAATAGGTGACGTTTCGGGTCGAAGCCGTTTCTGCAGACTGCGAGTCAGGGAAAAGGGAAACTGGAGGTATGAAAAGCTTCAGGAAAAAATCAGGAGCCGGAACCGATGACCAAAGAAAGGCGGACCCCATAATAGTCCATTGCTGGCTGTGGAAGAGATGATAACGAAGGGATACTTGGATGCGGACAGTGGAACTGGAAAGATAACTAGCATGGGGGAGGGGCAGAGAGAGGAAATATAGCGGTTACTTGAAATTAGAGAAATCAATATTCTTACCGCTGGGTTGTTAGCTGCCGAAGTGAAATATGAGGGTCAACTGATATTATATAGCAGCTGAGAGCTATTTGCCTTTGAAGACCAGGGATCCGACATTCAAATGACGCCAATAGAGGATGGAAGAATTTATGCTTCTGTTTGCCCACCAACAGATTATATCACTATCCATAGATGTTAAGCGAGAACAGGTAAAATAATAAATCAAGATAGCAATACCAAACTGCAACATCAAGCAAAAACAAGTACAGCCTTTGTAGATAACACATTGTTTATATCATCAGATGCGTTTGCACAACATTTCAAAAGATGAATAAGGTTTATTAATATCAGCATGGCAATGTTTCACACCAATTGCAAGCTCACATGAAAAAGGAACTGATAGTAGTTGATCATGGCACTAAGAAAATAACTTGAATTAGTATACTTATCCGAGTATAAAGATACAAAAAAAGCTTGAAGTGAGTTGCAATCTGTAATTGTTGTGAAAGAGTGTATGCCAGTAACTAAACCTCCAATTGCTCATAGATGTTTACAGTTTCTAATGGGTCTTTATGATAAGCAGCATTTGTGGTGCAAACATGATGCATGCAAGTTTCGCTTCTTTGGTAGACGAGTCTGACAGAAAATGACAGGTGCATACTGAGAGCTTGTTTCTCAGGCTGAATAATCTGCAAATCGGAGACAGAGTCTGATAAGAAGCAGCCATGTAGGACTAAAATGAGAAGAAAGTTTTGCTGAAGACTGTAATTGTTCACCTTCATGGACTGTGGGTCCTCAGTCTTTGAGCATTAACATGGAGTGTACGGTGACACATCTGGTAGAACTGCTGCTTCACAGCCGCAAAGACCGGGGTTTGATCCAGACCTTGGCTGCTATCTGCGTGGAGTTTCCATGTTCTGTTTGTGACAGCGTGGGTTTCATCCAGGTGCTCTGGTTTCCTCCCGTATCCTGAAGACGTGTGGGTTTGTAGGTTAATTGACCTCTGATAATTGCCCCTGGCACGGAGGGAATGGAGGCGAACCTGAACCAACAGTGTGTAGGGAGGAACTGCAGTTGCTGATTTAACCCAAAGATAGACACTAAATGTTGGAGAACGTGAGTCAACAGGACAGGCGGCATCTCTGGAGTGAAGAAATGGGTGACATTTTGGGTCGAGACCCTTCTTCAGACTGAGAATCAGGGGAGGGGGAGTATAGAGATATGGAAGGGTCAGGTATGAAAATGACAGATCAAAGCAGATGCTGATAGGGAATTGTAGAATGGTTCATGTCAGCTGAGGGGAAAGTGACAACGCACCATACAATTAGTAATATTTAATCAGGAGGACAGAAGAACTAGCTGGAGAAATAGGATGGGGGAGTGACAGAGAGAGAGAGAAACAGAGAGGGGGAATGCAAGGGGAGGTTACTTGAAGCCCGGGGAGCCGTTGGTGAGAGAGGGTGGAGTTACCTGCGCCGTAGGTATAAATCTAGCGCGGGGCTTGCTTTTCACAGAGGCCCGGGGAGCCGTTGGTGACAGAGGGTGGAGTTAACTGCGCTGTGAGTATAAACCAACATCTGCAACATTTCATCTTCCAGAGAGGGAATCTGGTGAAGCCTCTGATTGGTTGAAGAGGACCAGAGGAAGCAGCTGATTGGGTGCAACCCGGGGTTTACATTTTTACATTTCTGCCTTCAGGTTTAAGGATTCTGGGAGTTAAGGATTCAGTATTTATTAGTATTTAGTAGTAAAGTTTAAAGGATAAAGTTTTGTGTTTAATAAAAATTTTAAAAAAAATATATATATATATATATATATTTAATACAGAGTAATTTGGGAGTAAGATGTCAGTGAAGATTGGCCCCATGGTTTGCTCAGCCTGCAACATGTGGGAGATCAGGGATATGGTCGGTGTCCCTGGTGACTACATTTGCAGGAAGTGTGTCCAGCTGCAGCTCCTGGCAGACCGCATTGAACGATTGGAGCTGCGGCTGGATTCATACTGGAGCATCCACGATGCGGAGAAAGTCGTGGATAGCACATACAGTGAGTTGGTCACACCACAGGTAAAAGGTAAGAGGACAGAAAGGGAGCGGCCAATAGCCAGCAAAGCAGGAGGCAGGTAGTGCAGGAGTCCCCTGCGGTCATCTCCCTCCTAAACAGGTATACCATTTTGGATATTGTTGAGGGAGATGGCTCATCAGGGGAATGCAGCAGCAGCCACATTCATGGCACCATGGGTGGCTCTGCAGCACATGAGGGGAGGAAAAAAGAGGGGTAGGGCAATAGTAATAGGGGATTCAATTGTCAGGGGAATAGATAGGCGTTTCTGCGGCCGCAAACGAGACTCCAGGATGGTATGTTGCCTCCCTGGTGCAAGGGTCAGGGATGTCACTGAACGGCTGCAGAACATTCTGGAGGGGGAGGGCGAACAGCCAGTTGTCGTGGTGCATATTGGCAACAACGACATAGGTAAAAAAAGGAATGAGGTCCTATAAGGTGAATTTAGGGAGCTAGGAGATAAACTTAAAAGTAGGACCTCAAAGGTAATAATCTCTGGATTATTACCAGTACCACGGGCCAGTCAGAGTATAAATAGGAGGATATTGCAGATGAATACGTGGCTTGAAAAATGGTGCAAGGGGGAGGGATTCAAATTGTTAGGGCACTGGAACCATTTCTGGGGGAGGTGGGACCAGTACAAACAGGACAGTCTGCACCTGGGCTGGAATGGAAACAATGTCCTTGGGGGAGGGTTTGCTAGTGCTGTCGGGGAGCATTTAAACTAATGTGGCAGGGTGATGGGTACAAGAGCAGAGAGGCAGGTGGGTGTAAAACGAGGGTAGAAGCAATAGGGAGCAAGGTGAAAAGTAAAAGTGGCAGGCAGACAAAACCAGGGCAAAAATCAAAAAGGGCCACTTCTCAACATAATTGTATAAGGGGTAAGAGCATTGTAAAAACAAGCCTGAAGGCTTTGTGTCTCAACGCAAGGAGTAGTCGCAATAAAGATGAGTTGAACGTGCAGATAGCTATTAATGATTATGATATAGTTGGGATCACGGAGACATGGCTCCAGGGTGACCAAGGCTGGGAGCTGAACATCCAGGGATATTTAATATTCATGAGGGATAGAGAGAAAGGAAAAGGAGGTGGGGTAATGTTGCTGGTTAGAGAGGAGATTAACGCAATGGAAAGGAAGGACATTAGCTTGGAGGATGTGGAATCGGTATGGGTAGAGCTGCAAAACACTAAGGGGCAGAAAACTCTGGTGGGTGTTGTGTACAGGCCACCTAACAGTAGTAGTGAAGTTGGGGATGGTATCAAACAAGAAATTAGAAATGTGTGTGACAAAGACAAAACAGTTATAATGGGCGACTTCAATCTACATATAGATTGGGTGAATCAAATTGGCAGGGGCGCTGAGGAAGAGGATTTTTTGGAATGTATGCGGGATAGTTATCTAAATCAACATGCAGAGGAACCAACGAGAGAGCAGGCTATTTTAGACGGGGTATTGAGTAATGAGGAAGGGTTAGTTAGCAGTCTTGTTGTGCGTGCCCCCCTGGGCAAGAGTGACCATAATATGGTCGAGTTCTTCATTAGGATGGAGAGTGACATTGTTAATTCAGAAACAATGGTTCTGAACTTAAAGAAAGGTAACTTTGAGGGTATGAGACGTGAATTGGCCAAGATTGACTGGCAATCAATTCTAAAAGGGTTGACGCTGGATATGCAATGGAAGACATTTAAAGACTGCATGGATGAACTACAAAAATTGGTCATCCCAGTTTGGCAAAAGAATAATCAGGGTAGGTAGTGCATCTGTGGATAACAAGGGAAATCAGGGATAGCATCAAAGCAAAGGATGATGTGTACAAAGTAGCCAGAAAAAGCAGCATACCAGAAGACTGGGAGAAATTCAGAGACCAGCAGAGGAGGACAAAGGGTTCAATTAGGAAAGGAAAAATAGATTATGAAAGAAAACTGGCAGGGAACATAAACTGACTGCAAAAGTTTTTATAGATATGTAAAGAGAAAGAGATTAGTTAAAACAAATGTAGGTCCCTTGCAGTCAGAAACAGGTGAGTTGATCATGGGGAACAAGGATATGGCAGACCAATTGAATAACTACTTTGGTTCCGTCTTCACTAAGGAAGACATAAATAATCTGCCGGAAATAGCAGGGGACCGCGGGTCAAAGGAGGAATTGAGTGAAATCCAGGTTAGTCGGGAAGTGGTGTTGGGTAAATCGAATGGATTAAAGGCCGATAAATCCCCAGGGCCAGATAGGCTGCATCCCAGAGTACTCAAGGAAGTAGCTCCGGAAACAGTGGATGCATTAGTGATAATCTTTCAGAACTCTTTAGATTCTGGAGTAGTTCCAGAGGATTGGTGGGTAGCAAACGTAACCCCTCTTTTTAGAAGGGAGGGAGAGAGATAACGGGGAATTACAGACCAGTTAGTCTAACATCGGTAGTGGGGAAACTGCTAGAGTCAGTTATTAAAGATGGGATAGCAGCACATTTGGAAAGTGGTGAAATCATTGGACAAAGTCAGCATGGATTTACGAAAGGTAAATCATGTCTGACGAATCTTGTGGAATTTTTCGAGGATGTAACTAGTAGCGTGGATAGGGGAGAACCAGTGGATGTGGTGCATCTGGACTTCCAGAAGGCTTTCGACAAGGTCCCACATAAGAGATTAGTATACAAACTTAAAGCATACGGCATTGGGGGTTCAGTGTTGATGTGGATAGAGAACTGGCTGGCAGACAGGAAGCAGGGAGTAGGAGTAAACAGGTCCTTTTCACAATGGCAGGCAGTGACTAGTGGGGTACTGCAAGGCTCAGTGCTGGGACCCCAGCTATTTACAATATACATTAATGATCTGGATGAGGGAATTGAAGGCAATATCTCCAAGTTTGCGGATGACACTAAGCTGGTGGGCAGTGTTAGCTGTGAAGAGGATGCTAGGAGACTGCAAGGTGACTTGGATAGGCTGGGTGCGTGGGCAAATGTTTGGCAGATGCAGTATAATGTGGATAAATGTGAGGTTATCCACTTTGGTGGCAAAAGCAGGAAAGCAGACTATTATCTAAATGGTGACCGATTAGGAAAAGGGGAGATGCAGCGCGACCTGGGTGTCATGGTACACCAGTCATTGAAAGTAGACATGCAGGTGCAGCAGGCAGTGAAGAAAGCGAATGGTATGTTAGCTTTCATAGCAAAAGGATTTGAGTATAGGAGCAGGGAGGTTCTACTTCAGTTGTATAGGGTCTTGGTGAGACCACACCTGGAGTATTGCTTACAGTTCTGGTCTCCAAATCTGAGGAAGGACATTATTGCCATAGAGGGAGTGCAGAGAAGGTTCACCAGATTGATTCCTGGGATGTCAGGACTGTCTTATGAACAAAGACTGCATAGACTTGGTTTATACTCTCTAGAATTTAGGAGATTGAGAGGTTTCTTATAGAAACTTACAAAATTCTTAAGGGGTTGGACAGGCTAGATGCAGGAAGATTGTTCCCGATGTTGGGGAGGTCCAGGACAAGGGGTGACAGTTTAAGGATAAGGGGGAAATCCTTTAGGACCGAGATGAGAAGGACTTTTTTCACAGAGAGTGGTGGGTCTCTGGAACTCTCTGCCACAGAGGGTAGTTGAGGCCAGTTCATTGGCTATATTTAAGAGGGAGTTAGATGTGGCCCTTGTGGCTAAGGGGATCAGAGGGTATGGAGAGAAGGCAGGTACAGGATACTGAGTTGGATGAGCAGCCATGATCATATTGAATGGTGGTGCAGGCTCGAAGGGCCGAATGGCCTACTCCTGCACCTAATTTCTATGTTTCTAAATAAATCAATATTCATACCGCTGGGTTGTAAGTGGCCCAAGCGAAATATGATGTGACGTTTCTCCAATTTGCGTTGGGGCTCACTCTGACAGTGCAGGAGGCCCAGGCCGGAAAGGTCAGTATGGGAATGGGAGAGGGAGTGTTTAGCTACTGGGACATCAAGTTGGTTTAGGCAGACTGGACAGAGGTGTTCAACGAAACAATCACTCGGCCTGCGCTTGGTCTCGCCGATATATACGAGTCGACACCTGGAACAGTGGTTACAGTAGATGAGGTTGGAGGAGGTCCTTGGACGGAGTCGAGGGAGGAGGTATAGGGACAGGTGTTGCATCTCCTGTGGTTGCAGGGGGAAGTACCTGGGAGGGGGTGGTTTGGATGCAAAGGGATGAGTTAACCAGGTAGTTGGAGGAAATGGTCTCTGCAGAAAGAGGTGGAGATGGGAAACATGGAAATATAGAAAATAGGTGCAGGAGGAGGCCATTCAGCCCTTCGAGGCAGCACCGCCATTCATTGTGATCATCGCTATCAATAACCCGTGCCTGCCTTCTTCTCAAATCCCTTGACTCCACTAGCCCCTAGAGCTCTATCCAACTCTCTCTTCAATCCATCCAGTGATTTTTCCTGCATCTAGCTTGTCCACTCCTTTTATAAATTTATGTTTCTATCAGATTCCCCCTCATCCTTCTAAACACCAGTAAATACAGTCCCGCCATTCCAGGGATCAATCTCGTGAACCTACGCTGCACTGCCTTAATCACAAGGATGTCCTTCCTCAAATTAGGAGACCAAAACTGTCACCTCAACTGTGGTCTCACCAGAGCCCTATACAACTGCAGAAGAACCACTTTACTCCTGTACTGAAATCCTCTTGTTATGAAGGCCAACATTCCATTAGCTTTCTTCACTGCCTGCTGTATCTGCACGCCAACTTTCAGTGACTGGTGTACAAGGACACCCAGGTCTTGCTGTACCTCCCCCTTCCCTAACCTAACCCCATTGAGATAATAATCTTCCCCCTTGTTTTTGCCGCCAAAGTGGATAACCTCACATTTATCTATATTATACTGCATCTGCCCACTCACTCAACCTGTCCAGGTCCCCCTGCAACCTCCTAACATTCTCTTCACAGTTCACACTGCCACCCAGCTTTCTGCTATCCGCAAACTTGCTAGTGTTGCTCCTAATTCCCTCTTCCAAATCATTAATATATATGGTAAACAGTTGCGGCCCCAACACCGAGCCTTGTGGCACTCCACTCGCCACTGCCTGCCATTCTGAAATGGACCCGTTCACTCCTACTCTTTGCTTCCGGTCTGCCAACCAATTTTCTATCCATGTCAACACCCTACCCCCAATACCACGTGCTCTAATTTTAGTCACCAGTCTCCCGTGCGGGACCTTATCAAAGGCTTTTTGAAATTCTAGATACACTACATCCACTGGCACCCCTTCATCCATTTTACTTGTCACTTCCTCAAAAAATTCCAGAAGATTAGTCATGCATGATTTCCGTTTCATAAATCCATGTTGACTTGGACTAATCCTTTTACTGCTATCCAAATGCTCCATTATTATCTCTTTAATAATTGACTCCAGCATCTTTCCCACCACCGAAGTCAGGCTAACTGGTCTGTAATTCCCCATTTTCTCTCTCACTCCTTTCTTGAAAAGTGGGATAACATCAGCTATCCTCCAATCCACAGGAACTGACCCTGAATCTATTGAACATTGGAAAATGATCCCCAATGCATCCACTATTTCTAGAGCCACCTCCCTGAGGACCCTGGGATGCAGACCATCAGGCCCAGGGGATTTATCATCCTTCAGTCCCATTAGCCTACCCAATACTATTTCTCACCTAATGAATATTTCTTTCAGTTCCTCTACCCCCTTAGATCTTCTGTCCTCCAGTACATCTGGGAGATTGTTTGTGTCCTCCTTAGTGAAGACAGATCCGAAGTACCTATTCAACTCCTCCGCCATTTCCTTGTTGCCCATAATTATTTCACCCATGTCTGCCTTCAAGGGACCCACATTTGACTTTGCTACTCTTTTTCCCTTAACATATCTAAAGAAGCTTTTACTGTCCTTCTTGTTTCCCTCTGTTATCCTATGAAAGTTTTCCAATCCTCTGGCTTCTGGCTACTCTTTGCTGTGTTATACATCTTTTCTTTTAGTTTTATTCTATCCCTAACTTTTCTTGTCAGCCACGTTTGCCTCCTACTCCCCTTAGAAGCTTTCTTCCTTTTTGGAATGAAATGATCCTGCGTCTTCCGGATTATGCCCAGAAATTCATGCCATTGCTGTTCCACCGTCATTCCTGCTAGGATCCATTTCCAATGTACTTTGGCCAGCTCCCCTCTCATGCCTTCATAGCCCCCTTTGTTCAACTGCATCACTGCCACTTCCGATTTAACGTTCTCCTTCTCAAATTGCAGATTAAAACTATTCATATTATGATCACTACCTCCAAGCGATTCCTTTACCTCAAGTTCTCTTATCATATCTGGTTCATTGGACAACACTAAATCCAGAATTGCCTTTTCTCTGGTCGGCTCAATAACAATCGGCTCTAAGAATCCATCTCGGAGGCATTCTACAAACTCTCTTTCTTGGGGTCCTAAACCAACCTGATTTTCCCAGTCTACCTGCATATTGAAATCCCCCATCACCACAGTGGCATTACCTTTGTTACATGCCAGTTTTAACTCCTGCTGCAACTTACACCCTACATCCGGGCTACTATTTGGGGGTCTGTAAATAACACCAATTAGTGTCTTCTTGCCTTTACAATTCCTCAACTCAATCCACAGTTACTCCATTTCGTCAGTCCGTATGTCTTCCCTCGCAAGGGGCTGAATTCCATCCCTCACCAGCAGAGCTACCCCCCCTCCTCTGCCCACCTGCCTGTCCTTTAGGTATGTTGCAAAACTTACCTTTAGCGGCGCTGCAGTTCTGGCGCTCCCCGTGTGCGCGGCTTTGGCGCCTTTCAGAGGGGGGCGGGCTTAAAGTTCCGTTTTTCAACAGACCTGGAAAATCGATGAATGTCGGGCGATTTCGTTGCGGAAGAAAAATCGCTCCGACATTTCATCAATGAAGGTATTTTTAAATTACTCTAAATTATTTATTAACTAGAGTAATTTAAAAATCACCTTCAAAAGCCGTGAGAACTGACAACCGGAAGGATTTTCCGTTGGGGAGAAAAAAAGGTAGTTTATTTTTATATTAAAAGTTGGTTTTTCGGGAGGCTTTAATAATATTTTTACGTTGCGAAATGGGGTCCCAAAAAATGTATGAACAAACAGTATTTTTCCTCCCGACTTCACCGCTAACCGCAACGTTCTAATCCACCGCATTCCACTAAAACCCACTCGCTAGTTGATTTAAATGGCCATTAATTTACAGGAATCAAACACTAAATTCCGTCCATTTGGCCCAGAAATTCATGAAAATGAGATTTAAAAATTATGTTATATTGTGGATTATTGTGTGAATGTTATTTGGACACTTAGGCAATTTTAAAAAAGTTTATCTTTTCTTAAGAAATGGATAGATGTTTAGATCTACTCATTGAATTTTGTAATTAGCTACAATTAGATAACTAACTAATTATATGCTTTAATTTCAGGTAATCCAAGTAATATTGTTTCATATTTGTTTCAGAATGCTTCAATCTATAATAACTGAAAATTTCATTGAGTTCTCTTAATTTTTAAGAAAGTTATGGGCTTTTAACTTTTCCAGATCACAGCTTTTGAGTTAAGTCAATTGAAAGGCAATGGGGTGCAAGATGCTAATTTCTGAGTATGAAAATGGCCATAACTTTCTTAATACTGAAGATATGAAAGTAATTTAGGTGTCAAATTAAACTTCTTATTATGCTTTATCTGATGGGATAAATTGCAGACTTGATTTTTTAAATCTCAAAATTTTGTAACATTGCTATGTCCTTTCTATAGGATGTGTAACCCTGAATATTAAGTTCCCAGGCCCGATCCTCCTGCAGCCACGTCTCAGTAATCCCCACGATGTCATATCTACCAACCTCTAACTGAGCCTGAAGCTCATCTACTTTACTCCTTATACTTCGCGCATTCATATACAATACTTTTAATTTCTTACGCATCTCACCTTTCACATTGATCCCTATTACACTTGGCCATACTCTCCTATCCCCTTGTGAGCTTCCTTTCCCGTTAATTCTGGGGTCATTAACCATCCCTTTATCCTCTTTCCCTTTAACTCCATTGTCGACTATCTCATTTGACACCCCACCCCCCATATTCAGTTTAAAATCACCAGTGTAGCAGTGGCAAACCTGCCTGCCAGAATGCTCGTCCCCTTTTGTACAGCTCCCCCTTACTCCAAAACAGACCCCAGTGATCTAAGAATCTAAATCTCTGCCCCCTGCACCAGTTACTCAGCCACACATTCAGGTCCCGTATCTCCCTGTTCCTTCTCTCGCCAGCACGAGGAACTGGAAGCAAACCGGAGATATCAACTCTGGAGGTCCTGCTTTTCAGCAATTTTCCGAGCTCTCTAAAGTCATGCTGCAGAATATTCATCCCCTTCTTTCTGACATCGTTTGTGCCGACATGCACGACCACTTCCGGTTGTTCACCTTCGCCCTTGAGGATTTTCTGCATTTTGTCCGTGACATCTTGGATCCTGGCACCAGGAAGGCAGCACACCATCCTTGAATCCCGTCTGTTGCCGCAGAAATCCCTGTCCGTACCTCTCACAATGGAGTCTCCAACTACAATGGGAAGATGTACTAGTGGTGGGATCCAGTTGGAGGTGGCAAAAATGTTGAAGGATTATGTGCTGTATGCAATGGCTGATGGGGTGAAAGGCGACCTCTGCCGCTGTCTGTTGCAAAATGAATTCCTTCTCATCTCCTTTCTAAAGTCACGTGCTTTTATGCTGAGGCTATGCCCTCTGGTTCTAGACTCTCCCACTAATAATCTTCATATTTTATTACCTGCACTTTTTTGACTATTTGTTTTGGCTATTTGTTCACGAAAGCATTTCTGTAGTTAATGTTGAGCTTAAATTTCCACACTTAAAGCTATTATTTTCTCCCTGGTAGGTTATTTCAAACCCTACTCGTGAACCAAGGTGAAGTTGAAAATGTTACAAAAACATTTAATTCTTCACCTCCAGTTTAACACTATCTTGGATATTTGCTAACACTATTCCAGGATCGTCCAAGAATACAAAGATAACTTGATTTCTATACTTCAATTTGTTGTTTTAAATCCTCACTAACTTGACACCAGAGTATTGCAATTCTCTGCGTGCTCTTCTCAGAGCAGTCCCAATTTCCTAACCCACCCCATTGCAGCCCTTGCATTTTTAAAAATCTGTTCTTTGTAGTTGTAATGCTATAACACTAACATTATATTCTGCACTCTGCTATTTATCTCAAGATCTTAATTGCCATACAATGAACATGGTTGGTTGGTGACATCAATTATCTCCTGAAAAACACTTTACTGGATATATTCAAGGGGCTAGTGTTGCATTACCAAGTCTGTCATATTTGCAATCATCCAGGGCTTGATATGTCATCATGGAGTCCCTTCGGCTCACCAAATGAAAATTGTCAATAATTGGTCATGCATTGAACATTTCAGATTCTTATTTTCTTATACTAATTATCTAGGTGCTGGTTTTCGTTAGAGATCACTTAAATTTCTACGATGGAACTCTCATCAATACACAACCATGAGTCTATTCCAAGTATGTATTCATTTTTATCATTTAGAGTGGATGTGGGTAGAGTGGATATGGGCAGGTACATGGATTGGAAAGATTTAGAGGGATATGGGCCAAATGCCGACAAATGGGACTAATTCACGAATACCTTGTCCATGGTTGGCATGGACGAGTTGGGCCTTAAGGCTTTGTTCTGTGCTTTACATAACTCTATGACTACGACAGGAAAATAAAAAAACATCTGCAGATGCTAGAAATCTTAAAGAAAAATATAAAATTCTGGTTACACTCAGTAGGTCAGGCAATTTATATCTATGGCAATATGAACAATGCTCAGGCCCAATTCCTTTTCTTGGAACTGAGAAAGAGAATCAAATTAGTCCAGTCAGCATGGAAGTTAAGGAGAGGGAAAAGGTGGAGCCAGGTGACTTTCTGTTTGGTGAGAATGGATGTCGTAATGTTGCTGTTAACGAGTAATTAAAAGCGTATTTGCATAAATTATTGCTGGTGGTATGACTCTGGAACACGGCCAACATCCAAAGTATACAATATAAAACAAGAAGCAAGGAAAAACTGAGTTTAAATGATGGCAGGCAAAAATGGCCAGTCCGCATACATACAGGATGAGTGAGCCAGTTACCTAAAGCTCAAGAACTCAATGTCAAATCCTCCAAGCTCCAATGTGCCAAAATGGCAGATGAGATGTTGTCCACCAAGCTTGTCTTGGGCCTTGTTGCAACAAGTTGGGAAGCAACAGACAGAAAGATCAAAGTAGGGGTGCAATGAGTTAAACTGGCAGACAACTGAAAGCTTAGGGACACTCCTGCAGATGGAATACAGGGTGGTTCGCGAAGCTTTTCTAATGGCTGTTACTATAGCAAAGTGAAAACAGCAGGCACATAGTGCACTGCAAGCTCTGACAAATGCAACAATAACAACATAACATAGAGACTTCCATCACAGAATAACTTGCCAATATGATCATGACCAGTTAATGCGAATCAGTGGTATTGAGGAATAATTATTGGCGTAACACCAGGGATAGCTTCATTGTTGTTCTCTGAAACGTTGCAATGGAAGGGACACTGATTTAACAGCTAATCCAGAATCAGCACCACCTTGGTGCGCTCTGGAATCCATCCTGACGTTTGCGCTCGACCCTCTAGAGTGGGACTCAAGGGTGGAGGACCTACTCAACAGAACCAGACCTGACAACAATCACTCTCCAGCATAAAAAATATATTTCCTTTGACTTGCTGGATGAGTAAGCTGACAAGAGCATGTTCGGAAAAACTAGGCATCCGGGATAAATTGCCGAATCCTTTACATAATTTCTGGAGCGCTAGTATGGGTGTCGTGGGCTGAAAGGGCTGGTTTCCAGAGGGCTAGTATGGACATTGTGGGCCAAATGGATTCTTGGGGTGGCAGCTCAGTCACTCAAGCCTGATGTGTCACTCAGGGCTGGTGGGCTGGCAGTTGACTTACGGTTATTCTTTGAAATTCCATTTCAAGCAGGGTGCAAGGCCATCAATTCAGGTGCAGTTTCCTACCACTTCAAGCAGGGTGCAAGGCCACCAAATTCAAGTCCAGTTTCATGCCACCAAGCAGGGTGCAAGGCCACCAAAATCAAGTGCAGTTTCATGTCACTTCAAGCAAGGTGCAAGGCCACCAAATTCATGTTCAGTTTCCTACCACTTCAAGCAGGGTCCAAGTCCACCAAATTCAAGTGCAGTTTCATACCACTTCAAGCAGGGTGAAACCACCATAAAACCACACAAAACACCACAAAACAGCGCATAAACACCATGCTCACAGTTCAGTAGACATTCAGTGTGTTCAGTTGATTCACAGCTCAGACAGAGTCGCGACCTCTCCCTCCCCCATCTTGCAGAGACTGAGCCACACCGACACTTCCGGGTTTTATAAATTCCCCCCCCCCCCCCCCCACCAGAGGGGCATGGCCTTCATGGCATGATTGACAGGAGATAGATTCTCAACATTTTTTTAAACACTAATACTTCTATTTCTCATCGATGGGAAGAATCCTCTGCACCTGATGAGCGGAGGGGGACTGAGTAAGATGGCCAAAAATCACAGCCGTAAGTGGTAGCGTTTTATCTAAGATCAATATACAGTGCAAACAGGAAGTTGTCAAGTTTAGACTTTTAATCATTTGCCATTTCAAACCAACCACCACCACCAACCATTTCCTGTGCTTTATTTCAAACCAACCACTACCACCAACCATTTGCTGTGCTTTATTTCAAGCCAACCACCACCAACCATTTTCTGTGCTTTATTTCAAACTAACCATATTTTCATTTTCATTTTCCACATTAAGGGCACTCAAGGTCAGTAAAACCACACTCAGTTTAGTAGACATGTGTTTAGTGTTATTCACAGCTCAGACTGAGAGATGTGACCCTCTCGCTCTCCCATCTTGCAGAGACTGTCTGAGGCACTCAACACTTCCGGGTTTTATAGTCCCTCCGGAAGGGCCGTGGGACTAATCTCAACATTTTTTAAACACTAATAACTCTTATTTTTTATCAATGGGAAATATCCTCTTGTCCTGCGCAACGGAGGGGGGCGCTGAGTAAGATGGCCTAAAATTACAGCCATAATGGGCAGCGTTATTTCTAAAATCAATATACAGAACAACAGGAAGTGGTCAAGAACAGACTTTTAGTAATATAGATTTAAAAATTGTAACCATTCACTGCACACAGGAACAAGACTAAACATTGTTAACCCACAGCTTGATTGGCATTTAATTAATTATCATTCCATTAAACTGGATTTGCAACATTGAGTACCAGGAAGCTTGTGCAGGAACCAGGAAGCTTGTGCGGGAACCAGGAAGCTTGTGCGGGAACCAGGAAGCTTGTGCGGGAACCAGGAAGCTTGTGCGGGAACCAGGAAGCTTGTGCGGGAACCAGGAAGCTTGTGCGGGAACCAGGAAGCTCGTGCGGTTACCAGGAAGCTCGTGCAGTTACCAGGAAGTTCATGCAGGGACCAGGAAGCTCATGCAGGGACCAGGAAGCTTTTTGCAGTTCATGGAATATGCAATTATGTGCAGCTCAGCAAATTTTCAATATAGCTGATGTGTGAAATAAAAAGCAGAACATGACACAATGGCTTGGATTTACTAAATTTACTAAGGATTTGCAACGTGTAGCCCATTCTCCTGAAACGGCTGCAGATTTCTTCTGAATTCATGGTGGATTTCCACATGAAAACAGCAGGCATTGTTAATGTGACATTATTTTCTCTGCGGGGTGCAGCTAAATATTTAAACGCTTACCATTGCTGCATGGTTCCCAGCTAACTTTGGTTTATCTGTTGAGATTTCCTTTAGGCAACTGCCCAGTAGAAAGGCCTGCAAAACGTTCAACAATTAGCAAAGTATGAAATAATAGATACTTCAGAAATAACATTTTGATGGTTCATACCAAGAGATTAAATGTTTGGATTTCATGGATACACAGTGGCTTGCAAAAGTTTTCATACCCCTTGAACTGTTCCACATTTTGTCACGTTACAACCACAAACATTGTATTTTATTAGGATTTTATGTGATAGACCAACACAAAGTGGTGCATAATTGTGAAGTGGAAGGAAAATGATACATGGTTTCCAAATTTTATTACAAATAAAAAACTGAAAAGTGTGGCGTGCAAAAGTGTTCAGCCCCCTCGAGTCAATACTTTGTAGAACCACCTTTCGCTGCAATTACAGCTGCAAGTCTTTTGGGGTATGTCTCTACCAGCTTTGCACATCTAGAGACTGAAATTTTTGCCCATTCTTCTTTGCAAAATAGCTCAAGCTCAGTCAGATTGGATGGAGAGCGTCTGTGAACAGCAATTTTCAAGTCTTGCCAGAGATTCTCAATTGGATTTAGGTCTGGACTTTGACTGGGTCATGCTAACAAATGAATATGCTTTGATCTAAACCATTCCATTGTAGCTCTGAAACTCCGCCCCAGTCTCAAGTCTTTTGCAGACTCTAACAGGTTTTCTTCCAAGATTGCCCTGTATTTGGCTCCATCCATCTTCCCATCAACTCTGACCAGCTTCCCTGTCCCTGCTGAAGAAAAGCATCCCCACAGCATGATGCTGCCACCACCATGTTTCACAATGGGATGGTGTGTTCAGGGTGATGTGCAGTGTTAGTTTTCTGCCACACATAGCGTTTTGCATTTAGGCCAAAAACTTCAATTTTGGTCTCATCAGATCAGAGCACCTTCCTCCGCATGTTTGCTGTGTCCCCCACATGGCTTGTAGCAAACTGCAAACGGGACGTCTTATGGCTTTGTTTTAACAATGGCTTTCTTCTTGCCACTCTTCCATAAAGGCCCGATTTGTGGAGTGCACGACTAATAGTTGTCCTGTGGACAGATTCTCCCACCTGAGCTGTGGATCTCTGCAGCTCCTCCAGAGTTACCATGGGCCTCTTGGCTGCTTCTCTGATCAATGCTCTCCTTGCCCGGCCTGTCAGTTTAGGTGGATGGGCATGTCTTGGTAGGTTTGCAGTTGTGCCATACTCTTTCCATTTTCGGATGATGGATTGAACAGTGCTCCGTGAGATGTTCAAAGCTTGGGATATTTTTTTATAACCTAACCCTGCTGTAAACTTCTCCATAACTTTATCCCTGACCTGTCTGGTGTGTTCCTTGGGCTTCATGATGCTGTTTGTTCACTAATGTTCTCTAACAAACCTCTGAGGCCTTCACAGAACAGCTGTATTTATACTGAGATTATATTACACACAAGTGGACTCTATTTACTAATTAGGTGACTTCTGAAGGCAATTGGTTGCACTGGATTTTATTTAGGGGTATCAGAGTAAAGGGGGCTGAATACTTTTGCATGCCACACTTTTCAGTTTTTTATTTGTAAAAACATTTGAAAACCATGTATCATTTTCCTTCCACTTCACAATTATGCACCACTTTGTGTTGGTCTATCACATAAAATCCCAATAAAATACATTTATGTTTGTGGTTGTAACGTGACAAAATGTGGAAAAGTTCAAGGGGTATGAAAACTTTTGCAAGCCACTGTAATTGAAAAAGCACCCCTAAGACCCATCCAGAAAACCAGGCCATTCTACTAATTAATTCCGATTTGAGAAAGAGACAAAAAGGGACAATAAACTGTCCATAACATTTACAGCCACTGAATTCCACATAGATACATAAAGGTCTTAAATTGATTATGAATCATACAACATCCCACCCTTTTACCAGTATTTTTAGTTTCGTGCTGTGCCTTTTGATAAGAGTGTCCCCCTAAAAAAAGGGGCAAGTGACCAAAGATTGCTGGTTCCACCTTGAAAATCCATCTTTCTTAAAGTATATTATAACAAATGGCTGAGGTTTTTGCTCAAATACTTTGACATGCTCAAACTAGGATAGAAAAGATAATCTAATGGACAGGGAATACCCAAGAATGGAAAATTGACTATAAAGAAATATTAAGGCATTTATAAAGAAAATACAGCTACCTAGAGAATTTTAAATATTTTTTTAAAGAACCTACAAATAAGCTAGAGGAAGCTATAGAGTAAATTATCTACTTCTTAAATTATCAGAATAACATGGTAGTGGTTGATAAAATGAACAGCACTTAGTATGTGATTGAAAAATTACCAACATTCTCAATTTTAATATACTAATGATTTGTAGGGTTGAAGAAGAAAAAAAAAACTTTCCTTAACTCATAGTTTATTTAATGGCCATTCCTTATTGGCCAATGGCCAATATTTATTCGTGGTCGATTTGACTCAGTGAGAAATGGCTTCTTCCTCGATGTTTTGCCCTTGCTCCATCCTCCTTTATAGGTAGTGGGAGTGAACAAGGAAAAACTATCAAAGAGCAAAACCGTTCTCATATTGATTGATTATTAGAAACTAGCCACTAAAATGAAGAACCAAAATTTAAGAGAAGTCCAAATCAGTTGGGCTGAATGGCCTCCCCCACCCGTATTTTTTCACACCACCAACTGGAGCTGCCGTCAACTACTGCCAAAACACCAACATATTTTGGGCAGATGTCAAAATTGATTTAGAGTACCTGGAATACTCCATAGAAATAGAATTCTGTGTCTTGTCAGCAAACTCACGATATGGTGAGAACTCAAAGTTCCAACTTTCCTAGCAGTTATTGTGTTCCTTCAAAGCAGGCACGTGCCATCAGGGTAGGCAAGGTAGGCACTGCCTACCCTGACTAAAATTATAAAATGATAATTATTAAATATAAATAGTAAACGCACGGGAGAATAATGCCTAGCTAGGAGATTGATCTCTTAGGTAGGCATAATTCTCTGTGCCTTTCATGCACAGTACATGTAATTCGGGAAAGTGTGTGCAGCCCACGTGCCGTGGACGCTGCTTCGAGCCGTCAATTTCGAACAGAGCTAAAGGCAGCTGAAATTCTGCCTTTGCAGCATGGACTGTGTACTACGCATGCGCAGCAGCCTAAAGGACAGCGCCACTGGGGGAGATGGGGGGGGGGGGGGGGAAGAGTTCCTTTCACAGCGTGTGGGGAGTCTGGCCAGCAGGAAAGTTGAGGGAGGGCAGGAGTGTTGAGAAGGAGGGGGTCGGGGTCATGCTAGAGCAACCATCTCCAGCTCAAGAGCGGGTCAGCGGATGATGGATAACAGGACAGCGGGCGGTGGAGCTTACTCCATGTGTCAGTGCGAGAAACCTCAATTGGTCCCTTGATCGTGCTGACACAGGAGTGTCCACTGCCCGCTGTCCTGTTATCCACTGACCCGCTCCGCTCTATAATCTTTGCTCTTGAGCAGGTTCCACTCACCGCTCAGACGGAGAGCACTGCTAGAGGTAACGGGCCGGCAGAAGACGCTGAGGTCCGGCGGCCGCTCGCAGCCACCCGAGCTGCTTCCCCCCCCCCCCCCCAGCGGTAAGTGAGTGGGTTGCTGGTGTGATCCCCGACCCCCTCCTTCTCAATGCTCCTTACCTGTGAAAGGAACTCTTCCCCCCAATTGGTCCCTTGAACTAGTATTGTCATTCAATAAGATCCCAACTGATTCAACGGAGATTTGAAGGAGATTTGGAAGCTTTGGGCAAATTGAATTGCTACTTTCTTTTTTTTTTTACGGAGAGGAGAACAATCTGCGCATGCCCGGTTTAAGATTTTCTTTTTTTTAAGCCGACTGACTGCCTACCCTGAGTAATTACTCATAGCACGAGCCTGCTTCAAAGATATGGTATTAAACGGAAAAAATCAAAAATAAAAGGGTCTTCCTATTAATTACTCGACAATAAGACGACAGACGTTAATTTCCTCCATCCACGAGCTTCAAATAATGTCCACACAAATTGTTTTAACAGGTTCTTGACTATTCGTAATGATTCAAACACCTGGGAACAAATGCCCTTTCGAAGGATAAAGCTATTATTCTGCTGCTCTGGATTCCCATTCTCAATGCTTCTCTAAATCTCAAGGCTATACCAACCTGGTGTGTGTAAATCGTGACCCATTGCCATAAATCATGGCTGTCCTGATATTCAAAACTCAGTTTCAGTCCAATTTCTTCTTGTAGTGGTACCTGTAAAAGAATGCTAAAGTTTAGAAATGATTTGCATAGAGTTAAAATTAGACCAAAATAAAATTTTAAACTCCACCTAAACTAAATTTTTCCTGAATTACTAGATTGCCCTAAATCCAGTATTAACTACCATGGAAACACATGTTCAGTTGAACTTTATTGAAATATTCATGGAAAGGTCAGAGGGTGGTTGAGAATGTAAACAAGCAGCTACTAGAAACACAGGATCAAATTGCAAAGGGATATTCTGTAAAGTCTTCACGGAAGTCTGCATTGAGTCCAGAGGGAGTGGAGACCACTTTGTGGGCAGCAAACATTAACCTGGAAGAAGTACAGAATCATTTCTTAGAAAAGTTACCCAAGTAGTCGTAACAGATGGAATTCGGGATGTGGTGCATTCCTCTTGCTATTCACGTTGGGCTTCTGTTTGACTCGGGTTTTCTGAATGCTACAGTAATTCCACTGGTCATACAGCAGATGTTTCCTAATGTGGCAGAGGGATGTTACATTTCCTCAAGAAGCAATTATGAAATCCTTGAATCTTTTCCCTGGGAACCTCGTACATAACAGAGGTTGGAACAGATGTATTTTGCAGGAGTCTGGTTTTAGGCATTGGTACATCATAGACAATAGAGCACAGTTGGCAGTCACGCCTTGCCAGAGAACTTGTTAGTTTTTATGCAAGGTAGACAAGTGCTGGAGAAACTCAGCGGGTGCGACATCATCTATGGAGCAACCTGCCACACCCGCTGAGTTTCTTCAGCACTTTTGCCTACCTTCGTTTTTCCAGCATCTGCAGTTCCTTCTTAAACAGTTTTTATGTAACCTTGGCATTGAGGTTATTCAGAAGGATCACTCAACATCATGTGCTAGAACAAAGTCAGGAGCTTTTCTAGTGTAAGCACTGATAATCAGAGTGCATTGTTCCAAGTTAAAGTGCACCAGAGGATTGTGAGACATTCACTTAGCCCACAGGTGAAGAGTTGCCAAGACAGACAGACGTTAATACTTGATGGCACTGCTCACCTTGGGAAGATGGCAGTCCTCTTATGGTTTACCCTTCCAGAAGTTGCAGCCACCATCTTGTTGCTTGAGGTGACACTCTTCTGCCCATTGTGTTTCCCTGAGGACAGTAATGTCAGTGCCGAAACATCGGTTTTCCCGAGCTATGATTGTGAAGCAGCATCAAGTCTATTGTTGTTGGGGCTGTCCATGAAGCATCTGCTACTCCATATTCAGGAGGAGAATTTACTAGCGTGCGACTCTTTTAACATCGTACATGACCCACTTGACAGAGCATGATCTTGGTCCAGTAGAGGGAAGGTGCAAGACAATTGTAGAACTGGCTCTGCTGCAGGGCATATTTTCACATGCAGGTGGGCACACTTCAACACCTGTCTGCATGTTGGCAATACAATGGGTTCATGATAAGAATGTTTGTGAAGCCTCCACTTTTCTGGTGGTTTACTTCCCCAACTCCAACTATGACTAAATGTGGCAGAATATGAAGGTTGCGATCAGATCTGTTGATCTGAAGAATGCTGGGCCCGTCTGCACCATAATGCTTTGGTTGTTCCGCACGGTTACATAACTTTGTCCTGGTTCCCTCAGGTAGGTACTTTAAGATCCTGCGTGGCTTGCTCCCAGAATGCTCTTCTGCACTGAACTGAGTTGGCCATGTCTGATGATGATATTTAAGTGAGGAAGATGCCAGGCCACAAGGTTTCAGATTGAAACCAGCCTTTACCTTCTCTCACCCAGGAACTTTAGAGTCTATTTATAACTAAACATACACAATTATAATGAAGAAATCCCAGGAAAAATTATTCAGTACCCCTGCCTAGTGAGTGTTTAGTTCTTAAGAAAAGCTCATGTCAAATCCCACTAAAGAAGATTTACACCCCACGTCTCAGAGAAATGGGGCGTAAATCCTCTTTAATAGGATTTGACAAGTGCTTTTCTCACCATAAATTATCAATCCATGTCGCAAGGTTCCTTCCCACTCTGTGGAATCGGTTCATGCTCAAAAAGTCAACAATCCCCCTCTTCCTGCTCAAATAATCATTTTAATACCATCTTCAAATATTTTTTTATTGCTAAAATCCATTACAAGCCCCAGAAGGGATAAATAGGCAGATTGTTTAAAAAAAAGCAATAATAAATAACCAATTGCCCATGAAATTCAAGGCAAATAAACCTCAAACATACACCCTTCTTACATTTTGTTGACAATAGATTTAAATAAATCTCAGACATGGCAGATAGTAAAACCTTTGCTAACTTGGTGTTTATTTTACCATGTTCACGAAAATCAAAAAAAAAAGCAGCGGTTCATTACAGGATGCAGCTGTTTCAAAACGGTAAATAAAAGATTTTAAAAATATTTTCTCAAAGGTTTTACAGATGGTACACATGATTCGTCTCAGAAATGTAACAATCCTTTCAAAAATTTATTTTAAACAAACTAATCGCCATTTGGTAGACATGCGGGAATATTAGGTCATACCGAGTCAACATTTTAAGAAATATTACTTGCCTGTACACTGATTCTCCAACATCTTATTCTGTTAACCTTGAAACTGGCCTCCATGATGTGGTTACTTGGTAACTGAATGCAGCAGTTAATTTCATTATTGCCCACACGAACAGAAGTAGGACAGTTAGGCTCTGGATAATCACAGATGCAGGCTTCGAAATGTTGGTAGCCATAAAACTTCACTTCCTCCATAAGTTCAAGGAACTGAGGAAGAACAATTTAAAAATAAATGGTAAAATTATTAAAAGTGAAATGCTCTTTCAGGTTCTCACCAGTCCAGTAGCTGCCACTGCCAGATGATGGGTGTTAAACAGGGCTGCCAACTCTCACGCATTGAGCATGAGAATCACGCATTTGACAAAATTCTCATGCTCTCACGCTGATGAGAGAAGTTCTCACACTCAAAAAAACATTTAAAAATATATATATAAATAAAAGTCACACTCCTCCACACTCACCAATGAGAATAGTTTTCTGTCGGCGGGTTCCCCGTAAAGAACGAGCAATTTAATTGGCTTAAGCCCATGGCAATGTAGACAAAAATGCTGGAGAAACTCAGTGGGTGAGGCAGCATCCATGTCTTTCAGACTCAAGCATTTCGCCAGCATTTTTGTCAACCACTCTATAGATGCTACCTCACCTGCATTCACATTCCCGTACAGATGGTGGATAGGTGGGACACAGCCGTGGTCCCAGCACCGCCCGAAGTCTCCGCTCACTCCGGGTGTTGTCGCCGCTTCACTGACACACACTCTCCCACACTACCTAACACACACCCTTACACACACACTGGCACACACAAGGTTTAAATGGGCCAAATGTGGATAAATGGGACTAGTTTAGATGGGGCATCTTGATCTACATGGACAAGTTGGGATGAAGGGCCTGTTTCTATGCTGTAAGACTATGACACACTGTAGAAAGGGTGAAATTGCTCTGGAGTGGAACCAGGGGGGATTTATGAACATATTGACAGGGCTGGAATTTTTTTTCACTTTGAAGAAAGATTTGATAACTGGGATTGTATTCTCTGCATCAACAGAGGTGAAGAAGAGATTTAGTTGAGGTGAGTAATATTATGAGAATAGGACCTGTTTCGCTTAACAAAGAGTGTAGGAAGGAACTGCAGATGGTGGTTTAAACTGAAGATAGACACAAAAAGCTGGAATAACTCAGCAGGACAGGCAGCATCTTTGGAGAGAAAGAATAGGTGATGTTTCGGGTCGATACCTTCCGACTGAAGAGGTTGAAAACCAGTCATAAAACACAATGACTGGAGATGTGTGTTATCCAACTAAGGGCAGATATCAGAATCATGTGTTCATCTTTATTGACGTGACACCATAATATATAACAGAAAAAAAAAATTTAATGGGGTGGCACAGCGGTAGAGTTGCTGCCTTGCAGCACCACAAACCCAGATTTGTTCCTGATTACGGGTGCTGTCTGTGCAGTATTTGTGCATTCTCCCTATGACCACATGGTTTTCTCCAGTTTCTCCACATCCGAAAGAAGTGCAGGTTTGTAGGTTAATTGACTTCTGTAAATTGTCCCTGGCGTGTAGGATGCAACTGGTGTATGGTAGATTGGTCAGTGTGGACTTGGTGGGCCGAAGGGCCTGTTTCCATATATGTTTTACATATATGCATATCTTAATTTCATTGAACCATATATGTTTTACATATATGCATATCTTAATTTCATTGAACCATATACAGTTGAATATGTGGCATTATTTTCGTCTGGTTTCTAAGGGTAAGGTTGATTGATTTATTTGTGCAGAACATTGATGGAAGTCTGACTCCTCTTGCCTTGTCTCTATATATATGCATAGCAGCATGAATTATAATCTGATTTCCATACATGAATATACTACGGTCAGTCATGTGCTGTGTCTGTTGATCAGAGCCTGGCTCTACTGTGGAATGTTATTAGGAATGTAATATAGCCTAACCTTATTCATACCTAATCCAATTTGAAGCATAAATGTTGCATTCAAGTGCAAGTTAAGACTCTCAGTATGCATCAGATTGCACAATTTCAAGCTGAAAAATGTAAAAGCTCCCTACCGTGGAAGAGTGGACAGATTTTGCAGAGCCATATACAAAGGTAACAAGAAGTCACAGGACTAATGTAAAGCTTGTTCTTTGCAGCAGAATATTTAAATAGCAACATTATCATAAAGATCCCAAGAGCTTCTTAGCAGTATTGTTGAGCAAATGTTATCACCAAAACACATCTGATAGTAGGGCAGTAATTTGATCAAAGAGGGCATCTACGTGGATCATTAGTAGAAATATAATCTTTGCACTATGCATTGCATCCAATTTGATACCAGGAAAATAATGCAACTTGCTTCATCCAGTGACACATCCCAATATGTACAGCTCTTCCCACACCCTTCAGTGCCAATGCCTTTCCGCCCACATGATCCAGAAAGTGCAAGTTGCTAATGGAGCAGTGCAAGAAACAAGGAACCTGGGATTGTGGTGAGCTGTGGAACTAACAGTGTCTCCTTAATCAATAAACTAATATATTGGATTTCAGTGATTATAAACAGAAATCAACAGGGGAGAACAAATTTAGGCCATCGCATTTAGCATTAAATAAGAAAATAAAGAGAGAACCATAACATTAAAAACAGAAAAGCGAAACGTATCTTTAAAAAAAACCTTACAATCCGAAATTCACAGGATCTCTCATCCTCATCACAGGTTACTCAACAGCAAACATATTGAGAACAACTAACAGTTCATGGCTGATTTTTCCATCAAATTGTGACTAATTGTACCTCTCTTTTCTTTCCAGCCTCCTGGGAAGCTTTCAATTTTCGATATTGGTTCGGAGTAGGTTTAACCCAGTCTCTCTCCAGTTCATATTTAGCCTGATAATGGAACCAATGAAAAGGGTGGTGAGCATAAGTGAGGAGGAAGTAATAAAATTCCTGTTGTTTACTTTTCTGTAATTATTCCAGGAAGGACATGCTGTAAACATTTTGTACAATCGATACTAAGAGCAACATGCTACTAAAAAGCATCATAATCTGATTATACAGTAACTGCGAGTTCGACACTCGCTCCCCCCTCCTCCCTGGTGAAACAAGGACAGGTTTCTCATGATCCTCACTTTTCACCCTACCAGCCTCCGCATCCAACGTGTCTTTCAACATTTCCATCACATTCAACATGATCCCACCATAAATCATCTTCCGGTCTCCATTCCTTTCCACTTTCCTTTGAGAGCACTCTGTCCACGTCTCCTTGGTTTTCTCTTCCATTCGCACCCTATCCACCCCCTTCCCAGGCAACTTCCCCTGCAAACACAGGTGACATACCTTCCCCTACATCTCTCTTACTTTCACAGCACCTCTTCCAACTTTGACTATTGCATGCAAGGGAAGACATGGGGGGGGGGGGTTGATGCAATGCTCCAGATGTGGCTCCCTGGTGCTGGGGCCAGACAGCCAAAGGATCACTGGAGGGGGGGGGGGGGGGGGGGCAGGTGTGATGGAGTGGATGATTACGGTGCACCAAGGTGCCCAAAAGACACAGACAATAGTTTCAGTTTGCTATCAAACATCACGATCTTGCACTCTACTGGAAGGAAATGTTATTATATTGGGAATATTATAAGAAGATTAGGTATATTATTGTCACATGTACCAAGATTTCAGTGACAAGCATTGTTTTGCATGCTATTCAATAGGATCAGATAATGTTATATACGGTGGTGGCCCGTCGTAGACGATGATAGCATGGTTGTGCAGTCTCGTCTTGAGGGATCGAGTGTGGCTCACAATTCCGATGCGGGTGGAACAGTGGGAGCACATGAAGGCTGCTGGGGGGGGGGGGGGGGGGGGGGGGGGGGGAGGGAGGGGATTTAGGATTGCAGCCTTCCTCCTGTTTCCCCTCTTGGCCCTTAAAGTTATGCTCTCCAATCTTGACATTACCACTCTGGGAATAAAATATTCTGACTGTCTACTCCATTTGTGCTTCTCATAACTTTATATACTGGTAGAAATTGAGTAGAGTTAATGGGAATGGGCAGGGAAGGAAAAACAAATAGGATTAAGGTAGGATTAATGTAAGGTGGTGTTAAGTAGTCAGCATGGACTCGATGATGTTTAACCATATCAACGTCAAGCACAACATTCGGCCTCACGCGGCAGCTCTCAGTCCCACTATGACTTCACTCAGAGGCTTCCGCCACTCCAAGACACGGGAGCCTGCGTGATTAACATCGCAGAGCTTATGATCGCTTTCCTGGGGATCAAAGCTCCAACCTGTGAACTTTAACATCATGAATCCCACGGTCTCTGGTTAGAAGAGGCCGACTCGGGAGCTCCATGCCACAGAGAGTTTCAACCTCCCCAGAGTGGGAGTTTCGATCACCACAATGAGGGCTTCGATCGTCGACTGTAAGGGCTTTGGTCGCCCCGACTGTGGATGGTTTGACTGCCCTGACAGTGGGAGAAGAAAGAGGAAGAAGACTGAATTTTATTGCCTTCCATCACAGTGAGGAATGTTGAATTCACTGTGATGGATGTTTTTTGTTAACTTTTATGTGGCTGTGTCTTGTTGCTTTTCACTTAGTATGGCTGTATGGTAACTCAAATTTCACTGTACCTTAATTGGCACATGTGATAATAAACTGACCTTGAAACCTTGATTTGCCATAACTTTTCATCCCAATCAAGACAATTACTGATTATAAGCACTCTATGTCTGTGTGTAACAGTTGTTACGCAGCGAAAAACATCCTTTCATATTATTCAATAAACAAAGCCAATTTCTGTCACTAATGTTTTTTAAAGATTTGTGCAAAAGAGGAAATAAATTTGAATTAAAAGGAACATAATCTATCTATCTATACTATTACTAAAACTCATCTTGACCACTTCCGGTTTGCGATTTTTAAAAAATTTGCGCATAACCAGTCATTGCCCTGTCTCACAGTGCGAGCTGACCAACGAGGTACCCCGAGTGAAAGGCTCGTGTGTGTGTACGAGATTCCAAGTGTATGATCAAGAGTTTAACCGAGTTCCCACGGGTATGACTAAGTTTGCCGTTTACTTGTCATTTCTGCTATGTTCAAAGTTCGTCTCCCGAGTTCCCAAGTTCCTCTACCAAGTTACTCTTGAGCCAACCGTGAATGAAGGTCTGTTTTATTAAGCACCAGTGTTTAAAGAAGACATCTCCATCCTGCAGCTTTGAGAATTCAGCGCGGCCGAATTCTATAAAGATAGAATTCAGCGCGGCCGAATCTATTGCATTTTAAACTTCTCCTTTTCCCAGAGAGATCAGGTCACCGCTTGAGTTGCGCGTGGAAAAAGGCACTTTTCTTCAACTCAATTCGGAACAAGAACAAAGAACCCTCGCTGTTGTCTCCGAGGGTTGGTGGAGATGGGGGTGGGGGTGGGAGGTCATTTTTAAGCTAAACAGGTAGAACGAGCCATATAAGTACGTTTGGTCTCCAGGAGTTCAGCTGGTTCGGTGACAAATATCCATTACAGACAAAAGTCGCGTAACCCTACCTCTCCACATTATTGGCTCACCTGAAAATGGACAAAAGAGAAGCGGTTTCGGAGCTTGTTCGGAAAGGTGTCCGTGGGAAAAGGTGTTACAAACAGTGAAGGTGGTACAATCGGCTTGTCGCGGAACAAACCAGTGCAGTTTCGGGGCACCCAGATCTTGCTCCACCAACACATATATACAACTTTAAGCAATATCCCACTGTGTATCCGAACTCATTCTGCATCTCGTCCTTATCTGGGAAACAAATAGTCATTTTCTGCAGTGAACCGCCCGCGTCCAAGCAGCGAAAGGCTTCAATGTGGTTGGCATTGTGAAGATCTGAAATGAAGCTTTGCATGCTAGATAAAATATAATTTCATGTTCCAATATTTGGAAAGCGATTAGGCAAGATGTGAACGTTATTAGAGCTGCCCGCGTGTCTATTTACTGAAGATGATCATGGAAAAAAAATTCTCATGGAAAAAAAATTCTCACAAAGGGAAATAGAAATAAAGACTTGCTATGTATTACAGCGCCTTTCAGACTCAGGGTGGCCAAAACACCTAAATAACGATACAACCGGTGGTATATGGAGAAAAAAACATGTGGATACACATGTATTAGTATGGAGGCTGTGGGTGGAAACTAAAATGCTACTCGGTAGATTTAAACTATTCCAAATAAAATTATTACTATACTTTACTCTAATACGGAACTAATTAACGCTCACTTCCAGGAGCTGCATGTATCTTTCATCTGTAAATGGTTGGTTAGTGCTTGTAACATGCATGTTTGATATACAAACCATATTTTGAGTTCAGTTCGGCTGTAAACATTTGAGCAAGAACGCTGAAGTACAAGGGTGAAATCCATTGTCCTTTGTTTGTGAGGTTCAATAGAAACGTCATCCTGTCACCCATTCCTTCTCTCCAGAGACGCTGCCTGCCCGTTGAGTTAAAGAGTGCCCACGGTAGACTCATGAGTCACTAAGGTAAACTCAAGGGCCACTACGTTCTTACAACGAGTTTAAATGTTTAAATATTTAACTTGAACAGTAAATTTGACTCGTGGCCAACCACAAACATGTTTGAACTTTTTCAAGTCAACACGTTTCACGGGTACCTGCCGTTAGCACCACGTGTCGCTAAGTTGCGTCCACAAGTTCCGACGTCCCTACTACGTTAATTGTACGTGATTACCACGAGTTAAATTATTTTTAAAACTCGGGGTACCTCGTGCGTCAACTCGTACTATGAGACAGGGGTTTAACTTATATCGCTAGGATTTTCCGCCGCTTTACTCACCGTTCTCCTCTGCTCCAAGTGCACCAAGTTTTGTTCTGATTGGTGAATATTAGAAAAGTTATGAAGGTTTAAAAAAATCGTGAGTACAGCAGATTGGTCTTCTCGTCTGTCATTCACCATGAAGGTAACGCCCCCTTCCGGCACATGCAGAGAATAAATCCCCGGAGGCGGGGCTGAGTCCATGAGCAGCGTGCGAGCAGAGAGCTGCGTGAGCTGTTAAGTTGAACCGGAAGCCTCTGAGTGAAGTCGGAGTGGGACCGAGAGGCACTGCGTGAGGCCGATAGCTGAAGGTGCGGAGTGCGAACTGCGTCTGCTGCGATCAACCCCTTCCCCTTCCGCCCCTCTGACACAACCCCCCCTCCCCGAACGATGTACCAAAGCAAAGTTTATATCATGTGGGCAACAGAATTTATTGGCTGACAGAATACACGATGATGAAAGACCTGAAAAATGTGCTACCTTTTCATACACACGCAGAATGAGATTCATCCGACAATTACAGACAAAGTTGTTTTGCAGGAGTGAAAGTTATGTGAATGTAAAGTTCCATATGATCAGACATTTTATCCACATGATAAAATGCTTTTTCCTGCTTTGTATTTCCCGTCTTGGCAAAATCCACAAAATCTATCTGAAGTTTGTCATTTTCTTGGAAGAAATTGACACCTTCAACATTGCAACAAATAATATTCAATTTCTACCTCTGGTAAAGCCTGTTTTTCCTGTCTCTAAATGTCAAAATTGTCAGACGACATTCAGAGGCAGAAAGAAAATCGGTTTTATCTTTACACCGTGTTATTGAAACTCGTCATCTGGTGCAGAATAGTAAAAACACAAACTCCATAAGGATACATTTAGTGCCAAATACATGTAGGAAACACATTTGATGAGTGAACTGTCCTTTTGTTCAATAGAGCTCATATCCTTATTATGTTCCATTGGCCTGTACACGGCCGGTTCCATTTGCAGCTTGACTATTTATAACATTGCTGTTGATGTTGCAGATTTTTTTCCCCCTTACCTGGCTGTACAACAGGAGGACTCCAGCAGTAATTCCCAATAACATTCTATCTTTCATGGGATCCAAGTAACTGCAAAGAAATGAAATGCATCTCAGCAATTTAATTAGAAGGACCAGTTCAACTGCAAGACAAAACTTCAATACACAATAGAAACTTGGCTCTTTCACTGAAACAAATACATTGTATCTGTATTTCCAAAGCTCTATTTGGAAAAATAAATGCTCCCAAATATGATATTGCAATCCAGCTGCAGCTTGAAAACAGTGCACATCAAATCCAAGTCCTGCTTGTTTCCATTTCTCCCCTTCATATTTTCATCATATGATTTTATTTTCTACTTAGATTCTTTTGGACTTCTCTTCACTCTAAAATATTCACACCACATATTAAATGACTAATTTTATTTAAGTGTTAGGTTAACCACAGATTGACGTTGAAGTGTAGGGCACCTCCCTCATTCCTCAGTCTACCTTGCACCTCTTTTGGAAGGTGCAACTGCATTGTCCAAACAGTTTCCTAGCAACCTTTGGTAGTTTTGTTTTGTAACACCTTGTTTCTGTGCCAAAGAGAATTTTTACAACAAAGGAAAAAAATTAAGAACTATACCTTAAAGTTGAGAGACACCCAAATTATTTTCAATCACTGGAAGAGGAATTGGGCTACACATTACATCAAAGGATGACCAAGGATTCTTTTGAGGCTAAAATCAATGAAACAGCAGGAAGTAATTTAACCCAGGGACCTGTTCTGTAGTTTAATGAAATGGCTGCTGACTAATCACCCAATGCGGATCCATATTCCTTCATGTTCTGAGCAAGGTAAAAATAAAAAAAATCTATAGAATGGAGATGTGAACCAACGCAGAAGCATAGGAATGTGCAGCATGAGAACAGATTTTTGATTTAAACTGATGCCCATTAATGCTGTCACAAATCTTCCTGTCTGCATTGTAATTAAATTTGCGCAAAAACCACTCCCCACAGCGCTACAATTTTTTGCCACCTTACGCACCATTCTCCTCTGTTGCAAGTCAAATAAGTTTTGTTCCGATCGGTGAAATATTACAAGGTTTTGCAAGTCCCCCCCCCCCCCCCCATGTTTTTTTTTTTTTTAAACTGTCTGCTGTGAAAATTCAGATCAATCCTTTTTCATTTCTTCATTTTACTTCCTTAATAACCAATTATCATCACTTCTCCTTTTCAGTTTCCGCTTTAAGTTCCATTTTTGTGTTGTTAGTGAATTACAGCTTCAAATTGGAATAACCAATTGATAAGACATCATTAGGAATTGTTAGCCTTCAATTCCAGGTGCGGGGATCTCCCAGAATGCTGAATTTACTCAGTATATTAATTCAATTTAATTTCAATATTTAAATATCAAATATTTCTCTTTAAATATCAAAATAGATTTATACATTTTGTTTTCCCCGTAAACCAAACTTTATAATAAAGCCAATGAAATAGAATTAGACAATTATCAGAGGAATCAGATTAACTCCTGTGTTTACATCAATTTAAAGCTTATATGAAAGCTTACCTTGAAACTCTCAAAACCACAAGAATGATGGACAACATTTCTTTATTGTAATAATCACCAAGATCCACCTGAATTCATTCCAATAACAACGGAAATGGCATATTTCTCTAAGAACTAGTCTTTAAATGATCCAGCTTTCTCCCCCCTACTCCATTAGTCTGAAGGGTCCTGACCCAAAACATCATCCGTCCATCCCCTCCAAAGATGCTGCTAACCAGCTGAGTTCCACCAGCACTTTGTGTTTTGCTCAAGATTAGAGCATCTGAAGTTTGTGTCATCAGCATAGTGAATATGCTGAATGCCCTCTCCAGTTCAATCATTTCCTTTCAATGGAATAGTGATAAAATAATTATCTGTGGCATACACAAAGTTCAGTAAAGGTGCTCTTACCTTTAATGCCTTGGATAATGAAGGCAAGTAGTCCAAATTACATATTTACCAGCTTTCCTACCTGTGCTGCCAACCTTCAGGGATCCTTAGACTAGTACACCAAGCTCCCTCTGTTCTCAACACTCCTTGGTGCCTCACCATTTGTTGTTTATCCTAACCTTATTAGTTCTCCAAAAGTGAGCATCTCATACTTATCAGGATTAAATTGCATCTGCCATTTCTCTTCCTATCTCAACATCAGAGCACCATCACCATCATCAACAATCCTGATTTTCCCATTGGAATGGACTCCAAGAACCTCACCATCTCAACAATGGAGATGCCCATCACATGAGTGCAAAAATACTTAAGCATTCACATTCCAGTATAATTTGAAGTGAATGCCCTTGACATCCGGGAGCCTGATTAAACTAAAGCTAATGCGCTTCATGAGGAAATATCTCAATGGTTAGAATAATGTGTCACATTAAATATTGGACCATTGAGGTCAATCATTCCAGACATTACCGGAATTCCTGACGGCAATGTCCTCGACCAAAGACCTTGTTCATCAGGGACCTTCCCCCATTGTAGGATCAACAGTGGGCATGATTACATAATGTGCAACCCTTCAGCAAATGAAGCAGGACATGCCAGTGTGCAGCAAGCATCACCACTCTGGCACGAGCTGATAAGTAGGATTGGCACTATACTAATACTAGACAACAATCATTTCCAACGAGACAGTCTAACCATCTACCCTTGATATTCAATAGCCTTGCAACCACCATGTTCTTCGTGATCAATATCCTGGAATCACCATTGAACAGGACCTCAACTGAACCAACTGCACAAGCATTGTCACTGCAAGAGCAGTTTAGAAGCTGGATATCCTGCGGCAAGTAATCCACCTCCTGATACATTCAAGTCTTCCCACCATCTACATGGCAGAAGTCAGGAGTGCTGTAGAATACTTTTCATTTACCTGGATGAGTGCAGCTCCAACAAAAAGCTCATCAAAACAATTTGACAGAGCAGGAGTAAATGGCACCATATCCAAAAACCTAATAATTCACTCTCTCCATCAACAGCACTCTAACTGCAGTGCATACTCTCTGCAAAGTGAACAGGAGTTATTCACTAAAACTACCAATTGTACTTCTCAAACCCTTGATCACTATTCCAAGGAGGACTAGGGCAACAACCTAATAATTCACTCTCTCCACTTACAGCACTCTAACTACAGTGCACACCCCCTACAAAATGAACTGGCGGCATTCACTTAAACTACCGATGGAACCTCCCAAACCCATGATCACTATTCCAAGGAGGACTAATGTAGCAAGTACAGGGGAAAGCCATCAAATGTAGGTTGCCCTCCAAGTCACACACATACTGGCCTGAAAGTATATCACTGTTCCTATATCATTGCAAGTCTCAATCCTGGAACTGTGTGTCCAACAGCACTAGTGGAGTGCTCTCACTAGAGAGCTGCTGTGGTTCAAGTAGTTGGCTCACCATTACCTTCCCAAGAGCAACTCAAAGATCATAATAGCTGGCCTTGCCAGCTTGGTTAAACAGGCGAAGATGTGTGGAGGGATTTCTAGAATTCGAGGCCTTAGCAGCTTAATATCACCAATTTTAGAGCAAGTGATTTTGGCCAGCTCATAGGGGCAGAATAAACAGTATAGACAATAGACAATAGGTGCAGGAGTAGGCCATTCGGCCCTTCAAGCCAGCACCGCCATTCAATGTGATCATGGCTGATCATCCCCAATCAGTAACCCGTCCCTGCCTCCTCCCCATATCCCCTGACTCCGCTGGGAGAAGGTACAAATTCCGTCCAGACAGCCCCCGTAGTCAGGATCGAACCCAGGTCTTTGGCGCTGCAAGGCAGTAGCTATACCGCAGTATCCAAGGGGTATACGGCTGGAGAAGATTACAGAAATATAGCAGCAAATTAATAATGGAATTTGGAAAGAAAGGAAGATTTAAAAGTAAATTGAAAATCAAAAAACTACAAATGTTGGAAATTTGGAACAAAACAGAAACCGTCTTTGACTCAAAATATTAACTCTTTTACTTTCCACAGATACTCCTGACCTGCAGAGTGTTCGAAATATTCGTTTCAACCAAAAGTTGCATAATTAATACGATTAGGAAGCAAAATATTGGTAATTGAACTGGACTTTATGCTTGTTGACATAGGCAGGAGAGTTAATGGCTAGTACATTGAAACAGACTCACAAGAGCGAGTTGGAATAGTCAAGTCTTGATAAGGACTGAAGCAACAGATGAACCATGGCAGGAATTGAATTTAGTGAAGTTACACAGATGGAAATAGAGAGCTTTACTGAAGGTCAAAGATCAGGTTGGGGACAAACATTACAGCAAGATTATTAATAACATGGATAGGTTTCATAAACTTGCCAGTGGACAGATGGTGGGCTGGAAAGAAATAAAGATCACTATTAGCAGACTTAATATTCTTCAGACTAATTGCAGCAGGGGAAAGAAAGCTGTAAAATAAGTGGTAGCGGGAAAAAGCCTGATGAGCGATAGGTGGATGCAGGTGAGGAGGGCTTGATTGGTAAACGGATGACCAAAGACTGGCGATGAAAAGGAGACGAAAGAGTGTCAGTTAAAGAAAGAAGGAGTAAAATGTAAATCTAGAGGAAGGGATGTAGGTGGAAGGGACAGTGGAAGGGGGGGGGGGGGGGGGGGGGGGGAGAGAGAGAAAGAGAGGTGAAATATGGGTGCACACGGGGCTGAAGACACAGGGAAGAAAGAGAGGGACATGGGGTTGTTACCGAAAACTGGAGAATTCATTGTTCATAGCATTGGGCCATAAACTACCCAAGGCAGAATATTAGGTGCTATTCCTCCAGTCTGTATGTGGCCTTAAGGGCCTGTCCCACTTGGGCATCAATTACACAACATCATTTACGCGTCACGACGCACACATGGTGCGCGCATTTCCCGCGCATGGCACGCGGCGCCCCAGTGTTTTGGGATTCACAAAATCTTCATGCCCCACCTGCGTGACGCACAAATGACACCCAAGTGGGACAGGCCCTTTACTCTGGCAATGAACAAGGCCAGGACAGAAAGGTCAACATGAGAATGTGAGATCCAGCAGGTTTTGGTGGAGATGTACATTTGGTAAGGAGGAGGAGATCACAATGACATCTTCTAACGCTGCCTGTGTTAGATATTGAAACTATTGGCGAGAAAAATGGTGTGCCAATTTGAAAGTGCATACTGGCAGAATAATGAGCAAATTGAACTTTGATGCAAATTATAAAAATCCATGCAGTTGTTTTCGACGTTTGCTGCATGATAGACAGTCAGGTTTCTAAAAACCACTCGCTCAGCTAAGATTTGTTAACTCAACACGCATTGGTGCACCAACTCAATACGTTGCTGGTCTAGCTTCAGTCTGGTTTAATAATGTTCACTTCAAACTATAACCTACTGTCTCAGCAAAGAGTGCAGATTGCACCTGGAACAAATTCTGGTTCAGCTCTTCTCTGCTTAGCCCAGCAATTTTCAAAGACACAGGGAAAAGCAGATTTGACTCTGCATTTTATGCCTCAATTACACCACTTTGCCAGCTTGTCACCTCTGATGATAATTAATTGTTCTTTGTGTGACCTGTCGGGAAGTACAGCCAAACCCATGAAGGGACATTGCAGTCGCCCATTCATCCTTCAAGCCTGAATAATGAAACCTTATTATCTTTTAACTGTCAATTATTTAGCTTTTGAAATCCCTTTAAAAATATTGGTGGGAGCTGCACATAAACCTCTAAAATAATGTTAATGCAGGGCATACTATAAATCAGGAAATTAGAGGTGCATGCTTCAAGGAATATGCATAATAAGGACTTTGTATAATTTTAAACCAAATTAGCAGTGAGAAGGTAGAACATGAATTCATCAAGTTTATGAGCAGCATATCAAGAACCAACAGGGGAAGAGACTAATATAGATCCAGTATTTTTTAATGAGAATGGATTAATTTATAGTCTGGGAGTTAAGGGGTCTTTCGGGTAGAGCACTTCTAGTACAATAGGAATTTACATGAATACTGAAAACGATCTGGTTCAAATTTCTGGTTAAGAAATTACTAAAACATAAGGCATGACTTTGCTGTGGAAGATTCAAAAACTAGATTAAAAGCTGAGAAAGTAATTGAACAGATAGTAATAAAGAAATATTACTTGGCAGCACAAAGATAAAAAATAATAAAAGTGGCCGAGCCCTGACTCTAGAAATAAGAGTATTTCAAAGAAAAAGAGTATCATGTTACAAAAAAGTTAGCATGAGGAATAGGAACATCTGAAAATTCTCAAAGAAGGGATATTAATAAAGGAAAGTTGAATACAAAAATAAATACAGTATATTTTTTTGCTAAAAGCTGATATGAATATGCAAGGAGGAAAGGGTTGTCAAAAGTTAAATTGGATACATTACAGGCCAAGACAGGAAAAATATTTAGGGAAATAAGAAAATGGCAAAGATTATTTTGTGTCCAACTTTATGGAAGTTGTGATAGAAACCCCCTGGATATATTGGAGATTTAAAAAAAATACAAACCTTAAATAAATAAGAAAGTGAAACTTTGATTAAACAAAATATTGGAAACATTTTTGAGACTAATAGCCAATAAATTTCTGAGATCCAATGATCTGCAGCCTACGGTTTGAGCAAGGTGGCAGCAGAGATGGAAAAGTGAAAATTCCTTCACAATGTTTAAATGGTAAGCGATTGAAGGTTGCTAGCGTTCAGAAGGATCTAGTTGCCGTTATACAGTGCATTCAGAAAGCATTCAGACCCCTTCACTATTTTCACATTTTGTTACGTTACAGCCTTATTCTAAAATGGATTACATTCTTTTTTTTTAAAATCATCAATCTACACACAACACCCAAAAATAAAAAAAGTGAAAACAGGTTTAGAAATTTTTGCGAAGCAATTAAAAAGAAATAACTAAAATATCACATTTTCATAAGTATTCAGACCCTTTAATCAGTACTTTGTTGAGGCATCTTTGGCAGCGATTACAGTCTCAAGTCTTCTTGGGTATGACGCTACAAGCTCGGCACACCTGTATTTGGGCAATTTCTCCCATTCTTCTCTGCAAATCCTCTCAAGCTCTGTCAGGTTCATTGGGGAGCGTCGATGCACAACTATTTTCTGGTCCCTCCAGATATGTTCGATCGGGTTCAAGTCCAGGCTCTGGCTGGGCCACTCAAGGATATTCACAGACTTGTCACAAAGCCACTCCTGCGTTGTCTTGGCTGTGTGCCTAGGGCTGTTGTCCTGTTGGAAGGTGAACCTCCGTTCCAGTCTGAGAATGCTCTGAAGCAGGTTTTCATCAAGGATCTCTCTGTACTGTGCTCAGTTCATCACTCGCTCGATCCGGACTAGTCTCCCAGTTCCTGCCGCTGAAAAACACAGTATGATGCTGCCACCACCATGCTTCACCGTGATGAGCAGTGCCTGGTTTCCTCCAGACGTGACACTTGGCATTCAGGACAAAGAGTTCAATCTTGGTTTCATCAGACCAGAGAATCTTGTTTCTCATGGGCTGAGAGTCCTTTAGGTGCCTTTTGGCAAACTCCAAGCGGGCTGTCATGTCCCTTTTACTGAGGAGTGGTTTCCGTCTGGCCACTCTACCATAAAGGCCTGATTAGTGGAGGGCTGCCGATATAGTTGTCCTTCTGGAAGGTTCTCCCATCTCGACAGAGGAACTCTGGAGCTCTATCAGAGTGACTAACAGGTCCTTGTCCACCTCCCTGACCAAGACCCTTCTCCCCTGATTGCTCAGTTTGGCTGGGCGGCATTGGGTGATGTTTTGGGTCGAGACCCTTCTTCAGACTGGTTAGGGATAAGGGAAACAAGAGATATAGACGGTGATGTGGAGAGATAAGGAACAATGAATGAAAGATATGCAAAAAAGTAACGATGATAAAGGAAACAGGCCATTGTTAGCTGTTTGTAGGGAGAAAACGAGAAGCTAGTGCGACGGGTGGGGGAGATATATAGAGAAAGATCAAATGCAGACTGGGCGATCTATTCGCAGAACACCTTCACTCAGTCTGCCTGAACCTACCTGATCTCCCGGTTGCTGGAAACTTTCTGTCCTCGGTCTCATCCATTGTCAGAGTGAGGCTAAATGCAAATTGGAGGAACAGCATCTCATATTTCGTTTGGGCAGCTTAATGCCCAGTGGTATGAATATTGATTTCTCTCACTTCAGGTAGTCCCGGCATTCCTATTCTCGTTATCACTCCCCCATCCAAGTCGCACTAGCTTCTCGTTTTCACCCTACAAACTAACAATGGCCTGTTTCTTTTATCATTCTTTTTTGCATATCTTTCATTCGTTGTTCTATATCTTCCACATCACCATCTATATATTTCGTTTCCCTTATCCCAACGCAGCCTGAAGAAGGGTCTTGACCCGAAACATCACCCGTTCCTTCTCTCCAGAGATGCTGCCTGTCCTGCTGAGTTACTTTTTTGGGTCTATCTACAGTTTAAACTGCAGTTCCTCCTTATTTTATGTGATAGCATAAAATAATGAACACTGGCTTCCAACCAAAGCCAACATGAAGTGAATAGAAACAGATAACATACATTATTGCCAAGCAGCTGTTATGAAAACAAAATGTACAGACAGTAAGGAAACTGGATGGTAAAAGCCAAGCAATAGAATCACATCCAAAAAGGTGCATGGGTGTTGATATAGCAATTCTTTCTGAAGAAAATCCCTAAATGATTCAAGTATAATACAAAAACCAGCTGGAAATGAAGAGTTTGCTCACTTCAATCAGCATTGATTTTCCACGAGAAGGACACAAAGAGACAACATACAAAACCCCTTAAAAAAAAGTGACAGCATGTATGGTGACACAACTCTCTTTAAACACCCCCCCCCCCCCCTCCCTCCCTCAGTTTACAGAGCTGATATGCTTGAAACTCAGACTGCTTTAGAACATATGCCAGCAGTGAAATTCCAATCCCAGATAGAACATTCATTCTTTTGCAGGCAATTCACAAGCAAATGCGTTGACAAATTAAATTTGCCTAAGCATTTAGGCACAGCATGAAAAAAAAACTTCAAATACTTAAAAAAATGTAGTTTGAAACTAGTCACACTAACATGATGTGCCTTATCCCCCCTACACTGAACTTGAACAAAACAAACTACCCTGGTAATCTTTAGTAAATATCTTGATATTCTGAAGTTACTTAGCATGAGTCATATTAGAGCAGACCGGCAAAACCTATCCAATTTTTTAATTTAAGACAGGAAGACAGCGAGACCAGAAACTAAACACATGCTGTTCAGAAGATTACTCAGAAAGGAATTTAATAATATAAGAGACATGGGTCGATGATGCTCATGTTCTACATCTTCCCAAGCAATGTCATGGAGGTTCTGCTGTCACATAAAAAAAGCTTAAACCCTTTTTGTCTTTCACATAAATGAGCCACTGTATATAGAGCTTGGTTATAGGATTCAGAATGTAGCAAAACAGAAAAACAACAAAAAAATCTTGCCCAAACTTTAGGGTCCCATTCTCAAAACAGCACCAAAACATATGCATGTTCTGTGCTTCAGATACTACATTATCACATGACTCACAGAAGTGTGGTTAGGCTAACTTGGACACTCCAGTACAATTTTTAAAAAAAACTTATTTTAGTGTCATATTCCCTGCAGATTATCTACAATTCCATGTCCCTCTCCAGACTGACTGGCAGAAGAATAACTTGGACCCAGATATAACTAGTGTGATGATTCACAAATGATATTGCTGACCAATAGAAACAGGCTATTGGGATTTTGGCAGGTTTTCCAGTGGGAAATCAATGGAAGTGCCTGAGGAACGGCATAAATGGCTGTATTCAGGCCATCTGTCATGTCTCCATGTGTCCTGCTGGAACATCACTGCAGATTTCATTCAGTTTAGAGGTGCAGTATGGAAACAGGCCCTTCAACCCACATAGTCTAAACCGACCATTGATCACCCATTCACACTAGTTCTATGTTTCCCCACTTTCTCATCCACCCCCTAAGCAATAGGGGCAATATGACATTGGTCAATTAACCACACGCCTTTGGGATGTGGGAGAAAATCAGAGCACCCGGAGGAAACCCATGTGATCACAGGGAGGGTATGCAAACTCCACACAGACAGCTCCCGAGGTCAGGATTGAACCTGGGTGCCTGGTGCTGTGAGATAGCAGGGCTACCAGCTGTACCACTGTGTTCGCCATCCTGAAGACCTTTGGTGAATTCCCTTGTAATTCTAAGAAAGAAGAAGAAATCAAAAAGCTTTTCCCATGCAAGTAGTTTTTTAAATTATTACATTTGAAAGTACAAACTCATAAAGGCACAGGTTATTAACTATAGAATACAAAGAAGTTACCAAAGTCTTTAAATGTCTAGTTCATTACTATATTTTCTGTTTGCAAGCATTTATAATGTTATACAGTACAACTCAATAAATTAGAAAGCTGGCTGCAACAAGCATTTAGAGTACTTATGTAGTGATGGTCACATTTCTTCCACCCCCACGCGTTCCATTCCTGCCCCATTTCCCCTTACCCAGGCACCAGCCCATACCCCAACTAAACACTTCATTAAATTACAGAAGTCATACTTGGAACAATGGAAGACATACCAATAGGTATTCTGACCCAACCATTTCTTCTTACAAAGTTCTTATTTAAAGTTGTAATGTATTTATGCATATTCATGTATATGTTAATGAGTTGGTGTATATAATCAGGGATTGTTGGGTAATAAAACTCTCTCTCATGATCCAGGCAACCTGTGTGTAAGTTGTTATTCATTCGACCGTCCAGAATATAACAAAATTGGCGACGAGGATGGGATAGAGTTTGTGAACATCCTTCAAATATAGTGCAGGACTGTTTTGCAACATGCTGTATTGTTTAACATTTAAAACAGTAAATACGGAGTTGGGTCGCAGTTGTTTGCAAGCTGGACACGTTAAGCTGCAGATCCTTCTATGCAGGGGACTGTAGTTTAAAACAGCAGCTGTACAAATCAGCGAGAGTTTATCAGGCTATCTCTATGTTGTGTCTACGTGGCAAGATGTCATCCTTGGGATTGCATAACATTTTAGACTGAGTTTTTTTGTCAAGTTCCTCAAGCTGAATAGCCTTTGTACAGCTAAGGTTTAGGTGAATTGTTATACCAGAACAGACAGGAAATCTGGGTTTTTGAACAGACTTTTAAAAAAAAAGATCGACACGATGGCAGTGTCCACGGGCTACATCGGAAACCTTGGCACTTTTGACAAGAGCAGAGAGCCATTCAGCTCCTACATGGAGAGAGCGAACATATTTTTCACGGCAAACAACATAATGGAGATTAGTGGTGAAGGAGAGACAGTGACTGAAACAAATAAGGCATGAAAGCGATTTTGCTCACGGAGATCGGTCCTGAAGTGTACAAGGAGATTCACACTTGTGAATCTCCTTGTGTCCATAAAGGCAAAAGACGTGCCATTCAATGACATTATGAAGAAGTTGGAGAAGCACTTTAACCCAAAGCCTCTGGAAATTGCAGAAAGCTATAAATTCGGCACTAGAAACCAGAAGTAGAATGAGACAATGTTGCCTTGAAAAACTTAACTTTGCACTGTAACTTTGGAACCTTTCTCAGATTCGCACTACACGACAGATTTGTTTGTGGTCTAGTCGATGAACGGATTCAGTCCAAACTCATGAACAGTCCAGATCTTACATTCGAGAAATCATGCAAGATTGCTACCACAATGGAGATGGCATCAAAGAATGCTCACGAGCTTCATCCACCATGGATAGCAGTAGCCGGTTACAGTCACAAGGCAGTGCCTGTGGCCAAACCAAGAGGCACTGAACCAAAAACAAAGTATGGCGGGGAGCCGAGTTCAGCCAGTTGTTATCATTGCAACGGTAATCACTCATCCCAATTTTGTCAGTTCAAAATGGCCAAGTGCTATAACTGCCAGAAGAAAGGCCATAATCGCCTCAGCATGTCGGGCCAAGGACTTTCGTACTAAACTGTTGATAAATGAATAGTTAATCAATATGTGTATTGACACGGCAGCAGATTGTTCGGTCATGAGCAAAGACCTGTACGAAACAAAGTTCCCACACATACCACTGTTTGAGAGTAAGGTCAAGCTGAGAACCTACTCGGGCAAAGTTTTGGAGACATGTGGACAAATGAACTGTAAAGTTCAGCATAATAGTCAGTTAGTAACACTGCCCATCATAGTGGGCAGCTACAGAAATAAACCAACCCTCCTTGGAAAGGATTGGCTGAGTAGAATAGAATTAGATTGGAAGATCATTTACAGCATCAATTTGTCCAAATCACGTCTTGAAAACATCATAAGCAAACACACAAACATTTTTGCTGACAGTTGCACGGGAATAACAGGGTACTCTGCACACATTCAACTTAATCAAGATGTGAAACCTGTGTCTTGTCGACCAAGACATGTACCATATGCACTAAAGCAACAAGTGGAGGAAGAACTCAACAGGTTAGAGCAGAATGGAGTACTCGTGAAGACAGGCCAGAGTAACTGGGCAACGCCAATTGTGGCTGTACCCAAGGCCGACAAAACTGTTCGAGTATGTGGCACAATCAACCAAGCCGTTAATGATGAACAATATCCGTGACCAACCTTGCAAGATCTGTACGCAGATCTTAGCTGAGCAAGAGTCTTCACTAAACTGGATTTATCTCATGCTTACGCCCAAGTCAATGTCGACAATGAAAGTCAGCTGGACTTGACTATCAACACACTTAAGGGCTTGTAGTCATATACAAAGCTGCCCTATGGTGTGAAATCATCCCCAAAAATGTTCCAGTCAGTCATGGTCCAAATGTTACAAGGCATTCCGCACTGTGTGTGCAACCAGCATGACCTACTGATATTCACAGAGGGCATGGTAGAACATCTGGAAATCCTTGAGCAAGTTCTCATATGACTGAACTGCCACAATGTCAAACTGCAACAAAGTAAATGTGCATTTGCGCAGTCAGAAGTGGTTTACCTTGGACTCAAAGTAGACGCCAGCGGACTTCGCCCTGTGAAGGTGAAAGTTGAAGCAATAGTGAATGCTCCAAAACCCAACAATGTGTCAGAGCTACGATCATTCCTTGGGATGGTGCAGTTCTATGCACGATTCCTTCCAGATTTAGCAACTGTGCTAAAGCCACTTCATCATCAGCTACAAAAATATGTGAAATGGACGTGGGGAAAGGAACAGCAATGTGCATATGACATCTACGAGGAAAACTTGACACGTGACAAACTCCTTGTTCACTACAATACAACACGCGAGATGAAACTTGCTTGTGATGCTTCAAGTTATGGTGTAGGGGCAGTGATCTCCCACGTAATGAATGACGGACAGGAAAAGCCTATTGCTTTTGCAACCCGCACCCTATCACCGAGTGAACGCAATTAATCACAGATAGAAAAGGAAGCACACAGCATCGTGTTCGGAATCAAGAAATTCCATCAGTTTCTTCTCGGTAGAGCATTCACCCTAGTGACTGATCACAGGCCACTTCTAGTGATACTTGGTCCCAAGTCAGCTATACCTTCCATGGTGGCATCAAGGATCCAGCGCTGTCCCGGGTGCCCCATGGGAACTCTGACAAGGGAAGTGAGAACTCAATCTAAACACTGCAAGTTGTAGATGAAGACTTTCCAGTGACTGCAACAGAAACAGAGAAAGACACTTTGCTGAAGTGGGTTTATGAACAGACATTGAACGGTTGGACTGAAATCGATAGTGGATTGAACTCTGTTCTGAACTCAGAGCTGAAGCCTTTCCATAATCGACACCATAAATTATCATGTGAGCAGGGATGCATTAAGTGGGGTTATAGAGTGGTTGCACCAGAGTCTTTGAGAAACAAAATTATGAATGAACTTCATGCCGAACATCCTGGCATAGTAAGCATGAAGTCAATTGCCAGAAGTTTTGTGTATTGGCCTGGTATTGACAGTGACACCGAGTCACTGGTGAGCAAATTTAGTGCATGCCAAAATTGCCAGAGTAAAACTCCAAAACCACCAATGCAACACTGGTCATGGCCAATTAGACGTTTTCAGAGAGTTCACGTAGATTTTTGTGAAAAGGGTAATGATCATTTTCTGGTACTAGTAGATAGTCATTCCAAATGGATTGAGGTTAAGCATATAGGGTCAAGCACTACTACTGAGTGTACCATAGATGTGTTGAGATTAATTTCTGAGTGCCGTGGTTTACCGGAAGAACTTGTTTTTGATAATGGGCCTCAGTTTTGTTCAGAATGGTTGAAAGAGTTCATGCAGCGGAATGGTGTAAAACACACACTTGTTCCCCCATACCATCCAGCCTCCAACGGGGTAGCGGAATGGTCTGTTAGAGTTGTCAAAGAAGCTCTCAAAAACAGGTTTTGCAGGGTAGTTCAAAGCTCAGCATGAAACATCGTTTGGCTAGTTTCTTGCTGAAGTACAGAACCACACAACACACAACAGGTTACTCACCTGCAGAACTGTTGATGAAGAGAAGGCTAAGAATACGCCTAAGTCTAGTTCAACTTTTTGGCCTTGAGAGTTGAGCAAAAACAGTTGTCAAAAATGGCATGTTGACTCCCACAAAAAGGAGAGGCACTTCAAGCCAGATGAGCAGGTTCGTGTTCTCAGTCCTCCCAACAAGTCCAGTCGAGACAAATGGGATGTTGGGAAAATAGTGGAAGTGTGCTGAACAAAAAAATACTTAGTTGAAGTTGGATATAGGATCAAAAGTGTTCATGTTGATCAAATGATTCCAGCCAAAAATGAACCAAAAACTGAGCATGAAGTCCTTACCCCTGAGTTTTTATCTGAAAGTGAGTTGGAAGAGACCACTGTGATCGAAACACAAAGTTCAGTTAGTGCAGACAAAGAAACAGATTCCTCTGGTCAAAGTCAGGGTAGTAAAACAGAGCCAAACAAGCCAACAGTTGAGTCAACACCTAAACCTCTTACACCTATTACTGTTAGACGATCAGGCAGTATCCGTAAACCAGTAGTCAGATTAGGTTTGTAAGTTAAATAACTCATTGTACAAGTAAAACAAAAATGTGTAGATATGTAAAATAAATATATTATGTTTATCATTTAAGATTTCATGAATACTGGTCAAGTATATCAAGTATCACAACAACAAAATTATAAATGCGTACTTAGATTTAATACTTTAAAAAAGGAGAGCAGTGTAATGTATTCATTCATATTCATGTATATGTTAATGAGTTGGTGTTGTATATAAGCAAGGAATATTGGGTAATAAAACTCTCTCTCGTGATCCAGGCAACCTGCATGTAAGTTGTTATTCCTTCTGATGTCCCTGAATATAACAAAGTCAAAATTTTGCCTGTTGCGACACAAGAGATTGCAGATGCTGGAATCTTGACCAAAGCACATTTTTTTTCCCACAGACGACATTGAGCAGTTTTTCTTGTGTAAGAAGGAACTGCAGCCATTAATTACTTCCTTTTACACACTGTGCCTTTACAATAAATCCATGGACCTTGTTGTTCTATCGAATTGTCCTGCATATTTGAGTTTGAGTTTTGTTTATTGTCACAGGTACCGAAGTATAGTGAAAATATTTTGTTATGTGCTAACCAGTCAACGGAATGACAATACATGATTACAATGGATTGTTAAAGAAGGAACTGCAGATGCTGGAGAATCGAGGGTACACAAAAGGCTGGAGAAACTCAGCGGGTGCAGCAGCATCTAAGGAGCGAAGGAGATAGGCGACGTTTCGGGTCGAGACCCTTCTTCATTGATTACAATGGAGCCATCCAGAGTGTAAAGGTACATAACGGGAATGACGTTTGAACTGTACTTCAGGATTTGCTCCATATCCACTTTTAAATTTAATCTGCCATTTGTCCTTTGAAATGAAACAGCTTCAATCTTCATTGCTCAAGGATTTCCTGTAAATGTGGCCTTAATGCTCGAGATTCCATGCATCCAATCCGATCACACTATCAGTTTTTCCCACCCTCCCCACCCCATCGTGAAAACATTGCCTCCTGTCACGATTCTGTTCTCACACACTGGGGCCTATTATTTGTTTAGCTGGAGTTTATGTATTAAAAACTGAAGGTCAATTTAAAAAAAAAAAAGTTTTAAAACATTAGAACAATTCCTGAGAACTTTCACTCTGAATTCTGTTGAACCAACCTTGGTTATATCTAGTGCAGAGAAAATAGCTTCCTCCTTCATTCCTTTCCAAGCTGCTTGTCCTCTCCAACACAAACATTGGCCACTTCCACCTCTGCAATGGCATGTCTCCAAAACTGCCTGGATCACCTGTTGTCAAAGCCATCCATTCTCATCTGTAACACATCCACTCTGAAGTCTCAAACCGAAACGTCACTCATTCCTTCTCTCCAGAGGAGCTCCCAGTCCCAAGTTACTCCAGCTTTCTGTGTCTATCTTCTGTTTAAACCAGCATCTGCAATTCCTTCCTGCACATCCATTCTAATGTTCTACCAGACCCCCCCCACCGTCCACAAACCTCAACATATCCAGAATTTCATTTCGGAGTCACGCTAGTGAGTTCGTGAAGACCCCGCCAGCACGCATGTGCGACATATCGTCGCTCGCAGTTGGAGGGGGGGGGGGGGGGGGGGGGGAGGGCGCTCCTCCGCTAGCCCTTCAAAAAGGACTGCTCAGGTAAGAGGAACTAACCTTGAGTTGGTTAGTTCCTGTGGATAGAATTTTTGTTCACAGGTACGATGGAAAGGAGTTCGAAATATACCTCCAGCCGCAGGACTTCCGACAGGAGTCAGCGGCTGCATTCCCTGGAGCTGCCCGCTACTACAGCAGCACCCACTCGTCGGGCCGGGAAAAGGACGCGGAAGTCGGGGAGCCCTACTCAACCAGGACCAGATTCTCCACCACGGCTGTCTATGGAGCCACATAGTGGTAGGAACACCGCACAGGAGCAGGGTAGGCAAGACCCTGACTCCCTACCACTGTCACCTAAACATAGGGACAGTGGGAAAAAGTTGCGTAAACGTGTTCCCCGCTCTGCTGCACGTTCTGTCTCCCCTCCTATACAGGTCACCTGAGGGCAGACCAGGGGAAGAACCGCACAAAAGTCGAAGAGCCCTGCTGCTGCGGCCGGCGTCGACTTACCACCGGAGCAGTCCGCCAGATCGCGGACCGGTGAGGGATCGAGGTCTGAGTCTGGGAGCCCCGCAGGTGCGTCCGGCGCAGACTCATCACCAGGGGAGCCTGCCAGATCGCGGGCCGATGGTAAATCATCTCAGTCACCGCGTTAGCGGCTGGACGTGACCGAACGTCGCCTTTGTCCTGGGGGAAGACGGGTGGCAAGCCCGCGCGGACATCGGTGAACCCCGCTCCGGCGGCTGGAACCGACTCCTCGCCGCTCACGTCTTTCCAGACAGGCGGGCCGCCTCAGTCCGGAAGGCCGCGGACTAGCGGCATATCCGCGCGGGAGTCGCAGAGCCCCGCTGGAGCGGCAGGCAGCAACATCCTGCCTAGGCACCCTAGACATCACCTCAACGAGGTGCGGGCCGATGGCAGAAGCCTCAGTAGTTCAGGAGAACCTGAGGAAGTCGACTTGTTGCCACAGATAGCGGCGACGGTCGCATAGCCCGCATGGAGCGCATGATGGAGCGACTCCTTTGGCAAAATCTCCAGCAGCTGGACCGGATGTCCTCTAGTTCCAGGAGGCATACATCTGGGCCACCCAGCATGTCCCCATCTTCGGTTGGGAGTGCCAGGGGTCAGCAGCTGGCTGACATGGAAGAAGGGTTGGTGCAGGAACATGCAGCACCTGAGAAACCCCAAGAGGAACTTCTTGATGTGGTTTTCAAATTTGCCCAGCCTAAGCACTCAGGACAGCCATTACAGCCCAATCTAGCTGCAAGCATTGACTTCCTTACTACACACCAGCTGCAGGACCAGGTACTAACCGAGGGACTGAACAAATACAAGGCCCCGAACAATTGTGTATCACTGAATGTACCGACAGTCAACATGCCCATCTTGGGGCAACATCAGTCCAGGAACAAGGGCACAGGAACTCAAACTACAAAAGATCCTGAAACTGTTGACGTCGGGAATCACTGCCTTTGCCAGATTGATTGACGGCACGGAGATGACGGAGGAGCAGGAAGATGCTCTTGCGCTATTGTGTAACACACAGTACGAAATTAACGCTTTCCGGAAAATCTCCATCAAGCCTACTCTCAACCCCAAGTTCGCGGGGTTGTGCAAGGGATCTGCGACGCCGCCACCGAGACAGCTGTTCGGTGAGGACCTGCCCAAACAGGTCAAGGACCTGGACGAGGAGGCGAAGTTGATTTGATGAAACCACCTTCCTCCAGCAGGCCGGCATCTCGCAGACAAACACCATATGTAAGACCTCGGGGGCCACCTGAAAGAACATTAAGGACCAACACACCGGCCGCACCCCAACAACAAAAGCCATTTTTAGGGCAGGGCCAACAGCGACCAACGTGGAAGATGCGCCAACCCCACAATCCAGCAACACAATGGAGCGCCAAAACCCAGAACATCAGGCCCCGCCGGTAACCATGGAGGTAAGGGGGTCTGGTACTCATGCGAGTGCTGCATGTTCAACCTCACAAATTGGTGGGAGATTACGTTTATTCTGGGATGCATGGAGCTCAATAACTTTAGACTCATTTATATTACAAAGTATTCAGGGGTATGAAATTGAATTCATAAATGAACAACTTCCCTCGCCTCAACATGTACTAAACCGGAAATTTGCACTTTCCCATAAGGAAATAACGGAAGGACATGAGGAAATTTTGAGGTTACATGCCAAGGGGGTGAAAAAGAAAACGATACACGAACCTCGAGTTCGTATCCAACTTCTTTACCAAAACCAAAAAAGATGCTGGACATTTTGATAGGCCTATGCAGCTGCCAATCAAGGCAAAAGTTGAGTTACAATGGTGGATTGATAATATTCGTGACTCATTCAATCCCATTATTGTACCGAATCCGTCAGTCATGGTACAAACCGACGCAAGCGCCCGAGGCTAGGGAGCTACCGACACTACTTCCAGTTGTGGCGGTAGATGGGATTTACACAAATCTACCCTTCTATTATCACAAGGGATAAACTATTTGGAGATGCTAGGAGTATTTCACCGGCTGCGAGCTTATTGCATGAATTTACATCATAGGCATGTCCGTCTTCAATTAGATAACACCACTGTGGTGGCATATTTAAATCATATGGGTGGAATCAAGTCAATATCTTGTGATGAATTGGCAAACTCAATCTGGCTCTGGTGCATAGGAAGAAATATTTGGATATCAGCTACCTACCTTCCAGGTAAGCTCAATACAGTGGCGGACACCAGGTCACGCGTATTCAATGATAACATTGAGTGGATGTTAAATACCCAAATATTTGGTAAAATTATCGCCAAATTTGGAACACCAGATAGCGACCTTTTTGCGTCCAGAATAAACTATCAGATACCAACATATGTAGGGTTACACAAAAAGCTGGAGAAACTCAGCGGGTGCAGCAGCATCTAAGGAGTGAAGGAGATAGGCGACGTTTCGGGTCGAGACCCTTCTTCAGACTGGTCAGCCCGAAACGTCGCCTATCTCCTTCACTCCTTAGATGCTGCTGCACCCGCTGAGTTTCTCCAGCTTTTTGTGTAACCCTCGATTCTCCAGCATCTGCAGTTCCTTCTTTAACACCAACATATGTATCTTGGCAACCAGATCCTGGGGCAGTAGCGATGGACGCTTTCTCGCTGCACAGGGAGAAATGGTTTTTCTATGCATTTCCTCCATTTTGCCTCATCAGTCGGGTATTGCAGAAAATAAAATCAGATTCTGCAAAAGGCATCTTAATAATACCCGACTGGCCTACACAACCATGGTATCCGGTGGTCCTTGAGATGATTAAAGAACCATGAGCACATATTAACAAGTGCCCGGATTTGGTGACTAACACCACAACAGGCGAATACCATCCGTGCCATGGTCATCTGAAACTGTTGGCTTGCAGGTTCTGAAGAGGCCACTCCTGCAATACGGACTAACGCCAAGGACCATGGACACCATTGCAGCATCGTGCAGAGAATCCACTAGACGACAGTACCTCACCCAAATCAGGAAATGGGAGGCCTACTGCAGACAGATTAACATCACGTATGACTCTGCCACGATTCCCCATGTGTTGGAATTCCTCGCGGGGTTACATCATGATGAGGGCCTCAGCTACAGCGCCATCAACAGTGCCAGGAGCGCACTGTCATCCCACCTTGTATAGGAGTAGGATCTCATCAGCTCGTGTCCAAATTGATGAGGGGTATCTTCAATTCGAACCCTCCCCGACCACAATACAACATCACCTGGGATATAGGGGTAGTATTGACCCTACTCAGGAGTTGGTCGCCTATGATTGGACTACCGCTGGATAAACTCACACTGAAGATGGTGATGTTAATGGCGCTAACCTCGGCTCAACGGGTCCAGACCTTGCAAAAGATCAAATTGGATAACATGGTCTCAACCCCTGAGAGAGTAACTTTCTTCATTGATGAGTTACTTAAGCAGCACAGACCTGGGACTACAGGGCTGCAATTAATATTTCCAGCATTCCCCGTTGATGTGAGGCTCTGCATAGCCACCTACATACGTCACTATATTAAAGTGACACATACCATCAGGAAAATGAAGAAAGGCCTGCTGATTAGCCATAAGAAACCCCATCACAGGGTGACGGTGCAGATGATCTCCAGGTGGCTCAGGGTGGCATTGGATGCAGCAGGTGTTAATACTAATATCTTTAAATCCCATTCTACCAGGGCTGCATCCACATCAGCGGCGAGGACCATGGACATTCCCATGGACCATATCCTCGCAACAGCGGGCTGGGCCAGCGAAGCTACGTTCCAGCGGTTTTATAATAAACCTGTGGCCACTCTCGCTATGTTTGCGGAGACAGTGTTAAGTACTGGTCCCCAAGAAACATTTATCCCCGAGTGAGGGTTTTTTTGATTTGTATTAATAAATACTATATTATTTTTTCAGCTTGTCAAGTCTGAAATACGTTAACATACTCCTTCCATCAGAATTGCGGCAGTGTGCGAGCATGGACGTGATCCAGGGCATGCAATCACAGAGCTTTGAAATCTTCACGAAGTCACTCACGTGAATCCGAAATGAAATAGTAAGATTAAATGAGAACTTACCAGTTTGAAGTTTGATCTTTATTTTATGAGGAGTTGCGATGAGGGATTTTGTGCCCTCCGCCCCCAACCAGCTACTATAAGGTCAACTGGTAAATAGAGTCTCTTCAATCTTACTATATTTAGTTATTGTTGTTTAATCTGTGATTCCACACCGCTGCTTTGAAGAATGTCGCGCATGCGTGCTGGCGGGGTCTTCACGAAATCCCTCATCGCAACTCCTCATAAAATAAAGATCAAACTTCAAACTGGTAAGTTCTCATTTTAATCTTACTATTTTATTGCCTGCATCCAAATTCACATTCACTCGTATTAACCCAACATGTCATTCCTCACCCCGATGACCGTCTTTAAAGCAACATTCAACTAGTTTCGCAGCCTCATCACTTCCCATCATTAATACTTTACAAGCCATAAAAAATATACTCAATTCCTACTCCAGCCTCGTGTACATCTGATTCCCTCCATCACCCCTCAATACTGCCTTCAATTTACTCATTCCCAACCGTCTGGAATTCACTCGGTTTCAGTTTCGTTTATTGTCACGTGCACAGAGCTTTTGTTGATTGCTATCCAGTCGGCAGAAAGTAGGCCCCAAACTTCCGCCTCTTTCTCCACCTTTAATGCACTCTTTCATCACGTTTTTGGACCTTCCTTGTTTTTAATCTTCCTTTGACTTGGTTATAGTCCTCATCCGCTTCTCTGAGCGTTCCTGCATTACAGTGCAGGATGTTGACTACAGTTCTTTTCAAAAACAAAAATGCCAAATAACCAGCTGCTTCACAGCCTCATTCACACAACAGTTTATGGTTGAGTTCCTTGCCCTGGCTTATCTGAAGAAATTTGAAATGTTCTTTGCTAACACAAGATTTTGAAATAAACGGTTCCTTCAATAAACTTGCCAGGTCATCCAATGTTTGACAAATAACGTTAAACAGGATGAAGAGTTGAAAGAATATAATCCACAATACCATTTTAAAGGGAGGAAATGGAAAATGGTTATCGAGTCCAAAACATTTTTAAACGCCATGGGGAATGGACAAAAAGGGACAGAGTAGCCATTCAGATGCCATTACGGGCACAAAGGACAGAATAACTTCCTTCTCTGCATTTTACTTTATCATTATTATTATTATTAACGATTTCAAATAATTGAGGAAGTCCCCAAAAAGAGGAATCATAAACAAACACATTCATGAAAAAAAGCTATTAGTTTATGTTTCCTGCCTCTAGCGTGTCCAAACCCTTAACAATCGTATATGTTTCAATAAGAAATCCTCTCATCCTTCTAAACTCCAGAGCAAGTTTATTTTGGCAGTTTATGCGATAATGTATTAAGTTTAATATATTTAAAAATTGATGCTTTAATGTAACAGGCATATGAACAACTAATTAACAACCGATTACTGGTGGAATTTACCTTGTTTCCCTCATTCACTCCAAAAAGTGGCTGTACGACCCTCCCGTCCACACATTGTTTTCATGCACTACTTTGCAATGTAAAAGGTAATACATCCTCAACCACCTAAAATATCTGTCAACACACCTGAAAACAATGGAACCTGTACAGTTGCCACAGCTCTAAATAATGGTCTCCCTGACCATTTTATTTGGCACAATGACTAATTACAGTATTCACACTTTCATTACCAGCCAACCTTTGATGTAATCCTCTGAGTATTTCCCAGGCACCCAATGACTATGCTAATCTGTAGCTCTGCTAAAGACGTCATTTCCAATGACCTTGCTCTCACCAGATCTTGCCCAGTGAAATGCACAGTTAACTAGCACAAGCATGAAAACCAGTGACACACTTTGATGCAGTCAGTTGACTTTTTTTTTTAAATTGTGCGTCAATATCGTTGGCAAGGCTATCATTTATTGTCCATCCTTAATTGTCGCTGAACCCACTGCTTGGCTGGGCAATCACGTGTAACCCAGACGAGTAGGTCTGACATCATATACAAAAGATTGAACTGACCTTGCAAATCCAATTATGTGAAATATTGTGAGCCATTGCAGGGCCAAGGAAGTGGCGTAACTTACACCATAATTTTATATCTTGCAGAGAGCTGTGCATTTGAAGGGGCCCTCAAGTAAATTGCTGAGTTGGCCAGTTATGGTAGTTTTTCCAAATCCAAAGGAGCTGGGAGGCTGAACAATGTGGAAGCCTCATTTCCACCCCACCACTCCTTCCCCTGAGGATCTGGGCCCTTCAGTAGATCATGCTGAAGGGTATCACTGGCAGATACAGAGATAATTCAGAGTGGTCAGTCACATTGGTATCCCAAGGGAAAAGGGAAGTATCTGGTTCCACTTCTTCTTGGACTAGAAAATAAAATTGATTCTCATTGAGTTCACTTTGTCCACTGGTGCAAATTTTACCAATAGTTCTCTCCAAAGGCTCAGGAACAGCCCAATTTGTGAAAGATTTGTAGTAGGGTTAACATAAAGACAGTAATTTGCTGACCGCAGGGAATTAATCTGAAGAAAAGTCTCGACTCAAAACGTCACCCATTCCTTCTCTGCAGAGATGCTGTCTGTCCCGCTGAGTTACTCCAGCTTTTTGTGTCTATCTTCGGGAATTAATACAAGACTGATAAACTGTACTGTCACATGATGCAATCAGCAGATTTGTTACCCACCCCCCCCAGATTATTCATTCAAAAATGTGGATTCTGTTGGAAAGGGCAGCATGATCTACCCAACCCTGATTTACCCTGAATTAATTGGCTTACTATTTAAAAGGGAATTAAACAACATCCATATTTCTTTATCTGGAGCTACTTGTAATAAAGACAGGTTAAAGATGGCACTGTGTTCCTTCCCTGAAAGGCAATAGAGAATGAGTGGACCTTTAATGACATTTCGGCAGCTTCATGGTTTAAATTCACTTGACTTTTCAAAAACTGTTTGTGCGTCAATTTTGTTGGCAAGGTCAACATTTATTGTCCATCCTTATTGGCCAAGCAATCCATCGAGTTTCAGGGCAATCAAGTGTAAACCACATTGGTAGATCTGGGATCACAGATAAACAATGTAGGGCATTGAAAAGGGATTGATCACTAGGGCCTCCAGAAGGATCTTTCTTATCAACTCTGTCAAAACACCTTATTCATTCAAACAATAATTGAGAGATATTTCCTTGAGGTTGGCAAATATTACTGTCACAGTGAAATTATTACTGACGGGGAGGAGGAGAAGCTGATAAATAACTGAAAACATGGATTAATATTTTGTGAAGGCCCACAATTCCTGACTAACTTCAACTGAGAATCCCTCTTAAGTCTTGTTATGAAGTAGACAATAGGTGCAGGAGTAGGCCATTTGGCCCTTCGAGCCAGCACCGCCATTGAATGTGATCATGGCTGATCATCCCAAATCAGTACCCCGTTCCTGCCTTCTCCCCATATCCCCCGACTCCACTATTTTTAAGAGCCCTATCTAGCCCTCTCTTGAAAGCATCCAGAGAACCTGCATCCACCGCCCTCTGAGGCAGAGAATTCCACAGACTCACCACTCTGTGAGAAAAGGTGTTTCCTCGTCTCCTTATTCTTAAAACTGTGGCCCCTGGTTCTTGACTTCCCCAACATCGGGAACACATTTCCTGCCTCTACCGTGTCCAAGCCCTTAACAATCTTATACGTTTCAATGAGATCCCCTCTCATCCTTCTAAACTCCAGAGTGTACAAGCCCAGCCGCCCCATTCTCTCAGCATATGACAGTCCCGCCATCCCGGGAATTAACCTTGTAAATCTATGCTGCACTCCCTCAATAGCACGAATGTCCTTCTTCAAATTAGGGGACCAAAACTGCACACAATACTCCAGGTGTGGTCTCACTAGGGCTCTGTACAACTGCAGAAGGACCTGTAACATTTTATTGGTAAACAGATCATGCTCTGAATGCAGTTCACAATTTTACTTCTGGTCTTCTGTGTGCACAACACTTCAACGACACCCGGACATGTACAATGATGTCTAGAAAAGTCAAAGTGCTGGGGTAACTCAGCAGGTCAGTCAATATCTATGGAGAACATGGACAGATGGCCTTTTTAGGTTTGCAACCCAAAATGTTACTTGCCCACGGTCTCCTGACCAGCTAAGTTACTCCAGCACTTCGTGCCCTTTTGTCTATTAACCAGCATCTTCAGTTCCGTGTTTCTACAATGATGTTTACATCATGGAATGTACTTCTGGGAAACCCAGTCCCACATTAATAAACCATGGAATGCATGCATCTTTCACTAAGAGGTCCATTTGTATGGGAATAGGTGGTCTGCTTTGACAACTTTTAACATGGGGACTGGAATTTGGAAAGAGATACAGACGAATACCCTTTAAATTAAAATGTACTCTTTCCTGTAGATCCCTCTTCACGAACTTGATCTAAATCCATCCCAGCATCTTCACTACCCTCGGACTGTAGCAACCCATGACATCCCATTTTCCACACATCCCTGAAATTTAACATTCCAAACCTCCCCAGGACACTAGACCAAGTAGAGGCCCTTTGTGTTTTCAAACATACTTTTCCTTCTGCTCATGACCTCAAGCGTAATAAAATGTTACACCAACAATGAAACATAAAATGGCTTTCCTTACCATATCTATCTAACTGACTTCTCCCATTTGAAATAATTTCTAGGCTTCTCTCTTCTATCAGAGTGTTAATAATGGAACAATTGGGAAACTAAATATCTCAAGACTGCCATGCAACGATGTGAAGAGGACAGCGACTGTAGCAAATGGAGATCAATGTCACTGCCTGCCACACTGAGGAGAGTGGTGACATTTTTAGCCTGGCTCTACAAAGGGCCATCTTGCCAAACACCCCTAACTGCTCTGAAGCTGCAGTTTCAATAAGCTGGGAATCATCGTCAAACTGGTGTCCTATGGTTTACATTAAGCCATTCCAGACAATGGCCACCAGTTTTCAGTAGGAATCAATGGTTGTACCATTTTAAATAGGAATAGCAGAGATATCATGGATGAATTTGTGATGAGCAGGTCTGGAATAGAATTATGGTGAAGGAACTCCACCCTGACAAACTCGATGATTTTCACATGTAAACCCCAGTCCTCGGCACTAGAGGAAGGTGCAAACAGTTCACTTCTTGGAAAACACTGAACTCCCTTGCGCAGTGCTGGTCACTCAGACACAAGTGAGCTGGTGCCAGTTCAGGGAAACGTCAGAAGGATGTCTGAGAGCATACAAGAAAATAGCACAAATTCCTGAAAATGACATCAAGAAATATAATTCCTCATACAACGTTGGATCAGAACCCGATTCAAACCAAGCCAAATGGATTTGTTCATACACTGATCTCTTCGCATCTAAATTTGGAAGAGGAATATTGCAAGGAGGATTCAAGGATGCTCATAATCCATCTGGCTAAGCAGCTGGATGCAAGAGAGGATGTCTTGTATACCACAAAATTTGCAATTCCCAACCACCACCAAGACACAGATATTTATGGAGCGGAAAGCAATGCCACTATACCGGCCCCGACACCTGTCGACATATTACCCCACAGCTCTTGGTAATGAAATAACAAGGCCTTTAAAAATCATTGTGTTGCAACCACCGTGACTGAGACAGCAGCTGCATTCTTTGAACACCCCTGCTCTCCCCGGCTTTGCATTTCAAGAAATACACTTTAAGCATTTACTTTATTGTCACAGCCTGCATCCTCCTGCATCTGTATCTGCCTTTCTTAAATGCAGAGAACAGAACTAAAGATAACTACATTCAGCAGGAGTCCTTAGAGAGGTATAATTTCTTTGATTCTATTTGCAATTTTAATGTAATTTCTCAGGCACAGGCATTGCACACTCGTTTTCAGGCCATTACCTGCGTGGTAGGATGCACATTTCTATCTTGAAGTGAACATGTGCTTCCTGCCTGCTACATTGGAGACCTAGAAGGCCACATATCACCTAAGAAAACAGATGCTCAGCAGCCCAATTTAACAGCTCTTTCTCCCTTTACAAATGCTCTCTATTCTCCCTTTGTTCGCAGCTGCCTACATAGTAACCTCTTGGAAACATGCATGGAAGATATCTTCCCCTCAAAGGTCTCACTCATTACATCAATAAACAATGAATTTTAATTTGCCTCAAAAGGAGGGAAAGTTCCAATCGATTACATTAATAAAAGGTAACTTGATTCAATTGATAAACATCTTTGCACTCTGCCAAATACAAATCCACATCCACCCCCTGAAACTCTGTGCATATCCAACCCCAGAAGCACATCTTGACAGACCTCTCTCCCAACTCCACACTGACGCTTTGTGTTCCTGAAATTCATTCTCAACCCCAACCACTTCCCCAATCAAAAAGTATGAGAAACTCTTCCTGCGGAAAAACACAAGAAAAATGCAATAGGGATGGTGGGGAAGAGGGAAGCCAGAGGGACCACAGAGTGGTGGGGGAATTAAAAAACAGTGAAGATTTTTTTGCAACCATTTTCACACTTCTGTACCTTGCCTAATGGGAGTTGAAAAGAGGAAATGCCCAGGGTGAGACTCATCCTTGATTATGCTCGTGGCCCTGCCATGGCAGCGTAAAGTGTAGATGGAGTCAATGGAAGGGAGGTTGCTTTGCATGATGGTTTTTAAGAGCGAACTTTTAAGAGCAGGACTTATTATAGATCCAAGCCCCTTAGTATCAGTTAAATAACACACATCTCCTTCAGCTATCAGGTCGCGAATCCCACACAAAAAAACGCAGCTCAAACTCTGGAATAATGCGAAGGGAATGCTGCATTGTGGACATAGGACCTTACAGGCGAGACAGGAAACCAAGATCATGTCTGTCCTCTCTCAGGTTCCATGGCACCGCCTTATAGTAATAGCTGGTTCTCTCAATATGAAATATGCCTTGACCAATATTTACTTGTTAGTCGTTAGCTAGTCCATAATCACATTCCTGTTGGGAGACCACGGCGTGCATATGTTGGCTGAGCCAGTTCGCAACAGTGACCATACTTAATGGTAGTAAATTTATTTGGAAATAAGATACATAGATCTGTCTATCTTTAATAATGCAAGTATGCATCACTTAACATAATTACATTTCAAAATGTTCCATGTACCCAGAGAAAATTGATAGAAGCTTTTATATGTAATATGATCAACACTATATAATGGTTCCACCAATGACATACATTGCCCTCTAGGGGTGATAGAATTAACCACTAAACATTTTAGATGCAGGAAATTTCAGATCAGGATTTTTTCTGGAAAAAATATTGATTAGAGTTTTTAGGCCGTAATAGAAATCATTGGCACAAATAACCGTGGGTGCCAAGATATCGGGTATTTTTGAAGATTGCATTGATAAAGTGATAGTTTCTTGATTAGTAAGGATATCAAATGTTACAGGGAGAAGACAGGAGAATGGTGTTGAGGGGCAAAAATAGATGAATGGCAGAAAAGACTCGATGGACTGAATGGCCTAATACTACTTCTATGTCTTATGGTCATTGCCGAAACCATCAGAATTCTAACAACTTCAGAAAAGCTGCTATGCTACTGAACATACACCGAAGATAAACAATATGGCTCGGAAGCATGGGAATAGAAAATATTGAAAAGAAAATCCTTTTTAGAAATTGCTATCAACGCTTTTTTTACCTACCTTTTTCTGATCATTATTCTGCTGTTTTCATTTTGCATGCTCCAAAGACTCACATATGGCAACTCAAACGCATTCAGCTTTTTCAGCACTAGTCCAAGAAGAGGAAATTATATCAAAGTAAGAAGTCAATTCAATGGGTTTTTTTTTTTTAAATCATGTGTATTTATATAATTACATTTAATTTGTTTTAATGGAGGTCAATAGAGGAATAGTGTAGAGGTGGCATGATATACAGCAGATAACTAGAAAAGCACAACAGGCTCTACAGAAATATTCTATCCTTCAGAATTTTAAATGGCTTAAACAGAGAGGAAGAGTTGAGACTGGGGTAAAGGAGGATTTTAATGATGTTATCCAAGTTATCGCCGAAGATTTAAAGCGATCTTTTGTATAAATGCACTGAGTGGATAAGTTTGAAATTTGAATTATTCACTGGGTTACTAAGTAAAGATATAATAAACTGTAGATTCTTAGTATCAACATTTTTTTTATATGGTGGTGGAAGCAGATCAGGCGGCTTCTGGAGAAAAAGGAAACAGTTAAAATTTCAGGTCAAAGACGGTTCATCGTAATTGTTTCCCTTTCCGCTTGAACGGAGTTGCTTGACTTTTCTGGTCACAAACTGGCAGGTTGAGTGAAGTTAATTAGATTCTCTGGTTACAGATGGGGCATTGCTGTTAAAGAATAGTTACTCCCCACTTAACACAATAACGTACATTGCTGACAGGATCTGCAATCATCTAAATGCACAATTTTATAGACATTTCAAACATGAATTTTGCTAAAAGGCTAAACTTGCAAATGGCCAATATCCATTGTTGATAAGATCTTATGCTAACAATGGACATAGTACTTGACAAAGTAATTAACTTACACTTTTTGCATGACCCGTCTCATCTATGATTAATTGTGATGACAGTACAAAAGCTTATGTAGAATTTAGGAATGTTTGGTGCAGAAGTGCAAGAACAGAAGAAATAGAAGAAAGCTACAACACTTTGAATCTGCTCTGCATTCAGTGGGACCATGACTAGTCCTTTGTCTCAAGCACACTTTTACTCTCAAATCCCTTAATTGCATTAGCATCAGAAAAGCTACTGAATCTCAGTAATTGCACACACTAAAGGGCCTGTCCCACTTGCATGCGATCTGCATGCGTTTGGCGCGACCAAACGGAAGCGGAGTTCACGCTAAGTACGCGTGTGACGTCATTTGCGTCAAACTTACCAATCAGCTGGGAAGGAGGCGGGCTAACTGAATTTGGGCGTCGGAAGGAGTTGGGCGGTGATGTCATCACGCAACGCCACGCCGGTCGGTGACGTCATCGAGCAATGCCACGCGTTATGCGTACGCCGTCAAGACGTTGCGTACGTCCGAAATGTGCCTGTGTGCCGACAGGCCGTTGGCACACGAAGATTTCGGACACTGTCAGATTTATCGGAGCCCCGCGCGATGTCGGGACCAGCCCTGCACAACTCAGCGCTTCTAAGTGGGACAGGCCTTTAAATGAATAAAGGGCCTGTTACACTTGGGCGTCATTTACGCGACAAGCTGGTAGTGACTTACGTGCGACTGTCATGCGAAAATCGTCTAGCAGTACGACAGTTGCGCGGCAAGTCCCCCTAAGGCCTGATCAGTCTGAAGAAGGGTTTTGGCCTGAAACATTGCCTATTTCATTTCAGAGATGCTGCCTCGCCCGCTGAGTTTCTCCAACATTTTTGTCTACTCCCCAAGGCCCTGCTTCTTTTGGGAGCCATTTGTGATGTCGTTCATACTTAGTTTGATCTCCATGGCAAGGAGTTTCCCAGTGAAAATTGTTTTAAAAGCGCGCGCTTTATACCTGGGTGGTCACGTGGTGCAGCGCTCAAATGGCGCGCCGACGGCATTAGGGGGCGGATGGTTACGGACGTTGACGCACAATGATGCATAATAAATTAGCATAGGCAATGTTTGTGCGTCACCGTGCGTAACCATGTGTCACCACGTGCTACACGTACACCATCAGTATGTCAGCGTGCGCAAAGGATACGTCACGCAGGTGGTAAGTGAGCACTTTGAGCATTGCAAAATCCTGGGGAGCCGCAAGTTACCGCGCATCACTGCATGCGCCACCACCCGCCAACCAATTTTTAGGATGTCGACTAAATGATGCGCAAATGATGCCCAAGTGGGACATGCCCTTTAGCTTCTGCATTTTTCTGTGGTAGAAAAGTTTAACAAATTAGAGCCCTCCGAGCAAGAAAGTTTGTTCATCTGTCATAGGTGTCTGATCTCTGCATTGGTAGAGTTGCTGCCTCACAATGCCAGAGAACTGGGTTTGATCCTAACTTTGGGTGTTATCTGAGCAGAGTTTGCACATTCATCCTTTGACGGTGTCGGTTTTCGCTAGGTGCTCCAGTTTCCTCGCACAAAGACATTCAGGTTTTTGTAGGTTATTTAGCCTCTGGAAAATTGCCCCGAGTGGGAGGGTCTGGATGCGAAAGAGGGATGACATAGAATTAGTGTGAACAGTGATTGATGCTCAACAAGGACTCAGTGGGGCGTAGAGCCCGTTTTCATAATGCATGCCCATCTCCTAACTCAAAACCATGCTCCAGTTGTAGACACCAACTGGAGCATGCATCCTCAGCACATGCTCAGCCAGGCCCTCTCAGATCCTGTATCCTTCAAGGATACGGCTCTCATTCTTCAGAACTGCACTAAACACAGTATCATATGCTAAGAATGCAGGACATTGAAAGATAACATACCTAACTGATGTATGAATGGAACTGTTGAGAATTTCTGCATGAATATGGACATCCCAAGCTTGTCTGAAACTCATTGCAGGGGTTTTGCAAACTGCACTCTAACATTAGATTCCCAATGAGTCTACCCTCATGAGAAACCTGTTTACTGGATCTGCACTGGATTATCATAGGCACGAGCATTAACACCATATTTCAGTAAGGAGTAACGACCGTGAAGGACAATACATATTAGCAACAATAAGTATTTTTATTGAATTTCTAATTGTTCATAAATTATTTAATTTTTTGATAATTTAAAAAATGTTTTTCTTATTAGCAATAATTTTGAATATCTAAGAAATTGGGTTTTTTTAGGGGTGATGGGAGATTTTGGGGCCTTGATCTGGATTTTGGAGAGTTTGGGGATGTGGATGGAAATGGGGATAGTGGTCAATATAGGGAACCAGTTTGAAAAGTATGCAGGAAAATCAGTGTTCAATGCCGTCTAGAAGAAAAGGACTTACTTGTATGAGTACCACCCCACCATATACTTCTTGATAAAGCAAGCTCTAATTTCTTCAGTAACAGTCCAAACAGTACAAAGTAGATGCTTATTGAATTGCACCATTTATTTTTTAAACACATGGAAACTATATCAATACATAGTAGAGATTTTCAACTGGAAGGGACTGGTCATCTTTGAAGGAAAATACACTCTTTGGGGGAATAATATAAACATATTTTGATATGTGCTGTTCTAAAAGAAAACTCCAATGCATATCAGAAGTCTTATGACGATAAGAAAGTTCCTCTTGTGGGTATTGTTCATCTCTCTCAGGATTGCATAAAATGCCTGACAGGGAAAGCTGCTGAGGCAGTCACATAGAATTCAACATGGAAACATGTCCTTCCACCTAGCCAGTTCACGCCCACTATCAAACATCTGTTTTCCCCAACCCTACCCAAACCCACATACCACCTGATTCAAGCCTCATCCCTGCTCATATCAGACTCTTGAGCAGATCTCTCATACCCTAAGGTTAAATTGCCCAGTCTTCCGATCTACTCTGTTGCCACCTTACACCTGTGTTTTACTGTGTCAGTGTGCATGACGATAATAAATCAATACCAATACTTATTTATTTTCTCTACATTCCCATTAATTCCTCCTAGATTCTACTGCTCATCTGCACAGTAGAGAAACTTAAAGTATCCAATTAACCCGCCTATTGGAATATTTTTGCATGTGTGAGGAAACTGAAGCACCTGTGCTAAACCCATGCAGCCAAAGGGAGAGCGAACAAACTAAATAGACACAATGGGAGATCAGGATTGAACCTGGGGTTCTGAAGTGTGTGGCAGCAGCTCTATCATGATCTCCCAGTGAATGATGGAATTGCTTGCATACATCTAGGATGGCCGTTAGGATTAGGTGAACCCTCCAAGATGGCAGCAGCAGCAGCGCACGGGTGAAAAGATCGATGCCAGTGATTGGGCTGGGGGCTCACCTCTAGTGCCCTCAGAGGCTTCCTGAATGGGCTGCGGGAGACACTCCGGGGCACAGAGGCAAAGGACGGCGCATTCATGGGCTGATGTTGAGGAGGCGCAGTGGGCCGCTGGAGGCCCTGAAGCAGCCAGGGCTCAAGTAGATTGGGCACCGCTCCAGATGGCTGAGCACTGTAAACAGATGTGGCCTGCAGTGGCGGAGGTAGTCAACATATCGCATGGCCAGGCCAACCCCTGCAACTCCAACCCAGAGCTGCTGCCAGCAGCTGAGTTAAGACTCTTAACATTTTTAAAAATCTCGAACTTGAACAGTACAAGATGACGCCTTAAAAGTGACGACTTGTGTATAGACTCAGTGTGATGTATCTTGAACTAAGATACTGAACATAGTATTTTAGTTCACGATACCAAGTACTCTTGAACTTGGTATGATTGGGCCTAATGTTTGCTAGGATTGCCACTAAGCTGTATGCAAAAAACGAATTTCACTGTACTTAGATACACGTGACAATAAAGTACCATTGAACAAGAGTCTGAAGAAGGGTCTCGACCTGAAACTTCACCCATTCATTCTCTCCAGAGATGCTGCCTGTCCCGTTGAGTTACTCCAGCATTTTGTGTCTACCATTGAACAACTGTTTAGTTCCTTGGCCGAAAGCTCTCCCTCATCTCTCACTTAACAGTCAACCGCAGTTGGGTGGTTAACTATCTAGCTCTTGAACTTACTTCCACCTCAGAAATGCAAATCATTGCACCAAGTAAAGTGCTAAAAATAAACGCAGTTTTCAGAAGTTTGAAAATAGGGGAGAAAGACAAGGATTCCGACAAATGTATGTGCAATGTGCATGAGTCAGCATGTTCAGAGGAAGTAGCTCAAGGGGAGAGCTTTTGAAAGTTCTGCATTAGAATAGGTTATGCAACCCTAGGCCAGACATGCTCAATTATCAGTTCTTGAATCGGTATGATAAAAATTGATGGACATTGTTAAACTCGGAAATAATTTGCAAGACAATCAACACAAATGTGGAGATATGGGATGAATTGCTGCCGATGTACTGATGTAAATTGAATAATCCAGATATTGCCATTTCAGTTTCTGCCTTTAAAAAATCAAATTGGGAGATGAAAAAATACTCTTGAAAGCCTGGTGCGGTGTAATGACTGCAAATAGACAACCATGAATCAGCAATTGATGTCAGAAAGCCAAGAAACATTGATTGTATTAATTAAGTGGTCTGTTGCTATTGAAAGCCACTCTTCAACGGGAAGGGGTCGGGGGGGGGGGGGGGGGTCGGGGGGGACCTGACAGAATTTCACGCAGGAAATCTTGGACATATCTTGAATGCCCTTTCATCTCTTAAGTTGCTGCTTCTCTCATGAAGACAGCATCCTGACTAACTTACGAAGTGAAACAAATTTTAAACTCACCAGTGTATCCTCCATTAGTATCTTCACAAACAAGATACAAGGCAATGTATTCCAAAAATTGCCCGGACAATTCAATTTTCTGGGCTGCAATCTTTGAGAGAAAGAAAATAATCACTGTTTTACTGTAGAACATTTGGTGCAGAAATAAAAGCCATTTAAGGAACTAATAGAATTAAGATTCTCAATTCGACTTTGCAAGAGAAGCTTCCTTAGTTATCAGTTAGTTCCTTAGACACAGCAAGCAGCCATTCAGCCCATCAGTTCCATTCCCCCTCCTTTTTAACAATTCAAAGAATAGCATGGGCATTAGAATCGTGTTCAATGATGTTCTGCAATACGTTAGGGTAGGTAAATCTTGCGTGATTCTAACGTATATTCGAGCCATCACTGTTTTTGAAGCAGTGTTTAAACCTGCACCAAAGTCCACGCTTAAGAGCTTCTTCCTTTTCTATCCCTTCCCACAATTTTCCAATGTTAGCTGCTCTTTGGGAGCATCCTCCACAGATCACCAGGTGAATATCCCCAATGACCCTTGGGAATCACTGACATGTGGGAATTCCTAACACGTGACCGCTCAAAGCTGAGGAGCAGCATTTGACGTGCAGCGTGACAGGTGAAAGGAGCACATGGCCTCCCAAATCACCCGGAGGCTGCAAGCGGCAGACGCCACCCGGTAAGCACTGAAGAAGCCGGGGGCGGATCACTGCGGCAAGACTCTGGGTCGGTGCCGTGATGTGTCACGAATGGACCCAGCGGCAATTGACGAGGTCGATGCGGCAGTTAATGGGGGTGCCGGTAGTAAAGGTCGGAGGTCATTGAGGTCGTCAATCAGGTCGTGAATGGTTAGGTGGAGATAACAAGACGGAGGAAACGAGTCAAGAACAAAGGCTGCAGATTCTGGAATTTGATAAGAGAGCAAGATGAAGGTGGGAGTGAATGAGGGGCAACAGAGGGAGGAATGGGGTAAGCCATTCCCCTCCCCCCCCCCCTGTTGTTGCCATCTGCCACCACCCCCCATTGTTCCACTCTTCACCTGCAGCCTTTGTTCTCCAGTGTCAGCCTCTTGCTTTCCACATCATTACCTCCCTCAGCTATTATCTGCCAATCAACCCCTGCTCACCTCTATCCACCTATTGCTTGCTAGCTCTTGCCCCATCTCTCCTCCCCTCCTCCCCTCCTTCCCCCCCCCAAATTATACTAAATACTCCCAGTCACCGCCTTCAGTCTATGTGAAGGGTCTCAACCCAAAAAGTCCACTAGTTAATTTCCCTCCACAGATGCTGCCTGACCTGCTGTGTTCCTCCAGTCGCTCTCTCTTCTTGCTACAGTTCCAGTATGTGCAGACCATTATGCATGCCTGTCAATAATCTTTGCATTTTGGACTAAGTGGCAATACAAGTGAAAGTTCCACAACGCTCATGACAAAGTTTCATACCAAGACAACGGATTAGTCTGAAGAGCACATTGATGACACCCAGCTGGGAATTTTCATTCCATAAAATTTCCTTTTTTAGTTAAAAACAAGTCCCAAGCACACAAATCTGGTCCAGCAATTATTCTCAGCCTCCAAAATAACTCAGTTTGGTTTGTAGAAAACTAGACGGCACTGGCATCTGCTTTTATGCTGGCAGCCTTTTAATTGCACAATGAAATCATTATGCTCTGTAATAAGTGAAATAAAAGCAATAAGATCACCTGCTGAGTTGCTGGAGGAGATGTATCATATGGTATGATAGCAAACTACGAATAAAGAGACATATTTAAATAGCATCTTACATAACCGTGGGATTTCCCACTGTGCTCTCCAGTTAATTAAGTCGTTTGGAAGTGCCATCACTGTTGTAATGGTAGCAACAAGATAATCAATTTCCATCCAGCAAGACCCCATGAATAATAACCAGATAATCCTTGTCAGTAATGTTGATTAAGCAATAAATTCTGGCCAAGACAACAGTGAGAACTTTGCTATTCTTTAAATTATTGCAATGGAATTTTTTTTAACCCATAGAGAGAGCAAACGTTCTCTGTTTGATGCCTTTTATATGACTGCAGCAATGTTACTACAGGCAAGGGAACTTGTGGGATTGCTTGCTGCTGAGAAGCTATGAGATTTCCGTCACTTCCCTGCCCTTTCAAGCTGTACAACATTTATTTTCCCATCCCCAGATTTATGAAGAATAATATTTACCGTAAGCATCCTCTCTGCTGAGTCATACGCATGGGTGTCAATTAGAAGCTTCTTTCTGTCTGCAAGAAGAATCTCCAAGGCGATAACTTGAGGATGGACTTTAAATGATTCCTGCAATGAAACTTTAAAAAAGCTCAGAGGCCTGGTCTCAAGGGCGCAGAGACAGGCTTTCATATTTCTTCTAAGCAACTAGGGCAGCGCAGTGGCCTTGTGGTAGAGTTGCTGCCTTACAGCGCCAGTGACCCGGGTTCCATCCTGACTACGGGTGCTTGTCTGTAATGAGTTTGTATGTTCACTCTGTGACCTGTGTGGGTTTTCTTGGAGATCTTTGGTTTCCTCCCACACTCCAAAGACGTACAGGTTAGTATGTTAATTGGCTTGGTATAAATGTAAATTGTCCCTAGTGTGTAGGATAGTGTTGACATGCAGGGATCGCTGGCCGGTGCGGGCTCGGTAGTCCGAAGGGCCTGTCTCCATACTGTATCTCTAAGATAAACTACATTTCAACAGTATAACACTTTCTTCAGATCATTTCACATTACAACACCAAGTGTCCTGAGAAAAAGAGTTATAATATGTGGAGTCAAAGCTCTTCACACACCAGAATAGCAGCCAACCTCTTTCCCGCATCAAAATAACCCATCCATCCCACTCTAGACTAAAGGGCAAAAACAGGAAAACACATTTCAATCACCTTTAATGAAACACAACCTCATTGTAATTGTATTGAATCCAATAATCCAAAATGCTTCATAAATTGTCTTACGAACAATATTTCTTGTATTCCACCTGACAAGAACACAAAAAATAACAGACCGGCCATTTGGCCCCTCAAGTCTGATCAACTCAATATTTGAACCCAAGTCATGATTCAATAATATCATGGTGATCTTCCCCCAGCCTCAACTCCTCTTCTGTGCCTGTTCGCCATACTCTCAATTCACATACCTTTCAAAAATCTATCTATCCCACTTTAAATATTTCTCATAATTGAGCCCCCTCAGCCCTCTGAGGTAGAGTGTACCACCCTCAGCATAGAGAATGCTCATCATGATTGCTCTTTAACAGCACAAAAAACTGGCATGCATGTTCAAACCCATGTTCCCAGGCAAACTGATCACAGCTTGTCCAATGCTAATTAACAGTCCGACAGCCATAACAGTCCTTGAACCAGTAATGTGCATACCAAGAAAAAAATCATCGAATCTCAGTTCCAAAACTTTCAACTTGTAAGTGGTGTTGAGGACAGGAGGTGGGGGGGGGGAAAGCATGGAGAGAGCAGGTATCCGAAGTCCATACCATCCTTTGTGTGACCTAGTACTTCTTGACAGCACCCAAGGCCTTATTTTAATGTCATGGCCACCTTGTTCTCCATTCCTCCAGAGCGAAAATGTTTTTTTCCAAATTTCCACACTAATTTCTTGCATCAAATCAGTGAGTTGACCACTTTTTTTTGCTATATGCAAATCTAATCTAATGTAATTACTCCTCAATTTAGCTCTAAAGCATAATCATAGATTCAAGAGCACGTCCACATACTTCCTTAGTATTATGAAGGTACCTGCCTCAAAACCCATTCATCAGAAAGTTCCAGATTCCAACAGCTCTCTAAGAAACCTTCCTGCACTCCTTTCTAATTTTCTTGCCCTAAATTATGCCCTCCAATTTTAGGTACCTAATACAATGAAAACCTTTCTACCATTTACAAAGAGTAGGGATTAACGGGTCCCTTTCAGAATGGCTAGTGGGGTACCGCAAGGCTTGGTGCTGGGACCACAGCTATTTACAATATACATTAATGATTTAGGTGAAGGGATTAAAAGTAACATTAGCAAATTTGCAGATGACACAAAGCTGTGTGGCAGTGTGAACTGTGAGGAGGATGCTATGAGGATGCAGGGTGACTTGGACAGGTTGGGTGAGTGGGCAGATGCAGTTTAATGTGGATAAATGTGAGGTTATTCACTTTGATGGCAGGAACAGGAAGGCAGTTTATTATCTGAATGGTGTCAAGTTGGGAAAAGGGGAAGTACAACGAGATCTGGGGGTCCTTGTTCATCAGTCACAGAAAGTAAGCATGTAGGTACAGCAGGCAATGAAGAAAGATAATAATGTTTTCAATTATTTATAATTAGTTTATATTAAATATATTTAGAATGAAATCCTTAATTTGAACTTTTTATTCGTTTACAGCTAGCCTACATGATACTTTAATAACCTATTAATTTTTACTTTAACTATTATTTTGTATTGAATTACACTATATTATTAATATATATTTTTTTTAAATCTCTTCTCATACAGTAGACCCAAATTTTTTAACCAATGTGGACTAAGCATGATATTCACTTCCAGAAAAAAAGTAGGAAGTATTGGCTGGGGGTCCAGGAGGCTGGCTAGGTCCCCAGCAGGGTTCAGGGACAGTGCCTCGGTGGGCTCATCAGACTCACACCACCCTGGCAACACTCTCATTTCTCTCCTGCCATCGGGATGGTGGTATAAGAGCCTAGAAACTGTAACATCCAGGTTCAGGAGCAGCTTCTTCCTGGCAACCTTCAGGCTATTAAAACACTACAACCTCCAAATAAGCTCCAATCGACAGACTTGGGGGCATTATTTTTGACCTCACTATTATTGTTGATTATATATTTTTTAGATACAGCACGGAAACAGGGCCTTTGACCCACTGAGTCTGTGTTAACCAGCGATCCCTGCACACTAACACTATCCTACACAGGCTGTGATTTAGAATTTTACAAAGCCAATTAGCATACAAACCTGTACGTCTTTGGAGTGTGGGAGGAAACTGGGACACCCAAAAAAAATCCCACGCAGGAGAACTTACAAACACCGTACAGACAGCAGCCATAGTTCGGATCAAACCCGGGTCTCTGGCACTGCAAGGCAGCCACTCTACCACTGCACCACCTTATTCTCTGTTTTGGGACATGTGACAATAAAATACTCTTGACTTGACTCTGAGTGTTTCCTGTATTTTCAATTTTCATTGCAGTTTTCCAGAATTTACATTTCTTTAGAATTTTATTTGATCGCCTTCTGCAACATCGGGGACACGGGAAAAATTCTTTTGGTATGGATACACTTTGTGAATTACTTTGTATACATTTACTGTGAACTTGCATCAACCAAAAAATGTTCCTACCTGTTGCGCTTTTTTTAATAAAGTGGTGAATATTTCACTGACACTTATAACAGGATCCTCTCCAACTGCAAAATCAAGAATATGGATATTTAGCAGTTAATTTTGTTTCTGCATAATCACAATTATAAAATAAAGTTGTAAATTATTCAATAGTTTTGCATCTCAGAAAAGGGACAAAGAGGCTGCAATGAAGAATTTGCTGAAAATTGAAGAACTACATTCTTTTGGAAAATTATACGATCTACTCAGTTTCTTGAAGCAAATACCTGTATAAATATTTGGATGATAGATCATTGACTTGAAAGCTTGATCCTTTTTTTTTCCCCACACACATACTGTCAAATCCATTGTATTGATCCAGTGTTTTCATTTATTATTTTAACATTAATATCCTCATGTCGAATACTTTAAATCTTGTCTGGGGAAATCTCCCTCATCCAGATGAATGATATTAAAAAAAATGTATCAATAACTGAGCATTGACCCTTTAAAAATAAAAAAACAATGCGCCGGAGGAACTCAGTGAGTCAGACAGCATCTGTGAAGGGAATGGACAGACAATGTTTCGATTTGGGACACTTCATTTGGGCATGTCATGCAATTACATGGCATCTTCGGCCGTCATGAAGCCTTGTCCTTCTCCATTGCCAAAGTGAGGCCACATAAGAGCTGGAAGAACAGCATCTCATACTCCACTTGGGTAGCTTACAACCCAATGGCATGAACATCAAATTCTCCAATTTTAAATAACTACCTCACCCCCCCCCCCCCCTCCTTCCCCATACCCCTTCCCCTCACTGGTGCTTACACATTTCTCCAACCTCCCAAATTACCCCGGTCCTTTCCACTATTTCGAAAGGTCATCTCCCATCCCAGAATCTCAGTTTCCTTTTATTCCCCCCTCTCTTTTCTCTCCCAATTCTTCCACCCACAACCCTCCTTATTTTACATTTCATTCCCCCCCCACTCCTTCTTTCCTTTATATGACACCCTTTTGATTCTTATACAGATATAACCTTTGTCAATTCACCCATCTGCCAGTCACTCCCACCCCCTCACCTGTACACAGCTATCATTTACCTGACTTTTTCCAGCCCCACCTCTCTCCCCCTACTCAGTCTGAAGAAGGGTCCCAACCCAAAACGTCATATGCCCATTCCTTCCACAGATGCAGCCTGCAGCAACTGGGTTCCTCCAGCACCTATTTTTTTGTTCAAGATTCCATCATCTGCAAGATTGCGTATCTCCATAGATACTTTAAATTCAGCATCTATTTATGGTGCCCAATTAAAAAGTTTATCCAGTAATGTGTGTTTTGATAGAACTTACAAGTTATATTACATTTGCTGTGTGGTGCATATAAAGCACCAGGAGAGAAAGGAGGCTCATGTCTATGGAGCAGCACAAGTCTTGTTCAGCAGTTTCACATTGTCAGAATCATTATTATTAATAGGGTCTTCCTGTCAGTTCTCGTGTGTCTTCCCATTGTTATGTGTATTGCACACACGTATTGTCAGTGAAGACATCTGCCAAGCTCTCACGCCCACTACAAACACATTGATCATGGTGGTTTAACATTTAAATGACAATTACAATCTCCAAACATTCATGTTATTACCCACCACTGTTATTTTAACAATGGATAGATGAAGCTGAAAATAGAGAATTATATCTGTCAATTTCAAGCCAGCAAATGTCAGAGAATGTAAAGTTATATCTTGAGTCCTTATTCTAATAATCCAGCCATCAAGCTGAAATAGGTCTGCAAAAGTAGATGTGCACATGTTGTTGGTAACAGTCACTAGAAATTATGTTTAATTCACTGCAATTTCAAATATCCCACTCTATGATTTGCAGCATTGGCAGCCCTGCACCCAAAGATTCCCTCGGGCTGCAAGAGACCCAGCAAGCTCTTAATTCTCGTTCAATTGCTGTGTTTCGTGCCATAACAGTGAGGGAAAACAGTGGATGCTCGTCATCACATCACAGAGATGGTGGTTTGCTGGGTTGATTTGCCACTGTGGATTGTGTGTGTGTGTGTGTGTGTGTGTGTGTGTGTGTGTGTGTGTGTGTGTGTGTGTGTGTGTGTGTGTGTGTGTGTGTGTGTGTGTGTGTGTAAAGGTTGAGAGGCACAGGGATGAGTGTAATTGGGTGCTTGATGGTCAGCATGGAATTGTTGGATTTGATTCCATGCACTTCACTCCATGACTAAGCTTGGAAAAATAAAAATTTCTGAAAATACTTCAGTTCAGAAATGCCCCTTTGATAGCTAATTACCAAACAGCTTTGTCTGCGGCTTTTGCTGTACAGAAATTTAAGATCAATAAACTTGCAGTGTGTGGTCAGTCACTGTAATGCTTTCACACAGAGAAATAATAAGTATGGTGGTATAGTTCACCTCGTTGCTATGTGTAAATGAAAACAAGATGTACTATTTAACTGCAACATTCTTAGCCACATAAACTACACAAGTTCCAGTTCACAGGAGATGCAGACCTGCTGATGGAAACTGCTTTGGTGCTGAATGCTTAGTGAGCACACAGACACTCAAGGAGACCAAGCTGTAAAACATACAGCAGGCACACTAGCTCCACTGCATGGATGTTTCAGGAACAGCAGGGTTTTCTCCAGATGTTCCAGTTTCTTCCCACATTCCTAAGAAATGCAGGTTTGTAAGTTAATTGCTTCTGTAAATTATCCCTAGTGTGTAGGATAGAGCTGGTGTATGGGTGATCGCTGGTCGGTGTGGTCTTGGTGGGTCGAAGGGCCTGTTTCCATGCTGTATCTCCAAGCGAAACCAAACAGCAATTCCCACAACTGGCAGAACTAGAGTCCATTTGAACCGAACTATGCTTGAATCCTGTTGCCAGCAAGATAATATTCACAATCATAATATCAAAACTAGCTCAATTCATGGACCAGTTTCATGTCCATTAACTTTCTTGAAGAAAGCATATCTTAGTTCTTACTTTTATTAAACTTTAAACAAAAATTATTCTTGACGTTTCTGGGAAACAGTTGCATGAATTCCAGACCACTCACTTTGCAGGTGACAAACTGTTGGAGAAACAAAGCATGTCAGGAAGCATCTATGGAGTAAAAAAAGGACAATCAACATTTCAGGTGGAGACCCTTACACTGTACTGGACTTCCACCAATCCTGTCGAAATGTTGACTGTTTTTTTTTAAATTCTAGTGATGCTGCTTAACCTGCTGAATTCTCCAGCAGTTTGTTTTTTGTTCCAGATTCCAGCACCTGCAATATTTTTTATGTGTCCTCATCTTGCATACGATTCTTTTCATATGCAGCATAGTGAATGAGTAAAAAGAGTATGCACGTATGTGCACGCACGCATCTGCATGCACATAATGAGTACTTGTCTATGTTCAGAGTGGGAGAGGAGTCCCATTCTGATCTCCAGATTTATCTTCTCAGCATGCATTATATTGTTTGAGTCATTCCAGTCCATAATGTTTAAGGACTTCTCCCCGACCTCAGACTCATGCACATACCTTTTTGAAGATATGACTGTAATTGAAGTCTTCTTTCTTCGGCCATGGACTCAGTTTGTGCAAGAAAACTCTTAGGCGGAAAACTTGGAACACATTTGCTCCCAAAATATCTTCTTAACTGGAAAGCAACAAAAAATTACAGTATTTAATAAGATACATACATTTCCAAGTTCTGTGTTAAAAAAACAACAAATAATAAAGCATTCTTCAAAATGTCAAGTAATAATTTAATGATCAATGCAGGATGTATACAGTCCAATAATTCAAAGCATGGTCTCACAAACTGATCATCTTTTACATAGAATATATAAATGGCTGGGAAATAAATATTATCCAAGATACTGAAGGAAATATCTCTGCTCTTCAGAACAGCACCATAGGATATTTTAACTTCCTCCCAAGGAGGAGGGTACAGCTTAACTGACAAACGTTCCTTTGGACAGTGCAACTCTTGTTCAGTGCAGTGTGTGTGCATATTTCCAGAGAACCTCCAACATCATATCTAGACAGATGTAGACATGAACAACAGCAGCTGACATAAAAATCATTTTTAATAAGGTAGAAAAAAATCCAAGGCATTCGGAGAAGCATTTTCATTTCTATAACCAATGAGTTAGTAAATCTCCAGAAACAGGATGAAATAAACGCGATAAAAATGATTTTTCTCCCGCAATTATTATATTTATTTCAAATGATCCCGATATATCTTCCCAAAAAAATTTTAAGAAGGTGGACTCTTATAATCACAAATTTTATTTGGGATTATAAGAGCCATAGAATAAATAAGAAACATCTATGCAAAGCAAAAATATGTGGAGGTTTAGCGCTGCCTAATTTTATGTTTTACTATTGGGCAGTTAATATCAAAAATATGAATTTTTGGATGGAAGAATTAGATATACAACCGAATTGGTTAAAAATGGAAAAGGAAGATTGCTTACCTTTTGAAATTAGCTCGATTATATTTGCTAATACCAAACTACATAAAAAACTTATAGAGGAAACCCAATAATAGACAATGGAATACGTATTTGGAAATAATTAAAGAAAACTTTAAAATTCGAATGTATACCACTGGATCTTCATATTGCAAACAATATTACTTTTAAACCCTCTAGGATGGATAAAGGTTTTTCGCAATGGAAAAATTATGGAATTAATAAGATACGGGATCTCTACAGGGAAAACCGTTTTCTTTCATTTCAAGAATTACAACAAAAATATGGACTACACTCAAAAGAATATTTTAGATATTCACAAATTAGAGATTATGTTAAATCAAATACACAAGAACTTAGAAATAGAAAGACAGAAATTCTAGATGAATGTTTAAATAAACACCCGAACACAGAAAAATTAATATCATATATTTATAATATTTTATTGGAAAATGATGCACCAACATTGGAAATATATAGGCAAGCATGGGAAAGTGAATTAGGACAAACAATTAGTTTAGAAGTATGCGAGGAAAGTTTACAACATACTGTTCACTACTGTTCATTAAATGCCAGACACTCTCTGATACAATTTAAAATTTTACATAGATTACATCTCTCAAAGTCCAAATTAAACAGAATTTTCCCAAATGTTTCTGCTATATGTGATAAATGTCAACACCTAGAAGCCAACCTAACGCGCTCATTTACCAAATGTATAAAAATTATTAATTTTTGGTCAGAAATTTTTAAGATAATTTCGAAGGTAGTTAATACAAATCTGTATCCAGATTCAAAATTAATTATATTAGGTATATTAGAAACTGATCAATCACTAACAACAAAACAACAAATTTTTATCGATTATAGTTTAATAATAGGTAAAAAATTGATATTAAGATTTTGGAAAGGTCCTGCCTCTATCACTATTAAAATGTGGATTACAGAAATGTCGGAGACACTTCATTTGGAAAGATTAAGACTTGTCCTCTCGGACAGGCTAGACCAGTTTAGAGGAACATGGTCTCCATTTATTGATTATCTAAAGGGACAAATAGGCTCGGTTCGAGGGCCTGATTGAAACCTGAACGAGGAATGGATGAAGAATCATATATAAAAGATCACTGATATATCTCCAATGAAGTATAGAATGTTTAAAACTCCACTCACATTATTGATTTTCTATTTTTATTCTTATTTTAATTTCCTTTATTATTACTTTCTATTATTTCTCTCTGCATTAAAAATAATAATAATAATAAATATAGAAGTACAAACAAGAATGACTGTAAATTTTTAAAAATATTAAGAATGTATGTGATGAATAGTATATTATTTTGGGTTTTTTTCTTACATTTTAAATGGTCTTAATATGTATTTACTTCTAATAAAAAATATTTAAAAAAAAGAAACAGGATAAAGAGAAAATGAATCCAATTAGGGACCTAGTTTGGTTAACCACACAATTTCTGAGTAGAAACAAGGAACTGCAGATGCTCTCTTCCATAAAAAGACCCAAAGTTCTGGAGTAACTCAGTAGGTCAGACAGCAGCTCTGAAGAGCATGAACTGGTGATGTTTCGGGTCAGGTCCCTTCAGTCTGAAGAAGAGTCCTTCAGTTCACCAGAGATGGAGCCTGGCCCTCTGAGTTACTCCAGCACTTTGTGTCATACAGTTACTAAACCTGGGCAGCTCATCTTGCCTCCAGTTGGAAGGTCATTGATCAAAACATTAGGTGTTTTTCTCTGTTAAAGAAGGAACTGCAGATGCTGGAGAATCGAGGGTTACACAAAAAGCTGGAGAAACTCAGCGGGTGCAGCAGCATCTAAGGAGCGAAGGAGATAGGCGACGTTTCGGGTCGAGACCCTTCTTCAGACTGAAGCTGTTTCATTTCAAAGGACAAATGGCAGATTAAATTTAAAAGTGGATATGGAGCAAATCCTGAAGTACAGTTCAAACGTCATTCCCGTTATGTACCTTTACACTCTGGATGGCTCCATTGTAATCAATGAAGAAGGGTCTCGACCCGAAACGTCGCCTACCTCCTTCGCTCCTTAGATGCTGCTGCACCCGCTGAGTTTCTCCAGCTTTTTGTGTAACCCCCAGGTGTTTTTCTCTCTCTGAACATACAATACCCAACCTACTGAGTGTTTTATTACACATATTTAGAGCACCACCCCATGAGGGAGTGAATACTGAAGGCATTCGAAACTATGATTCACTTATTATCAGAGATTGCAAAGGATAAGGTTTCAATGACTGGCTTGTTAACATTTGAAAGGCTTCATTAACATACTTTGAACCCTTTATCCAATCATCTTTGACCTGACTTTTGCCATCAAATAGATGGAGAGGCTAAGTTGACATTAAAATAACTCTCCTACCTCAGATCTCAAGAACAACGCCTGAGTGTGACAATTTCATGATCTTCCACAGGGAGGTGGAAGTAAAAGATGGTCTATAACAAACTCTTCTCCCCCTTATCCACTACCCCTCCCCTCACATCCCCCTCTCCCCCTCTCCAACCCCTCCCCCCCGCCAACTTTCCCCGACGCCCCCCATTTGTGGACCCAGCCTGTAACAGCTAGATCCCACTAATAGTACTGCACAAAGGCCACATCATCTGTTTTAGTAACATTGACTATGGGATAAATGCAGACTTTGGGAACACCCCCCACCCCCACTCCCAGGGGTTCGAGTCCAACCCCTGGGGCCCGTGAGTCACATTTAGTTCAGAGATACAGTGCCCTTTGGCCCAAGTCCGCACCGACCAGCGATCGCACGCACACTATCCCACACACGCTAGGGACAATTTATACTTTTACCAAGCCTATCATCCTACTGTTAGGGTTACGGTTAGGGTTAGGGCTAGGTGTTAGGGTTAAGGGGCTGTCCCACTGCGGCGACCTAATCTGCGAGTTTAAAAGAGTTTGCCCTCAACTCAAACTTGCAGCATGGTCGACACGTGGTCCCCGGAGGTCCTATGAGGTCACTGGAACTCTACTTCATGCTCGAGGGAAATTCCATACTCGCGGTCCCAGTTTGGTCGAGGAAAATTTTCAGCATGTTGATAATTTTACCGCGAGTAAAAATTGGTCAGCATGGTCCTTTTGAACTCGTGGAGTGGGGTCGCTATGTAGTTACAGGCAGTCGAGGGCAGCCGTAGGCAATCTCCTTTGCTGACCGGGCATTTTAATTGGCTCATTGGAGTTTTCAGGACCAAGGAAAACCGACCGGTAATATAAAATGCGCGCTAAACTTGAATATGTTGTCTGGTTTCTTAAAAGTGTCTCCACTCCTTCTCCCCCTCCCCTTCGCTGCCCCCCCCCCCCCCCCACACTCTCTAAAGGACTTACCGTACACTGTGCAGCCGTCTTTTACCGTCCTGTTCATCGTGGGTGTGAATTTCAGACAGCGCTCCCCCGCTTTGAAGGTCGAAGGCAGTCGCTGAAAGGTTGCGTCAGTGGGACAGGCCCTTTAGGGTTTAGGTTTCCTCCCACACTCCAAAGGCGCACAGATTTGGGGAGGGGGGGGTCGGGAAAGTGGGAGGTGGGGGTGGGTGTGGGGAATGGGAGAAGGGAGGGAGAGGGGGAGAACGTATTGTGAGGGGTGGGGGTAATGGATAAGGGGAAGAAGAGTGGAGCGTGGAGAAGGGAGGAAGAGGGGGTAAGGGTAGGGGGGTGTGGAGAGGGAGAAGGGAAGAAAGGGGGGGGGGGGGGGGGAGTGGAGAGGGGGGTGGAAGATTGCAACCTTCTCGTGGCCTGCCCTGTTTCGATTAATGCAATCAACTCGATGTGCACAAACGGAAGATCAAATAGAACAAGTTGTCCTACAACTGTAGGCTGTGCACGCCACACGAAAGAAGAAGAAGGGGAAGAGAGGAGAGGGAAGTTCAGTGTACACTCACTGAATCCATCCCTAGTGATCAGATCTGGAAGCAGACCAATACATCTATTAATAAAACGGAACTCAGTCATCTTTTCTTTTGCGCAATTGATTTTATTGTATTAAATTTAATATATCAAATTGAAGGAAGAATATTTCACAGCCTCAAGCCTAACCGTGCGTCACCCGCATGAGAGCATACGTCAGCGTGTATGTCGTGCAACTTGACGGTTTTACGGGCAGTCATTTCTGCCCATTTAAATTGAACCACTGTACTTGCGACAGGTCTAACTAGGTCAACAAGGAGTTTCACAAGTGAAACACCTGCTCTGCCACTTTGGACTCCACAGAAAGTCCACTGGTGTATCACAAGTCAATTCTAGTTCTAGCTTTCAGGTCTCACCCAAAGAAATACGAATAATTCTGACGGCAGCACTACGACATGGGCAGACGATCTACCCCACTGTTATTGGAATTTGATGCAGGGATGTGGGAAAGAGCTTGAATGGAATATTAACCTCAGACAAATGGCCCCATTCGGTGCTATAAGTAAATATTTTGGAAGTACTATGGACTACTCCAAAACCTAATATAAAATTTAACAAAAAGTACAAAACATGCTGGAAACTCAACGGGTCAGGCAGCATCTGTGGAGAAGTCAATATGCATCAGAATCAGCTGGCTATCTTGGCTTTAATTGCCCAAGTGTGGACACAAACTGGATAAGACCCATGAACAAAGACAAGCATAAGTACACCACTTTTCTTACAGGGCATGGACTTCAACATCATATACAGGTTGATCCTGCCAGGTCTGGCAGATCATAACTTGTTTTTATCAACAGGAAGGTCTAGTTAAAACTGGAAGGCACAACTATTTAGTGACATAGCCTCTGTTCAATTCCATCCATTCACCTGAATTAGAAGTCTGTGGTTTCATGTCCCATTCCAAAGCCTTGAGCACATAATCTAGGTTTACACTCCCAGTACTCTACTGTTGATAGATTTACACTCAGTTATTAACCGAAACTGCAGATGCATTTAATAAATTCTAGGGTATTATATTAAGGAAGGGTGGCAGGGAGAGATAAAGATCTTCCTGCCACGTTGGACAATACTGTTCTTATTCCTCGGTCAAAGCTACTTATAGATTACTTATGATTGTATGGCAGAGTCAGCTGTTCTACGTAGGTGAGACCAAGCGTAGGCTTGGCGATCCCTTCGCCCAAAAACCTCCGCTCGGTTCACATTAACGAACCTGATCTCCCGGTGGCTCAGCACTTCAACTAGCCTTCCCATTCTGAATCTGACCTTTCTGTCCTGGGCCTCCTCCATGGCCAGAGTGAGGACCTCCGCAAAGTGGAGGAGCAGCACCTCATATTTCGTTTGGGCAGTTTACACCCCAGCGGTATGAACATTGACCTCTAATTTCAGGTAGTCCCTGCTTTCTCCGTCCCTTCTCAGCTCTCCCTCCACTCACTGTCTCCGCCTCTTCCTATCTTCTTCGCATACCCCCCCCCCCCCCACATCAGTCTGAAGAAGGGTCTCGATCCAAAACGTTGCCCATTTCCTTCGCTCCATAGATGCTGCCTCACCCGCTGAGTTTCTCCAGCATTTTTGTCTACTATAGATGACTTAGGTTTGTTTCTCAATGTTAAAAAGATATACAGCACAGAGAAAGGCCTGAAGATAGACACAAAATGCTAGAGTCACTCAGCGGGACATGTAGATTCTCTGGAGAGAAGGAATGGATGACGTTTCACATCCAAACCCTTCTTCAGAGTTGTCTGGGCAGAAGGAAATGAGAGATGTAGACAATTACGTAGAGATAAAAAAAAAATGAATGAAAGATATGCAAAAACGTAACAATGATAAAGGGAACAGGCCATTGTTAGCTGTTTGCTAAGTGAGAACGGGAACCTGGTGCGACTTGGGTGGGGGAGGGATGGAGAGGAGAGGGGGTGCAGGGGTTACGTAGTTAGATAAATCAATTTTCATACTACTGGGTTGCAAGTTGCCCAAGCAAAATATGAGATGCTGTTCCTCCAATTTGTGATTAGCCACATACTGACAATGGAGGAGTCCTAGGACAGAAAGGTCAGTGGTGAATGGGAATTAAAGTGTTTGGCAACTGGGATATGAACTAGGTTGGGACTGACTGAGCGAAGGTGTTCAGAGAAACTAACAATGGCCTGTTTCCATTATTATCCTTACTTTTTTGCTTTAAAAAAAAAAATTCATTTGTTCAATAAATTGCACTTTATTAATTATTAATTAATGTGCGTATTTATGAATAGAATTGTAGTCAATGCCTTCTATGTTCTGTTGTGCTATGCAAAGAAAGATTTTCATTGTCCTGTCAGGGACACATGACAATAAACTCTTTTGACTTCCCTTTCCCCTAACTAGTCTGAAGAAGGGTCTTGACCCAAAACGTCACCCATTCCTTCTCTCCAGAGATGCTGCCTGTCCCACTGAGTTACTCCAGCATTGTGTGTCTATCATAGAAAATAGGTGCAGGAATAGGCCATTCGGCCCTTCGAGCCTGCACCGCCATTCAATATGATCATGGCTGATCATCCAACTCAGTATCCTGTACCTGCCTTCTCTCCATACCCCCTGATCCCTTTAGCCACAAGGGCCACATCTAACTCCCTCTTAAATATAGCCAATGAACTGGCCTCAACTACCTTCCATGGCAGAGAATTCCACAGACTCACCGCTCTCTGTGTGAAAAATGATCTTCGGTTTAAACCATCATCTGCAGTTCCTCTCTGTACAGAAAAGTACCCTTTGGTCCACTGAGTGGGTAGCCATCACAAACCACCTATTTACACTAATCCTACATTAATCACTTTTTATTCTCTCTGCATTTATATCAATTTCCCCAAGTTCTATCACTCCCCTACATACCAATAAAACAAAGAGATGGAAACAAGAGACTGCAGGTGGTGAAATCTTGAGCAAAAATCATAGTGCTGGAGTAACTCTGCACTTAAGCAGCATCTGTAGAGGCATTTGGATGTTTTGGGTCAAAATCTTTCTTCAGAGTGATTAAAGGCCCAACCCAAACCATTGTCTGCCCACTTCCCTTTATAAATGCTGCCCAAACTGTTTAATTCCTCCAGCAATTTGCTTAATGCAACTAATAAAACAGGTTAAGTAATGTAAAATTGAGTGTTTGATGGTCCACAGAGAATTGGTGGGCCTGATTTGGTTCAACTCTTAATGTGGAAATAAATTGGAGCTAGTAATACTTACATTCACCATAAAATTAAATGTCACAATCCTGCACTTCCCACATCTATCTCTTGCCCAAGATCCCCAAACTGGACTGTCCTGAGAGACCTATTGTTTCTGCCTCCTCTTCCCCACTGAACCCACCTCCTCATCCTTTGACTCTGTCCTGTCTCCCATCAACCAAGCACTTCCCACATATATCCAGGACATCTTGCATGCCTTCCAACATTTTTACAATGCCAACTCGCATTGGGAATCCAATCATTATATCAACTTCTGACTATCTTCAAGCCCACTCAAATTTACTTGAACTATTTCTGACACTTCTCGCCCTTTTCTAGACATCCGACTCCATCAACTGTGGTTGAAGGAGCTTTCTCTCACGTTTCCTCCATTTCCTCAACATCTGCTCACAGCCTCCCTCACTCCAAACAAAACAGAGTGGTTTCCTTTTCCCTATCTTTCACACTACTAGTCTGCACCTCCATCAAGTGGTGCTTTGTCAATTCCACAACCTGCAATCTTCCACTCCCCGCCACTTTCCACCTTCCACAGGAAACACTATGTCTGTGATTCCTTCCCCACCCGTCCCATTCTGACCTCCGGCACTTTCCCCTGCAATGGTAGGAGATGCAACTTTTGTTATTACACCTTCTCCCGCATCACTCCCCCAAACAGTCCTTCCAGGTGAGGCAAAGATTCACGTGCACTTCCTCCATCTACCTGTTGAATTCTCTGCTCCTGATGTGGCCTCCTCTACAAGCTCAAGCAAGGTGACCAATTTGCAAAGCCTGTCTGAATGACCATCCCGAACTCCTAGTTGAATGCCATTTCATTCCCCTTCCCAACTGTCCTCCACTGCCAGTGGGAGGCCCTAGCCAAATTCAATCTCTCTCTCCCCCCTTCAACTATCCCCCCCCCATCTCACCTCTGGCCTCTGCTTGACCCAGAGTTGCACCAGCAGTTTGTTTTTTCACTTATCATCCTTATAGAACAAGGAAGCATTCTCATGAAAAAACAATGCTACATTTGTACACTCATAACCCTGCCCTGAAACTATGATATAAAAAGTTCTCATGTGCATTTCAACATCCACCTGAACTTGAAATACGAGATCTCCTCAATTTTGTCGACATTTGGCAAAAACATTGACACAAGCTCCAGAGCAGCATCTGCTTCAGTACAGAGCTCTTTCATTGACAGAAAGCTGCAGCTGATATGAGCTATATAATGCAGAGATAAAATGTAATGAGCACTGAAATCGGAGTGTGTTGGAATGTACATCAGATATTCGCATTTTCACTCCGGAAAGAATCAGGATTAAAAAAAACTACCTACATACAAGTCAGTATGGACTTATGAATGGGGCAATCATGCTTGCCAAATCTCCTGGAATTTTTTGAGGATGTAACAAGTGACATGGACAAGGGAGAGCCAGTGGATGCGGTGTACCTGGACTTTCAGAAAGCCTTCGACAAGGTCCCACACAGGAGGTTAGTGAGCAAAATTAGAGCACATGGTATTGGGGGAAAGGTACTGACAGGGATAGAAAAATGGTTGGCAGATAGGAAACAAAGAGCAGGGATAAACAGGTTCCTTTCAGAATGGCAGGCAGTGACTAGCGGGGTACCGCAAAGCTCAGTGCTGAGACCACAGCTATTAACAATATACATTAATGATCTAGATGAAGGAATTAAAAGTAACATTAGCAAATTTGCAGATGTTTCAAAGTTGGGTGGCAGTGTGAACTGTGAAGAGGATGCTATGAGGATGTACGGCGATTTGGACAGGTTGGGTGAGATGGGCGAGAGGAAGTACAACGAAACCTGGGTATCCTTGTACATCAGTCACTGAAAGTAGGCTTGCAGGTACAACAGGCAGTGAAGAAAGCAAATGGCATGTTGGCCTTCATAATGAGAGGAGTTGAGTATTGGTCCTTCTGTAGTTGTACAGGGCCCTGGAGAGACCACACCTGGAGTATTATGTGCTGCTTTGGTCTCCTAATTTAAGGAAAGACATTCTTGCTATTGATGGAGTGCAGCATAGGTTCACAAGGTTAATTCCTGGGATGGCTGATGATAGAATGGAGCGACTGGGCTTGTATTCACTGCAATTTATAAGGATGAGAGTCTTTCCTCCAGCCTTTCCATCACCTTTGGAAACTTTTATTGTTGTTTATCAACATGAGGACCAAAGTTGTGCCAATGAAAGTCAAAAAAGCCATTACGAGACTGAGAAACAAGAACAAAACTGTTATAGAGACATCAGCCAAACCTTAGGCTCACCAAAATCAACTGTTTGGAACACCATTAAGAGGAAAGAGAGCACTGGTGAGCTTACTAATCGCAAAGGGACTGGCAGGCCAAGGAAGATCTCCACAGCTGCAGGGCTCTGTCTTAACTTTTTTTCTCTGATGCCAGCCGGGCAACCGAGGCAGTTTTTTAGGTTGCCAAACGACAGTTTAGGTGGTCATTTAAGACAGCTTGCATGACACGTGCGATAATGTGCTTGGACGACGTGCGTAGTTACCAGTCGAAATTATGCTCAATGAAGCATTCACATATTATTTCTGCTTCAAATGAAGTCATAAACTAAACCTATTCACCAACTATGATATATACCACAATGACATGCTGCAAAATTACAATATAGTATCTCAACTCTTTTTACACGTCGCAATGAATACAATTTCTATTATTTCGTTCCACTTCCAAACAAAAATGTGGTTGGATCATTCAGCATATGATCAACCTCGGCGAGACCAAGCACAGGCTTGGCGATCACTTAGCACAACACCTCCACTCAGTTTGCAATAACCAACCTGATCTCCCCCTCCCATTCCGAATCCGACCTTTCTGTCCTGGGCCTCCTCCATGGCCAGAATGAGGCCCACCGCAAATCGGAGGAACAGCACCTCATATTTCGCTTGGGTAGGTTTACACCCCAGCGGTATGAACATTGGCTTCCCCAATTTCAGGTAGTCCTTTCTTTCTCCCTCCCCTCCCATTCCCAGCTCTTCCACGGCCTACTGTCTCCGCCTCTTCCTTTCTTTCCCCCCCCACCCAGACATTAGTCTGAGGAGGGGTCTTGACAGAAACGTCGCCTCTTCCTTCGCTCCATAGATGCTGCCTCACCCGCTGATTTTCTCCAGCTTTCTCTACCACCCATTCACACAAGTTCTGTTATCCCACTTTCCTCACCCACTTCCTACACATTAGGGGCAATTTTACAGGGACAAGTTAACCTACAGAGCCAATGCATCTTTGGGATGTGGGACGAAATCCACGTGATTGCAGGGAGAATGTGCAAATTCAACACAGACAGTGCCCGAGGACAGGATCGATCACAGCTCCCTGGCGTGTGAGGCAGCAAGTCTACCAACTGTGCCACTATATTTTGTTTTCCAACACACAAAAAAAATTATACGTTGATAACTTTGGTTACTAAAAAAAATAAACTATCCATTTTCAGTCTTAAATCTAAGTCATGCTATGTCCCCCTTTACAGCTACTGTATGTGTTAATTCAGTTCAAGACAATGGGGCAATACATTGGCCATAAAGTTGCTGCTTAAAAGTGCCAGAGACCCGGAATTGATCCTGAATATGGGTGCTGTCTGTATGGAGTTTGCTCCTTTTCCCTTTGATCGTATGGGTTTCCTCCAGGTGCTCTTGTTTCCTTCCACATTCCAAGGTGTGCAGGAACCTTTTTTAGACCCAACCCAAATCGTAATATTTTCCTTTTATCCAGAGATTCTGTCTGACCTGTTGAGTTACTCCAGCTTTTTGTGTCTATCTTCGGTTTAAACCAGCATCTGCAGTTCCTTCCTACACACACGATACTAAACGATAGAACTTTATTAATCCCAGGAGGTAGTGTGTGTGTGTGTGTGTGTGTGTGTGTGTGTGTGTGTGTGTGTGTGTGTGTGTGTGTGTGTGTGTGTGTGTGTGTGTGTGTGTGTGTGTGTGTGTGTGTGTGTGTGTGACACACACACACACACACACACAGTTTAAATATTCTGCTGTGCAGTTGCAAGTAAAGATTTCATTGTTGTAACTGGGACGTGAGAGAATAAAATACACTCGACTTGCGTCGCTAATGTTTGGGATAGAACTAGTGTACGGTTAATTGGTGGTCGGCGAAGGGCCCTGTATCTTTAAATCAACTAAAAACACTAAAAACAGAGGGAGTCTAAAGGGCCTGTCCCACTTAAGCTTCCTTGGCTTGCAAATTATCCGACCTCGGCTCGCAAATTATGCGACCTCGTGGTCGCTTGAGGCGTACGGGCACCGTACAGCCGCGTGGGGCCGGTCCCACTTAGAAGCATGGAGGGGTATGGAATTGTTCTGGGCCGGTCCCGACATCGCGCGGGGCTCCGAAATTCTTGCAGTGAACAAAATCTTCACGCGCCAATGGCCTGTCGCGGAACTGACGGCCAAAGTGGGACAGGCCCATGACGCTGGCGCGACACAACGTCTCACCTCCAACAGCAGCAGAAGCAGGCAAACGATCGCCGAACTCGGCCAGGGGCTCACGGCAATTGCAGTCCGGATCCGCCCCCACTTCTACTCCCAGAGGGGGGCCAAGAAGATTGAAGACACAAAATGCAGGAGTAACTCAGCAGAACTGGCAGCATCTCTGGAGAGAAGCAATGGGTGACGTTTCAGGTCAAGACCCTTCTTTTCAGACTGAAGAAGTCTCGACACGAAACATCATCCATTCCTTCTCTCCAGAGATGCTGCCAGTCCCACTTTGTGTCCATCTCCAAAAGACATCACACGCTCCAGACGGCTGCGCGTACGCATGTACTCGCGCCCGACCGTCTCGGCTCAACGTGACCATGAGGTTGCGTAAATTGCGTGCCAAGGACACGTAAGTTGCCAAGGACACGTAGAGACCCTTCTTTAAGGGACAGGCCCTTAAAGAAGGGTCTCTACCCGAAACGTCACCCAATTTCTTCTATCCAGAGATGCTGGCTGCTCCATGGAGTTCCCTTGCACAATTAAAGCATGGAATAGTCTTCACCCTACGATAGTTACTCAACCAGACGCAACTAAAGTTAAGGTACACAAAAATGCTGGAGAAACTCAGAGGCTGAAGCAGCATCTATGGAGCAAGGGAAATAGGCGACATTTCGTGTCGAGACCCTTCGTCAGACTGATGTGGGGGCGGGAAGAAGAAAGGAACAGGCGGAGACAGACTGTGGGAGAGCTGGGGAGGGGAAAGAAGGAGAAACCAGGAACTACCTGAAATTGGAGAAGTCAATGTTCATACCGATGGGGTATAAACTACCCAAGTGAAATATGAGGCGCTGCTCGTCCAATTTACGGTGGGCCTCACTCTGGCCATGGAGGAGGTCCAGGAAAGAAAGGTCAGATTCGGAATGGGAGGGGGAGTTGAAGTGCTGAGCCACCGGGAGAATAGGTTGGTTATTGCAAACCGAGCTGAGGTGTTGGGCGAAGCGATTGCCAAGCTTACGCTTGGTCTCACCGATGTAGAGCAGCTGACACCTAGAGCAGCGGATGCAATAGATGAGGTTGGAGGAGGTGCAGGTTAACCTCTGCTGCACCTGGAAAGACTGCTTGGGTCCTTGGATGGAGTCAAGGGGGGAGGTAAAGCGACAAGAGTAGCATTTCCTGCGGTTGCCAGGAGAGGGGGTGGTTTGGGTGGGAAGGGACAAATCGACCAGGGAGTTGCTGAGGGAGCTGTCTCTGCGGAACGCCGAAAGGGGAGGAGATGGGAAGATGTGGCCAGTGGTGGGATCCCATTGGAGGTGGCAAAAATGTCAGAGGATTATCTGTTGTGGTAGACAAAATTGCTGGAGAAACACAGCGAGGTGAGGCAGCATCTGTGGAGCGAAGGAATGGGTGATGTTTTGGATCGAAACCTGTAGACAAGGATAAAAGTCAGTAATTGGATAAGTAAATAACCTCAAATGAGAAAAGTGAAATAAGTAGTTTTCTGTGGTAATTAAACTCCACGGTCACCATGCACTAAATCCTTATTCTTCCATTATTTTCTCGGTTTAAATATTTAATTTTTAAATTCTGCATCAGCTGATATTGGACTAGAGTCCCAAATGCGGTTACACCCATCAATTAAAATCTACCCTGATTCAAGAACGGTAGAGAGCTGGACTGCAAGCTAGAGATTTATTCCCATCACTGAATATTGGGATAATACCAGAATAACAGGTTAATATCCAGAAGCTAGACACAAAAAGCTGGAGTAACTCAGCAGGACAGGCAGCATCTCGGGAGAGAAGGAATGGGTGATGTTTCGGGTCGAGACCCTTCCTCAGACTGGTCTGAGGAGCGGTCCTGACCTAAAACGTCACCCATTCCTTCTCTCTCAAGATGCTGCCCGTCCCGCTGTATTCCTCCGGCTTTTTGTCTCTATCTTTGGTTTAAACCAGCATCTGCAGTTCCTCCCTACAGGTTAATAGCCAGTGCAAAGACAAAACTAGTTAATTATTCCTGGCCAATATTAAACCCACGATACGACCACAAATTAAAAAGATCACACTGCAAAAGCCCACCATGGCAGTATATTCACCACCGATTTTAGTAAAGCAGTTTCATACACTGGACAATTTGAATAAATGGGCTGCTGCAACAAATTGCTTGAATGTTAGAACCAAAAAACTAATGGATAATCTTGAGCATGTGCTCATTTATAAATCTATAAAGCTGCAGATCATGGATATAAATGTCAAACAGAGCTAGCTCCATCTGAATGCAGGATCCGTATTGCTGATCTCATACAATGAACAATGCAATTGATTCAACATATAAACCTTACAATGCATGATCCACATGAGTTACACTTGGCAGTCGCTGATCATACCAGGCCACCACTAATTTTCCGGCACCTTCTTTAATCCGGACAAAATTATGAGAGTGCCCTTAACATCCCACCTGGAAGTCCCCCAAAAAATGTGGCGCCTAGGTCGGGTCTCGACCACATTGGGACCTCCGCAGCCGATTGGCGGGTGGAATTTGCCCCCCTGCGGTCGGGGCTCTGGATAATGTGCAGAGAGAGAGAGAGAGAATACCATTTATTGTCATTTGAACCCAAGTTCAAACGAAATTAAGTCTCTGCAGTCATACAAACATGAAAAAACCAAGGCACACAATTAACACAAATTACATAAACATCCATCACAGTGAATCTCCAAACCCCGCCTCACTGTGATGGATGGCAAAGTCTTGTCTCTCCCCCGTTGTTTATTCTTCCCCCAATGTTAAAGCCCCCAGCGGGTGATGGTAAGTCCGTTGAGGCCGCGCTGGGCGATGTAAGGCTCCGCGTCTTGATGTTGGAGCACCCCGGCTGGCGATGGCAAGTCCCGCGGCCATTAAAGCCGTACCGGCGATGTCAGGCGTCGGGTTGTTTCAACCCCGCGATACGAGCGGGCGAAGTTGCCGTTGCGGGAGCTCTGAAAAGCGGTCTCCCAGCAGGGACCCACGAGCTCCTGATATTACCGTCCACAGAGCCTGCAGCCGGAGCCTCTGAAGCTCCGAAGCCTGGTCGCAGCTGCGCGCCACCACAGCTCCCCACGCTCCGAAGTCGGCCAGCTCCACAATGTCAGGTCCGCAGGCTCCGCGACTGGAGCCCCAGGTCGACTCCGGTTGGAGGCCACTCCACGGTGCTAGGCCCCAACGACAATGGAGACCCGACAGGGAAAGGTCGGGGTCCCCGTACAGGGTAGAGATTGAAAAGTTTTAAAGGTTCCCCCCCCCCCCCCAACGTATACACAGATAGGGGGGGAGGGGGAGGGGGATCATGTAGGCTAGTCGTAAACGGAAACACGTTCAATTAAGGATGTTTCATTCTAAATATATTAATATAAAATAATTATAAATAATTGAAAACACTAAACATTCATGACAGAAATTAAAATCTGCGGTGATCTGTCGTGGAACAACCCCATTGAAGAAGATAACCGTGGTTACCCAGACCACGTTGCTGGTTTCGAAAGGACCCCATAACTGTTCAAGCCCCAGGGCCCCAAACATGTAGGTCCGCCACTGACCTCACCATATTTGCACATATGACAATAAATTTGACTTGATTTCATAATAGTCACTGCAATGGACAATTTCCTGTCCCTGAAATAAGTGGTTATCTCTTTTTAAAAAAGTGACAATTACTTGGCAATTAGTTATAGCAAACCTGCCCAAAACGTTCCAAGCTCTCCGAGTTACTTTACTGTAAAATGCAAGTGTTTTATTGTCACACTGTTGAACACACATACATTTAGTCCTTCAAATTACACTCACATCAAATACAAACTGAGCAATCGCCGACCGAAACTCTGCTGAGAGAGACCTGATAGGGCTCTTAAAAATAGCGGAGTCAGGGGATATGGGGAGAAGGCAGGAACGGGATACTGATTGGCGATGATCAGCCTTGATCACATTGAATGGTGGTACTGGCTCGAAGGGCCGAATGGCCTACTGAATGCACCTATTGTCTATTGAGGTAAACACCCTTTATTATCAGTGGGTGTAATATGTACGGGTGTTTAACAGCTTGGTTATCAATACTATTCATCATCAGTTATTCATGCATAGAGAATGCTTTAATTGTAACCTGCATTTATACCATTCAATACATACACCCAAAGCACTTCATCTATAATTAAAGCAAAGATGATTCAAGAGGGGTCTAATAGGACTGTCAATATTTATTTTAAGAACAAATAAAGTGAAGGGCCTCCCAGTGGTCAGAAGCCAGAGAGCAGAACTTCAGAGAACATAATTAGCAAACATGTCCAGATGTGGAGAACTTTTTAAATAACAATGCAACACATTTTCATCTGGAATACAGAGGCTGAAAGCATTGTAGAAGCAGTATTTTTTTAAACAAATCAAAAAGCAAACTGCTGGAAGCTCAGAAGGCTTTCAATTGGGAATTAGACAAAAGCTGAAAAAGCTGCAAGACGTTGGGAAAAGGGTAGCAGAACAGGATAGGACATGTCTTAAAATGTGCAGATGCAATATCAAGTAACGAGGTTCTTTACTATGCCATTCTAAATATCACTGCTGTAATGCAAGACTTGCACAATGTCAAATCCCACAGTGATAAAATACGCAGATTTGTAATTTTCATAGGGCTTAGAGCAGAGAAGTCCCATGCATTTCTTTTACTACTTACATTTTAGGGGGCAACAATGGAGATAAATACATGCGAAAACATAAAAGGTGCTGAAAATACTCAGCAGGCCAAGCAGCACTGGAGAAGAAACAGGTCAAGAATTCAGAACTTCAGTTTCTTAACACACGCCGCGGGGAGTGAATGGGCCAGAGAAGAAAATCAGGGCTGCTGCAGTTTTTCTGCAGTGGTTTTTGTTACACAGCTTTCCTTAAGATTTGAAGCTACCAAACAAAATAGGCCACCTTTAGCCTTTCGGGTCAGGCGCAGTTAGGCCAACAGACAAATATCATCAGCTGGAAACATTAAACTTTTCAAGAACAAAATTATCCTCCTATCAATTCAATTTCTCCACAATACCACACCTACCCCATATCTCCCATGTGCTTTGGTTTGTGAGCATGTATAACAAATACCACCCACTGCCCCACCGCCACAACCCTCTGTGCCTACCTTTTCATTCCATCTGTGCAGTTGACTGTACCTCACTTTGCAGAAAAGAAATCCCTCCAGATGAACACCGTACACCTGACACGAATCGGGGGGGGGAAGAAATAAATATATTTTAACAGAGTAAGTGAAACAGCAAGTGTCCCGTATGTCGTTCCGGGCAATAGAAGGCGTCCTTTACCACATAGCGCGCCCCCAGAGAGTCGCAGCCTTCCTCGGTGGCCCCAATGGTGAGGTGCATCTCTCCAGTCCAGCCGCGCACACGGGACGAGCAGCTTAAGCAGCAGCAGCAGCTACTCGGTGAGTGCAGCGCACGCTTGTTGTGGCTCCGAGGGCGGTGTCAGGAGCGGGGATTTCTGGGACGTTGTAATTCACCGATGCAAATGCCTCGGCTTCTTCAAATACCTCGGCTTCTTCAAATACCTCGGCTTCTTCACGTACCACGCGGGGATTCCTCGCGCCCTAGCAGAGAACTTGTACCTTTTGCATCGCACGGCACAAGCTCCCTCCCACCTACAGCCCCCGTCCTGGGGTCTAATTCTTGTCACTGTTTATAACCTAGGTATTGGGTGGGGGGGGAGAGAGAATTGTTCCTGGGCACAACTCGCTACTGCCCCAGGGCAATGCAAACCAAAGATCCTATAGTTATCGACAAGGTCCCACATAAGAGATTAGTATATAAACTTAAAGCATATGGCATTGGGGGTTCAGTATTGATGTGGATAGAGATCTGGCTGGCAAAATGGAAGCGAAGAGTAGGAGTAATCGGGTCGTTTTCACAATGGCAGATAGTGACTAGTGGGGTACCGCAAGGCTCAGTGCTGGGACCCCAGCTATTTACAATATACATTAATGATCTGGATGAGGGAATTGAAGGCAATATCTCCAAGTTTGCGGATGACACTAAGCTGGGGGGCAGTGTTAGCTGTGAGGAGGATGCTAGGAGACTGCAAGGTGACTTGGATAGGCTGGGTGAGTGGGCAAATGTATGGCAGATGCAGTATAATGTGGATAAATGTGAGGTTATCCACTTTGGTGGCAAAAATAGGAAAGCAGACTATTATCTAAATGGTGGCCGATTAGGAAAAGGGGAGATGCAGCGCGACCTGGGTGCCATGGTACACCAGTCATTGAAAGTAGGCATGCGGGTGCAGCAGGCAGTGAAGAAAGCCAATGGTATGTTAGCTTTCATAGCAAAAGGATTTGAGTATAGGAGCAGGGAGGTTCTACTTCAGTTGTATAGGGGGGTCTTGGTGAGACCACACCTGGAGTATTGCGTACAGTTCTGGTCTCCAAATCTGAGGAAGGACATTATTGCCATAGAGGGTATGCAGAGAAGGTTCACCAGACTGATTCCTGGGATGTCAGGACTGTCTTATGAACAAAGACTGCATAGACTCGGTTTATACTCTCTAGAATTTAGGAGATTGCGAGGGGATCTTATAGAAACTTACAAAATTCTTAAGGGGTTGGACAGGCTAGACGCAGGAAGTTTGTTCCCAATGTTGGGGAGGTCCAGGACAAGGGGTCACAGTGTAAGGATAAGGGGGAAATCTTTTAGAACCGAGATGAGAAGGACTTTTTTCACACAGAGAGTGGTGGGTCTCTGGAACTCTCTGCCACAGAAGGTAGTTGAGGCCAGTTCATTGGCTATATTTAAGAGGGAGTTAGATGTGGCCCTTGTGGCTAAGGGGATCAGAGGGTATGGAGAGAGGGCAGGCACGGGATACTGAGTTGGATGATCAGCCATGTTCATATTGAATGGCGGTGCAGGCTCGAAGGGCCGAATGGTCTACTCCTGCACCTAATTTCTATGTTTTTATGTTTGTATAGTTATAGGGTCTTTGATGCAAATCGAAGCACTAGGTAGCAATGTTAGAAAATTTTGAGATTTAAAAAATCAAGTCTGCAATTTATCCCATCAGATAAAGCATAAAAAGAAGTTTAATTTGACACCTAATTCACTTTCATATCTTCAGTATTAAGAAAGTTATGACTATTTTCATACTCGGAAATTAGCATCTTGTTCCCCATTGCCTTTCAATTGACTTAACTCAAAAACTGTGATCTAGAACCGTTAAAAGCCCATAACTTTTTTAAAAATTAAGAGAACGCAATGAAATTTTCAGTTATTATAGATTGAAGCATTCTGAAACAAATATGAAACAATTTTACTTGGATGACCTGAAATTAAAGCATATAATTAGTTAGTTATCTAATTGTAGCTAATTACAAAATTCAATGAGTAGCTAATTACAAAATTCAATTCTATCCATTTCTTAAGAAAAGATAAACTTTTAAATTGCCTAAAGGGCCTGTCACACTAGCGCGCGATTAGACGCGACAAGCGCGACAAATTCGGACGCGGGGGTCGCGTGGGGGTCAGGCGATCCCGGTGCGAGTGAAGGGCCTGTCCCACTAGCGCGCGATTACACGCGCGACGTCCGAAGGAAGGACGTTATTTTTCATCACGTGACGATGCGCATGAGCATGCGCGTTGCACGACGTCGGGCAGTGACGTCATCACGCAACGCCACGCTGAAGACGCACAACGTCAAAACGTCATCACGTTCTGCGCGACAGGATTTTGCCGCGCGTAATTTTTAAGCAGTGTCGGTTTTTGGACACTACGCGCGATGTCGACACCAGCTCCACACGAGTCCGCGGAACTCCACGAGACTCCGGCGATCGCAGTGGGACAGGGTCACGCGAGGCCGGACGACTAAAGCGACCACGGTAGGTCGCGCTTGTCGCGTCTAATCGCGCGCTAGTGTGACAGGCCCTTAAGTGTCCAAATAACATTCACACAATAATCCACAATATAACATAATTTTAAAATCTCATTTTCATGAATTTCTGGGCCAAATGGACTGCCTGTAAATTAATGGCCATTTAAATCAACTAGCGAGTGGGTTTTAGTGGAATGCGGTGGATTGGAAAGTTGCGGTTTGCGGTGAAGTCGGGTGGAAAAATACTGATGGTTCATAAATTTTTTTTGGACCCCATTTCGCAACATGAAAATATTATTAAAGCCTCCATAAAAACCAACTTTTAATATAAAAATAAACTGTGTACTTTTTTTTCTCCCCTACGCAAAATCCTTCCCGTTGTCGGCGCTCACGGCTTTTGAAGGTGATTTTTAAATTACTCTAGCTAATAAATAATCTAGCACAATTGAACAAGTTAGGTCCTTATTCTTTGGAGCGCAGAAGGTTAAGGGGGGACTTGATTGAGGTCTTTAAAATGATGAAAGGGATAAACAGAGTTGACGTGGATAAGCTTTTCCCATTGAGGGTAGGGAAGATTCAAACAAGAGTGCATGACATGAGAATTAAGGGACAGAAGTTTAGGGGTAACATGAGGGGGAATTTCTTTACTCAGAGAGTGGTGGCTGTGTGAAATGATCTTCCAGCAGAAGTGGTGGAGGCAGGATCGATTTTAACATTTAAAAGTAAAGTGGATAGGTATATGGACGGCAAGGGAATGGAGGGGTATTGTCTGAGTGCAGGTAGATGGGACTAGGGGAAAATAAATGGTCGGCACGGACTGGAAGGGCTGAGAAGGCCTGTTTCCGTGCTGTAATTGTTATATGGTTATATGGTTATAATTTAAAAATACCTTCATGAATGAAATGTCGGAGTGATTTTTCTTCAGCAACGAAATCCCCTAACATGGATCGATTTGCACTGTCTGTAGAAAAACGGCACTTTAAACACGCCCCCCTCTGAAAGGCGCCAAAGTCATGCACACGGGGAGCGACAGAACTGTAGCGCTGCTCAAGGTAAGTTTTGTAACATGCCTACTAGGTGGAACGAGGGCTTCCTGACTAGACTTCCTCTCACAACTTAATGTCGGACATCCAATGTGAGAGGTGTGCCCAATCTAAGAGCACTGCAAGTTGTCACCAAAATGATGAGGTGCATGAACTCCTAAAATACGAAAACTGTGATAAATGCCCAGATAAATACCCTGTGATAAATCTCGGGTGGTTTGCGGTAAGATTATAATGCAGACTAGCTGGCATACGGACATCGGAAGTGGTTCTTTACCAGGTGATGTCAAAAACATAATTACCCCGTCGTTGCCCCACTAGTCCTACAGATGTATAAAAATCAAAAATATATATATCCTCATTCCTGTCTGGTATCCAGCGGCAAGAGAAAGCATGGAAATGGGCGCTTCAGCCCACCGGGTTCATGTCGATCTCCTGTTCACATTAGTTCTATGTTATCCTACTTTCACGACCACTCGCTAGGCACGAGGAAGTACAAGATAATTACAGAGGTAATATGACACAAAAGTGGGTGGTTTTGTTGATAGTGAGGATGGTTGTGAAAAATCGCATCAGGATCTGGACCAATTGGCCAAGTGGGCTGAGGACAGTGCTTCCACACCTCAAAAAAAATGTCCTTAAATAGAATCCCAAATTTGGAAAAAACCAGCAGCCCCCACAATTAAAACGTGGATTACGGAAATGACTGAGACCTTACATTTGGAAAAAATAAGATTTGTCTTAATTGACAAACCAGAATTATTTGTTAGAATATGGTCTCCATTTATTGAATTCTTGAAAAAGTGAATTGGTTTAACACAAGATCAGCGTTGAAGCCTGAGTTTGGGATTGGATGAATAGTTACACTTAACATCTACTGGATCTATCTCCACAATTTTGTTATTTGTAATTTCTTTTTTTGTCTTCTTTTTCTCTTTATTAGACTATAGTTTCACTCATCTTTTTCTCTCTTTACCTTTATTCTTTAAAAAATTCAACAACAAAAATGAAGCTATGTAAGAACTCTGTAATTAAATTGTTGCTTACTATTATTTGTACACATGCTTCTAATAAAAATATTTTATAAAAAATAGAATCGCAAATTTCCTGGAATTTGATGGTATTTCCTGAAATTTTCAAAACTGCTTCCCGTGTGCTATTTGTTTTTTTCCCGTGAGCACATGTTAACAACACAAAGAAGAACAAGGCAAAATAGATCTATGTAACTACACCGTATCTGCCTGCTTCTGTTACTCATTTGTACAGTATTATACAAAGCAGCTATTGTTACCTCCAACAGCTTTTGTTGTCTTCTTTTTTTCAACCTGCTCTCGTGTCTCAGTCTCTGCATTCTTTCCCACTCTCCCGCTCCCTCACTCCCTCCCCCCCTCCCTCCCTCTCTCCCACTTTCTCTCCCTCCCCTTTCCCTCCCTCCCTCTATTATTTCTTCCCTCCCTCACTCCTCTCGTTCCCCCTCCCTCTCTCCCTCCCTTCTTCTCCATCTCTCCCTCCCTCGCTCCCTCCTCCCTCTCATCACTCCTCCCTCTCTCCACCCCTCCCTCTCGGCCCATTGAACTCACCCACCGTTTTGTAAAATAAAGGCCAAACCCAATGTAACTGCAATCCCACCGCCCACTGGTAACTTTTCACCACTAAGCTTATCCAGAATTCTACCACTGCCTGAAAAATAATCAAAGGCTCAACTCCCACTGAGAAAGAAAATTCAAAAGACTCATTGTCATACAAGAATTTTCCTGAACAGTCTGTGACCCATAGTGCTGTGGCCATAGTGCTCTATTTAAAGCCCATAGCTCTGCAGTCGGTAGTGTTATATTTAGAACGACAGCTCTTTGTTTAAAATTCCCACTCGTTAAACTGACAGCGCTCTTTTTCAACCTTTGAGCACCAATCCGGCAGTGCTGTATTACCTTTACACCCCTTCGCGGGCCGGATGTGGAAATTTCCTGAAGTTATTCAATTTCCCTAAAATTACCTGAAGACAACTAGAATTTCCCGACTTTCGGGTAATTTCCTTCAAAGTGGAAACACTGGCCAAGGAATGGTTGATGGAATTTAATGCAGAAAAATGTGAGGTGTTGCATTTTTGGGACATTTAACATGGGCAGGACCAACATAGTGAATGGTAGGGCTCTGGGTAGTGTTGTGAGCAGAGGGATCGAGGAATACAAGTGCATAGCTCTCTGTGAGTGGAGTCGCAGGTAGATCGGTTGGTCAAAAAGGCTATTGGCTCATTGACCTTCATCAGCGGGGTGGGAGATTGCAACCTTCACGTGGTCCACCCTGTTTCGACGAATGCAATCAACCTGGCGTGCACAATCAAGTAAGATCAAATAGAACAAGTTGTCCTACAACTTTAGGCTGTGCACGCCATACGCAAGAAGAAGACCTTCATCAGCCAGAGTATTGAGTATAGAAGTTAGGAGGTCATGTTGCAGTTGTATAAGACATTGGTGAGGCCACATTTAGAGTATTATGTTCAGTTCTGGACACCGTGTTATAGGAAGGATGTTGTCAAGCTGGGAAGGGTACAAAGACGATTAACGAGGATGTTGGACACAAAATGTTGGAGTAACTCAGCAGCATCTCATACAAGGAATGGGTGATGTTTTGGGTCGAGACCCTTCTTCAGACTGATTTCAGGGAGAGTAACAAAAATAAGGAAGTGTAAGGTGTGAAAATAGGACAATGGGGATGGAGATCAAGGAAAATGTAGAAGAGATCATTGTTAGCTGGGCAAAGGTAACAAAAAAACAGAGATGAAATGTACTTGGAGACAATAAGACTGGTTGGATGACTGGCAAGGGGAGGGATGGAGATAGGGGGAAAGCAAGGGTTACCTGAAGTTAGAGAAGTCAATGTTCATACCGCTGGGGTGTAAGCTGTCCAAGCAAAATATGAGGTGTTGTTCCTCCAATTTGCACTGGGCCTTGCTCTGACAATGGAGGAGGCCCAGGACAGAAAGGTCAGTGTTGGAATGGGAGGAGGAGTTAAAGTGTTTAGCAAACGGGAGATCAAGTAGGTTTAGGCGGACTGAGCGAAACGATTGTTCAGCTAAACTATTGCCGAGCCTGTGCTTGGTCTCGCCGAAATATAGGAGTCCACACCTGGAACAGCGGATACAATAGATGAGGTTGGAGGAGGTGCAAGTGAACCTCTGCCTCACCTGACTAAACTCTACGAGGATGTTGCCTGGACTAGAGGGTCTGAGCTATAGGCAGTGGATGAGTAGGCTAGGATTCTATTCCTTGAAGCGCAGGAGGATAAGGGATTATCTCATAGAGGAGTATAAGATCATGAGAGGAATAGATTGGGTAGATGCAGTCCCTTGCCCAGGGTAGATGAATCGATGACCAGAGGACATAAGTTTAATGTGAATGGGAAAATATCTGAGGGGTAACATTTTCACACAAAGGGTGGTGGATGCATGGAACAAGCTACCAGAGGCAGTAGTTGAGGCAGGGACTATCCCAACATTTAAGAAGCAGTTAGATGGGTACATGGATAAGACAGGTTCGGAGGGATATGGACCAAATGCTGGCAGGTGGGACTAGTGTAGCTGGGACATGTTGGCCGATGTGGGTAAGTTGGACCGAAGGGCCCGTTTTCACACTGTATCACTCTATGACTCGATGACCTACAGACGCACATGACTTCGGGATGTAGGATGTAGGAGGAAACCGGAGGAAACCCATTCAGGCAAAGGTTTAGAAGGTTCAAAGGTCTTTTATTGTCACATGTACCAATTAAGGTCCAGTGATATGTGAATTACCATACAGCCATATGGGGGGAAAAAAAGCAACAAGACACACAACTATATGAAAGTTAACATAAACATCCACCACAGCGGATTCCCCACATTCCTCACTGTGATGGAAGGCAGAAAAGTCAAATATTCTTCCTCTTTATTCTCCTGCAGTCGGGGCAGATCAAAGCTCCCACAGCCGGTGGTCAAAGCTCCTGCATCAGGGTGATCGAAACTCCCGAGTCTGTGCATTTGAAACTCCCGTGTTGGGGCGATCGAAACTCCCACGTCGGGGCGATCGAACCTTCTGTGGCTCGGAGTTCCCAAAGTTGGTCTCTGACCGGAGTCCGCGGGCTCCGTGATGTTCAAATCTGCAAGCAGCCAAGGCAAAGGGATTGCAAGCTCCACAATGGTAAATCCGCAGGCACCCGCGGTGGAGCTCTCAAAAGTCGGCCTCCAGCAAAGGCCGCCAAATCCTCGATGTTAGGCTGCAGTGCGAACGGAGATACGATCGAGGTAAGAGATTAGAAAAAGTTTCCCCCAACCCCTGCCCTCCACACAAACAAGCTAAAGAACACTAAAAACATACATTTAACACACTATTAAAACACAAAGAAGGAAAAAACAGACAGACTGTTGGCGTGGCAGCCATTGCTGGCGCCACCCGGTGGTTCACAGGGACAATATGCAAACTCCACACAGATAGCACCCAATGTCAGGATCAAACCCAGGTTTCTGATGCTGTGCGGTAGCAGCTCTACCAGCTGCATCAATGATCAAACTCAAGTGGCTCATGAAGAAATCTGTGTGAGTATTCAACAGTAACTTGGGTTTTTAAAAATAGTGGGTGTGTACAATTAGAGAACTATGACAGAATTTGAGCGTAGACAGAACTAGGAACATAATATTCCTAGATTAGAACAGTTAGGGAACAAAATCTCTCAGTATAAAGGTTAGAGATCCAAGTCCACCAGAGATGTGAGCACAAACATTGAAGATGACACTTTGGGTAACCATTTTGAGCCAGATGTTCTTTGCTTCCCCACTCTCTCCCACCCCACTTGACAAGTTGAAGGCTTTAGATAGATTGGAAAAGGGGATGCACAGAGGCAGGTGCTGCTACATGTGAATGTCATTGAATTGTTGTGTAGTGAAGATCACATCCACTTTACCTCGAGATGGACAAGATCTTGGAAGGGATGGAGCATTTCCCACATCCCGGGAGCTTTCTCCCAAGGATGGTTAATAGAGATGATAAAATTCACAGAAGATAGATAAAAGTCACCGGTGCACCAGAAAAGACTTGACTGCCTAAGGAAAAATATGTTCGAAGATCAAGATGCCAAATCTGGAACTCAACTCTTGACCCAGCAGGAAGCAGAATTCCTCATTCCTAAATGTATCTGTGATTTGGATTAGATACTGCAGACACTACAGATCACTGGGGAGATATCACCCAACGTCCCACCATAAATTCCACCAGATCATCTAAAAGTATAAGCAATGTCATACCTTCTCCCAAAGTAACTCCCCTATTCTGAGGCCCAAGTTGCACTCAACTGGCTCTTTTGGACAGGTAGGCCTGACCAACACAAGACTCCTAAGACTTTATTCTGAGCTCTATCTCAGAAATGAATACTGGAGGGACAGAGGAAATGATTCAAAGATAGGTTCAGACATCCTTGAAAATATGCAACAACCTCATTGACACATGGAGATTCATTGCTCCCGGCAGTTCAAAGAGGGAAAGATTCTTTCTAGTCCATCCATGAAATGGCTCTATATTAATTTCATCAGTCACGTCAAAGCTCAAAGAACTGGAACTGAGAGAAAACATCTTTGATTCTTAGGAATTCCCAAAGATAGCTGAGTCAGGGGATATGGGGAGAAGGCAGGAACTGATTGGGGATGATCAGCCATGATCACATTGAATGGCGGTGCTGGCTCAAAGGGCCGAATGGCCTACTCCTGCACCTATTGTCTATTCTCTTGTCTATTCTCTAAAGAAGGAGGAGGACAAGTAGATACTTCAGTGTAACACTGCAGCGTTGGGAGATGAATCATTAAGCTATATAATTTCTACTCTCTCAGGAGAATGTAAAGATCCCGTGACACTATGGTGAAGATATAGATAGGTTAAGTGAGTAAGCATGAAGTTAGCAGATGGCATTTAATATGGGAGAAATGTATTATTATCCAATATGGAAGGAACAATTACAAAGCATTATTATTTACATAATTATTTACATGAGTGAGACCACAAATGTTGTAGCAATGTTACAAAATTTTGAGATTTAAAAAATCAAGTCTGCAATTTATCCCATCATATAAAGCACAAAAAGAAGCTTAATTTGACACCTAATTCACTTTCATATCTTCAGTATTACAAAAGTTATGGCCATTTTCATATTCAGAAATTAGCATCTTGTTCCCTATTGCTTTTCCATTGACTTAACACAAAAGCTGTGATCAAGGACAGTCAAAAGCCCATAACTTTCTTAAAAATTAAGAGAACTGAATGAAATTTTCAGTTATTATAGATTGACGCATTCTGAAACAAATATGAAACGGTCTTACTTGGTTGACCTGAAATTAAAGTATATAATTAGTTAGTTACCCAATTGTAGCTAATTACAAAATTAAATTACTAGATCTAAACATCTATCCATTTCTTAAGAAAAGGTTAGAAACTTTAAAACGCCTAAGTGTCCAAATAACATTCACACAAGAATTCACAATGTAACATGATTTTTAAATCTCATTCTCATTAATTTATTGGCCAAATGGAAGGAATTTGATGTATAATTCCCATAAATTAATGGCCATTTTAATCATCTTGCGAGTGGGATTTTGTGGAACGCAATCGTTTGGAATGTTGCGGTTGTGGTGAATTTAAACCCCATATCGGCAGGAAAAATACTGCCGGTTCGAATGGGTCCTAAGTCACCTTTTCGCAATGTGAAATTTTGATTAAAGGCATCCTAAGAAGCAAGTTTATATGAAAAAAATAAACGGTGTACCTTGCCTTGTCCCCTACGTGAGATCCGTCCCGTTGTCGGCGTTGACAGCATTAGAAGATGATTTTAATTTTACTCCTGCTATTAAATTATCCAGTGCTAATTTTAATAAACTTAATAAAACGGCAGTCGAAGCAATTTTTCTTTAGCAACTAAACAGCCTGTTCAAAATCGATTTTGAACAGGCTGAAGAAAAATCGCATTTTAATCCGGCCCCCCCTCAAAGGCACCAAAGTCGCGCACATGGCCAGTGACAGAACTGCAGCGCCTCTGAAGGTAAGTTTTGTAACATACCTAAATGTTGCATTACAAAGGGATCTGAGGTCCTAAAGCATGAAACACAAATGTTTTGCGTGCAGGTACAGCAATTAATTCATATAACTAATGAATATTGCAAGGTATAAATGTAAGCAAATGTTGATGCAACTTTATCTGGTGAGACTACATCTGGAGTATTGCGTTCAATTTTGGTCTCTATGTTTAAGGAAGGATATACTTGCATTGGAGGCAGAAAAGGTACACTAAATTCATTCTTGGGATGAGGGAATGGTTTATGAAGAGAGGTTGGGGTCTTTTTTCTTTCACCGGTGGTGGCAGTCTGAAAAAGGGTCGTGACCTGAAACGTCACCCATTCCTTCTCTCCAGCAATGCTGCCTGTCCCGCTGAGTTACTCCAGCTTTTTGTGTCTATCTTTAGTGAAGAATTCTTCTGTACAGTTAAACTCTGACAAACCGCTACACAATTATTCAGAAGTTACGATGGTTCAGCATCTAACGAAGACACAGGTTCAATGGTACTTTATTGTCACATGTACTTATGCACCATGAAATTCCTCTTTTGCATACAGTTCAGTAAAAATCTTACTATATACAAGCACAATCATACTCAAATTCAAGTGTAAGAATAGATTACACAAAAGTTGCCATTTTTACAGTGCCATCTTAGTCTTAGTTTTAGAGATATGTTTTTTTTGTAAACCAGCATCAATAATTCCTTGTTTCTCCTTCTCTCTTCGAGATACAGAATGGAAACAGGACCTTTATCCCACCGACACCATGTCGACCATCGATCGCTTGTTCACAGTAGTACCGTGTTATTCCACAGAAAGCTGGAAAGGAGAGATGGGGGCTAGTGATAAGTGGATACAGTTGAGAGTGAACATTGGCAGATTGGTGGTGTAAGTGACAAAGGCTAGAGGTGAAAAGGAGACATCAATGTCAAATAAATGAAAACTTGGAATTAAATGAAATGTATACCCAGAGGGAGGGATGGTTGAAGAAATAGATGCAAATGGAGGCGGGTCTTCTTCTTCTTCTTGCGCATGGTGTGGACAGCCTAAAGTTGTCGGACAACTTGTTCTATTTGATCTTATTTGATTGTGCACAACAGCTTGATTGCATTTGTCGAAACAGGGCGGACCACGTGAAGGTTGCAATCTCCCACCCCTGGAAAGAGAAAGAGAGTAGGGTTATTATTTAAAATTGGAGAATTCAATGTTCATATGGAAGATAGACACTAAAAGCTGGAGTAACTCATCAGCTTAGACAGCATCTTTGAAGAAAAGGAATAGGTGACATTTTGGGTTGAGACCCCTCTTCAGACCCTTGTTCATAACATTGATATGTAAGACATCCAAGTACCATGCTGTAGCTTATTGTAGCAACCAGTAATGCCTTTTGACTAAGAATTATCTTGGCCTCGTTACAGAGCACTTCACTCTAAAACAATGTTGTTGAGTAAATGAGGTATCCCCATTAAGACTACTCAAGTAGATTTGACCATTAAACACGTACTGATACATGTCAGATTAAGGAATAAAACAGATCCCGGTTTGATCAGAAAATAACTGAATTTTAGGTTCTCGTAGGTTGTAGCTGGTGCTGACTGGTGAATTTCATTGGCTCATTGGGGAAAAAAAACGGTAAGCAAAAGTTTTCAGAACCAAGGACACGGCCGTGTATCTCTGGCTTCTTAAAAGTTGTCTCCACTCCTTCTCCACTCCTTCTCCCTCCTCTCCCCCCCCCCCCCCCCCCCCCCCCCGTCTTTTAAAGGACTTACCATACACTGTGCTTTTTAGCTTCTTAATTACAGTGCCAACCTTCCTATTCAGCGTGGTGTGTGTTTGTATCACATTGGCTTTGCACTGTGTGAATTTGACTCAGACAGTGCTCCCAGACTGATTCCTGGGATGTCAGGACTTTCATATGAGGAAAGATTGGATAGACTCGGCTTGTACTCGCTGGAATTTAGAAGATTGAGGGGGGATCTTATAGAGACTTACAAAATTCTTAAGGGGTTGGACAAGCTAGATGCTGGAAGATTGTTCCCGACGTTGGGGGAGTCCAGAACAAGGGGTCACAGTCTAAGGATAAGGGGGAATTCCTTTAGGACCGAGATGAGGAAAACATTCTTTACACAGAGAGTGGTGAGTCTCTGGAATTCTCTGCCACAGAAGGTAGTTGAGGCCAGTTCATTGGCTATATTTAAGAGGGTGTTAGATGTGGCACTTGTGGCTAAAGGGATCGGGGGTATGGAGAGAAGGCAGGTACGGGATACTAAGTTGGATGATCAGCTATGATCACATTGAATGGCGGTGCAGGCTCGAAGGGCCGGATGGCCTACTCCTGCATCTATTTTTCTATGTTTCTATGTTTCCCCCCGCTTGCTCTGTGTGTGCCTGTGTGTGTGAGCCTGCGTGTATGCGCGTGCCTGTGTGCGCGTGCCTCTGTGTGCGTGCCACTCTGACAGTTGCTGTTCCAGTTGCTGGTTTTTCAGGCAACTGCCGGCAACTTCACAGTCACCTGAAAAATCGCCTAAGTGGGACAGGCCCATAAGGCTCTACAGGATCAGTTCAAGCAAATCCTTTGTAAGTGCAAGTTCAAAACATCTATAAAGAGTTGTCTACTTTGACTGACTTAAAGATTTTCAAATATTCAATATGACTCTTTATCTGCCTGTGGAAATAAACATGACGCATCCAGGATTGTGCACCCTTCTGACCTTATATTCCTTATTTGGGGGCAATTGTGTGGCTTAATTTGCTGCCTCGCCAATTCTTGGTTTAATTGAAATGCAAAATACAGCGGTGTGAATAATGCAGCTTAAAGCCATATCCTATGAGAAGTGAGAATACATGTCTTTCTGGTATGGGCAAAAACTGACATTGCATGTTTAACCAATTTGTACTGATTATGATGGCTAGTGTCTTATTGATAGCGAGAGGATTTGAGTATAAGAGCTAAGAGGTCCTACTGCAGTTGTACAGGGCCCTGGTGAGACCACACGTGGACTATTGTGTGCAGTTTTGGTCTCCTAATTTGAGTAAGGACATTCTTGCTGTTGAGGGAGTGCAGCATATGTTCAACAGGTTAATTCCCAGGTTGGCGGGACTGACATATGATGAAAGAATGGATCGACTGGGCTTATATTCACTGGAATTTAGAAGGATGAGAGGAGATTTTATTGAAACATTCTTAAGGGATTGGATAGGCTAGATGCAGGAAAATGTTCCCAATGTTGGGGGAGTTCAGAACAAGGGGTCACAGTTTAAGAATAAAGGGTAGGCCATTTAGGACTGAGATGAGGAAAAACTTTTGAGTTGTGAATCTGTGGAATTCTCTGCCACAGAAGGTAATGGAGGCCAATTCACTGGATGTTTTCAAGAGGGAGTTAGATATAGCTCTTAGGGATAACTGAATCAAAAGATATGGGGAGAAAGAAGGAACGGGGTACTGATTTTGGATGATCACCTATGATCATATTGAATCGAAGGGCCAAATTGTCTACTCCTGCACCTATTTCTATGTTTCCATTATACTAGCTTGTTTTCATATCTGTATTTCACCAATTATGTGAAAAATAGTGATACACTAATGGGTCTGCACCTGGAGCAGGATATACAAGATACAAATAATTTATTAACCAACTATTTAAGAACATTGAAAGGAATTTGATTTGCCATACAGTAATACCACAAAAGCAGCAAGACGCACAACTACATAAAAATAAACATAAACATCCACCCCAGCGCACTGTGATGGAAGGCAATAAAGTCTTATGTTCTTCCCTCCTTTACTCCCACAGACGGGGCGATCTGCATTCGGGGCGATCGAAGCTCCCGCAGTCGGCGATTGAAGCTCCCGCGGTCGGGGCGGTGAAAGCTCATGCGGCTTGGAGCTCCCAAAGTCGGTCTCTTACCAAGGGATCGCGAATTTCACAATGTTAAGTCCGCAGGCTCCCGCAGTTGTAGCTCCAAACGTCGATCCACAGCAAGAGGCCACCAGCTCCTCGATGTTAGAACGCAGCGGGGACGGAGATACATTACAGAAAGTCACATCTCCGTTGAGGAAACATAGAAACATAGAAAATAGGTGCAGGAGGAGGCCATTCGGCCCTTCGAGCCAGCACCGCCATTCATTGTGATCATGGCTGATCGTCCCCTATTAATAAGCCGTGCCTGCCTTCTCCCCATATCCCTTGACTCCACTAGCCCCTAGAGCTCTATCTAACTCTCTCTTAAATCCATCCAGTGATTTGGCCTCTACTGCCCTCTGTGGCAGGGAATTCCATAAATTCACAACTCTCTGGGTAAAAAAGTTTTTTTCTCACCTCAGTCTTAAATGACCTCCCCTTTATTCTAAGACTGTGGCCCCTGGTTCTGGACTTTCCCAACATTGGGGACATTTCTACTACATCTAGCTTGTCCAGTCCTGTTATAATTTTATATGTTTCAAATAGGTTTTCCCCTCATCCTTCTAAACTCCAGTGAATACAAGGGTACACAAAAGGCTGGAGAAACTCAGCGGGTGCAGCAGCATCTAAGGAGCGAATACAAGCCTAGTCTTTTCAATCTTTCCTCATATGACAGTTCCGCCATCCCAGGGATCAATCTTGTGAACCAAGCTGCACTGCCTCTATCACAAGGATGTCCTTCCTCCAATTAGGAGACCAAAACTGGACACAATACTCCAGATGTAGTCTCACCAGAGCCCTATACAACTGCAGAAGAACCTCTTTACTCCTGTACTGAAATCCTCATGTTATGAAGGCCAACATCCTATTAGCTTTCTTCACTACCTGCTGTACCTGCATAACAACTTTCAGTGACTGGTGTACAAGGACACCCAGGTCTCGCTGTACCTCCCCCTTACCTAACATAACCCCATAGAGATAATAATCTGCCCCCTTGTTTTTGCCGCCAAAGTGGATAACCTCACATTTATCTATATTATACTGCATCTGCCCACTCAACCTGTCCAGGTCCCCCTGCAACCTCCTAACATCCTCTTCACAGTTCACACTGCCACCCAGCTTTGTGTCATCCACAAACCTGCTAGTGTTGCTCCTAATTCCCTCTTCCAAATCATTAATATATGGTAAACAGTTGCGGCCCCAACACTGAGCCTTGCGGCACTCCACTTGCCACTGCCTGCCATTCTGAAAAGGACCCAATCACTCCTACTCCTTGCTTCCGGTCTGCCAACCAATTTTCTATCCATGTCAACACCCTACCCCCAATACCACATGCTCTAATTTTAGTCACCAGTCTCCTGTGCAGGACCTTATCAAAGGCTTTCCAAAAGTCTAGATACACTACATCCACTGGCAGCCCTTCATCCATTTTACTTGTCACATGCTCATAAAATTCCAGGAGATTAGTCAAGCATGATTTCCTTTTCATAAATCCATGTTGACTTGGACTAATCCTTTTACTGCTATCCAAATGCTCCATTATTGCCTCTTTAATAATTGCGTCCAGCATCTTTCCCACCACCGAAGTCAGGCTAACTGGTCTGTAATTCCCCATTTTCTCTCTCGCCCCTTTCTTGAAAAGTGGGATAACATTAGCTATCCTCCAATCCACAGGAACTGATCCTGAATCTATTGAACATTGGAAAATGATCACCAATGCGTCCACTATTTCTAGAGCCACCTCCCTGAGGACCTGGGATGCAGACCATCATGTCCAGGGGATTTATCATCCTTCAGTCCCATTAGCCTACCCAATACTATTTCTTTTTCTTGTTAAGTATTTTTATTAGCCAGAAGCAATTACATAATAAAAAAAGGTGCGTGTTCATTGTTGACATAATAAAAATCATTTTGTTCTTTGTAGATATACATAATCAGTATTATTTATGTTAATCCTTGCTTAATAATTGTGCTTCTATATATATATTTTTTCATTTTTTATAAAGGTAGAAAATAGTAGAAAAAGATTAAACAAAAAAATAATATGTATATATAAAAAGTTGGGAAAGAATGGAATATACAGATTTTACATCGTTGGAGATATATCCGCGTTTTATGAAATGTACTACTTCATCTATTCTTCGATTCTGGTTTCAGTCGGGTTCTCGTGCCGAACCAGTTTGCCCCTTCAAATATTCAATAAAAAAGGGGGACCATATTTTTTTAAATAGTTCTTGTTTGTCCATTAAGACAAATCTTATTCTTTCCAAATATAGGGTCTCCGACATTTCTGTGGTCCACATTTTAATTGTGGGGGTTATAGAGCCTTTCCAAAATTTTAATATTAATTTTTTCCCAATTATTAAACTATAATCAATAAAAATTATTTGATTCAAAGTAATTATTTGATTTTAGTTCCGTTATTCCTAATATTATTAATTTTGAATCAGGAGCCAGTTTGGTATTGACGACTTCTGAGATTATCTTAAAAATTTACATCCAAAAATTATTACTTTTTATACAACTTACGAATGAGTGCATTAGGTTAGCCTCTAAGTGTTGACATGTATCACTAATAGGGGAAACACTTGGAAAAATTCTATTCAGTTTTGTTTTTGAATAATGCAGTCTATGCAATACTTTAAATTGTATTAAAGAATGTCTAGTGTTTAACGAACAGTGATGTATATTTTGTAAGCTATCATCCCAAATTTCTGGACTGATTGTTTGACCTAATTCATTTTCCCATGATTGCCTATATAAATCCGCCTTTGGAGCATCGCTATCTAATAAAATACTATAAATATATGGTATAATATATATGGTAATTTTATATGGGATTATAAGAAGCACAGAATAATTAAGAAACATTTATGTAAATCAAAAGTAAATGTAGGCTTAGCATTACCGAATTTTATGTTTTATTTCTGGGCAGTTAATATCAAGAATATGAACTTTTGGTTGGAAGAATTAGATAAACAACCAGACTGGTTAAAAATGGAAAAAGAAGATTGTTTACCTTTTGAAATTGGGTCAATTCTATTTGCTATTACCAAATTAAGCAAAAAAACCTATAAAGAAAACCCTATAATAGACAGTGGAATACGCACTTGGAAACAAATAAAGAAAACATTAAAATTGGATTATATACCACTATCTCTTCCTATTGTGAACAACGCAGCATTTAAACCCTCATGGATGGATAAGGGTTTTTTACAATGGGAAAACCATGGAATTACAAAGATGGGTGATCTCTATAGGAAAAATACATTTCTCTCATTTCAGGAATTACAACAAATTTATGGGCTTCAATCAAAGGATTACTTTAGATATTTACAAATCAGAGACTATATTAAGTCAATTACAAATGAATATAGATTTAGAAAGATAGACATTTTTGATGAATGTTTGAATAAACATCCGAACACAGAAATACCCAATACTATTTCTCGCCTAATGAAAATTTCTTTCAGTTCCGCTACCCCCTTAGATCCTCTGTCCTCCTGTACACCTAGGAGATTTTTTGTGTCCTCTTTAGTGAAGACCGATCCGAAGTACCTATTCAACTCTTCTGCCATTTCCTTGTTGCCCATAATTATTTCACCTGTGTCTGCCTTCAAGGGACCCACATTTGACTGCTACTCTTTTTCCTTAACATATCTAAAGAAGCTTTTACTGTCCTTCTTTATATTCCTGGCCAGCTTCCCCTCGTACTTCATCTTTTCAGCCCGTATTGCCCGTTTTGTTTCCTTCTGTTGTCCTATGAAAGTTTCCCAATCCTCTGGCTTCCGGCTACTCTTTGCTGTGTTATACATCTTTTCTTTTAGTTTTATTCTATCCCTAACCTCTCTTGTCACAGTTGCCTCCTACTCCCCTTAGAATCTTACCTCTTTTTTGGAATGAAATGATCCTGCTTCTTCCGGATTATGCCCAGAAATTCCTGCTCCACCGTCATTTCTGCTAGGATCCCTTTCCAGTCTACTTTGGCCAGCTCCCCTCCCATGCCTTCATAGTCCTTTGTTCAACTGCATCACTGCCACTTCCGATTTAAAGTTCTCCTTCTCAAATTGTAGATTAAAACTAATCATATTATGATCACTAACTCCAAGCGGTTCCTTTACCTCGAGTTCTCTTATCATATGTGGTTCATTGGACAACACTAAATCCAGAATTGCCTTTTCTCTGGTCGGCTCCATTACAAGCTGCTCTAAGAATCCATCTCAGAGGCATTCTACAAACTCTCTTTCTTGGGTTCCTGAACCAACCTGATTTTCCCAGTCTACCTGCATATTGAAATCCCCCATCACCACAGTGCATTACCTTTGTTACATGCCAGTTTTAACTCCTGCTGCAACTTACACCCTACATCTGGGCTACTATTTGGGGGTCTGTAAATAACACCAATTAGTGTCTTCTTGTCTTTACAATTCCTCAACTCAATCCACAGTGACTCTACCTCATCAGTCCATATGTCTTCCCTCACAAGGGACTGAATTCCATCCCTCACCAGCAGAGCTAACCCCCCCCCCCCCCACCTGTCCTTTCTATAGGATGTGTAACCCTGAATATTAAGTTCCTAGGCCCGATCCTCCTGCAGCCAGTAATCCCCACAATGTCATATCTACCAACCGCTAACTGAGCCTCAAGCTCATTTACTTTACTTCTTATACTTCGCGCATTCATATACAATACTTTTAATTCCTTACACATCTCACCTTTCACATTGATCCCTATTACACTTGGCCATACTCTCCTATCCCTTTGTGAGCTTCCTTTCCCGTTAATTCTGGGGTCATTAACCATCCCTTTACTCTCTTTCCCTTTAACTCCATTGTCGACTATCTCATTTGACACCCCACCCCCCTTATTCAGTTTAAAACCACCCGTGTAGCAGTGGCAAACCTGCCTGCCAGAATGCTGGTCCCCCACCAGTTAAGAGATTAAAAAAGATCCCCCCCCCCCATCCAACATAATACAAAACTAAAGAAACATTAAAAAATAAATTTAACAACAAACTAAAAACAAAAGAAGAAAAGGACAAGACAGACTGTTAGTGAGGCTGCCAAATCTAATCACACCACAGCCTCTTCCAATGCTCATCACTTGGACTTACAGTGTATCATCTATATCTTGGCTATTTTGGGCTGTTTTGCTGAGGACAGTGCAAAAAAAAGCCTTGCAGTTGGATCAAAATATTTATGGTCCGGGTTTTGAGGACTATGGGAGCTTTTCATAACATCATATTTTGTAGGTGCAGAATTCAGTTCAGTTTCTTGTCACATGCAGGGCCGGCCCTAGGAGATGCTGGACCCAATTGGGAACAAATTTGGTGAGCCCCAGGTTACTGCAGAAGTGGTGGAGGCAGGATCAATTTTAACATTTAAAAGTAAAGTGGATAGGTATATGGCCGGGGAGGGAATGGAGGGGTATGGTCTGAGTGCAGGTAGATGGGACTAGGGGAAAATAAATGATCGGCACGGACTGGAAGGGCCGAGAAGGCCTGTTTCCGTGCTGTAATAGTGAGATTAAACGAGAACTTACCTGTTCGAAGTTTGATCTTTATTTTATGAGGAGTTACGATGAGGGATTACGTGAAGAAGCCCCGTCTGGCGCTGGATCGGCATACTTCAAAGCAGCGGCATGAAAAACACAGAACCAATAGCCGAAGTAAAATAGTAAGGCTCAAAATAGACTAGAACTACCAGATGATCATTTACATTATGAGGGTTGGGAGTGGAGCGCACGTAATCCTTCATCGTAACTCCTCATAAAATAAAGATCAAACTTCGAACAGGTAAGTTCTCGTTTAATCTCACTATTTTACTTCGGAGTCACGTGAGTGGCTACGTGAAGATTTTAAAGCTCTGTGTTTTTTATGTCGTAAATTCATTTCATACGACTGTCTGTTTAGACAAAACAGTAGTGAGTAAATAGTATTTTAAGACATTGTTACAATTTATGTAATAAGTCCTTTAATCATAAAAAGAACAACTTTTTTAATAATAACCCCTCTATCGCAGGGGAAAATTACAAAATGATGTCAATGGTAACATAAATCGATAATATAAAACAAAGCAAGCATTTAAAGAGAACCCAGTACTGCGTGTCCAAATTCTGGCACCGTGACAACAGGTTTATTGTAGAACTTTGAAAAAATCTCTTCTCTAGACCACCCTGCGGCCTCTAAAATTTTATCGAGTGGTACGGCCTGTACCTTCGCCACGGACGTAGCTGCCGCCCTAGTGGAGTGAGATTTAAACACATCAGTGTCTATTCCTGCTAGACCCAAAACCTGTTTTAACCATCTAGAAATGGTTTGAACTGAAACTTTTGTATGTGGCTTTTTGTGTGTTATCAATAACGCTTTCTCAGAACCTCTGAGATTTTTGGTTACCTCAATGTATTGAGCTAAATGCTTAACTACACACAATGTTTCATCAATAGGATATGCTTTAAACATTACCTTCATTCCAGTTCTTCCTGGTCTGCTTTGTTTGATCAAGTCATAAACATAAAACACAATGTTATCTGTAGTCACATGCATGCAATCCAACCGTAACAATTGCAAAGTTTGTACTCTTTGAGCTGATACCAATGCCATTAACATTACCACCTTGAATGTTAATTTCTGCAAAGACATTGAATTAATTGGAGTCCATTGTTTAAGTAAAGTGAGAACAATGCTAACATCCCAAATTTCTGTATATCTGGGCTTGGGAGGATTTTTATTGAAAATTCCTTTCATGAATCGGGATACTAATGGGTGAGACCCAACTGAATCCCGATCCGAAATTTGTCCTAAATAGGATGACAATGCACTACGAGCACAATTAATGGCACTATAACTCAAATGCTCATCAAAGTGTAACCCAGCAAGGAACTCCAATACATTTGAAATGTTTGCAGTATGATAAGATATCTTTGACTGTGTACAAAAAATTTCCCATTTCCTTATATGCGACATATATTGTTTTTTAGTGCTATTCTTCCAAGCTGCATCTATAACATCCATGGTCCTGTCCGACAGTTCAAACTCTTGCAACGGTCTGGTCAGAACCTGCAGATTAACAAATTCATATGATCATGCAATGGATGAATTTCTTTTGTTACTGGTTGTGTCAACAGATTGATGCAACTGGGAATTGTTATACATGGTTCAATAATCATTTTAGCATCAATGGGAACCATGACTGCGTGGGCCAATTTGGCACCACCAAAATGCCTTTGGCAGCGTCTTGCGCTATTTTCTTGAGACATTGCCCAATGAGACAGAATGGGGGAAAAGCATAAAAGAACGTATTCCCCCAGTGTAGCGAGAAAGCAAACACCGCTACTGCCACTAGATTGTGTTCCCAAGACACGTATTTGGGCAATTGGTGATTCAATCTAGATGCAAACAGATCAATGTCCTGTACTCCATACCGACTGACAATATTTTTGAAATTTGTGGATTTAACATCCATTCTGTATTGTCTTTAAATATTCGTGATCTTTTGTCTGCCACAACATTGTCTCTCCCCGAGAGATAAATATCTGAAAGCCAAATATTTTTTGCCATACACCATTGCCACATCTGGTTTACCAGATGTTCACATGCAAATCTTTTAATGGAGAGCAATAAGCTTTTAATCCATAAAATGCTCCCAGCAGCTCCAAATAATTAATACCATATGTTTGGAGCAATAAATCCTCTTGGACAGCCCATCTGCCTCCACAGCTGGTCTCATTATCCGTAGCCCCCCATCCGAGAGAACTTGCGTCAGTTTGCAAAAACACTACTGGCTGATGAACTAAAATGTTTTTAGCAGCTTGTGGAACATTCTCAATCCACCAATGTAATTCTGATAAAGCTTCCTTAGGCAATTGCATTGGCCTATCAAAATGGCCTGCTCGCTGAATAAGCGCTTGAGTTTTTGCCCTTTGAAGATTTTGGTAATGTAGACGACCAAACTCTACTGCTGGAAATGCTGCTACTAATTTACCAATAACCTTGGCAACCTCTCGGATGGAGGGATAAGGTTTGTTAATCAGGTTCTGACACACATTTGTCAAATCCAACACCTTATCCATTGGTAAAGTTACCAACATGGTAACTGAGTTAATCACAAACCCCAGATATTCAATGGTTTGGGATGGCTGTAACTTAGATTTGTTGGATGGATCAGGAACCCAACTTCTCAAACAAACTTGAAGTTGCTGAGACTGATTTTCCAGCTGAATCCTGATTAGCATTGACAATTAAAATGTCATCTAGATAAGCCATAACGATGTGTTTTTGTGCCCTTAGCAGTGCAAGTGCTGGCTTAATCCATTAGGCAAAGCTTTGTATTGCCACAGCTGTCCCATCCATAAACTTTAATTACCTGCGAAACTATGGTGAATTGGGACCGAAAATATGCATCCTTCAATCTATTGTAGCCATATAACAACCTGTTGATACCAGCTGCATTGTAGTGTTGAATGTGTCCATTTTAAAAATGTTTATACTGGACAAATGTATTCAATTGTGTGAGATCTAGAAAGATTCTACAACCCCCATCTTTCTTTGGTCTGGGGAAAATATTTGATACAATTGTTGTGGATCCTCTCCTGTTTTCTCAATAACTCCTTTCTCACACAAATTCTTAACCTCTTTGTCAATTTGAATTCTTTCAAGACTGAAACATCAAAGAATGATTAGGCTTATTGTGTCCCAATGGATCCATACCTCCCTTTCATTATAACATTCAGAGTCTACCACCAATCTGAGGTTCATCCAAACATCCTTCTTTAATAGGATAAAGTTTTTGTACCTCTCCAACTGGACGAAATGATCTCCTTTACCAATAAATGGGTGTACATTTGGCTGTGCTGGCTGGTAATTCTTCCCTATCATACTCCTGCCTCGACTCGTTCCAGCTCCAAAATCAAATCCTCTTCTCATATGACCAGCCATTCTGGCCAAACTGAAGGGTTTCACATCTTCATCCTCTTCATCCATTTCTTTAATTTGTTTAGACAGATTTCCTCCGAACAAATAACCAAGAGCTTGGACATTGCTTGCCCTGCACAACACTGAAAATCTTGGATGTAAAAGAGGCCAAATGGCAATCTTCCATTTTATATAATTTATCTCAAAATGAGTTGCAGAATAAGCCCAACATATGTTTATTCTGAACTTTGGTCATTCCACAACCTTCCAACTTGTCTTCCAAAAGACAGTGATGCCAAAATTAGCTTGAGGATTCTTTGAATCGTAATTCCTGCGCCCGCATTATTGCTGACATTGGCGCCCAAAAAAGCCGGATTCACCATAGGTACCTTCTTTGAGGTACAATAATAGGTGTTTTAATCCGATCTGCTGACTCAATCATAACTGCTTTTTTGAGGCAGGTGAGAGACCATATAATTAACATTGGCCGCCAGGTTTCATTCCATGGCCTCACCGCTTCCTCCAGGTATAGTAACTTTGTGCCCCATCAGACACACCTAGATTTGTATTGTGGTGGGTACTTCTGACCACAACAAATAGGTGTTTAAATCCAAATTTGCTGTCTCAACCATAACAGCTTTTTTGAGGCAGGTGAGAGGCCATATAATTAACATTGGCTGCCAGGTTTCCTTCCATGGCCTCACCACCTCCTCCAGGTATAGTAAACTTTGTGCCACATCAGACACACCTGGATTTGTATTGTGGTGGGTACTTCTGACCACAAACACCACTTTCAGGGTCAGTCTCATACAGCCCTGGTACTCCTGAAACTTGTTCAAGGAGACTTCCTCCAGCCCAATCCCAGGCACTGGAGTTTCAATTCCCAATTCAAACTGGCACCATATTCATGTATATGGAACCCCCTCAGGGGCTGCCTGGGAATATTCTGGGTACTTAGACCCTTGGTTGATATTGTTTGGAGTATTTCCTCCATTAGATCCATACTTAGCCAAAGGCTTTCCTTTCAGGATCTTTCAGAATCTCAGGCCTTTCAAGCTTCTTTCTTTTACATTTTAGGCACTGGGTTTTCAAAGTTTTTGTTTATGGAGCAACCAAAGGCTCACTAACGGGTATTTCAACGGCCACCGGTATTTTTTTTTTTTTTCGGAACCGGCTCCGCAATAATCTGCTGTCCCGACTTTTCTACACCCCGGGACGCACGTTTTACCCGCGATTTTTTAAAACATTTTTATTTTTATTTTAACTCCTCCTGGTTTACCTACCAGCCTACGGAGTTTTTAGAAAACGCCCTGGAAGTAAAATAATTTTACTTACCTGCGGGCCGTTTCCTTACCGCTGTGTTGGAGCTGAGCTCTGCAGCTCTTCTTCTGCCGATAGCGTCGACGTAATGCCGATCCAGCGCCAGGCGGGGCTTCTTCACGTAGTCACTCACGTGACTCCGAAGTAAAATTATTATATGGTTAACATTTAACATCTTAAATAGGAATATCTATGTAATTGTAGTATCCATCAAATGTTGTGCTATTGCAATATTTGGCTTATCCAAAACACAAAGCACTGGAGAAACTCAATGAGTCAGGCAGCTTCTGTGGAAGGAATGGACAGGCGACTTTCTGGGTCCTGATCCCAAAGTCGCCTGACCACTAGTTGCACAGCTGCCATCCGACTTACTGAGTTCCTCAGGAACTTTTATGTTTTTCTCAAGATCTGTAGTTCCTTGTATTGGCTTATCCTATTTGTTGAATAGCTATTAAGGTTGTGTCGGCCACTAGAGGGCAGCAAATACACTTGAATTGCAAACTTCCAGTAAATGAAGCAAAAAAAAACTAGATGGCAGAAACCTGAAGTAAAGATAGAACATTTTGGGAAACACTCAGCAGGTCAGGCAGCATCCGTGAATGAAATAGAGAAAAAGGTCTTTGATCTGAAATGTTAAATCTATTTTCCTTTTCACAGATGTTGCCTGACCTGCTACAGATTTTCAGTTTTTAGCTCCAGCTTTTGCCTCTCCGTTAGTCAGATAGTCCATCTGTCTCAGTGTTCCTTTGACCTCTATTTTCTAAAGGGCCTGTCCTACAAGCATGCAACTCAATGCGATGAACGCGATCAAACTAGAAGCGGGGGCCGCGCGGAGGTCAGGTGATCCCCTGTACAGGGCCGTTCCCACCAGCATGCGTCTGCATGCGGCAAGCGCGACCAAACCGGCAGCAGGGGCCGCGTGGAGGTCGGGTGAGTGGCGCAACACGGCGCAAAGTGAGGCGAACTTGGAGCGAAGTCTAAGGTAAGTTCGCCAGGACAGAGAGGGGCACAGAGGCACACACACACACACATACAGAGGGCCACGGAGCCACACACATAGAGGGTCACGGAGGCACCTACAGATAGGTTCACGGAGGCATGATGTCAAGGTGGTGTGTAATGCGTCGAGGCGACTGCGAGCCGACAAGCCGTTGCCGCGCGGAATTTTTGAACATAGTCAGTTTTTCGGAGCCCCGCGCGATGTCGGGACGAACTCCGCACGGCTCCGGCGATCGAAGTGGGACCGGCCCTGCGAAGCCGGACGGCTCAAGCGACCACGTTAGGTCGCGCTAATCGCATAGAGTTGCATGCTTGTAGGACAGGCCCTTAAGATAGACCTTTCACTGAAGTCTACTGACTCGCAGTGCTGGCTTGATGTTTATATCTTACAATCACGCCACCCATCAAAGTATAGAAAGACAATGGAGTGCAGAGAATGCATAGCTTAGCTGAACGGAACAATTAGGGGGCATAACAAGGTGAATGCAGATAGGATATTTCCTCCATTGGAGATATCCAAAATGACATAGCATAGTTTCAGAATAAGGGGCTGCCCATTTCAGATGTAAATCAGTAGGTTGCAAATCTTTTGGATTCTCTCCACCAGACTGCTGTGGAGGCAGTCATTGGGTAGATTGAAGGTTGTGCCACACAGGCATTTAAACTGCAAGGGATATAAAAGGACAGGCAGAGAGTGGAGAAGTGGTGTTGAGGCCAAGACCAGATCAGGCATGATCTTACTGAATGGCTCAATAGGCTTGAGAAGCCAACTGGTCCTGCTCCTGTTTGTTCTGTTCCTTGTTTATTTCTTCAGGCCTGGAGAACGGCTCTCATTGTTTCTACATACCCTTCCTGCCCAGTGTGTTATTCTCAACACAACAGATTATCTGGTTAATGTGATTTTGCGATTGCGAAAAATCGTCGAGAGTTTGCCAGGCTATCTCTATGTTGTGTCTACGTGGCAAGATGTCGTCCTTGGGATTTTTTTTGTCAAATTCCTCAAGCTGAATAGCCTTTATACATCTAAGTTTTAGGTGAATTGTTATACCAGAACAGACAGGAATTCAGGGTTTTTGAACGGACCTTTTAAAAAAAAGAGAACGACACAATGGCAGTGTCCATGGGCTACATCGGAAACCTTGGCAAACAACATCCTTAGTGGTGAAGGAGAGGTAGTCACTGAAACAAATAAGGCCGTTTGCGCGATTCTGCGCATGGAGATCGGTCTTGAAGTGTACGGCACACTCATGAATCTCCTTGCGCTCATAAAGGCAAAAGACGTGCCATTCAATAACATTATGAAGAAGTTGGAGGAGCACTTCAACCCAAAGCCTCTGGAAATTGCAGAAAGCTATAAATTTGGCACTAGAAACCAGAAGCAGAATGAGACAATCAATGAGTGCATTGTTGCCTTGAAAAACAACTTTACACTGTAACTTTGGAAACTTTCTTGGACGAGCACTACGCAACAGGGTTGTTTGCGGTCTAGTCGATGAACGAATTCAGTCCAAACTCATGAACACTCCAGATCTCACATTCGAGAAAGCATACAAGATTGCTACCATGTAGATGGCATCAAAGAATGCTCGCAAGTTTCGTCCACCACAGACTGCATTAGCCGTTTACAGTCACAAGGCAGTGCCTATGGCCAAAACTAGAGGCGTTAAACCAAAACCACAGTGTGGCTGGGAGCCAAGTTCAGCCAGTTGTTATCGTTGCAACGGTAATCACTCATCCCAATTTTGTCAGTTCAAAAAGGCCAAGTGCTATAACTGCCAGAAGAAAAGCCATATCGCCTCAGCATGTCGGGCCAACCTGAAAAAAGAAACCAACAATCTGCGGGAAACAAGCGACAATACCAGAGAGTTCATAACTTGGAGATGAACCCAGATGGAAATGAACTTGGGTTGTGCACGATTTATGCAACCAACATCAATAAGGCTACAACCATCCAAGGCAAGGACTTTCAAACTAAACTATTGATAAATGAACAGCTAATCGATATGTGTATTGACACGGCAGCAGATTCTTCGGTCATGAGCAAAGACCTGTACGAAACAAAGTTCCCACACATACCATTGTTTGAGAGTAAGGTCAAGCTGAGAACCTACTCGGACGAAGTTTTGGAGACATGTGGACAAATGAACTGTAAAGTTCAGCATAATGGTCAGTCAGTAACACTGCCCATCATAGTGGTCAGCTACAGAAATAAACCAACCCTCCTTGGAAAGGATTGGCTGAGTAGAATAGAGTTCAAAGACAAAGTCAAAGTCAAAAGAGTTTATTGTCATGTGTCCCTGACAGGACAATGAAAATCTTTATTTGCATAGCACAACAGAACATAGAAGGCAGTGACTACAATTCTTTACATAAATACACCCATGAATTAATAAATTAATAAAGTACAAATCACAGATGGAGGGATATTAATGTTCAGAGTTCCGAGCCAGGTTTAATAGCCTGATGGCTGTGGGGAAGTAGCTATTCCTAAACCGGGTTGTTGCAGTCTTCAGGCTCCTGTACCTTCTACCCGAAGGTAGCAGGGAGATGAGTGTGTGGCCAGTGTGGTGTGGGTCCTTGATGATGCTGCCAGCCTTTTTGAGGCAGCAACTGTGATAAATCCCCTCGATGGAAGGAAGGTCAGAGCCGATGATGGACTGGGTAGTGTTTACTACTTTTTGTAGTCTTTTCCTCTCCAGGGCGTTCAAGTTGCCGAACCAAGCCACGATGCAACCAGTCAGCAAGCTCTCTACTGTACACCTGAAGTTAGAGAGAGTCCTCCTTGACAGACCAACTCTCCGTAATCTTCTCAGGAAGTAGAGGTGGTGATGAGCTTTCTTAATAATTGCATCTGTGTTCTCGGACCAGGAAAGATCTTCACAGATGTGCACGCAGAGTTAGACAGGAAGAACATTTTCAGCATTGATTTGTCCAAATCACGTCTTGAAAACATGCAAACATTTTTTAGCAATGTTACAAAATGTTGAGATTTTAAAAATCAAGTCTGCAATTTATCCCATCAGATAAAGCATAAAAAGAAGTTTAATTTGACACCTAATTCACTTTCATATCTTCAGTATTAAGAAAGTTATGACCATTTTCATACTTGGAAATTAGCATCTTGTTCCCCATTGCCTTTCAATTGACTTAACACAAAAGCTGTGATCTAGAACAGTTAAAAGCCCATATCTTTCTTAAAAATTAAGAGAACTCAATGAAATTTTCAGTTATTATAGATTGAAGCATTCTGAAACAAATATGAAACAATCTTACTTGGATGACATGAAATTAAAGCATATCATTCGTTAGTTATCTAATTGTAGTTAATTACAAAATTCAATGAGTAGATCTAAACATCTATCCATTTCTTAAAAGATAAACTTTTTTTAAATTACCCAAGTGTCCAAATAACATTCACACAATAATCCACAATAAAACATAATTTTTAAATCTCATTTTCATGAATTTCTGGGCCAAATGGAAGGAATTTAGTGTTTAATGCCCATAAATTAATGGCCATTTAAATCAACTAGTGAGTGGGTTTTAGTGGAATGCGGTGGATTGGAACATTGCGGTTTGCGGTGAAGTCAGTATGAAAAATACTGTTGGTTCATACATTTTTTTTGGACTCCTTTTCGCAACATGAAAATATGATTAAAGCCTCCATAAAAACCAACTTTTAATATAAAAATAAACTGTGTACCTTTTTTTCTCCCCTACGCAAAATCCTTCCCGTTGTCGGCGCTCACGGCTTTTGAAGGTGATTTGTAAATTACTCTAGTTAATAAATAATCTAGCGTATTTTAAAAATACCTTCATGAATGAAATGTCGGAGCGATTTTTCTTCCGCAACGAAATCGCCCGACATGGATCGATTTGCCGTCTGTAGAAAAACGGCACTTTAAGCCCGCCCCCCTCTGAAAGGCGCCAAAGTCACGCACACGGGGAGCGGCGGAACTGCAGCGCTCCTCAAGGTAAGTTTTGTAACATACCTACATTTTTGCTGACAGTTACACGGGAATAACAGGGTACTCTGCACACATTCGACTGAAATGTGAAACCTGTGTATGGTCAACCAAGACCTGAACCATATGCACTAAAGCAAGTGGAGGAAGAACTCGACAGGTTAGAGCGGAATGGAGTACTCGTGAAGTCAGACCAGAGTAACCGAGCAACGCCAATTGTGGCCGTACCTAAGGCTGACAAAACTGTTTGACTATGTGGTGACTACAAAGTCACAATCAACCAAGCCGTTGAGAGGCCCGGGGAGCCGTTGGAGACAGAGGGTGGAGCTACCTGCTGTGAGTATAAATCTAGTGCGGGGCTTGCTTTTCACAGAGGCCTGGGGAGCCGTTGGAGACAGAGGGTGGAGCTACCTGCTGTGAGTATAAAGCTAGCGCGGGGCTTGCTTTTCACAGAGGCCCGGGGAGCCATTGGAGACAAAGGGTGGAGTTACCTGCGCTGTGAGTATAAAGCTAGCACGGGGCTTGCTTTTCACAGAGGCCCGGGGAGCCGTTGGAGACAGAGGGTGGAGCTACCTGCGCTGTGAGTAGACCAGCAGCTGCAACGTTCCATCTTCCAGTGAGGGAATCTGGTGGAAGGTTCTGATTGGTTGAAGAGGACCAGAGGAAGCAGCTGATTGGCTGCAACCCGGGGTTTGCATTAATACCTTCAGGTTTAAGGATTCTGGGAGCTAAGGATTTTGGGAGCTACGGATTCTGGGTGTTAAGGATTCAGTATTTATTAGTAAAGTTTAAAGAATAAAGTTTTGTGTTTAATAAAAAAAAATATTAAAAATAAATAAATAAATAATATATATATATATTTAATAGAGTAATTTGGGAGTAAGATGTCAGTGGAGATTGGCCCCATGGTTTGCTCAGCCTGCAACATGTGGGAGATCAGGGATATGGTCGGTGTCCCTGATGACTACATTTGCAGGAAGTGTGTCCAGCTGCAGCTCCTGGCAGACCGCATTGAACGATTGGAGCTGCGGCTGGATTCATACTGGAGCATCCACGATGCAGAGAAAGTCGTGGACAGCACATACAGCGAGTTGGTCACGCCACAGGTAAAAGGTAAGAGGACAGAAAGGGATCGGGTGGCCAATAGCCAGCAAAGCAGTAGGCAGATAGTGCAGGAGTCCCCTGCGGTCATCTCCCTACTCAACAGGTTTACCATTTTGGATACTGTTGAGGGAGAAGGCTCATCAGGGGAATGCAGCAGCAGCCAAGTTCATGGCACCATGGATGGCTCTGCAGCACATGATGGGGGAAAAAAAGAGGGGAAGGACTATTGTAATAGGGGATTCAATTGTCAGAGGAATAGATAGGCGTTTCTGCGGCCGCAAAAGAGACTCCAGGATGGTATGTTGCCTCCCTGGTGCAAAGGTCAGGGATTAAATCAGGGATTTAAGAGGGCGTTAGATGTGGCACTTGTGGCTAAAGGGATCAGGGGGTATGGAGAGAAGGCAGGTACGGGATACTGAGTTGGATGATCAGCCATGATCACATTGAATGGCGGTGCAGGCTCGAAGGGCCGAATGGCCTACTCCTGCACCTATTTTCTATGTTTCTATGTTAATGAACGGCTGCAGAACATTCTGGAGGGGGAGGGTGAACAGCCAGTTGTCGTGGTGCATATTGGCACCAACGAGATAGGGAAAAAAATGGATGAGGTCCTACAAGGTGAATTTAGGGAGCTAGGAGATAAACTCAAAAGTAGGACCTCAAAGGTAATAATCTCTGGATTATTACCAGTACCACGGGCCAGTCAGAGTAGTAATAGGAGGATATTGCAGATGAATACGTGGCTTGAAAAATGGTGCAAGGGGGAGGGATTCAAATTTTTAGGGCACTGGAACCATTTCTGGGGGAGGTGGGACTAGTGCAAACAGGACGGTCTGCACCTGGGCTGGAATGGAACCAATGTCCTTGGAGGAGTGTTTGCTAGTGTGGTTGGGGAGGATTTAAACTAATGTGGCAGGGGGATGGGTACAAGAGCAGAGAGGCAGGTGGGTGTAAAACGAGGGTGGAAGCAATAGGGAGCAAGGTGAAAAGTAAAAGTGGCAGGCAGACAAAACCAGGGCAAAAATCAAAAAGGGCCACTTCTCAACAAAATTGTATAAGGGGTAAGAGCATTGTAAAAACAAGCCTGAAGGCCTTGTGTCTCAATGCAAGGAGTATTCGTAATAAGGTGGATGAGTTGAACGTGCAGATAGCTATTAATGAGTATGATATAGTTGGGATCACGGAGACATGGCTCCAGGGTGACCCAGGCTGGGAGCTGAACATCCATGGATATTCAATATTCATGAGGGATAGAGAGAAAGGAAAAGGAGGTGGGGTAGCGTTGCTGGTTAGAGAGGAGATTAACGCAATGGAAAGGAAGGACATTAGCTTGGAGCATGTGGAATCGGTATGGGTAGAGCTGCGAAACACTAAGGGGCAGAAAACGCTAGTGGGAGTTGTGTGCAGGCCACCTAACAGTAGTAGTGAAGTTGGGGATGGTATAAAACAGGAAATTAGAAATGCGTGCGACAAAGGCAAAACAGTTATAATGGGTGACTTCAATCTACATATAGATTGGGTGAATCAAATTGGCAGGGGCGCTGAGGAAGAGGATTTTTTGGAAAGTATGAGGGATAGTTATCTAAAACAACATGTAGAGGAACCAACGAGAGAGCAGGCTATTTTAGACTGGGTATTGAGTAATGAGGAAGGGTTAGTTAGCAGTCTTATTGTGCGTGCCCCCTTGGGCAAGAGTGACCATAATATGGTTGAGTTCTTCATTAGGATGGAGAGTGACATTGTTAATTCAGAAACAATGGTTCTGAACTTAAGGAAAGGTAACTTTGAGGGTATGAGACGTGAATTGGCCAAGATTGACTGGCAATCAATTCTAAAAGGGTTGACGGTGGATACGCAATGGAAGACATTTAAAGACTGCATGGATGAACTACAAAAATTGTTCATCCCAATTTGGCAAAAGAATAGATCAGGGAAGGTAGTGCATCCGTGGATAACAAGGGAAATCAGGGATAGTATCAAAGCAAAGGATGATGCGTACAAAGTAGCCAGAAAAAGCAGCATACCAGAGGACTGGGAGAAATTCAGAGACCAGCAGAGAAGGACAAAGGGCTTGATTAGGAAAGGAAAAATAGATTATGAAAGAAAACTGGCAGGGAACATAAAAACTGACTGCAAAAGTTTTTATAGATATGTGAAGAGAAATAGATTAGTTAAAACAAATGTAGGTCCCTTGCAGTCAGAAACAGGTGAGTTGATCATGGGGAACAAGGATATGGCGGACCAATTGAATAACTACTTTGGTTCCGTCTTCACTAAGGAAGACATAAATAATCTGCCGGAAATAGCAGGGGACCGCAGGTCAAAGGAGTACTTGAGTGAAATCCAGGTTAGTTGGGAAGTGGTGTTGAGTAAATTGAATGGATTAAAGGCTGATAAATCCCCAGGACCAGATAGGCTGCATCCCAGAGTACTTAAGGAAGTAGCTCCGGAAATAGTGGATGCATTAATGATAATCTTTCAAAACACTTTAGATTCTGGAGTCGTTCATGAGGATTGGTGGGTAGCAAACGTAATCCCTCTTTTTGAGAAGGGGGGGAGAGAGAAAATGGGGAATTACAGACCAGTTAGTCTAACATCGGTAGTGGGGAAACTGCTAGAGTCAGTTATTAAATATGGGATAGCAGCACATTTGGAAAGTGGTGAAATCATTGGACAAAGTCAGCATGGATTTATGAAAGGTAAATCATGTCTGACGAATCTTGTGGAATTTTTCGAGGATGTAACTAGTAGCGTGGATGGGGGAGAACCAGTGGATGTGCTGTATCTGGACTTCCAGAAGGCTTTCGACAAGGTCCCACATAAGCGATTAGTATATAAACTTAAAGCATATGGCATTGGGGGTTCAGTATTGATGTGGATAGAGAACTGGCTGGCAAACAGGAAGCAAAGAGTAGGAGTTAACGGGTCGTTTTCACAATGGCAGGCAGTGACTAGTGGGGAACCACAAGGCTCAGTGCTGGGACCCCAGCTATTTACAATATACATAAATGATCTGGATGGGGGAATTGAATGCAATATCTCCAAGTTTGCGGATGACACTAAGCTGGGGGGCAGTGTTAGCTGTGAGGAGGATGCTAGGAGAATGCAAGGTGACTTGGATAGGCTGGGTGAGTGGGAAAATGTTTGGCAGATGCAGTATAATGTGGATAAATGTGAGGTTATCCACTTTGGTGGCAAAAATAGGAAAGCCGACTACTATCTAAATGGTGGCCGATTAGGAAAAGGGGAGATGCAGCGCGACCTGGGTGTCATGGTACACCAGTCATTGAAAGTAGGTATGCAGGTACAGCAGGCAGTGAAGAAAGCCAATGGTATGTTAGCTTTCATAGCAAAAGGATTTGAGTATAGGAGCAGGGAGGTTCTACTTCAGTTGTATAGGGTCTTGGTGAGGCCACACCTGGAGTATTGCGTACAGTTCTGGTCTCCAAATCTGAGGAAGGACATTATTGCCATAGAGGGAGTGCAGCGAAGGTTCACCAGACTGATTCCTGGGATGTCAGGACTGTCTTATGAACAAAGACTGCATAGACTCGGTTTATACTCTCTAGAATTTAGGAGATTGAGAGGGGATCTTATAGAAACTTACAAGATTCTTAAGGGGTTGGACAGGCTAGATGCAGGAAGATTGTTCCCGATGTTGGGGAGGTCCAGGACAAGGGGTCACAGCTTAAGGATAAGGGGGAAATCCTTTAGGACCGAGATGAGAAGGAATTTTTTCACACAGAGAGTGGTGGGTCTCTGGAACTCTCTGCCACAGAAGGTAGTTGACGCCAGTTCATTGGCTATATTTAAGAGGGAGTTAGATGTGGCCCTTGTGGCTAAGGGGATCAGAGGGTATGGAGAGAAGGCAGGTACGGGATACTGAGTTGGATGATCAGCCATGATCATATTGAATGGCGGTGCAGGCTCGAAGGGCCGAATGGCCTACTCCTGCACCTAATTTCTATGTTTCTATGACGAACAATATCAGCTACCAATCTCGCAAGATCTGTACGCAAAACTTAGCAGAGCAAAAGTCTTCACTAACCTGGATTTGTCTCACGCTTGCGCCCAAGTCAATGTTGACAAGAAAAGTCAGCAGTACTTGACCATCAACACATAAGGGCTTGTATTCATATACAAAGCTGCCCTATGGTGTGAAATCCTCCCCAAAACTTTTCCAGTCTGTCATGGACAAAATCTCACAAGGCATTCCGCACTGTGTGTGCACCCAGGATAACCTACTGATATTCACAGAGGGCATGGTAGAACATCTGGAAATCCTTGAGCAAGTTCTCACATGACTGAACTGGCACAATGTCAAACTGCGTCAAAGTAAATGTGCATTTGCGCAGTCAGAGGTGGTCTACCTTGGACTCAAAGTAGACGCCAGCGGACTTCGTCCTGTGAAGGCGAAAGTGGAAGCAAAAGCGAATGCTCCAAAACCCAACAATGTGTCAGAGCTACGATCATTCCTTGGGATGGTTGACGATTACTTCCAGATTTAGCAACTGTGCTAAAGCCACTACATCATCTGCTACAAAAAAATTGTGAAACGGTCGTGGGGAAAGGAACAGCAACGTGCATATTACACCTGCAAGGAAAACTTGGCATGTGACAAAGTCCTTGTTCACTACGATAAGACACGCGAGATTAAACTTCATGTTATGGTGCAGGTGCAGTGATCTCCCACATAATGAATGACGGACAGGAAAAGCCTATTGCTTTTGCATCCCGCACCCTATCACAGAGTGAACGCAACTATGCACAGATAGAAAAGGAAGCACTCAACATCGTGTTCGGAATCAAGAAATTCTATCAGTTTCTTCTCGGCAGACCATTCACCCTAGTGACTGATCACAAGCCACTGCTAGTGATACTTGGTCCCAAGTCAACTATACCTTCCATGGATGCAGCGCTGGGCAATTGCAGATGTGTTGTCCTGCTTGCCCCATGAGAACTCTGACGTGGGAAGTGAGAACTCAATCTAAACACTGCATGTTGTAGATTAAGACTTTCCAGTGACTGCAACAGAAATTGCAGCAGAAACAAAGAAAGATAATGTGCTGAAGTGGGTTTATGAACAGACATTGAACGTATGGACTGAAATCGATAGTGGATTGAACTCAGAGCTGAATCCTTTCCATAACCGACTCCATGAATTATCATGTGAGCAGGGATGCATTAAGTGGGGTTATAGAGTGGTTGTACCAGAGTCTTTGAGAAACAAAATTATGAACGATCTTCATGTCCAACATCCTGGCATAGTAAGCATGAAGTCAATTGCCAGAAGTTTCGTGTATTGGCCTGATATTGACAGTGACATTGAGTCACTGGTCAGCAAATGTAGCTTCTGCCAAAATTGCCGGAGTAAACCACCAAAAACACCACTGCAATCCTGGTCATGGCCAATTAGACCTTTTCAGAGAGGTCATGTAGATATTTGTGAAAAGGGTAATGATCACTTTCTGGTACTAGTAGATAGTCTTTCCAATGGACTGAGGTTAAGCATATGGGGTCAAGCACTACTACTGAGTGTACCGTAGAAGAGTTGAGATTCATTTTTGCATGCCATGGTTTACCGAAAGAACTTGTTTCTGATAACGGGCCTCAGTTTTGTTCAGAACGGTTCAAATAGTTCATGCAGCGGAATGGTGTAAACACACACTTGTTCCCCCATACCATCCAGCCTCCAACGAGGCGGCGGAAAGCTCTGTTAGAGTTGTCAAAGATGCTCTCAAGTAACGGATTTTGCAGGGTAGTTCAAATCTCAGCATGAAACATCGTTTGGCTAGTTTCTTGCTGAAGTACAGAACCACACCATACACATTGGGTTACTCAACTGCAGAACTGTTGATGAAGAGAAGGCTAAGAATACGCCTAAGCTTAGTTCAATCCAATTTGACTTTGAGAGTTGAGCAAAATCAGTTAAGTCAAAAATGCCATTTTGACTGCCACAAAAAGGAGAGCTACTTCAAGCCAGATGAGCAGGTTCGTGTTCTCAGCCCTCCCAACAAGTCCAGTCGAGACAAATGTTGGGAAAATAGTGGAAGTGTATGGAACAAAAAGATACTTAGTTGAAGTTGGAGATAGGATCAAAAGTGTTCATGTTGATCAAATGACTCCGGCCAAAGATGAACCAAAAACTAAGCATGAAGTCCTAATCCCCGAGTCTTTATCTGAAGGCGAGTTGGAAGAGCCAACTGTGATTGAAACACAAAGTTCAGTCAGTACAGACAAAGAAACAGACTCCTCTGGTCAAAGTCAGGGTACAAAAACAGAGCCAAACAAGCCTACAGTTGAGTCAACACCTAAACCTGTTACTGTTAGATGATCAGACAGGATCCGTAAACCAGTAGTCAGATTAGGTTTGTAATTTAAGTAACTCACTGTCGAGGTAAAATGAAAATGTGTAAATGTAAAATAAATTTATGTTTATCATTTAAGATTTCATAAATACTGGTTTAAATCAAGTATCACAACAACAAAATTGTAACTGTGTACTTAGATTTAATACTTTAAAAAAGTAGAGAGCAGCGTAATGTATTCATGCATATTTATATGTTAATGAGTTGGTGTTGTATATAAGCAGGGAATGTAGGGTAATAAAGCAATGATCCAGGCAACCTGCGTGTAAGTTGTTATTTATTCTGCCGTCTGCAATATAACTATCTGCAAAACTACTAAGTTTTGTATCATCAGCAAACTTACTAATCTTGCCCAGTATGTTCTCACCCAAATCATTGATGTAGATGACAAAAAGTAACGGGTCCAGCACCAAACCCAGTGGCACACCACTAGTCACAGGCCACCATTCTGAGAAGCATTCTTCCACCATCACCCTCTGCTTCCTTCCATCTGCAGCTCGGCCTTCATCAACCTTTTTGCTTCCTTCCATGGAGTCATTTTGCTATCCATTCAGCTATCTCTCCTTGGATCCCATGAGATCCAACCTTCCAGAGCAGCCTACCTTGTCGAACGCCTTTATTAAAGTCCATGTACACATCTACAGCTCTGCCTTTATCAACCTTTTGCTGACGTCTTCAAAAAAAAACAATCAGATTTGTGAGACACTACCTCACACGTACAAAACCATGCCACTGTCCCTAATCAGCTCTGTATTAGGGACAGGGATTCATATCCCTATCCCCCAGAATACTCTCCAATAACTTACCAACTACAGATGTTAAGCTCACCCGCCTAGTTCCCAGCATATTCCCTGCAGCCCTTCTTGAAAAGAAGCACATGATTTGCCGCCCACCAATCCTCTGACATCTCTCCTGGCAATTTCCTCTCTGGTTTCCCGCTATGTTCTCGGGTTTATCTGATTACCGGAGATTTGTCTACCTTCAAACACGACAGTACCTTCAGTATTTCCTCAATGGTAGCCCTCACTGGTCTCATGACACTTCCAGTGACTGCTCCAATTTCCTCCGTCCTACCGTCTTTCTCCTCGGTAAATGCAGAAGAGAAATACTCTTTGAGGACCTTGCCCATCTCCTGTGGCTCCACACAGAGGTGACCGCTTTTATTCCTGAGAGGTCTCACTCTCTCGTTACCCTTTTACCCCTAATATATTTATAAAATCTTTTGGGATTGTCTTTTATGCTCCCTGCCAGAGCTATCTCCTGGCCCCTTTTTGCCCTTCTGATCTTTTTTTAGTTTGCTCCTTAGTTCCCGAAACTCCTCCAGGGATGCACTTGATCCCAGCTGTCTATACCTGTCCCATGCGTCCTTTCTATTCTTAACCAATGCCTCTATCTCTTGTCAGGCAAGCTTCTTAACGTTTGCCTGCTTTGCCTTTCACTCTAACGAGGATATACACATCCTGAGCTCGCTTCAGAACACTTTTAAAAACATCCCACTTCGCCGATGTTCCTTTTTACGCAAATAACCTGCTCCAGTCAACTTGAGCGAGACCTTCTCTTATACCCTCAAAGTTGGCCTTATCCGAGTTGAGCATTTTAACACGTGGATACTCTCCGTCCCGATCCATAACTATTAGCAATGTTACAACATTTTGAGATTTAAAAAATCAAGTCTGCAATTTATCCCATCAGATAAAGCATAAAAAGAAGTTTAATTTGACACCCAATTCACTTTCATATCTTCAGTATTAAAAAAGTTATGGCCATTTTCATACTTGGAAATTAGCAACGTTTCCTATTGCTTTTCTATTGACTTAACACAAAAGTTGTGATCGAGGACAGTCAAAAGCCCATAACTTCCTTAAAAATTAAGAGAACTGAAAGAAATGTTCAGTTATTATAGATTGAAGTATTCTGAAACAAATATGAAGCAATCTTATTTGGGATGACCTGAAATTAAAGCATATAATTAGTTAGTTACCCAATTGTAGCTAATTACAAAATTCAATTACTATATCTAAACATCTATCCATTTCTTAAGAAAAAAAATTAAAAAAATTTAAAGCCTAAGTGTCCAATTAACATTCACACACTAATTCACAATTTAACATGATTTTTAAATCTAATTGTCATTAATTTATAGGCCAAATTGAAGGAATTTAGTGTTTAATGCCTGTAGATGAATGGCCATTTAAATCAGCTTGCACGTGGGACTTTCTGTAACGCGATGGATTGGAACGTTGCGGTGAGAATCAAATACACAGGACAAGGTGTTAAGAAGTCCCTTGTGCCAGTAGGTGGGGAGCATTTCACGACATTCGTTGATTGTTGAGAGTGGTAGACGCTCAACATCGGGGGGGGGGGGGGGGGGGGGATACGTATACATATATCTTGGCCTGGGTAACCTTCAGGACAGTTGGGCACAGGACACATCAGTAGTGTACCCTTGCATCACTGGGTGTTTCGGCCTTTTAACACTATACACCCTCCACAAGGGCAGCCCGCTGCAGGATGATCAGCCCTCAGCGCGTGTCCGGTGTCAAACTGTCCCAAAGATTCACCATGACGTACTTGGGGCCCAGCATGGGTCTTTCCGCTTGAGCCAAATCCAACGGCTGCTTCTTTCAGCTGCGTCTGAGAGTGATTTTACGGTCTTCCGCAGAGCCTGACCGTGGATTCCAAGCTCCTTCAGCAATCTGATGGTAGATGATGCAACAAATCCTCGGCATCCCACTTCAACTGGATAGACTTTGATGTTCCAGCCACGCTGCGTTGCCTCTGCTGCAAGCTCTGCGTAGCGCAGCTTCTTGCGCTCATAGGCCTCCTCAACAGAGTTCTCCCATGGAACTGTGAGCTCTATGATATAAGCAGTCTTCTGTGAAGGGGACCAGAACACCAAGTCTGGCCTGAGGTTGGTTAGAACAATTTCAGGTGGAAAGATTAGTTGTCGGCCGATGTCAGCCAACATCCTCCAGTCACGGGCCCTGCATAGGTTTCCTTCTTCTGATCTGGTGGAAGGATGTTTAGGCATTTTCTGTCCTTCTCGGACAAAGGTTGTTGCCCTTAAAGGGTGGTTGCTTGCTCTCGGAGGCAAGGAGTTGGTCGCACACCGCCTGTTCTCAAGGGCTGTTGCCAGGCTTTTTACCTGATTATGCCGCCACGTGTATCTTCCTTGCGTGAGGCTGGCCTTGCAGCCTACCATGATGTGTTTGAGGGTCGCTGGAGTTGGGCAGAGGGCACAGGTTGGATCCTCGCCGTACCACTGATGGAGGTTCTTTGGTGATGGAAGCACGTCATATGTTGCTCTGATGATGAAGCTGATCGTGCTTGGTTCCATTTCCCATAGTTCTTTCCAGCTGATCTTCCTCCGCTCCACACCTTCCCACTGCATCCATTGCCCCTGTTTGGCAAGAGAGACCGCCTTTGCACTTCTTGCGGCCTCCTCCTGTCGCCGCACCTCCTCAACCACCAATGTCCTCCGCTCTGATGTTGTGGCCTTTCGCCAAGTTGGTTTACTTGTCGTAAGGCCAAAGCCTCCTCTTCCCTGCTGCACTTGCCCCACAACGTCTTTGTGCCTCAGGGCTGATGAAGCTTGCTGTACGGCAGTTCCAGGACCCTTTAATTTAAACCCAACATCGGCAGGAAAAATTCTTCCGGTTCGTATGGGGAATAAATCAGCGTTTCGCAACGTGAAATTTTGATTAAGGTCATCTAAAAAAGCAGGTTTATATGTAAAAATAAACAGCTTTCACTTACCCGTCCCCTGCGTAAAATCTGTCCCCATTGTCGTCGTTCACGGCATTAGAAGCTAATTTTTATTTTACTCCAGCACTGAAATAGTCCGGCTATTTATTTAAAAAAATTAACTTACCGGCAGTCGGAACGAATCTTTAGAAATAGATAGCACTCCGACAAAATAAAGCTCCGGATGGCAAGGGAAAACCGCATTTTAACCCCCCTCTCAAAAGGCGCCAACGTCGCGCACACGGCCAGCGGCAGAACTACAGCGCTGCTAAAGGTAAGTTTTGTAACATACCTATAACTATCTTAAACCTAATCGAACTGTGGTCACTTGTCCCAAAAGGCTCTTCCATATACACTTCATTAACTTGCCCTCCCCAATACTAAATCCAGCGTTGCTCTCACGCGTGGGGTCTCCAAATACTGCTTAAGAAAACTCTCCTGAACACTTGAGGAATTCACCCCATCTAAACCCTTCACGCTATGATTTTCCCAGTATATATTGGGAAAGTTGAAATCCCCTACTACAACAACCTTATTTGACCTGTAGCTGTCTGCAATCTCCCGGCACATTTGCTCTTCTAATTACCGTTGACTATTCGGGGGTCTATAGAACACCCCCAACAAGGTGATCATCCCTTTCTTGTTCTTCAGCTCCAGCCACATAGCCTCACTAGACGAACCATCGGTAATGTCACCGCTCAACACAGCCGTGACATCCTCCTTAACCAACAATTCCCCCTCTTTTTTCCTCAACCCTCTCTCTCCTGAAGCTCAATGTCATGGCTGAGAGGTGCTATAACAAAATGCAACTTGTTTTCCTGTACTCCTTCTAAAACCACATGGACCTCCTTTTGATCAGTCTTGCGTTGTAAATATTTCACATCCTAGCCTTTCCCTTTTCCTATTGACAGGTTTGCTGGGATATAAAATTAAAGCTAGATCTGAACCCAAATCAATCACAGGGTTTAAAATAATCAAATCATCAAAAAAATCCTAATCTATTTCTTCTCTCAAGATGTTCTACAAAAAACAAGCCATTCTCCCTATCCTACATGAAAATATGTCTGAATACAATTTTACATTTCTATTAAACATCTCCAACAGGATTAATTATTTTGTAAAACATGAACTTTGTATCAAGTTCGATATTTTGGTTTTCAAACCACCTTTTTTCTCAAAGGATTGAAGGCAGAATTGAAGTACTGGAAAAGCCATAGATTTCACCAACAATGTCAACATAGAAGTTGCACTTGAAATATAACGAGTGATCCTTAGTCAGCCCAACTTGCCAATGCCGACCAAAATATGTCCTTGCTCAATCCATCTGCCATCTTTGACCGGGATTACATCATGAAGGGTGCAGTTGAAAGGCATGTGGTTTAGGTTGTGCAGCGATGGAAGTTATCAGAGGATGTCTTTCTGGTGCCAAATATAATGCCCATCTTATATACTTTGTTGAAGGAATCGCCATGGTAGAGAAAAACAATTCGCTCTCAAGACCTATTCTGCCTTTCAGAAAGATTATGACTATTCGGATCTGGACCTCAAAACCACTTCCCCATTCTGTCTGTCCTTTTTAAGCGTAGCACTTTATATTTTGCTCAAGATTCCTGCATCTGCATTTCTTAAAGTCATTTATTTTGCTTTTCATTAAGCAATGAGTCAACATTGGAACAGATTATTCTAATTCTGTCCCTCTATGCTTTAGATTCATTTGGTTGTGCTAACTATTCCATGAAGCCATTGCAAAAATTAGCATAAAAATGTCAGAAGAGTATGCACTTATGTTGGGTGTCATTCCTAAACCCGATTTTGTTTTTGTGCAACAAACTATAGTTCAGTTGCCACTGCCACCGATAGGACCAGCCGTCGCTTCCAGGGCGGAGTAGATCGGTGACTTCGTGGAGGAGACGAGGCCGAGTGGATAAAACAACGGGCCAACCGATCAGATGTAGCAACCAAAGGGAGCCCCAGTGACCAAGCACATCCTGTCAGTGGCAGTAACCTGAAGGAAGCAGTGTCCACAGGGACTACAATAAATCCACAACCACACCATGCTGAATGAAGGTTTCGCTTGTGCACCGTGCAAGCTAGGGGTCAATTCTGAAGCCAGGGGGCTGGGGAGGTGGTGCAAACCAGCTGTGGGTCAGCAAGTCCATCAGCTATCACTAAAATCTGTTATAAAGGGGTCAGTCTAAAAAAGGGTTTATTGTACATCCATTCCCCCTCCATAAAACAGACCAGGCACCAAATATTTTACCATACTATTTCTGCACAATAAACACCACTACATCTACAGAAAGTCCAAGCATGAATATTAAAGAATTCAGAACACCAAATCATTATTCAGCATTTTTATTAAAGCAAGCATTCTATAATCCAATTCAGTTTCAGTTTCTAATGCTCAACCATCAAACACACTGCCAACTAAACACAGTGTGGATCTGCTGAGCATTTCCACAGTAATGGATTACAAAACTTTAAAGAAAGGAATGCATCAAACATTTCTGTGCATAAAACACCTACCCCGGCCTAGAAAACTTTTCATTTTACAATTTTTTTGGGTATTTTCCGATTAAGTCAAGGACTAGCATCACTTATGCCAGACCTGGCAGTGACTTCATTTCATAAGCTTAGAGGTTTCCTTTCTTTTTTTGTATACATTTTTTATTTTACGATGTTTTAAAATTTTTTAACTTTTTCCAATGTTTAGATTTTTTTTCTTCTGTAATGCAAGCTTCGTTGTCCTCCTCTCCTAAAAGAAAATAAAAACAAATCTTACTTAATTCCACCCAGAAAGCTTCTAAAACATACATCTATACATAACTAAAACTCTAATCTGGTTATCTTCCGGTTTGGCGGTCTTTCTACTTGCGCAAAAACGGTTCGAGATAGCACTACAATTTATCACCAGTTCACTCATCCTTCTCCTGTGCTGCTAGTGCAATTTGTCCGATCGGTTGAATGTCGTAAAAGTTAGCAAAGTTTATAAATCTTAAAAACTGCACCTCTTCTCCTGCCAGTCAGTGCCGCGCGAAGTAGTCTCTTGCCCTGTCACTCCCCGGGACGGTCTACCCCCTTCCTGCGCCATGGCTTACCGAAATCCATAACATTCCATTTGGAGAAGTGTTTTTTTTGATGAAGCCGCTGATTAGTGGGAAGTGGACTAGGGTAAGCAGCTGATTGGCAGTCAGATTTCAGCAGTTTGTAGTGTACTTTGTATTGTGTTGATATTGTATCCTGTGTTGGGGGGGGGGGGGGGGGGGGGGGGAGTGTGAAGGCCAGTGCAGTGTACTGTTGTGGATGTCAGATGTGGGAGGTCAAGGAATCTGATGGCCCTCCAGACATCCAGATCTGCGCCAGGTGTCGAGATGGGGCTCCTAAAGGACTGTGTTAAGAACCTGGAGCAGCAGCTCAATGACCTCCGTCTAGTCAGGGAGAGGGAGGTCATAGAGAGGAGCTACAGGGAGGTAGTCACTCCAAAACCACAGGAGGCAGACAAGTGGGTCACAGTTAGGAAAGGCAAGGGGCAGAGGCAGGGGCTAGAGAGTACCCCTGTGACTGTACACCTTGAGAATAGGTACTCCATTTTAACTGCTGTTGAGGTGGACAGCCTACCTAGGGGTAACAACAGCAACTGGGCCTCCGGTACAGAGACCGGCTCTGATGCTCAGAAGCATAAGGAAAAGAAGAGGAGGGCACTAGTAATAGGGGACTCCATAGTTAGGGGGTCAGATTGGCGATTCTGTGGACGCAGTACGGAGACCCGGATGGTAGTTTGCCTCCCTGGTGCCAGGGTCCGGGATGTGTCTGAACGTGTCCAAGATATCCTGAAAAGGGAGGGAGAGGAGCCCGAGGTCGTGGTACATATTGGTACCAATGACATAGGTTAAAAAAAGAGAAGAGGTCCAAAAAGGAGAATTTAGGGAGTTAGGAAGAGAGCATGACTACTTCCTGTGCCACGCGACATTGAGAGTAGGAATGGAGCAAGGTAGAGGATAAACACGTGGCTGAAGGACTGGTGTGGAGGGCAGGGATTCAAGTTTCTGGATCATTTGAACCTCTTTCGGGGAAGGAGTGACCTGTATAAAATGGACGGGTTGCACTTGAACCCAAGGGGGACCAGCATCTTGGCAGGGAAATTTGCAAAGGCTACTGGGGGGACTTGATAGATAGGTTGGGGGAGGGACTCAAATAGAGATAGCTAGGAGACTGTGTCTGAGGCAGGTGGCAGAGAAGGGAAGCACTCAGACCCAACATATACGGGGGGGGGGGGGGGGGGAAAGAAGAAGAAAAAAATAAATAAACAGAGAATAAGAGGTGGTTGGTGTCTTAAAGGTGTGAGCAGAGAGAAAGAGGGGTATAAAATGACAACAGAAACAAGTGGTAGCAAGGTGAAAATTAATGGTGGCTGGCAGACAAATCCAGGAAAAAAATCAAAAGGGGCCACTTGTCAACATAATTGTATAACGGGTAAAAGTGTTGTAAAAACAAGCCTGAAGGCTTTGTGTCTCAATGCGAGGAGCATTCGTAATAAGGTGGATGAGCTGAAGGTCCAGATAGCTATTAATGACTATGCTATGGTTGAGATCATGGAAACATGGCTCCAGGGTGACCAAGGCTGGGAGCTGAACATCCAGAGATATACAATATTCAGGAGGGATAGAAGGAAAGGAAAAGGAAGTGGGGTAGCATTGCTGGTGAGAGAGGAGATTAATGCAGTAGAAAGGAAGGACATTAGCATGGAGGATGTGGAATCAATATGGGTAGAGCCGCGAAACGCTAAGGGGCAGAAAACGCTAGTGGGAACTGTGCACAGGCCACCTAACAGTAGTATTAGAGTTGGGGATGGCATCAAACAGGAAATTAGAAGTGCGTGCAACAAGGGTAACACAGTTATAATGGGTGACTTCAATCTGCATATAGATTGGGTGAATCAAATTGGCAGGGGTGCCGAGAAAGACGATTTCTTGGAATGTATGCGGGATAGTTTTCTAAACCAGCATTTGGACGAATCAACGAGAGAGCAGGCTATTCTAGACTGGGTATTGAGTACTGAGGAAGGGTTAGTTAGCAGTCTTGTTGTGCGTGGCCCCTTGGGCAAGAGGGACCATAATACGATTGAGTTCTTCATTAGGATGGAGAGTAATTAAGTCAGAAACAAGGGTTCTGAACTTAAACAAAGGCAACTTTGATGGTATGAGCCGTGAATTGGCCAAGATAGACTGGCAGGTGAGTCTTAAAGGGTTGACAGTGGATGTGCAATGGAAGGTATTTAAAGACTGCAGGGATGAAGTACAAAAATGGTTCATACCAGTTTGGCAAAAGAATAAATCAGGGAAGTCGGTGCATCGGTGGATAACGAGGGAAATCGGGGATAATATAAAAACTAAAGAGGCATACAAATTGGCCAAAAAAAGCAGCCTACCAGAGGACTGGGAGAAATTCAGAATCCAGCAGAGGACGACAAAGGGCTTAATTAGGAAAGGGAAAATAGATTACGAAAGGAAACTGGCAGGGAACATAAAAACTGACTGCAAAAGTTTTTATAGATATGTGAAGAGAAAGAGACTAGTTAGAACAAATGTTGGTTTCTTGCAGTCAGAAGCAGGTGAATTGATCATGGGGAACAAGGACATGGCAGACCAAATTGAATAACTACTTTGGTTCTGTCTTCACGAAGGAAGAATCTGAGGAAGGACATTCTTGCCATGGGGGGGTTCAGAGAAGGTTCACCAGACTGATTCCTGGGATGTCTGGAATTTCATATGAAGAAAGAGACTGGATAGACTCGGCTTGTACTCACTGGAATTTAGAAGATTGAGGGGGGATCTTATAGAAACTTACAAAATTCTTAAGGGGTTGGACAAGCTAGATGCAGGAAGATTGTTCCCGATGTTGGGAGAGTCCAGAACAAGGGATCACAGTCTAAGGATAAGGGGGAATTCCTTCAAGACCGAGATGAGGAAAACATTCTTTACACAGAGAGTGGTGAGTCTCTGGAATTCTCTGCCACAGAAGGTTGTTGAGGCCAGTTCATTGGCTATATTCAAGAGGGAGTTGGATGTGGCTCTTGTAGCTGAAGGGATCAGGGGGTATGGAGAGAAGGCAGGTACGGGATACTGAGTTGGATGATCAGCCATGATCATATTGAATGCCGGTGCAGGCTCGAAGGGCCAAATGGCCTACTCCTGCACCTATTTTTCTATGTTTCTATGTTTACAGGAGCCGAGGATGGGCGGCGAAGGTTTCCAACCGGACACAATTTCCGGAGGGACCCACATCAGCCCAGCCCCAAGCGTGGGAGATCCAGCCCAGCCCAGAGTCGGAGACCCAGCCCGGTGATGTCATCAAACGGAAAGCGGAGACTCTGATCTCGGCAGAAAAGAATGACCAGCGCCCGCTGCGAGAATCCATCGCACCACCAATTCCAGCCACTACCCATCTGGCCCCCTCTTACATGCTCCTCTCCCCCATGGCTCTTCCCCCGTATTTTCTCCGGCTCGCCCCCCCCACACACACAGCTCCTTGCTGAGCAAAAGCTGGCTGTCTCATCCAATTCCATTCCACAGATAATTTCCCACAGGAGTTAATTAAAATAATTTGAACATGCAATGTGCAAGCCCCACAGGGAGACAGTGCCAGAGACCACAGGATGTCCAAAATGCATTAATAAGGGAGAATTTACAAAGACAATTCAAATAAAATGTATAAAAATACTCATCATTCCTATTTAAGAAAACAGCCAGGCTAGTCAATCTTTGTTCATAGCTAAAATTCTAGTCAGGTAGGACCCTCTAATTCCCACTCTACACTTTCTAATGCTATTAAATCATGTTATGTTATCGAGTGCAGTATTGTAGCTATAGCTTAAGTGTTTTATAACATTCAAGTACAGCCTTGCATTCAGCATCGACAGGAACAGTTGTGGCCCATTAGCAAAAAAACAGCTTCATAACCACGACATCCAACCATCTTACTCTCTTCTAGAATCTGGATATTTGTTAATTGATATGCTTCTAGGCAACAGCTTACTTCCTCACAGCCAATCCTGGAACCGTTACTGCAAAAATTTGATACGACAAACCAAGCTCTGATCTCAGCAGTAGTCTTTGAGAAAGGGCACTTTGTTTTATTACTCACCTCTTGAAAAATTTAAACCCCAGCAGCATTTGGCACAACTACTTTCTGAGCAGCTTCTTTCGCTTGATGGGCTTGCAGTACAGCAACAGCTTCATCAACCTGAATTACAAGAAAAAGGTTAATAATTCACCAAAACTATTACATAGTAAGATATTTTAGCAGAACCAAATTAAATATTTAAGATAAATCAGAAGGATCTCGACCCAAATCATCACTAATTCCTTCTATCCATAGATGCTGCCTCACCCGCTGAGTTACTCCAGCATTTTGTATCTACCTTTGATTTACCAGCATCTGTAGTTCTTTTTTAAACATAAATCAGAGGGAGCTACAGTAATTCATACAGAAGCTCTTGATTATAGAACATAGAACAGTACAGCACAAGAACTGTGGCCAGCCCACAATGTTTGTGCCAAACATGATGCACAGTTCAACACTCTACTACCATGTGCTTATCTAAAAGCCTCATACGCCGCAATTGTACCTGCTCCCACCACCACCCCTGTCTGTACATTCTAGGCGCCCACTCAAAAATACTTGCCATGCACATCTCCATTTCCCTTTCTCACCCATCCCCATGTCCTCTAGTGGACATTTCCACCTTGGAGAAAAAAATGTTCTCACCGTCTCCCCGATGTATGCCTCTCATCATTTTATATTATTCTTTCAAGTCTCTCTTCAACCTCTGACATTCCAGAGAAAACAATCCAAGTCTATCCAACCTCTCCCTGTAGCCGAAACCCTCTAATCCAGACAGCATTGTGGTAAACCTTCTCTGCACCCTCTCCAAAACCTTCACATATTTCCTATTATGGGCGAACAGAACTGCACCCAATACTCCAATGGATGTCTAACCAAAGTCGTTTAGAGCCGTCATGACTTCCTGACTCTTGTATTCAAAGCTCTAGCAATGAAGGCAAGCACACCATATGCCTTCTCTGCCATCGCATCTTATGCTGCCACCTTCAGTGAGCTATGAACTTGGATTATCTGCACATCAATCTTGTTAAGGGTCTTGCCATTAACTCCATGCTTACATACGACATCCCAAACTGCAATACCTCACTTGTTTGGGTTAAACTATTTGCCATTTCTCCACATTTATGCAGCCGATCTAAATCCCGCTGTATCAGTGACAGCATTCCTCACTGTAACACTTCCAATTTTAGTGTTGTCAACAAACTTATTTACCAACCTATCTACCTCCAGCCAGAATATCTACTTTCCACCACAACCTGGTCTTCTATGAATAAGCCAGCTCTGAATCTATACGACCAAGACATTTTGCACGCCTAAATTTTAATCTTCCAGATCAGTCTATCACGAGTGGACTTTATCAAAAGCCTTACTAAAATCCATGCGTACAACATCCAACACCATACATTCATTATTCTCCATCATCTCTCCAAAAAACCCAATCAAGTTAGTGAGACATGACCTGCAGTGTACAAACTTGTTCTGGTTATCCCTAAATAACACCTTCTCTCGAATAGCTTCCCTACCATTGACTTGAGGCTCACCTGCCTACAGTTATATGATTCTATAATTGTTATTAGACTGCATGCTGAATCCACTTTCTCTATAAACTTGTAAAGATCTGCAAAACGATAAAAGTATCTCAAATTTGAAATGAAGACCAAAGATTTACCTTGGAGCGTAAAGACTCTGGGGACTCCAGCATATGAAGCAGTTCAGAGTTGTCTATCTCAAGAAGCATCCCAGTAATTTTACCCGCCAAACTTGGGTGCATGCTCTGAATCAGTGGGAAAAGGCGTTCACCTGAAAGGAAGTATTCAACTGTAAGATATAGCAAAGACAACCTTCTTATTACGTTAAAACTCAGCAGCAATTACACTGACATACTCAATGCAGCTGTGAAAGCTGTGCTGTGCTTTCACTTCTCCAAGCTTTTCATCCATCGTAACATGTTTGAACCATCAATTATTTTGAAAACACTACAAAACCAGAGCAGGCACTACTAAAACACCACTAACCAAGTCAAGAATGTTCACTATTAACACCCAGACCAACCACTTTGAAATTACCATTATAGCAAATGTTGCATTTGGTGCCATTTTGTTGAAAGGTCATTGACCCGGAATTAATTATTTTCCTCACCATGGATGCAGCCAGATTTGGTATTTAATTTTAATTATTTGCAGTTCTGAGTGCAAGAGATCAACCATCGAAATGGCAGATTTTAACTGAAGTCATCCCGCACAAATTCCAACATTAAAGCTGTATCTTAATAGTTAAATAACTGCATTTCCTGTTCCCAGATCCAGCATTAACCGCAGATTCTTACCCAGCATCTGCTTCTGTTCTTGGGGAGGGGCAGCGGCCAGCATGGAGGCAGTCAGGGGTTCCTGGCCTTGGACGTGAACTGCAGGCTGTAATGGAAGAGAACACATTAAATAATGTTTTTTCCTGCATTTTATCTATCCCCAACTATATTTTAGAATCCTATTTATGACCTATGGATTTAATGCCCATTCCACACCAGATGCATTATTTTATGCACCCATGGAATTTGGTCACACTATTCTGCTGGTAACTATTGCTATTCTCTGGTTATTAGATTATGTAGAGAATATACATACTAGAATATTAAAATATGAGTCCAATGGAAAAGCATGAACTTCAAAATATTAAAAAGTCATACAGTGAACAAACTGGCTGCTAAATTAGTCAGTAAAGACATCGACTGCATGAGTTCTAGTGTTGCTGTTAAATCACTGAATGTCAGGAAACAATATACCACTGAACATTACCATAATAGGCACTTGATACAGCAAGACACCAAACCTTGCATTTGCACGGTAAGTTACATCATGCAGTATCAAAGCTTCTTCTTAACATAATTACAATGCTGGCAAGGTTACTATTTACTGCTCATCAGTGCTTCAGTGGCGAGTTAGATTGTCGATCCACTTAATTTGTGATGGTACTCCCTCAAACATTATATGAAATGCTAGCGTTTAGATCTAGTGACAATCAAGCAATGGCGATGTACTTCCATGTAACTTTATTGGAATTAGCAGAGTGTCCTTATGCACATCCTGCCCTTATACTTGGCGGTTGCATGGTTATAGTCTACAAATGTTGTAGACTATAACAATGCAGCCATCATATAATAGCAATAGAGAGATGGAATGCTCAGGACAAGGATGCCAATGAATCAAGCTACATGTTCTGAATGGCATCACGCTTGTTGAACCTGCATTCATGAAACGAAGAGTATATAATTTGGCACCTGATGTGCAACAAGAAAGTGGGCTTTGGGTTGCAAGGAGTTGAATAATTCATCATAGGATTCCACATAGCTGCTACTTGTATAATTACAGAAAGTGTGCCTGAACCATCTGAGATTCTTGTTAATTGTAACCCCTAGATGTTGGTGTAGGGCTCAATGGTCATTGCTAGCACTAATGCAGCACAAATATTACATATCAAATAGCTAAACATTATCTAGATATTCATCTCCTGAAATAGAAATGGAATGGAAAGTTACACAATCAGCAGCAAATATTCCCACTTCCATTCTTAAGGTATAACATTGGAAATGTAGCTAAAATGCAATCTGGCCTTGGGCACTAAATAACGTTGGAGGCTGGGACAATGAAGCTCCAATAACCACACAACCTTCCTTTGTGCATGGTAAAATGCAGGCCACTTGTTATAATTAATATTAAACTTCAGGTCTTTGCGTCTTAAGGTAATGATTACTATCCCCATTAAGTCATTTCAACTCCTCTTTATATCACACTTTGATCTACATGTCTCTCCCTACCTTTTCTCCTACTTGCATTTCTCCCTTTCCCACTTCTAATGAAGTTGCAGCTTGAAATTAATGTTTTTCTTTCCACAGTTGCTGCCCGAGCATTGAACCAATCTAGATTACAATATTCCAAAACTGGGTAGTCTATAGTATGTGTAAGAAGGAATGGCACATGCTGATTTAAACCAAAGATAGACACAAAAAGCTGGAGTAACTCAGCAGGACAGGCAGCATCTCTGGAGAGAAGGAATGAATGGTTGACGTTTTGGGTCAAGACCCTTCTTCAGATGCAAGTATGCAACCATTCTGTTATAGAAATGGTATCCAATTCCACCACCACCACCTCTGGCAGCACATTTCAGATATTAACCAGTCTGTGAAACCTATTCCTTAGACCCTCTTTAATGCTCGTTCTCTCATCTTTAACCTATGGTCTTGTGATATTTTTATCGATGCCTCAGTCATATCAGGTCACCCCACAACTCGGCTCCGGCGAAAATAAGCCCCGCCTAGCCCCATAACTAAAGTCCTCCAATCCGAGCAATATCATAGTGAATCGTTTCTCCACCCCAATGACATCCTTCCTGCACTGACTAATACCGCACACTATTCAACATGTGCAGCCTAAATCAGAAGAGAAAAATGTACCTGTTGCATAGCAACTGGAGGCTGAGTATTTAGATGTTGTTGAGGATTGCGAACTCCTGCAGCATATTTGTATTGTGTAAACGAACGAACACCAGGAGCAGTAGCACCAGGACGAGGTCCCATTGTCTGTGTTGCTGTGTTAGCTTTAAAAAGAAATTCCCAAAGTTCAAAAACCTTCAACGGCCAGAAAAAGCCATCTCAGTTGGATATTTTGTTACTTTAAAATTGATTACTTTAAAATCAAGGTAGTAACTTAAAGCCTACTTCATAATTTGAATTCTAAGCTGTTCAGCAGATTTACAACTTTTGACTCAAATGTTACAGCTCACCAAGGAAAAGTTGACTGCAAAAGCATTATCCCACCCAAATATTCAAGGTGCAACCCTGCTTTACTCGCAGCAACCATTAACATATAACATTTTGGTTGTTCAACAATCTTCACACAACTCAATGCCCCCAAAAATTTCACAGTAATGAAAAATATTGTTGAAGCCTAATAATGAACTAGTAATGAGATAAAAACTAATAATAGTTTTATTAAATATGGCACACTGGGACAAATAGGGCCCTGATTTAGCAAGTCTCATAATAACGACAGACAATTCAGCATTCCTAAAGCATTGCACCAAGTTGGCAGAAAGCCAAAGTGTCCACCACAACCCAGAATGGCAGAACACAATCAAATGAAGCTCCCTTTCAATAACGTTTGGCAGCTAAACCCTGTATACAAAGCATTTTCTCAAAAATGGAAGAGCTTTAAATATTTAAACAGCAATTCAAGGCTTACAATTTTACATTAACAATCCCAACTAATATAGCATGAAAATCAAAAAACCATGTCAAACTTTCATTGGTGAACTTCCAACAAACATGTATTGTTAATGTGCATATCATGTACACACATTTGCCCCCCAGATCCAATTACATCAAGTTACTACCCCAAGACAATCAAATCAGAAGAGGAAACAGCATTTGCTCTTGCTGTTACTTGGGTGGGCCACACAAACACCGCCCACAAATCTGCTGTAAAATCTGTATATCCCCCCCCCACCCTCCCCAACCCCAGTTTGTCAGCTATCAAATTGTCAAGTAATCTAATACTTCCAAATGTCTCTGGCCACAGCAGGGTTGCACAAACAGCAACATTAATGACAAAGTAATCTAAAGAAAAACTAATGTCTCACCCAGAAAACAATTGAGACACTGAAAACTATTGAAAAGATAAAATCAAATGTAAATTTTATCCTTCTTGCCCTCATTGACAAGTGCAATAAGTAAACTTCTGGGCAATTGCAGCACTTCATGAATTCACTTCCCGGGTCAGGTAAGGTTTGATTAACAAAGCTCAGGGGATCCCATACATGCAGAAATCTTGAATTTCAGAACACTTATACCAATAATTGCCACCAGTCACAATGCCGATATGGCCAAACTACCAGAGGTAGTTTACAAAGATAAAAAACAGTTGAAGAAAGATCAAAGAAACAAGACCAAATGTAACGAAATAGTGGAACATGACTAATAACTCTAAAAATGTCAACAAGTTTAAGACACATTCTTAACAGTCAACTCACCAACACGTTGAGTGCTCATGACACGTGGCACCTGAGCTGAAGTTGGTCTCATGGAGCTGATGGTTGGTGGTCGGGGACCAGTTGGACGCATGCTGCCGGGCATACCCTGGAATGCTAACAAGAAAAACCCATGTCATGATAAACTATCCATACAGCAACCTACACAAGTGCTTACTTCATTTAAAACCACTTGTACTTACGTTGGGGTCTGACACTTTGGGCAGCCCATCGAGGGCTTGGTCGAAGCTGTGCAAGCTGACTTGCTGGGTAATATGCAGCACGGTTCTGAGCCTGTGAATAATTTAGTTAATCATTTATCAAAAACTAACAAATTCAGCTGTGATTACATTAAAAGCTCATTTACATGCTCTGTAAATACAAAATTCACCCCCACTACCACCTTTTATTTTACTATATTTACCTGAGGGATAGCTGCCATGAAATACCCAGATGGTGGAGCAGGTTGATAAGGATTGATAACAGGATTGGGAACAGCTCTGACACTCGCCATTCTCTGCATGTATTGGTTTGTCAAATGAGCTTGTCGTTCTTCTTTGCGTTGAGCCAGAGCAACATACAAAGGCTTGGTGCTAACAATCCGGCCATTCATCTCTGTAACAGCCTTGGTAGCCTCCTCTGGTGAAGAGAAACAGACAAATCCAAAGCCTTTACTGCGCCCATGCTCCATCATCACCTGTACAGTAAAAGAGAGATGACCTGATAAATAACCATTATGTGTAGATTATAAAATTGTAAAAAGTTGATAATTTTTCTTTAAAATTTCATTTTGGCAATGTCTGCCATCAAGATTAATTTAAACAATTAGTCAAAAAATACCTGAAGTTCCACAGATTAAGCAAAATGCCAATAGGCGTTCTTTGTTTTAAGATGTTGATTTATTACTAATTCAATCAAGTCTTCACTGACAAACCTCAGTACACGTGACAATAAAATAAACTGAAACAAAAGCTTTTCACCGTACCTTGATACATATGACAATAATAAACTATTAAACTAAAGCTCCAGTCTTTGGACATCTCCTCGGCCGTTCACCATCAGGCAGCTAGGTCACAGGCAATGGAATTTTCCGTCTTGCCCACTTTACTAGTCCTGTATGGCAGGTCCTTAAGACATGCACACATGTGAGTGAAGAGTTGGCCTCTCATTTGTGGAGTTCTGTCATTTATTCAGACTGCAGATGATCTGTTTGTAAACTCTGAATTCCCACCTACCCACTGTAACTCTTCACCATTAACATTGACAATCTATTTTAGGAATATTCCCAGAACCGACATCCACTGTCTGAGGTTTTGCCTCATCTCTGTTCCAAATGGGCTATTCATTACTTGTACACAATGGTCCCTAGTTCCAGATCCTCTTTGTCCAAAGGACACATCCTCTTCATATTCCCCATGTGACGATTTTTAAGGATGCTATATATTTAAACTCCAGCTGGGCTTTTGATTACCCATCCCAATAGTTTAGAGATACAGCATGAAAACAGGCCCTCCGGACCAGCAAGTCCATGACAACCCATCGATCAACCAATCACATTATTTCGATGCTATCCCACTTTCTCATCTACTGTTGTTGGATGAATTACAGATGGGGATGAGTCAGAGCATAGAAGTGAGAACGATTGACCAAATGGTACCAGCACAACAACCTAGCTCTCAATAGCAGTAAAATCAATGAACTGATTGTGGACTTTGGAAGCGGAAGGATGAGGACCCACAATCCTGCTTATATCAACAGGATGATGGTGGAGTCAAAAACTTCTAATTCCTGGGCGCACATATTTCTGAAGATCTTTCCTGGACCCAGCACACTGATGCAATTATAAAGAAAGCACATCAACGCCTCCACTTCCTAAGAAGATTACGGAGATTTGGTATGTCAGAGAGGTACAGTAGAGAGCATATTGACTGGTTACATCACGGACTGGTTCGGGAACTTGAATGCTAGGAGCAAAAAAGACTGCATAAAGTTGTGAACACTGCTCAGTCCATCACCGGCTCTGACCTCGCCAGGGATTTACCGGACTCACAGCCTCAAAAAGATAGCCAGTATCATCAGAAACCCACATCATCCTGGCCCATTTCACTCCTGCCATCAGGAAGAAGGTACAGGAGCCAGAAAACTACTTGTTGGATTTTAGAAGAATGGGAGAAATATCCCCTGATGGCAGGAGTGAAATAGGCCAGGATGATGTGGGTTTCGCGAGTGGGAGAAACTAGGACTGGAGGTCATAGCCTCAGAATTAAAGGATGTTCTATTAGGAAGGAGATGAGGGGGAATTTCTTCAGTCAGATAGTGGTGAGTCTATGGAACTCTTTGCCACAGAGGGCTGTGGAGGCCGTCAATGGATATTTTTAAGGCAGAGATAGACAGATTCATTATTAGTACTGGTGTCAGAGGTCAGAAGAAAGGAGAATGAGGTCAGTCAGGAAATGGTGGAGTAGACTTGATGGCCCGAATGGCCTATTTCTAATCCCCTCAATTATGATCTTATGCAAATATCCCCTGGTCATATTGCTCCTTCCAGCTGCTTTCTTCCAGCCACTATTAATTGGCTAAATGTTATCACATAGAAGCTGCCTTACTTTGCAATTCCATAGTCATACAGTGTGGAAACAGGCCTTTCAGCCCAATTTTCCCACACTGGCCAACATGTCCCAATTAAACTAGTCCCACCTGTCTGTGTTTTGCTCATATCCGTCTAAACATGTCCTATCCATGTACCCGCCTAATGGTTTCTTAAACATTGCAATGGTACCTGCATCAACTATTTCTTCCAGCAACTTGAATCATACGCCCATCACCCTTTATGTGATAAAGTTACCCATAGTTGCTATTAAATCTTTCCTCCCCTCACCTTAAAGCTATGTCCTCTGCTTCTCAATTTCCATTCCTCTCATGCTTCTTCTCCTTGCTCTCCTTTATTACTACAAACCCGAACACATTATTAGTTGTAATGTTTCGGATTTCCACCCCGACTCCAACACCTTTTTGCATAGAGCCATGAATGTTGGCTCTCAGCAGGCTCATTGACATTGATTCAATGGTTCACTACAAAGATTTAACCAATCTTTTATAATTGATAATGGAGGCATGTGGGATTGGTACAGGCAGACAAAAAGGATGGAATGGATGTGGTGGCCTGTTTCTGTGGTGTACAGTAAGCGGGTTCGGCACACCAAAAAATGCAAGGAATCCTGGGATTTGTCAAAGGTCATTTGCCATAAAGAAAAAGCGAACAAAGTGCTGCTGTATAATAAACTATATAAATTCTTATCTTTAGACAATAGGAGTCAGCCATTTGAGCCATTCACTGTGATCATAGCTGATCATCCACATTCAGTACTCTGTTCCTGCCTTCTCACCCTATCCCCGGACTCCACTATCTTTCAGCGTACGTAACTCTCTATTGAAACCATCCAGAGAATTGGCCTCCATTGCCTTTTGAGGCAGAGAATTCCAGATTCATAACTCTCTGGGTATAAAAAAGCTTTTCCTCATCTCCGTTCCAAATGGCCTACCCTATTCTTAAACTGTGGCCCCTGGTTCTGGACGCCCCCAACATCAGGAACATGTTACTTGCCTCTAGCGTGTCCAATCCCTTAATAACCTTATGTTTCAATAAGATCCCCTCTCATCCTGAATTCCAGCGTATACAAGCCCAGCCGCTACATTCTATCAACATATGGCAGCCCCGCCACCCCGGGACTTAACCCCGTGAACCTACGCTGCACTCCAATAGCAAGAATGTCATTCCTCAAATTTGGAGACCCAAACTGCACACAATACTTCAGGTGTGATCTCACTAGGGCCCTGTACAACTGCAGAAGGACCACTTTGCTCCTATACTCAACTTCTCTGGTTATGAAGGCAAACATGCCATTAGCTTTCTTCACTGCCTGCATGCATAAATTGATACATAATGCATGTGTATAAATATATTTAATCTAAGGAACGGGGAGGCAGTGGGAGAGTTTGGGGGGGGGGGGGTTGACCCCAGACCAACGGCAGCCCCAGTTCCACAGCCAGCGCGGAGAAGAAGCGCCAACTCCAGCCCAACCCTGCTCCAACTCCAGACGAACCCGCTCCCCCCACCCCCGGCAGAAGCTGACCAGCCATCAACGGGGATACACACAAAGCTCTGCAGGAACTCCACTGGACAGGCAGCATCCTCGAAGAAAAGGAATGGGTGATGTTTCCGGTCAAGGCCCTTTTCCAGAGATGTTGCCTGACCCACCGAGGCACTGCAGCACCCCGTGTGCATCCCCGCCGATGACTGGGGCTTGGCCCCTGCCGGCCACAAGGGGGCCAACCAACAGCCACTGGACAGTTTGAAAGCAGTATTAACCGAAATAAAGAAAATTGCCACATTTTATTTTCAAACTGGACTCCCACATCTGGAGCTATCAAAAACAATTAACTAGAACCTCTCTTTCTGTGAGGGAAGGGACTTGAAACATAACCCACTCTGTCTTCACAAATACTACCTGCTCTACTGAATGTTTCCATTCAGTCTAATTACTCAAGCTTGCATTAGTTCTGTTGGTTTATTAATATCAATTTCCGTCACCCTACGTAATTTAAGTCGTCCTATTTACAATTTCAGAAATACTTTGCATTATTGGGAACACGTGTTAATGGATGGAACAGAACATTCCCTATGATGTTAAGTTGTTTTGTGGAACAAGTACACAAGAGCATGTGTACGCTCTGAAAAGAGTGTGATGAGTAAAGGTGGATTACAAAGTAAAGATATTTTGTCACTGCTCTTAAACATTGGGTTTAGTCCTGGTAAATGGAACTTTCTTGTAATGCTTGAAGTATATTGATGTACATACAAACAGAAATTCACTGGAATTTAGAAGAATGAGAGGGGATCTTATAGAAACATAAAATTCTTAAAGGATTGGACAGGATTGTTCCTTTCACAGAATAAAGCAAGAATAATTATGTTCTTGGTGAAAATAATATCTTCAAATACATTGCCCAGAAAATAAGGTAATTCAGTCTACTACACCATTCAATCATGGCTGATCTACCTCTTCCTCCTGACTCTATTCTCCTGCCTTCTCCCCATAATCCCAGACACCCGTACTACTCAAGAATCTATCTCTGCCTTAAAAAAAATAACCATTGGCTTGGCCTCCACAGCCTTCTGTGGCAAAATTAAGGGTGCTTATGGATCTACAGGAAGTACCTGAAAACTGTAACGTCCAAGTTCAGGAACAACTTCTTCCCTACAGCCATCAGGCGATTAAACACTACAACCTCTGAATAATATTGTACTACTATTGTTTGTTTTTTGTGTGTACGTATCTGTTCGTAGAATTTAATTGTTCTATCTGGGACATATGACAATAAAACACTCTTGACTTCCTACACACTAGGTGAAAATTTAGTCCAATTAACCTATAAATCCACATGTCTTTGGGATGTGGGAGTAACCAAAGCAGTCACAGGGAGAACGTACCACTTTTACAATTCTGGCACAAAATCATTCTTCCTATAACAGACTACATGGTAGCAATATTAGCACAAAAAAGCAGTTGTACCTTAGCACTTGTAATTGTACCAAATGGTGAAAATTCTTTGCGCAGTCGCTCATCATCAATACCATCATCCAGATTTTTGACGTAAAGGTTGACCCCCTACAATTGAAAAAACATCCATGTTAAATTAAATGATATTTAAACATTAATGTACTTTAAAAAGCACAAGCTATAAGTTACAACGACATTGCCTGGTCTTTTGAAAAAACAAGCGGCAAATGTCACAGCAGCGGCACAAACAAAATTCCTTAAGATTTCCACCTCATTAACACTGAGTGTAGATTCGTTAACACTGCCAATCAACGACAGAGGCCAACCCCCGATTACAAAAAACAAGAAAAACTTGTTTACCCATCATCATTGATAGGCACAAGATATTCCATGGCATATTAATTGTAAACTCCTTGGAATGCAGTCACTACTCTAATCTAGGAAACAGCCATTTCAAGACAGCAAATTCCTGTCAACGACACTGTAATAACCAGGTCACTTTCAAATATTTTGATTGAAGGACAATTGTTACACAAAGATCACGGTTCTCTTTATTAAAATGATCTTGATTAGTACAGGGGTCAGAGCACTTAACAAAGGCAGCTTATTTTTGGAGTCCAACTCAAGTATTTGGGTTCACGAGACAGACAAATTGGATAATCCATCTGATCTTCAAATCTGTCACATGAAATGTCATTCTTCAACTATAGTTCACGCCATGAGATGTCAAACACTAACACTGTTACTTATTTGATAATATGGAAACTATTCAGATGTGCCCATCCATGTGCTACAATAATGTACTCACTGAAAAAGCTCGACTAATTTTGCTCCACACCTTTTTCTGCCCTGGTCCAAAAATGGAGCAAGAGGTGATGCAAATGCCCTTGACATTAATGTTTAAACATGCTATCAAAGGTCCCTAGAAACCTTTAAAGCAATGGGCAGCAGTGGAAATGGAATAAAGAGAGATGCTAGGAATGATCAAACATTCAATTAGATATACAAAGGAGAATCAATCACCATTCACTGCCTCAAATATATATATATTTTTTTAAATCAGAAATGGAAACAGTCATTGTTGAATGTGATGTCGAGCTGTGCTTACAGTTCACTGTAAATAAACTGTGGCTGCATATAGCAAGTATGGTTAATAAGTGGCAAATCTTTGTTTCACACAAATTTCAATCACCAGCATGTAACCTCTGACTTTTTACATATAATGGCATCACTATTAAATCCACCATAGAAAACAAGTGCAGGAGGCCATTCGGCCCTTCGAGATTGTCATTTAAATATCAAACTAGGTATATTTATTTTTATTTACAAGAACTAAAACAACTTTTGATCACCAATATACACTTCACCAATCTCAAACTATTCCATAGAAACATAGAAAATAGGTGCAGGAGGCGGCCATTCGGCCCTTCGAGCCAGCACCGCCATTCAATATGATCATGGCTGATCGTCCGCTATCAATAACCCGTGCCTGCCTTCTCCCCATATCCCTTGACTCCTGTAGCCCCTAGAGCTCTATCCAACTCTCTAAATCCATCTAGCGACTTGGCCTCCACTGCCCTGTGGCAGGGAATTCCATAAATTCACAACAGTCACAAAAGCGAGCTGACCTGGGAACTTCGGCACAGGCGCAACCGATGGAGGTGGTGGTTGGCAGGTAGCTACTGGGCGGAGGGCTGACTGTTTTCCTTTCTACTAAACCAAACCCATGATCCTGCCCCGCCAGCCTCCTTTCAAAATTTAGCGACTCAAAATGGGGGTGCGTCTTAATTGCCGGGAAATACGGTATATCATGCAAGGTGCCTTGCTATTTATGAGTTTTGGATGATATTGCTAAAATCCAGCTTCCTATTCAACAGCACTGACCTTCACAAGATGGCAAGCTGCCTTGAAACATTGTGAAAGCACTCCATTAATTACATTCACACTCATTTTTTTAATTTTGGGTAAAGAAAATCACAAAATTGGAGTAGGTGGGTCAAACTTCAAGATCAATAAGGCAACTTTTTTTTGTTAAAAAGGAAAAACTACAAACGGTACTTTAAGATCAGCAATAACAGAACAAAATTAGATGGCCTTAACCCAAGGTTTCAGAAATGTTAAACACGTTTATCTCCACAAATATTGTCTAGCCCACTGAGTGTGTTTTTATAATACATTTAACACTAATTTTGATTAAATTCCTCTTGCTTTAGTTCAATACCCTTAAACGCCAGCAATTTTGCTATTCACCTGGTATCTTGTGATCCGGTCTTGTTTCATCTGTTCAAATTTGCGCTTCAGCTCTGTCTGTCGTTCAACTTTTTTCTGCGCCCGGCCAACGTAAACTTGTCTCCCGTTAATTTCCTTTCCATTCATCTCATCGACAGCCTGGAAAAAACATTTAACAACTTTAAAAGCAATATCTTGATGCAATAAGAGCACATGCGGAACGCAAAAATAATCTGTGGCAGCCATAGGCTTACATTTTAGTAGAACAGCATAAATAATGCAGGTTAAATATCTCTGTTCAGAGTGTTCCTGTACAAATATTATGTTCAAACAAAACTCTCCCTACATGGCCTCCACTGCAGGGGGTTGAAACATTTTATGAACTTAGACGGAATTTAAATCTTAGCTATGCAAGTTATGTAGAAAGTCCATACAGACTTGTCAATCTCAAACATCAGAACATTACTGCAACTGCTTACCTTTTGTGCATCTTCATGCTTTTCAAAGCTGACAAAGCCAAAACCCTTCGATCTTCCACTGTCATCTGTCATAACTTTTACACTAAGGAATGCTCCTAAACAGAAATTGAACAAAATTCAAGAGCTTTAGAGGGGCAATTACATTTGACAGGCATTTGCTAGTCAAGAAATCTAATGAACTAAAAAAAGCAAACAGAAACGGTTACATCATTATGCCCCACGTGGAAGGAATGGGTCTAGTTACAAAAGGAGATAATTAACTCCTGTTATCCGATAATGAAACAATTTGGAATTTTAAAACTGACTTTTCATGTTGAACAGTTGCAGGGCAAAATTATTTTCTTGCCTGCTACAAGCAATTGAGCAGCGTGCCAATTATCCAAGACATATTTCTGGGCCATCATGCAGACATTGCAGTCCCGTGTCCTCTCCTCTTTCATAGGACATAAACAGTAGTGCAGGAATAGGCTCTTTCGCATACAAAGTCCCCGCCAAACATGTCAAGGTAAACTATTCTGCTTGCACTTGGTCCATATCCCCGATTAACTGCGTGTTAATGTGCCTATACAAAAGACTCAAATGCCACTATCGTACCTGCTCCACACCCATTTGACAGTACATTCCAGACATCCACCACTGAATACACAAACTGCCCTGCACATATCCTTTAAACTTTGCCTCTCATCTTAAAAACACGTCCTCTCGCCTTTGACGTTTCACCCTAGGAAAAAGGTTCTGATTACCTGCCGTATCAATACCTCAATTTTATATACTTCTATCAGAATCATCGCCCCCTCAGCCTCTGCATTCAGAGAAAATAATCCAAGTTTGTTCAGTGAGGATTCTGGTAAACCTCTTTTGCATCCTCTCCAAAGTCTCCACATCTCCAGAAATGCACACAATTCTCCAAATGTCGCCTGACCAAAGACCTATAAAGCAGTAATATGACATCCTAACTTCCTCTCAATGGTTCAACCTATGAAGGAAATATACCATATGCCTTAATTACCAATTAGAGGAAATTACTTGGACTCCGTGATCCCTGTGACTGTATATCTTGCTGTCCAACTAGATAGTTTCAGTTCAATTGAAGTTTAAAACTGGACTCACTGGTAGATACATCTTATTCAGGATATGTTTGATTCAGCACCTGATAAACGTCAATTGAGAATATTCAGACATAAGTGTTCATATATAATGTAAGTAATTAACGACTGATATTTGCAGGTAGATGTTTGAGCCAAGCATTGGCAGTCAAGAAATTTGGACTAGAATGACTGCATGGGCATTAAACCATAAACAAAAATTTGAAAATATAATTCATTTCTGATCAATCAAAAGGAATGGGTAGGGCTGAGAAGTAGCTAAATTGCAAGTATTTTCCAATTAAGTCATGTTACTTTTGCATAAAAACTGTTTTGTGATTTCTGCAAATTGTGTTGACAAATTAAAAAGAAATGAAAACTCACCGAATTTGTTAAAGATTTCTTTCAGCCTCTCATCATCCATGTCTTCCCCAAAGTTCTTGATGTATACATTGGTGAATTCTTTTGCTTTAGCTCCAAGTTCAGCTTCACGCTCCTTGCGGGATTTAAAGCGACCTACAAAACTAAAAGGAAGCAGTGAGTTTGATATGATATTTTAATTTTTACAATTCTTCCTCAAAGAGTACAGATTGGCACTTAGAATATTTGGGCATAACCACTTTAATACAATCTTCAGTCTTGAAACTGAACAGCAAATAACAGCTGAACAGCTCGGAAATGGGGCTGCCGTGTTCTAGCTTCATCTCGACCGTGACAAATTTATCTTGTATTAAAAGCCACTAAAAACTAGCAGAATAAACCAAGATTGAATAGTTTCCTTCAGAACCCCACTAAGCCTAATCATCTGACTCCATTTCCATACGAGTGCATATAGCCAACCAAATAATCCTAGGGTACACCACAACTTCCAAATCTATTCTGCCCAACAATTCACAGCACTTTTGAACATCAGAATTATTTTGATAATAAATATTTAAAAAGAACACCATGCGGATAAAAATAAATAAACTAGGTGCTACACAAATATTATTCAAGATAGAGAACATGTTGCATATTTAAGTTTCCTCACTTTAAATTGATTGTCATCGAAAGTGTTAAAAAAAGTTAAGCACATTCACCAAAAACGTTTTGGAAACAACAAATTTACAATCTCACCTAAATAACAATTAATAACCCATCAAAAACTACCCTCCTTGTTCAGCAGCTTGGCTATTTCTAATTGTGGTAACATCATCAGAAGCTACCGTCTTCAGTGGCTCTTCCAAAGGATTGCCAGAATGTCTCCCCTCTGGCGCTATATAAAACAAATATGTAATCTCAATTGTCTAAAACAATACCTACTTATATTTAATAATGTTCCTCTGAAAACAATAAAATCACTATACAAGATTTTGTTGTATATTAGCAAAATACTAGAGAATGGATTCAATTGTCCTATACCATCATTGCCAAATACATATGCACCCAAATAAAGTCATAGGCTCTGATAAATGTAGCCTACTTTAATTAAGTACATCTTTACCAATATTTTTTTGATTGCTTGTCACTGTTTACATGACTTTTTTTCCCTGGCAACTAATACCATGACAGACTACCACCTGCAAAACCTTATTTTACGTATTTAAAATCCTGATACCTACACTTTACGGTCGTTAAGAAGCATGCCGTTCATTTTTTCAATGGCTCGTTCTGCTGCTTCATGGGTCTCAAAATGGACAAATCCATAGCCTTTAGAACCATTTTCATCACAGACTACCTAAGTGCGGAAAACAAAATCCTTGGTCAAGAACACATACTCAGGCGAAGCACAATTTGAAGTGTTTACCAGCAAATCAAAATAGGTTTTTTTTCATTCTATATTAAGTTCTGAAACTGTACAGCAACATATAATTAAACAACACCTTTAAAAGTAAAGCTCCCAAGGCGCATCAAGAGGCATAATCGGATCAAAACAGACATAGATTTAGATAGAAGAAATTAAGAGGGTGATCAAATGTTTTGGAGGCAGGTTTTAAAAATGTTTTGTAGGGTACACAGGAAACAGAAGGATGTAAAAGTGAATAAAGCAATCCAAGATATTATCAAAGCAAAGATAGTCAAACAAAGAAATGCTAAGCAATAGTCATACAGTATGGACACAGGCCCTTTGGCCCAACTCGCCCATGCCAACCAAGATACCCCATCTAAGCTAGAGCATTTGCTTGCCAGTGTTTGGCCCATAAGCCATTAAACCGCTCCTAGTCATAAACAAGGTAACCAAAAACTGAACACTACTATAAGTTCATTCTCACCAATGTTTTGTATAACTCTAACATTACATCCCAACTTCTACTTTAAATAAACGTGCCTAAGGCCTTCTCAACCGCCCCATTACCTGTGACTTCACCTTCAGGGAAGTATGTACACTCCTAGATTCCTCGGTTCTACAACACTCCAAGATCCTACTGTTCACCGACTGCCCAACCTGGTTGGACTTCAAAAATGCAACACCTCACACTCCCATATTGTCCCTCAATATCCTCTCCAGCAACTTTCCTGCCACAGGAGATGGGCTAAAAAGTCAACCCAGGTGCCCGTGTTCTTATTTGCAGTCTTAAATAGAGGCACAACATTAGCCTCTTTCATGCAAGTTTTCTAGCACCTCGTCCTTGTCCAAGCTTCGTACATCTCAGTCAAGAAACCTCCAGTTTCTAGCTCCCTACAGTATCCTGAGATATCTGATCAGGTCCAGAAAATGTATCCACCTTCATACATCTTACCAACAGCCAGCACCACTTCAACTGCGATACGGACTGTCCAAGACATTTCCATTAACTTTCCCAGGTTCCTTAGCACCTCATATTTCGCTTGGGTAGTTTACGCCCCAGCGGTATGAACATTGACTTTGCTAACTTCAAATAGTCCTTGCTTTCCTCCTCTATCCTCTCCCCCTTCCCAGTTCTCCCACCAGTCTTACTGTCTCCGACTACATTCTATCTTTGTCCCACCCACTCCCCTGACATCAGTCTGAAGGGTCTCGGCCTGAAATATCACCCATTCCTTCTCTCCAGAAATGCTGTCTGTCCCGTTGAGTTACTCAAGCATTTTGTGTCTCCCTAGCCTTCATGTCATTCACCACAATAAAAAGAGAAATATTCATTGAGGACCTTGCCCATCACCCACATTGCCACACTTAGATAATTACTTTGGTTATTGAGGAGCCCTAATCTCTCCAGTTCTGTTTTTCACAATACACACAATATTTCTTTGGATTATCCTTATCTGCCAGAGACATTTTATGCTTATTGTCTTCCAAATTTCCTCCATAAATATGCTCCTCAAGCCCCTACAGGGATGCACTTGATCCCAGCTGCCAAAAACGGACTTCCCATGCCTCTCTCATCAGCCAGGGCTCCTTATTCCTTCCAGCCTTGCCCTTCATGAACAGGAATATGTATACCACGAGCTTTCACTATCGTTCCTTTGAAAGTATCCTATTTCCAGACATCCCTTTGCCCGCAACAACCTAGTCATATTCTTACAAGTTTTTGCCAACTGCATTGTAGTTGGCCGGCCCCCAATTTAGAAAGTTAACTTGTGAACCAGCCCTGTCCTTATCCATAACCATTTGAAAGCTAATAAAACACTGATCGGTACCCCACTGACATTTCTGAGACTTGCCCCACCCAATTCCCCAAGTGTATGTCAAGCTTTGCCCTCGCCCCTATAGGGCCCTCTACAGATCTACTTTATAAATTCCACCCCATTTTAAATGGCAGTTTCAGTCTATAGTGGAAAAGTTTGAACATGTACCATGTCATCTCTCATAAACGAGCAGGTGTTGAAAACCTCTCAGCATATTGGTCCTCCAATTCCTGTTAACTAGTACAATCCCAACAAGGAGACCATCCCCTTTTTATTTCTCAGCTACATCATATTGCCTCACTGGACAACCCTTCAGTAATTTCATCTCAGAATATCGTTGTGATGTCTTCCTTTTGCTTATTGATCCATCTCACCCATGGTATCTGCACCATGGAACATTAGGCTTCAAGCCCTCCCAGTCAGGATCCGTGACCTCTATAACATCCCAGTCGCATGTACCTGTCCACGTCCTGACGTTTGTACGATATGAAGACGTGGATAAAAATTATAAGTGCAGCATCCAGAAAAATTATGCCACAATTTTTCAAAGGATCCAAGATAAGATACATAGTTAGCTTTGGATAAGCCAATTTCTGCAAAATGAAAAAGCTGTGGACATTGTAGTCCTTGACCTGGAATAAGAGGATACTGGTACAGAAAGGAGAACTTACGATGCGATATAAAACAAATATTCATATGTGCAAATATATGAAGGAACTGCAGCTTCTGGTTTAAACCAAAGAGACACAAAATGCCAGAGTATCTCAGTAGGACAGGCAGCATCTCTGAAGAGAAGGAATGGGTGACCCTTCTTCAGACTCCTATGATAAAAATGGGATTTGCCTTAAAAGTATCTGGGTTGAAAAGAGGGCAAAGAGCCTGCATTTGTTTATTCTAAACAGGGGATGTAATGCAAAATCGGTAAGGATGCAGATATATTGCCTCCAGTTCAGAAGGATGGCACACTATTTTGACTATAGCAGAGAACACGTTTCAATAAATTTTAACGTATTGTGCATAGTATAGGTAGTAAGCTCATGTGTTTTTATATGAGCACAATTTTCAAATTGAATTTAATATTGAGAAAGGTACATGCAATTTCAGACATAATCAACAGGCTATTAATTCTCACCTTGCAAGAAAGTATGTTCCCAAAAGCTGAAAATGTGTCATACAGAGCTTTGTTATCAATCGATTTATCCAAGTTCTTAATGAAGATGTTGCCAACACCAGATTTCCGCAAAGACGGGTCACGTTGAGACCACATGATACGAACAGGCTTGCCTTTGATAACATCAAAATTCATTGTATCCAAAGCACGCTCAGCTAAAAAAAAAATCAATGCTTGTTTAGTATTTTGTGGACAACTGTTAGGTATGAAATGCAGTCACTGTCAAACATGGAAAACATTGCCAATCTGCAACTAGCAAACCTCCAACAAAATCAAAATGCTGATAAAATGTCAAGGAATTTTACATCTATTTGCCGATACAGATGGGATTTCAGTTATAACCACAGCTAACAAACCACTTCTGAAAATGCAGTTTTCCACTGTTGCAATTGAGAATGGTTCATTGAGAATTTTGTGCTGGTCCCTGGATTAGGTTTTATAATCCCAAAAGTTCTGATTTGAGGGAACAGAGCTTCCCATTGACAATTCCATGCATACAAAATAAACTTGGAACAGCAATATTGTAGGGTCCTTATATTCTGCTCATCTTCTCCACCCCTTACACTCCTGACCGATTTAATTTGTGTAAAATATATTATTTCATGTGTATATTTCTGAATTTCCACACAATAATTTGCACATATCCGTCCTTGGAAAAACATTTGAGATAAATCGGATTTAACATGACTATATATTCTTCTGTGAAGGACAATGCCTTCCCTGGCACAAGGCAATATTAATGCTGCCATTTCATATATGGCTATAATAATTTGTACTGCTAGCAACCAAATCTTCCATGCACAGTATTGAAGATTGTCATTAAATATCAAACTAGGTATATTTATTTTTATTTACAAGAAATAAAACAACTTTTGATCACCAAAATACACTTCAACAATCTCAAACTATTCCATAGAAACATAGAAAGTAGGTGCAGGAGGCGGCCATTCGGCCCTTCGAGCCAGCACCGCCATTCAATATGATCATGGCTGATCGTCCGCTATCAATAACCCGTGCCTGCCTTCTCCCCATATCCCTTGACTCCAGTAGCCCCTAGAGCTCTATCCAACTCTCTTAAATCCATCCAGTGATTTGCCCTCCACTGCCCTCTGTGGCAGGGAATTCCATAAATTCACAACTCTCTGGGTAAAATGTGTCTTAAAACTTCCCTTAAAATAAGTTACCACCTGTATTGAGCTGTATTAATTCCATTAAACTGCTTTTAGATATTTATTGTTTTGAAACGGTACTTTAAGGACGTTCAAATGTTTGGCAAATTGACATTTGCCAATACTTTGAAACATTATTTCCATTGACAATTGGGAGGCTGAGAGTATACTCCATACAAGGAGACATCCACTTGTTTTATTTCTCAAGTAAACCATCAGTAATGTAATCTTGGATTACTGCCATAACATTCTCCCTAAAGCAACATCCCCTCCTCTTTTATCCCCCCCCCCCCCCCCATCACCTTGCAGCAGCTGTACCCTGGAATATTAAACTGCCAGTCCTATCTCTCCCTTAGCCAGATTTCTGTACAGGCTAAAAATGCCCAGATACATGTTCATCTATCTGACCTGTCAGGCCTCTCGTATTAAAATGAATGCAGCTCACTCTAATAGTCCTTCCTCCCTCCCTGTCATGGCTCCAGCCTATCCTGTCCACTGAATTTATCACTTTCCATACTGATTTCCAGCCTCTCACCTTCCTCAAGCATGAATTAGATAGATACCACTCCCCCCCCCCCCCCACCCGCCTGCTAGGATATTGGTTTGCCTCCAACATACACTGCAGATTGGCGCAGGTCTTCAATATGCCAATATCCAGTTTCCATGAGTTTCAACCACTATCTCTAGTTTCCAAAAGATCCACTTTAATCTCTCCCCCCCCCCCCCCACTTTATCATTTACTTTAAAACTGCCTACCATACTGATTTAAACCACTCACTGTAAAGTTATCTAGGAAGGGACTGCAGATGCTAGTTTAAACCAAAGCCACAACTACTTGACCAGCAAATCAAGGTGCTTATCAAAACTAGTTTTGTCACAGATAGGGTAGTGATGACGGCTTTTGGCACTGTCCTGCACCAGCCAAGGCATAGAGTACAAGAACAGGAATATTACACTGCAGTTGTACAAGTCTTTGGGCTTGGGAGTATTGGGTACAGTTTTGGATACCCTTCCATAGGAGAGATATAATTTGATAGAAAGAGTGAAAGAAGATTTACTAGAATATCACCAGCACTTGAAGGTTTTAGTTAAAAGGAGAGGTTAGACTAACTACATCTTGGAGCGTATAAATTAGAATAGATAAAGTGAATGCTTTTTCCACAAGGAGGGGGATCAAGATAGGAGGATATGAGTTTATGGTGAGGAGAAATAATTAAAAAGGACCTGAAGGGCAAATATGGCACAGAATCTGGCACAAAAGTGGAATAATCTGCTAGAGAAATATCAGGCAGGGGATAGCAAGATGGCTTGTCACAACCTTTAGGGAATTATGTATTTGTACACCTAGAGTGCTTTATTCCACAACAAACCTCTAGACCAGGGGTCGGCAACCTACAGCCTCCGGGCCGAATGCGGCCCGTAAACCGAAAACGTCAGGCCAGCAGGCGGATTTCTCCTCCCCAGTAATCATCCGGCCCGCATGTGGATTTTTACCCCCGTAATCATCCGGCCCGCCTAGCGTGGCCGAGCTCTGGCTGTACCGCATCCTGCACAAAACCTCGGGCACGGCCGCCCGCTTTCTGTGAACACGTTTAAGAAAGAACTGCAGATGCTGGTAAAATCGAAGATAGACAAAAATGGTGGAGAAACTCAATGGTGAGACATGCAAGGATTGCATGAGGCTGCCTCACCCGCTGAGATTCTCCAGCGTTTTTGTCTAGCTTCAATTTTGTGTCCTGGCCCCTATGCAGAACAAGGTTGCCGACCCCTGGTCCAGACCCTATTGTTCACTGCAAAAGACATACTTTTAGGTTTGACTTCCCCACCCTTTTTTAAAAAAACTGATGTGTGAGGCATGATTTTCTACGCAGAAAAGCAATGCTGACTATTCCTAAACAATCCATGTCTATTCAAATGCTATTAAATTCTGTCCCACCAAATCCCCTCAGAGCCAAATAATATGGAAGCACTCTTCAGTCCAACTAGCCCATACTGACCAAGATGTCCATTTGCACTACTTTCCACCTGCCAATGTTTGGTATCCGTATCGCTCAAAAATTTCCTATGTTTCCACTGGTGGGAGGCTAGGACTAGAGGTCAGACTCTTAGAATCAAAGGACATTTCTTTAGTCAGAGGGTGGTGAATCAGTAGAATTATTTGCTGCTGATTGCTGTGGAGGTTGTCAATTGATGCTTTTAAGGCAGAGATAGATATATTAAACAATAGATGCAGGAGTAGGCCATTCAACTGTTCGAGCCAGCTGATCATCCACAATCAGTACCCCGTTCCTGCCTTTCCCCCCCCATATCCCGATTCCACTATCTTTAAGAGCCCTATCTAGCTCTCGCTAGAAAGTATCCAGAGAACCGGACTCCACTGCCCTCTGAGGCAGAGAATTCCACAGACTCACAACTCCGTGTGTTTCCTCATCTCCGTTCTAAATGGCTTACCCCTTATTCTTGATTAGTGCAAGTGTCTGGGGCTATGGGAAGAAGGCAGGAGAATGGGGTTAGGAGGGAGAGGTAGATCAGCCATGATTGAATGGCAGAGTAGACATAATGGGCCAAATGGCCTAATTCTGCTCCTATCACTATGATCTAGGAGTAGATCTGCATGGCTCCCTAAAATTGGCAACACAGGTAGACGATATGGTGAAGGTGGTATTTGGCACATTTCCTTCAAGGACAATGGTTTGGAGTACAAAAGTTGTGACATATTCCATTGGTGAGACAACCAATGTTGTATTGTATGCAGTTCTGGTCACAATGTAATTAAGTGGAAAGAGTGCAGAAGAAATTCACCAGGATGTCACGCAGGCGTGACCTATAAGCAGAGGTTGGATATGCTGGGACTTTTTTTCTTTGGAGTACAGAAGGCTTTTTTTCTTTGGAGTGCAGAAGGATGAGGGGTGTCTTTATTGAGGTACAAAATATCATAAGGGACCTGGATAACATGAATTCTCAGTCTTTCCCTCAGGATTGGAGATTCTAAAACTAATGGTAATAGCCTTAAAGTGAGATGAGAGCTATTAAAGGATTAGTGGGGCTACTTTTTCACCTGGGTAGTTTGTATGAATTCCCAGGGTTTAGAGAGCTGTTGGCAAATTGTGAGCGACTTGGTCTACATGGACATGGTGGTTCCAAGGGCCCATTCACGTGCTGTATAGATCCATGACTCTAGTCACAGTCTCCAAGTAAATAAAACAAACTTCCACTATCACCATCTGCTTCCAGCCATTATGCCAATTAGCTAGCTTGACCTGTATCCCCTGCGATATGATCTTCTACAGCAGGCAACTCACCAGCATGCAGTTCTCTGTGGTGTGTCTGCAGCACTTTTGAAATGGTACATTACCCAATTTCCAAAATATCACCTGTGGCTCAAACCAACCCTCTTCTGCTGAGCCTCAGAGCCTGTCATGATGCCATAAACATGGCTGCTGCTGCTGCTACTGGCATTTCCAAAAGGACATCCCTCACCCCACCCAACAGTATCCAAAGTACATCAGCAATTTCTAATCTCTCAATATCTGTAATCTCCCCTGCATCAGTCTGAAGAAGGGTCTCAACCCAAAACGTTACCCATGCCTTCCCTCCAGTGATGCTGCCTCACCCACTGAGTTACTCCAACATTTTGTGTCTACCTTCAATTTAAACCAGCATCTGCAGTTTTTTCTTACACATCTCCCCTGCATTGTCTGCCTACTCCTTTTACTTTCATAGTGGACAACCAACAACCTGCACCTCAGATGTGGCCATCTTGCTAAAACTCATATCTATGATGCTCTTGACTTCCGAGATAATCCTGAATACGCCCACCGCCAGTTCATTGATGCAGTCAGTCAGGAGCTGCAGCCAAGCACACTTCACACACACATGTCCGACTATGTCCGAAGAGTAAAGTTACAAGACCTCATCTGTTCTTAACTATAACACTGCTCAGCCTCTCAGTCTCAGGTCAGTCATTCCCAAAAGCTTGAATCAAAACTTATATTGGCCTATTTGTTAGGTCTCTAACTGCAGACAAATGATTGAGTCCTTGCAGCATGTTCCCTTGATGGATAGCACTAAAATGTGCATATATTTGTGTATGGAGATGCCAATGAAGACTTGTAGGGTCCTGATAATCCTGAAATTATGACAAAGACAGTCTTTTTATTCATGTTATTGAATCTAGAAATATGTAATTGGTATTAATTGCACTCTAATGTAATAAAATAATATTCAGTAGCATTTTTAAGATCTGACAATAATAAGTGGAGCCATCTTCATTTATATTCTCAAATTGGACAACACCAATTTCCTTTTTTGCCTCAGAGGCGCACTCCGGCCTATGTATAAATGCGTATTGAGTTTCTGCATATGGCTCAAGAGTGAGGTTGTAATCAATTAAACTTGCATTTATAGATCCCATCATGAGCACTGCACATGACCAGCCTATACAGATGGATGGCACAGCAAAAGCAATGCTGAGGGTTTATGTTGTGAAAGCGTCCTCTGGTCTTTCCTCATTTAACACAACACCATTAGCTGTTATTTGGATCTTTCTCGTGTACTTTTACAGCCTCTATAACGTGCAAATATACCATTTGCTTCATCCATTGCCTCAGACATGATGTTTCTCATTTCCACTTCTGGCAAATTTAAATCCATTCTTTTCTGTGACATATTTACCAGCTTTGTAAATCTTGTGTACAACCTCTCAACTGTGCTTTGTCCTTTCTAATATGGCAAACATAACTGGATACGGTTGTAAATAAATGCGGCCTAACACCAATTTATCCACTTTTCAAGTTAACCCTCCAGATAAATTCCAGCAATGGAATTAAAAATGATCTTGCTGACACCTTGGGTTCAGAGATAATTTCAATCCTCCACTCACCTTCCAAGAAACGTTACCTGCCATTTGTCCATTCTGCAAGTTTCTCATTGTTGACTACCCCGCAATCCTAGCCCAATTTAGAAATGGTTTGCTTCAATTATCTAATTGTCAATGTCAATTTTGAACAGCCGTTCAATCAGCACAAATCAGTAATATCCCTACAATCTGTCTTTAGTGATACTTGATGAACAAATGTTTGCTAATTCAGCGCTTGCTCTTTCAAATACATGATTCAATGCCGGATTTTCCTAAATGTGATTATGCTGAGAATGACACGGAATACGTGTCGTGAAACGGTAGCACAAACATATCCTCACTTCCTCGCTGACCAGATATAACAAGGTGGACGCCTGATCCCTGGTCAGTTAAGTTTATAACTTAGGGTGGGAGACGAGGTCATTGCAAAGAAACAGATCTGTTTCTCTGCGATAATCTGCAACCATGCTGTTAGGTACGCACCAAGTTGTCGAAATGCAAGGCCACTCCCACATGACCACTAGGGCGAGTTTTTCCGCCACACAAAATGGTTCAATCAGCTCATTAACAGGAGCTGGACCCCCGTGTCAAGAAATGATATTTTACAAAATCCAACACCCATTCATCCGCCCCAACCCAGGAACGCCTTTCAAATCACACTTCGCATGTGTAGGCCGCGCCGATCGCGAATCGCCAACCGCGTGGCGGCCTCCGGGATCTCACTCTGGGCCCACATGGCCCGCCGCGACCGTGGGCCTGGCGGGGCATCGAGTCGGTACCCGAAAAGTGCGCTGTCCGTGGGACAGAGTGAAACCGGCGACCCACACCCCTCCCCGCCAGTCACCCCCCTGCCCCCCGTATTGGTCTCACCGTCGGCCGGCTGCTGGAAGTTGACGTAGGCGTAGCCCAGCGAGCGGCGGGTGATCATGTCGCGGCAGACGCGGATGGAGAGGATGGGCCCGGCCGGCGAGAACTTCTCGTACAGCATCGCCTCGGTCACATCGGGGTGCAGGTCGCCCACGTAGAGCGAGGCCATGGGGTAGCTGGGCGCGCTGGGGTTCATGGCGGCGGAGAGCGTGTGTGGTGGCGGCGGCGGGCGAAGACGGGTTCACTCGGTGCGGGGCTCCTTTTTTCCCAATTTTGTTTGTCGTTGAAGGTTGAGAAGGAACGGGTTACCAGATTTAACTCAGAAGAGGTCAGAGAAGGAGATGTCAGCTGTGGGCGGCGCGGTGGCAGGAGCCTGGCACGGCGTCGATCGGCGGCGGCGGCGGGCGGGCGGGCGGCGAGGGGGTCCCGGGAGGAGATGGCGGCGCCTGCGGTGGTTGGTGACGATTCAGAGCCGTTCCTCGCGGGTTCCTTTGCTTGTCGAGTCGTCGGTTTCTTTTTTTTTAATTTTTTTCCTCTCGAGTTCCGAGACGTTGAGAATCTTCTCGTTGACTCCGGTGCTTTTTTTTTTTTTGCCTTTTATTTTTCCTTAAAACCCCCGACCGCCTTTTTTTTTTTTTATGGGATTTTCTTTTTAAATTTTTTTTGGGTTAAGATTTTTCCGCTTTTTTAAATTTTTTTCTATTTTTTTAAACCATTTATATATAGAGAGAGAACAGAAAAGTGTGCTGACGAGAGAGCTCGGATCGAGCCTGGTGCACACGGACACACACACAGCCGGGGATCGGAGGGTCAAACGGGTAGACTCGCCGTTATTTATAGGTGCGCCCGCGTCACTTCCGGCGGCGCACGCCCGCTTTCCTCCCTCGCGCTCGCCCAGCCAACCGATCGGCGAAGCCCCGTGCCAGCGCGTGCACAGGCGCGGACGTCACAATCGGGCGTCAGAGCGCTTCCTCCGCGCTGTGGAAAAAGTTCCGCCCTGACTTGAAAGTAATCCTCCCCATTTTTTTTGTTTTTTTTAAACGATCGCGAGATTTTCGAAGTGGTTGGCGTGTGTCAAAGATACTAGAGGAGCTATCTTTGGTATGTGAATGTTGAGTAGAATGTTACATTATTATTTTGTGTAAGGAGGAACTGCAGATGCTGTTTTAAACCGAAGATAGACACAAAAACCCAGAGTAACTCAGCGGGACAGGCAGCATCCCTGGAGAGAAGGAGTGGGTGACGTTTTGGGTCGAGACCCTTCTTACATTTATTATTTGGTATTTCCCGGAGCCAAGACTTCATGGTGTAACATGGCCAGATTCCCTTTCTAATGTAAAATTTCAATTTTCTTCTAACAATATGTGGTCAGGTCCACATCAGTAGAACAAATAAAGAGTAAGGAGGAATTACAGAGCCTAAAATTGTTTCAAACAACAAATAAACCTTATGTTTCAACATCAGGTTTATTTGTTGTTTAATGTTTATCAGATGCAGCATAAGAGGGCCAATGATCTCATGCAGCAAATCAGAGCCTTCTTGTACTTTGCACCTTTGGTTCAGACCATTTGATCGGTATCTGCGACCAGGTTGAACAGAACTCGTGGACCAGATGCAATTGCAGCAAAAGCGATTTGTGTTCTTCGGCAACTGCACCAATTGAACCTCTGTTCCCTTCACCACTCGGGAATCGAGCAGGGAGCAGTTTTAGTTTCGTTTATTATTGTCAGGTGTACTGAGGTACAGTAAAAAGCCTTTTGTTGCGTGCTATCCAGTCGGTGAAAAGATTGTACAGGATTATAATCAAGTCGTCCACAGTATACAGATACAGGAAAAGAGAATAATGTAAGATAAGGTCCAATTAAAGACAGTCTGAGGGTATCCAATGAGATAGATGATAGATCAGGACTGCTCTCTCTTTGGTGATAGGATGGTTCTGTAGAGAACAGTTGGAAAGAACTATCCCTGAATTTGGAGGTATATGTTTTCACACTTCTACACCTCTTGCCTGATGGGAGAAGGGAGAAGAGGGAGTGACCAGGATGAAACTGGTCCTTTATTATGCTGGTGGCCTTGTTGGGGTAGCATGAGGTGTAGATGGAGTCAATGGAAGGGAAGTTTGTTTGTGTGATGTTCTGGGCTATGTCCACAACTCTCTGCAACATCTTGCGGTCTACGGTGGAGCTGTTCCTGGGCCATGCTGTGACGCACCCCAATAAAATGTTTTCTATGGTGCAACTGTAGATGTTGGTGAGAATTTTTGGAGACATGCCAAACTTCCTAAGCCTTCTAAAGACGTAGAGACATTGGTGTGCTTTCTTGGCCATTGCTTTGATATGGCTGGTCCAGGACAAGCTGCATGTGACATTTACTCATAAGGATTGAAGCTTTCAACCATCTCTACGTCGGCGCCGTGAATGTATGCCGGGGTATGAGTACTGCCAAGAATTGGCTTGAGTGGATTGTCAAGGCTGAGCAGAGTACAGCATGTTGTTCTACCATGTGTGTTTTATATAATTATACTCTAAATGTCTAGAAATCTATCAGCCACCCTTCTTAGTAAACTCTGAGGAAGTCTTCATTGCACTTCAGGGTAGAGAATTACAAAGATGTACCACACATGCAGTGAAGATACATCACCTCCTCTAAGGCTTAAGTAACTCCCTCTTAAGACTCACAATTAGGTCTTTCAACCCACCGAGTCTACTTTGCCATTCAATCAAGGCTGATCTATTTTTCCCCTCATCTGCATTCTCCTGCCTTTCTCCATAACCTTTGATACAATTCCTAATCAAGAACCTTTCAATCTCTGCCTTAAAAATATCCAATGTCCGGGCCTCCACAGCCATCTGAATTCCACAGATTCACCACCCTCTTTCTTCTAAACTCCAGCGAGTATAGGACCAGAGCCCCCAAGTGTCTCCTCATATGTTAACCCATTTATCTTCAGGATCACTCTCATGCTGAAATCGTAACCCCCTGGATGTGATATAAGTGATGTAGACAATTATAGAGCCCACAATTAAAAAGTTTGCTGACAGTACCAATATTTGGAGGGTGGTTGATTAGTGGAAGAAGATGTAACTCCCTCAATAATTAGATTTCACACTTAACTGGAGGCCAGCATTTGGCTGGTGAGTTTGATATCGATTTAAAACACACTCATTACAGTAAAAAGAAGCCTGGCATATTTTAACTTCTCCTGGTTCGACTGGCATCTGCAAAGTTCCAAAAGGAATGTTGCATGTGGAGAGAGAGACCTCGTCCCATTCAACTCTAATGCAGAAAGGACACTAATCGGCCTGAGGTCCACTCATTGTTGTTTCATACTCCGACCTACAAATAAAAATTACAATTAGTTTTCTGCAAGTGGAACAGGACTGACATGCACTTTCTTATGGTTTTGGACAACTTGAAGTGAAGATACCGTAGGTCACCACTGAGGGGTTCTCGGGTCAGTTGTTTATACTGCCCACTCCTTGAATGGGCGATATGATAAAATTGAGTGAGAAGCCAATCAAGATAGTGGCAAGAAGGACCTGGGTGCTGTGAGTCACGTTGTGATTAATATAACTGACAAGATAAGAAACTGGCATGGTCCAAGAATTTATGTTTGGAGAATACTGGAAGAACCAGTATGATGGTTTACGGGAAATGCATCAATAATGATCAGACAGGCAACAAGAAATGAGTTAAGTAAATTTATTGGCCAATTATTCACATATAAGGAATTTGCCTTGATGCTCCACCCACAAGTAACCACATGGCATAGTGACAGTTACGAATGACTCCGAAAACACTAAACATTAATGATAAAACACCATTAATCAAGCATGTGAACCAACAAAATACCAGATCAAAGGGAGGCTACAGATTTTTGGCTGTTGAGTAGAGCAACTACTCGTGGATAAAAACTGTTTTTATGTCTGGCTGTGGCAGCTTTGACAATCCAGAGTCGCCTTCCAGAGGGAAGTGATTCAAAGAGTTTGTGGCCAAGGTGAGAGGGGTCAGAGATGATCTTGCCCACTCGCATCCTGGCCCTTGAAGTGTACAGTTCATATTTGGAGGGAAGGTTGCAGCTAATAACCTTCTCTGCTAATCGGAGGATTTGCTGAAGCCTCCAGGTGTCGTGCTTGGTGGCTGAGCCAAACCAGACCATGATGGAGAAGGTGAGAACAGACTCTATGATGGCTGTGTAGAATTAACTCACTGATGTGCCACAGAGGATTGGGAAGAGGAAGGTGTGGTTAACAAATGTCAATGCCTGAAGAGAGGAAATATTATACCATAACCAGTGCAACACTTTCATTTTTTACTTTTATTCGGCCCCTTTTGATTGCTGCCTCACAAGGACAGATACTGAATTGAAGAGATTGAATGATAAATGATAATTTAAAATAAGCTGCAGAAACGGAAAATATGAAATAAAAACAGAAAGTACTAGAAACACTCAGCAGATCAGGCAGCAAATCTAGGAAGAGAAATCGATTTAATGCTTCAGTTCAAAGAACTAAGGAGAGTAAGTAAATTGATATCAAACTGGGTGGGAGGGATAGATAAATCAAAGAAGGTCAGGCTAGGGTTGCCCTCAGGGTAAAGTATAAATGAGGTCTTCCGGTTGATGTGGGCAGTTGGAGGGAGGACGCATGGTCATTGTTTACAAAAGCTATAGCACAAACCCTGGAATGTAAGTGATGCAAAATGAAGGGATTTGGGATATGCCCTGCAGGTTGGGCTGCACGACTGAAGAGAGATATTCTAAGCCAATATTACAGATGGATGACCTGGCCTGACCAGATCTGGACTAAGTGAGTTCTCGGAAGTTGTAGAATTCAATAATTCTGGAAAGCTGCAACATTCCCTGGAAGAAGATAAGGTGTTATGCCTGAAGCTTACATTGGGCCTTGTTTCAACAGTGCTTGTTCTAACTGAATTTTGATGTTGATCAAAAACCAAAATGATGTTGTATCACTGCAACTGTGCCATGGAATTTTCTCAGATTCAGTATTTTAATAGATTCCCAAAATGTAAGTCTTACAAATCCAAAATTGGTTATGCTTAGAATGATATCTGATGTTATGTTAACGCTATTATTTACGACAGTAAACATGAAGCAAAGTTAGCTTTTTTGCTGTCTTTTGTGAATAGCTATTTCAATGTATCTATTCAGTAAGACAGAAATAGAAATAAAACAAGTGTCACTGAAATTAAAAGATGCAAATACATTGGATGGGTGTGAGATATGCCTCCCATAAATCTGGTGATGTAATAAAAGGAGTTCTGCGATATCTATCTTTGTGCTTTCCAAGAGCTGTGATTTTCATGCTGAACTCAAAGCTACTAGGTGTTAAAGAAGGAACTGCAGATGCTGGAGAATCGAGGGTACACAAAAGGCTGGAGAAACTCAGCGGGTGCAGCAGCATCTAAGGAGCGAAGGAGATAGGCGACATTTCGGGTCGAGACCCTTCTTCCCACACCCACACACACTGACTGACTTCATCCATTTCACCACCAACTTCCATCCGGCACTCAAATACACTTGGACCATTTCCGACATTTCCCTACCATTCCTTGACCTCACCATCTCTATTGCAGGGAAGAAGGGTCTCGACCCGAAACATCGCCTATCTCCTTCGCTCCTTAGATGCTGCTGCATTCATTCTTCTGCCAAAAGTCCTTGGAATGAAATGCATTACAGAGCTCGGAATCTAAATAGTTGAAGTAATGACTGCCATTGAGGAGAATCAAAATGGGATCATCAAGAGGCTGGAATTGGTGGAATGCAGATTTTTCACAGAGTTGTACGGTAGTAGGAGATGACAGAGAGAAAAAAGTGGAAGGGCAAAATCAAAGAGATATTTGAAAACAAGAATGAGAATTTTAAACATGAGATGATTCTGGACCAGAAGCCAATGTAGAATGGAAAGTACAGGATGATTGGTGAATTTCTCCTGAATGGAAACAATGATGAGATAGCCTTGTCAATACATACTTCTGAAGTTCATTTTGAAGCATGCCGCATCATCTGATATGGGAAGCAGGGTTATTCATTTGTCACTGGTCCTTATAAATAACAATTTAGATATTTTATATGTGGAACACTGAATAATGAAAATAACTTCCTGGAAATAATTAACTGGTCAGGAGCATCGTTATTTCTTGGAGCAGCTGTTGATTAATTAAGATGGAATGATTTGTTGTTAATTGCATTTTCTGTGTTCAATGAGTAAAAGTGAAAGCAAAAAATCTTGCCTCTTGAGCTGTTTCGACAGTGTCATTCTAACATAAAAGCAACACAATCCAGAGTTATCATTAGTAGAAAAGAGAAACTTCAAAAGTATGGCATACGTTTCCGTAAGCGTTGCCAACATTATACTTCAAATATAGAATCAATTGTGAATGGGGCATGTCAGAGGCAGAGCTTGTTCTGCCAATGGGAAATTCCAGGAAGGTTTTTGGCCTCTCCTGGAATTCCCCTCTGGGAGGAATGCTCCAAAGTGAATTTTGATTAATTGAGAAATCAGTGGAAAACTGGAAGTATTCACTGCTGATGAAAATATTCTGAGATTGTGTGCCTGTCAGGTGTGCTGGGTCCTTACTTATTCTGCAGTCATTTAGCTTCGGACTAATCAAGGACGTATAGTTTAGGTGCTCAGGTCAGAGATATTAAACAAAAAAATGGGCATCCTGTTATGATTTGTAGTGGACAGCATGTTTTCTTTATAAATATGAATTATCTAATCCATGTTGGGATGAATGACAATTGTGCTGCCGTTCTCTCATTCCCCTTCTCCATCACTTCCTCTTCTTACAGCATTCTCTAATCTTCCTCTTCTCAAGCGACCACGTTAGGTCGCGCTAATCACATAGAGTTGCATGCTGGTGGGACAGGCCCTTAATTCTAGGCTAGGAAAACTCCAAAACATCATGGCTTTACAGTTTCCAGTGACCTGGGAATATCTGAGGAGGCTTCGTACGGGCCTGTTTCTATGATTACATCAAAGCCCCTGGGATCTGGATCAATTAGCCGAGGAATGGTTGATCATTGCATGGTTCCTTGAAGGTCGTGTCGCAGGTATATCAGGTGGTCAAAACGTATTTTGGCACTTTGGCCTTCATCAGTCAGAGTATTGAATATAAAAGTTGGGAGGTCATGTTGCAGTTGTATAAGACGTTGGTGAGACCGCTTTTAGAATATTGTGTTCAGTTCTGGGCACCATGTTATAGGAAAGATGTCAAACTGAAAAGAGTACAGAGATCCCCATCCTGGATCAGTCCAATCAAGGTTGTGTTGTCCGCAAACTTGAGAAGCTTGACAAAGGTGTCTGTGGTGGTGCAGTCATTGGCGTGCCGAGAGTAGAGGAAAGGGGAGAGTACGCATCTTGCGGCGCTCCTATTCTGAGCGTTTGCAGGTCCGAGATATGCTTTCCCGTCTCACATGCTGCTTCCTGTCTGTCAGAAAGGTGGTGATCCACCGACAGAGGGGTTCAGGCACAGTCAACTAAGAAAGTTTGGAGTGTAATAGCTCTGGCACAATGGTGTTGAATGCAGAGCTAAAATCAACAAACAAAATCCTCGCATAGGTCCCCTGGCGGTCTAGGTGCTGGAGGATGAAGTGTAGGCCCAGATTGACTGTGTCATCCACAGATCTATTGGCCCAATATGCAAAATGCAGACGGTCCAGCAGAGGGATTGTGATATTTTTCAGCTTGGCCAGCACAAGCCTTTCAACGGTCTTCATGACTACAGAGGTCAGTGCGACATGCCTGTAGTCATTAAGACCAGTAATCCTTGCCTTTTCGGGTACAGGGACGATAGTGGAGACTTTGAAGCAGGCTGGGACAGTACATCTTTGCAGGGAGTGGCGTGGGTCCAGCGGGGGTGGCGTGGGACCAGCAGGGGTGGCGTGGGGGGAAGATGGCTTGGGCCTCGGCGGCAGGGGGAGTGGGCCCCGCCGCAGCGGCGTCTGGTGTTGCAGTTACAGCCGCTGGGTTCAGATTCAGCCACTCCCGCCCGGCGACGGGAGAACGGTCTCCTGGTTGCCAGGCTGGCCATTGGTGAGGCTCCGATGCCGTGGATGGAGACGATGGACCGGGCGGGCAGACACCGCACCCCACACCCTCCCCCCCCCCGGCCCGGAGAAATGGGTACTCCCTTATCCCGCAGGCCAGATTAGAGCCCCTCAAGGGTAGTTTGAACCAAGGATAAAAAGGACTCCCCCTCCTGCAACACAATATTCCACTACTTACCTGAAGTAGACAACACGAGGCATCGAGCTCAATGTGTGGAGTGCAAATGGCAGACTGATCCCGCCCGGGCCCACTGCGCACAGGCAGAGAGGCGGCGTCATTTTGTGTCGCTTCCCCAACTGCGCAGGCGCGGATGGTTGCAGTTTTATTCTATGAAATCATCCAGCGGCCGGAACCAGAATTTTGGGCGCTTTTCCAACAAATTGGAAACGCTGATTTTTTTTTCTCGATTTTTTTTTTTTTTAATTCTCTCTGGATTTTTTCTTACTTTCGGGCGCTTTTCCGACAAATTGGAAACGCGAATATTTTTTTCCGATTTTTTTTTTTTTCCTCAGGATTTTTTCTTACTCTGGTGGAAAAAAGGGGGGTGCGGTCGCGCCCAACGCACCCCCCCTTCGGACGGCCATGAGAAAATAGAACAGCACAGCACACGAACCGGCTCTTCAGGCCACAATGTCCGCGCAGATCATGATACCAAGTTAATGAATCCAATCCGCCTGCAAATGATCTGTATTTCCATTTCCTGCCTCTTCCAAAGTCAAAGTCAAAAGAGTTCATTGTCATGTGTCCCTGACAGGACAATGAAAATCTTTCTTTGCATAGCACAACAGAACATAGTAGGCATTGACTACAATTATATACGTAAATACACACATAAATTAATAAAGTGCAAATAACAGATGGAGGGATATTAATGTTCAGAGTTCTGAGCCAAGTTTAATAGCCTGATGGCTGTGGGGAAGTAGCTATTCCTAAACTGGGTTGTTGCAGTCTTCAGCCTCCTGTACCTTCTACCCGAAGGTAGCAGGGAGAAGAGTGTGTGGCCAGGGTCTAAATGCCCCTTGAACATGCTCCTCTGTCTAAAATGCCCCTTGAACATTGCTGTTGGATTTGCTTCTATCGACCAAACTGTAAAAAGAAAAAAATCTGCAAATCTCCTTTAAACTTGCCCCCTTTCACCTTAAATTTACATTGTCTAACACATGACAATTCCGCCCTATCTACCCTATATCTGCCAAACATAATTTTAGATACGTCGACGAAGTTTGTCCAATCTCTCCTTAAAGCTAATATGCTCCAATCAAGGCAGCATTCTGGTGAACTTCTGGTCCACCCATATTGAAGTAACAGCCAAGAAAGCACACCAATGCCTCTATTTCCTTAGAAGGCTTAGGAAGTTTGGCATGCCCCCTACAGATTTTACAGATGCACCATAGAAAGCTTTTTATCAGGATGCATTACAGCTTGGTTTGGGAACCATCCAGGACCGTAAGAAATTGCAGCAAATTGTGAACGCTGCCCAGGACATCACACAAACATCCCTTCTTTTGATTCTATTTATACCTCGCGCTGCCTCGGCAAGGCCAGCAGCATAATCAAGGATGAGTCACACCCTGGCCACTCCCTCTTCTCCCCTCTCTCACCAGGCAAAAGGTATAGTAGTGTGAAAACGCACACCACCAGATTCAGGAACAGTTTCTTCCCAGCAGTTATCATGCAACTGAATCATCCTATCACATCCTGACAACAATGCTCAACAACTATCTACCTCTGATGTCCCTCGGACTATCCTTGACCAGACTTTGCTGGCTTTACCTTATACTAAACATTATTCCCTTATCATGTATCTGTAAATGGATTGATTGTAATCATGTATTGTCTTTCTGCTGACCAGCACGCAACAAAAAGCTTTTCACTGTACCTCGGTACACGTGACAATAAACTAAACTGAAACTGAACCTCTTTTGCACCATCACCAAAGCTTCCACATCTTTCCTGTAGAACGACAAACAGAACTGCACACCTTGCTCTGAATGTAGTGTAACTAAAGTTTTACACAGCTGAAACAGGACTTCTGACTTTTATACTTAACTAGACCGTTGGGTCCCGTCCCCTCAACGCGCTGTTGCGAGGGGAGGTGGCGGCCTGCGGCATCACACACACAAACCACCGCCCACACACACACAATAACCACCCTCCTTGATATTATATTAATATTATTCATTTGCTCCTTTTACTCCATCCCCCGCCCTATCCACTCACGCACAGCTCACAACTTGGTAGGGTAGGGGCAGAGAGAGGGCAGGGGCAGAGGGAGGAAGGGCATGGGCAGAGGGGATGGGGGGCCAAAGGGGCGGGCGGGCAGCGGGAGGGGGTCACAGAGGGCGGTAGAGAGGGAGGGAGGTAGAGTTTGAGGGGTGGGGGGTGGGGCGCGGCGTCACAGGGGAGGGCTGGTTCCCGAGCGCAATACACTCTCACTCCAACACCAGCTCCGAGCTCAAGCTCCAGGCTCCAGGCGGCAGAGCGAGGCCGGGGGGAGAGAGAGAGTCTTCAGCTGGTGTTCAGTCCACGGCCCGACTTTCTCATTCTTTGTGCGTCTCTTTTGAATAACGGGGGGAGGAGGGAGAGGTGGGGGAAACGTGTGGAACACAGTAGGCCATACGGAGCAGACCCATTGTGACGTCATCAGTGAGACCATCTCGTTTATTTTCAAAGTCATTTCAGATTTTTGAACATTTTGATTAATAACTCGAGTAATAATGCATGAATTTTTCAGATAAGGGGAGGAGGAGGAGGAGGGGGGAGAGGAGGAGGAGGGGGAGAGGAGGAGGAGGGGGAGAGGAGGAGGAGGGGGGTGAGAAGGAGGAAGGGAGCGGGCAGCGAGGTACGGGCAGCGAGGAGCGGGCAAAGGGGCGTGCGTCAATTCAATTCAATTCAATTCAATCTTTAATTGTCATTGTGCAGTGTACAGTACAGAGACAACAAAATGCAGTTACCATCTCCCCAGAAGAGCGAACTTAGAATAATGAACTTAGGTAAAAAATATATATATGTACAAACAGTATCAGTAGTGCAATTATACTGGGGGAAGGAGTGTCCGGGGGGGTGACTGGCAATCACCGAAGTGCAGAGTTAAGTATTGTAACAGCCGCAGGGAAGAAGCTGTTCCTGAACCTGCTGGTCCGGCAACGGAGGGACCTGTAGCGCCTCCCGGATGGGAGGAGGGTAAACAGTCTGTGGCTGGGGTGAGACCAGTCCTTGACGATGCTCCGCGCCCTTCGCCGACATCGCTTGCTATGGACAGACTCAATGGAGGGGAGTGAGGAACCGGTGATGCGTTGGACAGTTTTCACCACCCTCTGCAGTGCTTTCCGGTCAGAGACAGAGCAGTTGCCATACCATACTATGATACAGTTGGTAAGGATGCTCCCGATGGTGCACCGGTAGAAGTTCACCAGAATCTCAGGAGACAGATGGACAGTCTCCCCAAGAAGAACAGACACTGGTGAGTCTTCTTGACCAGTATAGAGGTAGTGTGGGTCCAAGAGAGGTCATCAGAGATGTTGACCCCCAGAAACCTGAAGCTGGAAACACGTTCCACCTCCGTCCCGTTAATATGGAAGGGGGTGTGCGTGCAGCCCCTAGACCTTCTATAGTCCACAATGAGCTCCTTGGTCTTCTTGGAGTTAAGGGCCAGGTTGTTGTCGGCACACCATGCTGCCAGGAGCTGAACCTCCTCCCTATAGGCCGACTCATCATTGTCGCTGATGAGGCCAATCACCATTGTATCATCTGCATACTTGATGATGGTGTTAGAACCATGTTCAGGTGTGCAGTCGTAGCTGAAGAGGGAGTAGAGGAGGGGGCTCAGTACACAGCCCTGTGGAACGCCGGTGTTCAGGGTGAGGGTTGAAGAGGTGTGGTTGTCCAATCTAACAGACTGTGGTCAGGAAGTCCAGTATCCAGTTGCAGAGGGAGGGGTTGATGCCCTGGTCGCTGAGTTTGGTGATCTATTTTGAAGGGATAATGGTGTTAAATGCTGAGCTAAAGTCAATGAACAGCATTCTCACGTAGGTGTCTCTGTTATCGAGTTGGGAGAGGGCGGAGTGGAGTGCCGTTGAGATGGCATCCTCCGTACTCCTATTCTTGCGATAGGCAAACAGATAGGGGTCCAGTGTGGGAGGTAGGCAGCCTTTGGGGTGTGCCAGGACCAGCCTCTCGAAGCACTTGGCGATGATGGGAGTAAGTGCAACTGGGCGGAGGTCGTTGTGGAGTGTTTTGGCACCGGCACGATGGAGGTGGTTTTAAGGCACATGGGGACAACTGCTTGGGCAAGTGACAGATTGAAGATGTCAGTCCAGACGCCTGTCAGCTGCGCAGCACAGGTACTGAGGACGCGCCCGGGGATGCCGTCAGGGCCAGCAGCCTGACGTGCATTAATCCTACTGAGTGCTAGATACACGTCGTAGGGGGTGAGTGTGAGGGGCTGGTGATCAGCAGGGAGCACAGCCTTGATGGCCATCTCTTGGTTGTCCCTGTCAAAGCGGCCATAAAAGTGGTTAAGCTCCTCAAGGAAGGATGAGTCGCTGGATATGGGGGTGGTGTTGGTGGATATCTGAAATCCGTGATAGCCTGGATGCCTTGCCACATGCGTCGGGGGTCGGAGTTGTTGTTGAAATGCTCCTCAATCCTAAGCTTGTAGCTATGCTTGGCCTTCTTGATGCCCCTCTTCAGGTTAGCCCTGGATGAACTGTAGGCTCGAGCATCGCCTGATCTGAAAGCGGTGTCCCATGCTTTCAGCAGTAGCCTGACCTCGCTGTTCATCCATGGCTTCTGATTCGGGAATGTGGTAATCCGTTTGAGGGTGGTGACACTGTTGATGGTGGAGTTGATAAACTCCAGAACAGAGGATGTATATGTGTCGATGTCCGTGTGGGAGTCGAAGGTGGCCTGGGCTGCAAACACATTCCAGTCAGTGTTTCCAAAATGGTGCTGAAGTGTGGAGTCAGCCTCCTCTGACCAAACTTTAACTGTTCTCACTGTGGGTTTTACCCGTCTGATGAGTGGTGAATACTTAGGGAGCAGGAACAATGAGAGGTGATCAGACTGACCAAGGTGGGGTAGGGGAAAGGCTTTGTAAGCTTCAGCCATATTTGTGTAAACTTTGTCCAGTGTCTTGTCTTCTCTAGTGGCGAAGGAGACATGTTGGTGGAATTTTGGGAGTACAGTCTTCAGGTTGGAGTGATTGAAGTCACCCGCAACAATGAAGGCTGCCTCGGGGTTGTGAGTCTGTTCTTTGCTAATGGCAGTATGCAGCTCTTTCATTGCAAGCTTAGCATGAGCCTCAGGAGGAATATATGCTGCAGTCACAACAGTGGAGGTAAACTCTCTGGGCAGATAAAACGGTCTGCATTTAACCAAGAGGAACTCTAGGTTGGCTGAGCAGTGACTCTCAATGATGGTGGTGTCCATGCACCATGCTTTATTTACATAAATGCACAGACCCCCACCTCTGGTCTTACCGGAGTCTGGTGTTCTGTCCGCTCGGAGTATAAGACGCCCTGTTAGCTTGATGGCGCTGTCAGGAACATCGGTGTTGAGCTAGGTTTCAGTGAAGATCAGGATGCTGCAGTCTTTGATCCAGTTGTGGGAGGTGATCAGTAGCCGGAGTTCGTCCATTTTGTTTGCCAGTGATCGTACGTTGGCGAGGAAAAGGCTAGGAATCGATGGCCTGTGTGGGGCTCGTTCTAACCTAGCCTTTAACCCACCTCGGCATCCTCTGCAGTGCTTGCGTTCTCGTCGCCGTCTGTGGGTGCTTCCGGTCGGCCGAGTTGATTTGGTGCGCTCTGCAGGTCCGCCGCCCCGCAGCTCCGCCGCCCCGCAGCTCCGCTCTACTGGCAAGTTCGGGAGGGAGACGGAGTTTGTCCGTAAATTTATTGTATCCGCAGGAACCGAGGTTCAATAGTTCCTGCCGGCTGTATGAGAGGAGGCCCAGGAGCCGTTGGACAGATGCCCAGGAGCCGTTGGTGAGGGAGGAGTGACTGAAATCCATAGCGTTCTAAATCCTTAACGTTCTATTCAATTAACTGGGCTTGAGGAAGCCGCTGACTGGTGGACTTGAGTACGCAGCTGATTGGCAGTCAGATTCCAGCAGTTTGTAGTGTACTGTACTTTGTTTTTTGTATTGTATATTGTATTTTGTGTTGTGTCTAGGGTAAGGGAAGTATGAGTGTCAGGGCAGCTTACTGTTCTGGATGTCAGATGTGGGAGGTCATGGAGTCGGGTAGCCCTCCAGACGTTCACATCTGCGCCAGGTGTGTCGAGATGGGACTCCTAAAGGAGTGTGTTAGGAACATGGAGCAGCAGCTTGATGACCTCCGTCTGGTCAGGGAGAGTGAGAAGGTCATAGAGAGGAGTTACAGGGAGGTAGTCTCTCCAAAACCACAGGAGGCAGACACGTGGGTCACAGTTAGGAGAGGCAAGGGGCAGAGGCGGGCGCTAGAGAGTACACCAGTGGCTGTACACCTTGGAAATAAGTACTCCTGTTTGAGTGCTGTTCGGGGGGACAGCCTACCTGGGGGTAGCAACAGCGACCTGGCCTGCGGTACAGACACAGGCCCTGTTGCTCAGAAGGGTAAGGAAAAGAAGAGGAGGGCAATATTAATAGGGGACTCTATAGTTAGGGGGTCAGATTGGCGATTCTGTGGACGCAGTCCGGAGACCCGGATGGTAGTTTGCCTCCCTGGTGCCAGGGTCCGGGATGTGTCTGAACGTGTCCAAGATATCCTGAAAAGGGAGGGAGAGGAGCCTGAGGTCATGGTACATATTGGTACCAATGACATAGGTAAAAAAAAGAGAAGAGATCCTGAAAGGAGAATTTAGGGAGTTAGGAAGAGAGTTAAGGAAAAGAGTGAGAGTAGGAATGGAGTAAGGTGGAGGATAAATGCCTGGCTGGAGGACTGGTGCAGAGGGCAGGGATTCAAGTTTCTGGATCAATGGAACCTCTTTTGGGGAAGGAGTGACCTGTATAAAAAGGACGGGTTGCACTTGAACCCGAGGGGGACCAGTATCCTGGCAGGGAAATTTGCAAAGGCTACCGGGGGGACTTTAAACTAGAACGGTTGGAGGGAGGGACTCAAAATAGAGAAAGCCAGTAGACAGGGTCTGAGGCAGGAGGCAGAGAAGGGAAGCACTCAGACACAACATGTAGGGGAGAAAGAAGAAAAAAATAATAAACAGAGAATAAGAGGTGGTGGGTATCCAGGGCAAAAATCAAAAGGGACCACTTGTCAACATAATTGTATAAGGAGTAAGAGTGTTGTAAAAACAAGCCTGAAGGCTTTGTGTCTCAATGCAAGGAGCATTTGTAATAAGGAGGACGAGTTGAATGTGCACATAGCTATTAATGACTATGCTATAGTTGGGATCACGGAGACATGGCTCCAGGGGGACCAAGGCTGGGAGCTGAACATCCAGGGATATTCAATATTCAGGAGGGATAGACAGAAAGGAAAGGGAGGTACAAACATAGAAACATAGAAAAATAGGTGCAGGAGTAGGCCATTCGGCCCTTCGAGCCTGCACCGCCATTCAATGTGATCATGGCTGATCATCCAACTCAGTATCCCGTGCCTGCCTTCTCTCCATACCCCCTGATCCCTTTAGCCACAAGTGCCACATCTAACGCCCTCTTAAATATAGCCAATGAACTGGCCTCAACTACCTTCTGTGGCAGAGAATTCCAGAGACTCACCACTCTCTGTGTAAAGAATGTTTTCCTCATCTCGGTCCTAAAGAAATTCCCCCTTATCCTTAGACTGTGACCCCTTGTTCTGGACTCCCCCAACATCGGGAACAATCTTCCAGCATCTAGCTTGTCCAACCCCTTAAGAATTTTGTAAGTTTCTATAAGATCCCCCTCAATCTTCTACATTCCAGCGAGTACAAGCCGAGTCTATCCAATCTTTCCTCATATGAAAGTCCTGACATCCCAGGAATCAGTCTGGTGAATCTTCTCTGTACCCCCTCTATGGCAAGGATGTCTTTCCTCAGATTTGGAGACCAAAACTGTACGCAATACTCCAGGTGTGGCCTCACCAAAACCCTGTACAACTGCAGTAGAACCTCCCTGCTCCTATACTTAAATCCTTGGGGTGGGGTAGCATTGCTGGTGAGAGAGGATATTAATGCAATAGAATGGAAGGACATTAGCTTGGAGGATGTGGAATCGATATGGGTAGAGCTGCGAAACGCTAAGGGGCAGAAAACGCTACTGGGAGTTGTGTACAGGCCATCTAACAGTAGTAGTGGAGTTGGGGATGGTATCAAACAAAATTAGAAATTAGAAATTAGAAATGCGTGCAACAAGGGTAAAACAGTTATAATGGGTGACTTCAATCTACATATAGATTGGGTGAATGAAATGGGCAGGTGTGCTGAAGAAGAGGATTTCTTGGAATGCATGCGGGATTGTTTTCTAAACCAACATGTAGAGGAACCAACGAGAGAGCAGGCTATTCTAGACTGGGTATTGAGTAATGAGGAAGAGTTAGTTAGCAGTCTTGTTGTGCGGGGCCCCTTGGGCAAGAGTGACCATAATATGGTTGAGTTCTTCATTAGGATAGACATAATTAAGTCAGAAACAAGGGTTCTGAACTTAAACAAAGGTAACTTTGAAGGTATGAGAAGTGAATTGGCAAAGATAGACTGGCAAGTGCTTCTTAAAGGGTTGACAGTGGATGTGCAATGGAAGGTATTTAAAGACTGCATGGATGAACTACAAAAATTGTTCATCCCAGTTTGGCAAAAGAATAAATCAGGGCAGGTAGTGCATGCATGGATAACAAGGGAAATCAGGGATAGTATAAAAACAAAAGATGAAGCACATAAATTAGCCAGAAAAAACAGCCTACCAGAGGACTGGGAGAAATTCAGTAGAGGAGGACAAAGGGCTTAATTAGGAAAGGGAAAATAGATTATGAAAGAAAACTGGCAGGGAACATAAAAACTGACTGCAAAAGTTGTTATAGATATGTGAAGAGAAAGAGATTAGTTAAAACAAATGTAGGTCCCTTGCAGTCAGAAACAGGTGAATTGATCATGGGGAACAAGGACATGGCAGACCAATTGAATAACTACTTTGGTTCTGTCTTCACTAAGGAAGACATAAATAATCTGCCGGAAATAGCAGGGCACCGGCGGTCAAATAAGGTGGAGGAACTGAGTGAAATCCAGGTTGGGTAAATTGAATGGATTAAAGGCCGATAAATCCCCAGGGCAAGATAGTCTGCATCCCAGAGTACTCAAGGAAGTAGCCACAGAAATAGTGGATGCATAGTGATAATTTTTCAAACGCCTTAGATTCTCGAGTAGTTCCTGAGGATTGGAGGGTAGCTAATGTAACCCCACTTTTTAAAAAAGGAGGGAGAGAGAAAACGGGGAATTACAGACCAGTTAGTCTAACATCGGTAGTGGGGAAACTGTTAGAGTCAGTTATTAAAGATGGGATAGCAGGACATTTGGAGAGTGGTGAAATCATTAGACAAAGTCAGCATGGATTTACGAAAGGTAAATCATGTCTGACGAATCTTATAGAATTTTTCGAGGATGTAACTAGCAGAGTTGATAAGGGAGAACCGGTGGATGTGTTATATCTAGACTTTCAGAAGGCTTTTGACAAGGTCCCACATAAGAGATTAGTATAAAAACTTAAAGCACACGGTATTGGGGGTTCAGTATTGATGTGGATAGAGAACTGGCTGGCAGTCAGGAAACAAAGGGTAGGAGTAAACGGGTCCTTTTCAGAATGGCAGGCAGTGACTAGTGGGGTACCGCAAGGCTCATTGCTGGGACCCCAGCTATTTACAATATATATTAATGATTTGGACGAGGGAATTGAATGCAATATCTCCAAGTTTGCGGATGACACTAAGCTGGGGGTTGGTGTTAGGTGTGAAGAGGATGCTAGGAGGCTGTAAGGTGACTTGGACAGGCTGGGAGAATGGGCAAATGCATGGCAGATGCAGTATAATGTGGATAAATGTGAGGTTATCCACTTTGGTGGCAAAAACAGGAGGGTACACTATTATCCTAATGGTGGCAAATTAGGAAAAGGGGAGATGCAACCTGGGTGTCATGGTACACCAATCATTGAAAGTAAGCATGCAGGTGCAGCAGGCAGTGAAGAAAGCAAATGGTATGTTAGCATTCATAGCGAAAGGATTTGAGTATAGGAGCTGGGAGGTTCTACTGCAGATGTACAGGGTTTTAGTGAGACCACACCTGGAGTATTGCGTACAGTTTTGGTCTCCAAATCTGAGAAAATACATTCTTGCCATAGAGGGGGTACAGAGAAGGTTCACCAGACTAATTCCTGGGATGTCAGGCCTTTCATATGAGGAAAGACTGGATAGACTTGGCTTGTACTCGCTAGAATTTAGAAGACTGAGGGGGAAACTTATAGAAACTTACAAAATTCTTAAGGGGTTGGGTAGGCTAGATGCAGGAAGATTGTTCCCGATGTTGGGGAGGTCCAGAACAAGGGGTCACAGTCTAAGGATAAGGGGGAATTCCTTTAGGACCGAGATGAGGAAAACATTTTTCACACACACAGTGGTGAGTCTCTGGAATTATCTGCCACAGAAGGTAGTTGAGGCCAGTTCATTGGCTATATTTAAGAGGGAGCTAGATGTGGCCCTTGTGGCTAAAGGGATCAGGGGATATGGAGAGAAGGCAGGTACAGGATACTGAGTTGGATGATCAGCCATGATCATATTGAATGGCGGTGCAGGCTCGAAGGGCCGAATGGCCTACTCCTGCACCTATTTCCTATGTTTCTATGAGTGCAAGACTGCTCCGAGTGTCTCCGACATTCCATAAAATGCAATCCAAGTCTATCCAACCTTCCTTTAGCTGAAACCCTCTAATCCAGGCAGCATTCTGGTAAACCTCCTCTGCACCCTCTCCAAAGCTTCCACATCTTTCCTGCAATGGGGTGGTAAGAATTACATGCACTACTCCAAATGCGGCCTTACCAAAGCCGAGGCTTTGGATGAAGTATGGGTGGAGACGCGAGTTATAAGTTTGATGAATGCGCACCACCTCCATAGAAAATATATTTAATCATAGTTTTAGAGTAATAAATTCTTTGGCCTGCTTTCCAATTTTCAGAATTTATTTTACTATCATGATTTCCATATCAGGATATACATTTTCAGATAAGTAACATCAAACAGAGTTGGTTGATGCATAAGGCGGGTGGTACTTAATTTAAAACATGTTTTCAACATTGTGCTGCAGTGACTTTGACACTCAGATGAAGCTGTAACTAGAAAATGGTAACCAATCTTGTCTTTCTCAGCAATTACTTGGCCTTCCTCAGCCATATTGCATAGTGTGTCTTAATAATAACATTCCAAAGCCCATGTTAATAACATTACAGGTTGTTGTTCATGCCTCAGGTGGGTTTTCTACTATACTTGATTTCAGGTACAATCCGTCCTTGCAGACTATTCTACCTCTGATCTCCAAATATCCAGGCATCAATGTAGCTAATGTGATAAATAATTAAGATAATGTAGACCCAGCATCATGTAAATTATTTGAGCGACCCAGTACCTACCTTCGAAATGTGATGAAGGCAAGCACATTCAACTGACACACTGATTTAACTACTGTAAATCAGAGGGCCTTAAGTATCAGCAGGTGCAATAATAGACCATGCAGATCAAGGGGTACAGGGTCAGTATACGGTTGAATCTGGCTGGTTCAGGCCTTTGACGTGCCCAGTGCTAGAGAGAATATACATTAGAAAGAGAACCTTTTAATAATGAGACCATTTTGATGCTGCTAACTAAGGTTGCAATCAATGATTAAATTTTACTTCGGAGTCACGTGAGTGACTACGTGAAGAACCCCGTACAGCCGTTCGTGCGTCATGGCGTCAGACGTTTTTCGTGCAGACGACTGTGGAGCAGCGCAGCTCCTCCATGGTAAGTCTAAAAAAGTTGCAGGTAAGTGTTATTTTTCTTACCTGTTCTAGGTCTCTGCAGGAACCTCCGGGGTTTTTGCAGTGGATGTTCGCGATAGCCGACGAGGGAACCAGCCTAGGGCTTTGGGGGAAAACCCTGGTCCGACCGCGGAAGCGGAGAGCTGGGAAAGTCGGGTTCGCGATCGGAGTCACTGATAACGCGGTCAGTGACTCCACACGTTGGGTTCCCGGGTAGGGGAAACCCAAGAATAGTGCGGTTTTAGACCGCAGTAGTCCCCAGGGGATGGGGCTTAACGGACCTGAACGGTCAGCCTGGGTTCCCGGGGAGGATAAACTCAAGCATATGCGGTTCTCGACCGCAGTAGTCCCGAGGACATTGGGTAAAACTAACTTAAATGGTTAAGCTGGGTTCCCGGTGCAGGGGAAACCCAAATATATGTGGTTTACATCGCAGTAGTCCCCAGCGCATGGGGTTAAAACAAACCTAAATGGTTAGGCTGGGTTCCCGGTGCAGGGGAAACCCAGGTATATGTGTGGTTCCCAGACCACAGTAGTCCCCAGGTAATGGGGTTAATTCACATAAATCATTAGCCTGCGTGCCAGGAGGGTACCGTGGGTATATATTTATATATATTATATTATATTTATATGGATTCCTGGTGAGGGGAAATTCACCTATGGGGTTCCCAAACTACAATAATCCCCAGGATATGGGGACAACTGACAAAATAGTCAGTACAAATGGGAAAGTTGGGAGATTTCACCTCTGGGAATTAATTTAGAGAGCAGCACTTTTAGGTAGGGCTGCTTCATGGGAATGTCAAGTTATGGCAGTGCCAGCCTATGGGAAAGGCTGTGTCAGCAGTACCTTTGTTTAGGACTGCTAATGGGGATGCCAAGCTATGGTAGGCTAGCCTGATGGAGAGGCTGTGCCAGCAGTACCTTTGCTCAGGACTGCTCACGGGGATGCCAAGCTATGGCAGGCTAGCCTATTGGAGAGGCTGTGCCAGCAGCACCTTTGCTCAGGGCTGCTCATGGGGATACCAAACTATGGCAGGCTAGCCTATTGCAAAGGCGGTGCCAGCAGTACCTTTGCTCAGGACTGCTCTAAGGGAATGCCAAGTTATGGTAGGCTAGCCTATTGGAGAGGTTATGCCAGCAGCACCTTTGCTCAGGGCTGCTTGATGAGAATGCCAAATCTATGGCAAATACTGGGCTATGGGAAAGTCCGGGCCAGCAGCTACTTTGTTCAGGGCTGCTTCATGGGCACCAGGGGTACCTTGTTAGGGCTGCTTTATGGGAATAGCAGTTTAGTAGGGTATTCCCATTCACAGTGATCATGGGGGATGAGGAGGCATTGTTAGGATAAGGCAATATAACAGAATGATGACAAAAGTATTCAAAGAAAACTATACACAGTTTAAAAGCGCTTGTGCTAAAATCCGCTGTCTAGTCTCAAACTATATTTGAGAAATTGGGCTCCTCTATCCAGTTAGATTAAGTCCTATCAAATAGATTTGTAGGATGTTGGGATTTACCTTTAGGTATTCAATTGGCCATGATGCCGGCCTGGGCAACAGATTGCAGTCAATAAGACTTTGGTAACAGTTGTTGGTATAAAACAGTTCTAGTCGTTGGATTAATTGTTAAGTGCATAGATGCAATTCAGGTGTGTAAGTAGTGCAACAGTTATTTTGTTAAATGGTTAATTAGTAAGTGCCATCTAGGTCATTGTTAACACCAGCTGAAATTAATAATGTCACGATGATGGACAAACAGTGTTCATTACTGCTCTAGTAGTTGTTAGGTAAACCTTTTATTCTATTGCAAATTGGTGCTAATGGCCTAAATGGGAAATGGTGTCAGCAGGGCTTTGTAACAGGCCTGCTTTATGGCTCCCTCATGTAAGAGGTGAGCATGTGGGATTGGTATAGTTTAACGCCGAGTCTAAGGGTATAGCCATAGAGCATACCCAAGAGATCGGGGCATGTGTCAGAGGTCTATGCCTGGCAAGAAAGTTACCATCCCAAACACAATATGCAGTGAACACCGCTTTCAGGGGGACATTACAGTTGGCTGCCGAATCTTCTATTCAGGTAAGACTTTTCCATAGGTGTAACCTGGAGGGCGAAGCACAAGCTATTGGAACAAGCAAGGTTTCATAGTTTTGGCAACAATGTATCCCATGTCTTTTTTGGCAGTAGCGGTTCACTGAAGTTGCTGGCAGCATGAAAGCTGGCCAGAGGTTCCACGCACTGGACTTGTGCTACTCTACAATTAAGGGACCACTTGCAGTTTGGTAAGGTGTATACTTAGTTATACAGTACAAATGATTGAGACATTATCAGTTACTTTGAATGGTAAATGTAAAATGTACAATATTGGTTTTCAAGCAGGTTAGAATTGGACAGGTTTAGTATAAGGACCAAGATTGTCTTGCTAGACTGGCTCGGAAATCGGGCCACAGTTGCTATTTAAGGTAGTTACCAAGTAGCTGAAAGATCATCTCGAGTTTGGAGATGGAACAGATTTGCATGACTTGCCCAAAAAGTTCTGTTATTAGTATCAACTATTTATAGACTCTACGGGCATTGTATGGGCTATAGAGTGATTGGACAAATAAGCATATTGTCATGCTCATGTTCAGGTTGATGCATTGTGATGGCATATGTTAGTCACAAGGGTGCAATCGGTTAAAGAATCACTGGAATGGTTACATAATTTTGTTGCCACAGGAGAATCATCAAGTGTGGGTAATGGCAACACAGAGTTGGTGTTGAATTGCACTGTATTATGAAATTCTGGTTCAATGGAACACCTAATATGAATATATGTGTATACATATGTATGTTGGTTTCATGTTTATTTCACTGGTTGCAAAATAGTTGGCATAGCAGTGGCGAAAGATACATTCTCGCCAAAAGGAGCAGGTGGGTCTTTTATGGCTACCTCCATTTTGTCTCATCAATCGAGGTTTCAAATAAAGTCATTAAGAGGCTTTAAGTTCCTATTGTGTGATTATGCTAATTGATTCCCGATTTGTTGCGAATAATTATATAACCTTATTGGTTATTTTAAACTTGAATTTGCTTGTTCAGCCTGAGGCTTCGGAAATCAGATGTTGCATGATAAACTCAAATTTATGTTCTGCAGGTCTAACAAACTGCCCTAAGGTTTGGGTTGTTACATCTATCCTTCTATGTGTTCAAAGTGTTTGCATAGCACCAAATGGCTGAATTTCTTTTCCCGGAGATGAGAGAGTTTGTTATGCTTATGTTCCATGGAAAATGGTATTGATTGCTAATGTTTCGAGTTCATGCTAAATGATTGTCTGTTACTTATGGAGTTATACGGCCATTAATTGGCTCGATAAGCTTCCTCATTGAATTGGCTGTAACAAACAAGACTCGCTGTCGGGTCCACACCGGTTATCAAGGGGTAGGATATCTTCAACATGGGTCCCAGGACCAGTATAATGCCATATGCGATGTTGATATTTGTGAACACTATTTCACCAGGAGGCAGCAACTATATCCTTAAATTTGGCTGGAGTTTATTAGGTAGTTATCCTTCTGGCACTGGTTTAGTGCAGCAGGTTCAGTCGCTAAATAATTGTGATGGTACAGGATGATAATGTCTGTAAATTATAATATATAATATGTTATAAATACTTGAGCAGACCAGAAGGGGGTCTGGTCTCAAAATAGTCACAGGCATACCAGGGGACCTTTGGTAAGGTAAGCACACATGTATACAACAATATGTCAAGGTCATCAAGAGCCTTGGAGTTCTGGACTAGCAATGTTGTTAGTCACAAAGAATTTGGGAGAACGTATTGTTCATGGCATTCCAGATGAGGAAAACGGAGTTGTGTTATGTACTAATGGATTCTGTTTCCAGATCTCATTCCACCAGGGCTGCTACAACATCAGCAGCAAGGGTATTTATGTTCCGCTGGGTCGCATTGTTGCGGCTGGAGTATGGTCCATCGAATGAATCTCCAAACATCTGTAATGACCCATTGGTGAACCAGGAGTATTGTTAACTCTATTTATGTTCTGGTTATATGTTCCATCTGGGTGAGATGGAAATATTATTGTTTCATTTAAACAGCATCAGCATGTTTTACATCTATGTTATGACTGTATGCATTATGAATGTTTTCCCTTCATTTGTCAATGAAGCAGCTGTGGTTGTGTATACTGGTTTCACACGGCATGAAATCACAGATCTTTGAAGTCTTCACGTAGTCACTCACGTGACTCCGAAGTAAAATAGTAAGATTAAACGAGAACTTACCAGTTTGAAGTTTGATCTTTATGAGGAGTCGAGTTGAGGGACTACGTGCCCTCCGCTCCCAGCCCTCATAGATTTCATCTGGTAGTTCTAGTCTTTATCTTACATTATACTTCAGTTATTATTTGCTGTGATTTCACACCGTTGCTTTGAAGATTGACGCATGTACGGGGTTCTTCACGTAGTCCCTCAACTCGACTCCTCATAAAATAAAGATCAAACTTCAAACTGGTAAGTTCTCGTTTAATCTTACTATTATTCACTGCAAGAATCATAGCCTGAGGTGCAAGACATTTTAGAGAAAAGAGACAAAACTGAAGACTGAACACTTGCTCGGTGCACCAAGGACAGCTGCATCTCCCGGTTGCTTACCATTTTAACTTTCTTTCCCATTCCCATACTGTTCTTTGCCGGTTAGGCTGCACCCAAACAGGAGGAACAGCATATCATATTTCGATTGGGTATTTTGCAACTCAACAGTATGAACATTGATTTTTCCAACTTCAAGTAATATTCCCCCTATCTCCTCTCATTCTTTCCCTTGTTCCCCCACCCCGCACATCCATTCTCCCACCATCTCCACCCCCCCACCCCACCCCCCCCCCAGTCATGCTGCTCCTTTCCCCTCCTTCGTACTGTACTGTACCCCTATTTCCCTTTTACTCCCTTCACACCCCCCCCCCCCCCCCCCCCAACCCGTCTGCTTCCACCCACATTTTTTGTTTTGGCTTTCCATTTCACACCTCTTCTTTGTTGAAAACCTTTTGTCTCCTTTTCACCTCTAATCTTTTTCATATACTCCACCCATCTGCCAATCAAACTCCCCTCACCGCATCAACTTATCACTTGTTAGACTTTGGCTCACTTCCAACCTTTCTTTTTCAGCTTTCTGCCCTCCGATCAGTCTCAAGAAAGGTCCCAACCTGAAATGTCGTCTGTCTGTTCCTTCCACAAATACTGCCTGGCCCACTTAGTTACTCCAGCACCTTGTGTTTTATTTAAGTGTCTGCTATCCTCTGATGTTACCAGTTGTTGGTCATCTGTTAACAATTATCTAATCGGATACTACTTGGATAACCCCATTTTTTGTTTCGCATTTGGAAAGCCGTGACAGGATTGGTCAAAGTCAACATGGATTTATGAAGGGGAAATCATGCTTGACTAATCTGGAATTTTTTGAGGATGTAACAAGTGGAATGGATGAGGGCAGCCAGTGGATGAGGTGTATCTGGACTTTCAAAAGGCCTTTGACAAGGTCCCACACAAAAGATTAGTGTGCAAAATTAGAGCACATGGTATTGGGGTTAGGGTATTGACATGGATAGAGAACTGGTTGGCAGACAGGAAGCAAAGAGAGGGATTAACGGGTCCTTTTCAGAATGCCAGGCAGTGACTAATGGGGTGCTGCAAGGCTCTGTGCTGGGTCCCAGTTATTTGCAATATATATTGATGATTTAGACAAAGGAATTAAATATAACAACTCCAAGTTTGTGGATGATACAAAGCTGGGTGGTAGTGTGAGCTGTGAGGAGGATGTTATGAGGCTGCAGGGTGACTTAGATAGGTTGGGCGAGTGGGCAGATGCATGGCAGATGCAGTATAATGTGGATAAATGTGAGGTTATCCACTTTGGTGACAAGAAGGCAGATTATTATCTGAATGGTGTCAGATTAAGAAAAGGGGAGGTGCAATGTGACCTGGGTATCCTTGTAGATCAGTCAGTGAAAGTAAGCATGCAGGTACAGCAGGCAGTGAAGAAATCAAATGGCATGTTGGCCTTCATTGCGAGAGGGTTTGAGTATAGGAGCAAGGAGGTCCTTCCTCAGTTGTCCAGGGCTCAGTGAGACCGTACCTGGAGTATTGTGTGCAGTTTTGGTGTCCTAATTTGAGGAAGGACGTTCTTGCTATTGAGGGAGTGCAGCGTAGGTTCACCAGGTTAATTCCCAGGATGGCGGTGTAGCGGTAGATTTTTATCTCGTTCAAGAGATTACTCCCTCCAGCCACTTAAGAGACAACATGGATTTAGGAGAATGTCGTATTATGCATGTGAGCTTTCCGTGAGACTTTCAGAGCTTCTCAAATGATAAATCTTCATACCACAGTCTTTTGATTAATAGTTTCTTTATTGTAGAAGAAAAACAATAAGATATTTATCCGACCGTCTTCTCTGACTCGTACACTTTAATCTTCATCAAACTCCAGCATATCGCTTTTAAACGTAAGAAAACTCCTCGAGTCTCAGCAAAACTCTACATGGTCGAAGGGTGTTCCTTCTGCCATGTAGCTCTAAAACTAAACTAAAACTAAGCTTCTGCACAAGAATCCCAGCAGCAAACACGCCCCTGTCTACATAATAAATCCCACCCACATAATTACAGGCAGACTAAAATTTAAAGACAAATGCCATAATTAATGACACAAAATAAGGCAAATGGCCACCCCAGGCAGGACTGACATATGATGAAAGAATGGATCAACTGGGCTCATATTCACTGGAGTTTAGAAGGATGAGAGGATATCTTATAGAAACATTTAACATTCTTAAAGGATTGGACGGGCTAGATGCAGGAAAAATGTTCCCGATATTGGGGAAATCTAGAACCAGGGGTCACAGTTTAAGAATAAAGGGTAGGCCATTTAGGACTGAGATGAGGAAAAACCTATTCACCCAGAGAGTTGTGAAACTGGAATTCTCTGCCACAGAAAGCAGTGGAGGCCAATTCACTGGATGTTTACAAGACAGAGTTAGATATAGCTCTTAAGGCTAATGGAATCAAGGGATATGGGGAGGAAGCAGGAATGGGGTACTGATGACCTACTCCTGTACCTAGTTTCTATGTTTCAATGCTTAATGTAGTGGTAGGAATCTGAGATCGTAAATTGGATTTTAACTCAACAACATGTTTGGAGAAGCAGAATGCAGTTGATCTTTCAGAGGGTGTGTCTTGTTGGTGCGCGGTTACACTGGGAAATAGTTTTAGCTTCCAAAGGGAGGAAGAAGCCTGTCAGTGAAGTTAAGGAGACAGTTCTGGAGGATAATGGGACCACACTGTGGTACAATACTAACAAAGTTTTCAATAATTTAAATGGAGCTGGAATGGAAGGAGAGTGGCCCATTCAGAGGCCGCAGTGCACTGCAAACTGTGCTTAGCTGAGCAGAATTGCTGGACCTCGGAGGCCAATGGCCCAACAACACAATGTTTTATGAACAATCATAAGGAATATGTGATATGCTGGTAGGGCACCTAGCCACACCTTAAAGACAAGCAGTCAGAATTGGAATTCAATTCAATGATACTTAATTGTCACGTACATAGGTACAGTGAAATTCTTTGTGCATACAATCTGGTAAAAACATACAACAAAATTCACCTGGGCAGTACACAAAGGGTCATCACATTTCTGGCACCAACAAAGTTACAATAGCTCACTTTCAGTCTATATTTCCTCGCAGTGGCAAACTAGGCCTGCCGCCGCACGGAGCAGCAGGTGGTGACCCACCAGGCCCACCTTAATTTTTTTTTAATCAAAAATATTTATTCAAATATTAAAAAATATACAATACAATAAAACCAAAACAGAACCCACCACCATAATACAAGACAAACAAATATACAAAATAAACAACTATACAATAGCAATGTTACAAAATTTTGAGATTTTAAAAATCAAGTCTGCAATTAATCCCATCAGATAAAGCATAAAAAGTTTAATTTGACACCTAATACAACTTTCATATCTTCAGTATTAAAAAGGTTATGGCCATTTTCATACTCAGAAATTAGCATCTTGTTCCCCATTGCCTTTCCATTGACTTAACACAAAAGCTGTGATCTAGGACAGTCAAAAGCCCTTAACTTTCTTAAAAATTAAGAAAACTCAATGATATTTTCAGTTATTATAGATTGAAGCATTCTGAAACAAACATGAAACAATATTACTTGGATGACCTGAAATTAAAGCATATAATTAGTTAGTTACCTAATTGTAGCTAATTACAAAATTCAATTACTAGATCAAAACATCTATCCATTTCTTAAGAAAATATAAACTTTTTTAAATTGCCTAAGTGTCCAAATAACATTCACACAATAATTCACAATATAACATGATTTTTTAAATTTCATTTTCATGAATTTGTAGGCCAATTGGAAAGAATTTAGTGTTTAATTCCTGTAAATTAATGGCCATTTAAATCAACTAGCGAGTGTATTTTAGTGGAATGCGGTGGATTAGAACGTTGCGGTTTGCGGTGAAGTCGGCATGAAAAACACTGCCGGTTCATACATTTTTTTTTTGTCCCCATGAAAATGTGATTAAAGAATAGAATATAGAATAGAATAGTTTCTTTATTGTCATTGTAACATGAACCATGTACAACGAAATTTAAAAATGTCAACCAGTCAGTGCAACATTCAAACCATAAAAGCTAACGATACATACAAGGTAAAATATTAAAAAAGAAACAACTAAAATAAATATGAAATATGAAAATAGCACGCATAAACACCCAACCCTACATCCTTCTGTCGATTTCAGTGTACCAACCACAGTCCCTTAGTCCCCGCGTTCCTTGGCGGCTACATTTAGTGCCTTAATAGCAGTGGGGTAAAAACTGTTTTTAAGTCTGTTTGTCCTTGTCCTTGTAGATCTGTACCGTCTGCCTGACGGCAACAGTTCAAACAGGGAGTGTCCGGGTTGGGAAATGCCGTTATAATATTCTGGGATTTTTTGATGCAGCGGGAACTGTGTAAGTCTTCCAAGGTAAGGAGAGGGCAGCCGACAATCCTCTGGGCGTTGTCAATGGCCCTCTGGAGCGCTTTCCTCTGAGCTGCTGTGCAGCTGGTGTACCACACGCATACACAGTATGTTAGGATGCTCTCAATGGAGCACCGATAAAAGGACAGCAGCAGTCTCTGTGTGATGTTATTATTCCTGAGCACCCTCGGGAAGTAAAGCCTTTCTAAAAACCAAGTTTTAATATAAAAATAAACTCTGCACTTTATTTTCTCCCCTATGTAAAATCCTTCCCGTTGTCGGCGCTCACGGCTTTAGAAGATGATTTTTAAATTACTCTAGATAATAAATAATTTAGCATAATTTAAAAATACCTTCATGAATGAAATATCGGAGCGATTTTTCTCGAGCAACGAAATCGCCCGACAGGGATCGATTTGCCTTTCTGTAGAAAAACGGCACTTTAAACACGCCCCCCCCCTCTGAAAGGCGCCAAAGTCACGCACAAGGGGAGCGGCAGAACTGCAGCGCTGCTCAAGGTAAGTTTTGTAACATACCTATATACAGCTATGTTACAATCCTTGTCAAGGATGCATTCAACCCCCGCAGCTCCCAGTGGTCCCGGAAATCCCCCAGGGTGCCCATCGACAGCGCGTAGTCTCTCTCTAATGTCACTCGGGCGTGGACGTAACCCTGGAAAAGGGACAGGCAGCTGGCTGGGTCAGAGCCATCTTCCACCTGCCGCCATGACTCGTGGATGGCCAGCTTGGCCAGGCCCAGGAGTAACCCAACCAGAACATCTTTAGCCCTACCCTCTCCCCTACGCACAGGGTGTCCAAAGATGAGGATGGCGGGTGAGAAATGCAGCCAGAATGCAAGGAGAAGCTCCTTTAGACAATGGAACAGGGGCTGCAGCCTCACAGATTGAATGAATTCATTTATTGGCCAAGTATTCACATACAATGAATTTGCCTTGGTGCTCCGCCCGCAAGTGATAACATGACATCCAGTGACAGTTAGGAATGACACATAAAAAATTCAACATTAATAATAAAACATTATCGATTAAACATGTGAATTAAATAAAAAGGAGGCTACAGATTTTTGGTTATTGAGTAGAGCTGTTTTTATGTCTGGCTGTTGCAGCTTTGACAGTCCGGAGTCGCCCTCCAGTGGGAAGTGATTCAAAGAGTTTGTGGCCAGGGTTAGAGGGGTCAGAGATGCTCTTACCCGCTCGCTTCCTGGCCCTTGCAGTGTACAGTTCTTCAATGGAGGGAAGGTTGCAGCCAATAACCTTCTCAGCTGATCAGTCGATTTGCTGCAGCCTCTGAATGTCGCGTTTGGTGGCTGTGCCAAACCAGGTCATGATGGAGAAGGTGAGGACAGACTACAATGGCCGTATAGAATTGGACCATCATTGCCTGTGGCAGATTGTGCTTCCTCAGCTGCCACAGGAAGTACATCCTCTGTTGTGCCTTTTTGACTGGAGTCGATGGTGCCCCCCCCATTTAAGGTTCTTGGAGATGATGGTTCCCAGGAACTTAATAGATTCCACAGATGTGAGTGTGGTGTTGTTGATGGTGAGTGGGATGAGGGTAGGGGGAGCTCTGCTAAAGTGTACAATCAATTCCACCATCTTAAGAGAATTGAGCTCCAGGCTGCTGCGATGGCACCAGGACGCCAGCTGTGTTACTTCCTGTCTGTGGGCAGATTCCTCCCCATCCTGGATCAGTCCAATCAGGGTTGTGTCGTCCACAAACTTGAGAAACTTGACAGAGGAGTCAGTGGAGGTGCAGTCATTGGTGTAGAGAGAGTAGAGGGGAGGGGAAAGTATGCAGCCTTGCGGTGCTCCTGTGCTGAGGGTCTGCGGGTCCGAGATGTGCTTTCCCAGCCACACATGCTGCTTCCTGTCTGTAGGAAGCTAGTGATCCATCGACAGAGGGGTTCAGGCACAGTCAACTCGGAAAGTTTGGAATGTAGTAGCTCTGGCACAATGGTGTTGAATACAGAGCTAAAATCAACAAACAAAATCCTCGCATAGGTCCCCTGGCGGTCTAGGTGCTGGAGGATGAAGTGCAAGCTCAGGTTGACTGTGTCATCCACAGATCTATTGGCCCGATATGAAAACTGCAGATGGTCCAGCAGGGAGTTGGTGATATTTTTCAGCTTGGTCAGCACAAGCCTTTCAAGGGTCTTCATGACTCCAGAGGTCAGTGCGACAGGCCTGTAGTCATTATGACCAGTAAGCCTTGCCTTTTGGGGTAAAGGGACAATAGTGGAGACTGAAGCAGGCAGGGACAGTACAGGTTTGCAGGGAATGGTGGAAAATGTCTGTGCAGACCGGTGCCAGTTGTTCGGCACAGAGTTTGAGAGTAGAGGGGGAAGCATTGTCCGGTCCTGGAGATTTCCGGATTTTCTGTCTTCTGAACAGCCTCTCCACCTCCAACTTTATTGTTGCTGGTGGAGAAGTGGTGGAGAAGTGATGTTGTGCAACACGGAGGCGGTGGGTAATTGTGTGTTAAATGGTGATTGGAGAGGGGTGGGTGGAAAGACTGGGGTCAGGGTGTGAGTGGGTGTGAAGTGCTGGGTGGGGAGGGGGGGAGGGGATAACAGGGTTACGTTTCTGCTTGTCAAACCTGCAGAACTCATTCAGGTCGTTGGTCAGCTGACGATTGTCCAAAGAGTGGGGGGCTTTCCGCTTGTAGCTGGTGATTTCTTGCAAGCTCTACCAAACTGAAGAAGAGTCACTAGCTGGGAACTTGCTCCTCAACTTCTCAGAGTATCTTTCCTCGGAAGCTCTGATTCCTCTTCTCAGCTTGTACTTGGCTTGCCTGTAGAGGTCTGCATCCCCGCACCTGTAGGCTTCCTCTTTAGACTGTCGGAGCTGACTGAGTTCTGCAGTAAACTAGGGCTTGTCATCGTTGAACCAGGTCCGGGTCCTAGTTGGAATGCAACTGTCCTCACAAAAGCTGACATATGATGATATGGTGTCTGTATACTCATTGAGGCTTGTGGTTGCTTCCCTAAACACATTCCAATCCGTGCAGTCAAAGCAGGATTGTAGGTTTTCAATGCCCTCGCTTGTCCACCTTTTCGTTGTTCTGACCACAGCCTTAGCAGCTTTTATTTTCTGCCTGTAGGTAGGAATAAGGTGAACTAGACAATGATCAGAGAGACCCAGACCTGCCCGGGGAACAGAGCGATATGCGTTCTTGATTGACGTGTAACAGTGGTCAAGCGTTCTCTCCCCTCTGGTGGGGCAAGTAACATGAAGTTTGTACTTTGTAAGGTCATGGCTGAGGTTAGCTTTGTTAAAGTCCAATGACCATGGATGTCACTCTCTACCCTCATTACCTGGTCAGCGAGTTGCGTTTGCACCACGCGTACGCAGGCACGGGGTGGGGTGTAAACTCCAGCGAGAATAAAGGAGTTAAATTCCCTTGGAGAGTAGAAGGGTTTGCAGTTTATAAAGAATTGGAGGTCCCGAACCTGGCAAGGGATCTCAGGCTCCGGATGATAAGTCCACTCCACAACCGCAGCTAGAATCCCCGCAGACCACAGTCCCATGATGTCAACCACACCAGGCCTGCGATCGGAGCACTCCTCTTTGACGACCCCCGGCAAGGATTCGCCCGCTCCGCAATGGAAAGTCCACGCTGCGCCTGCTGCCGATGCTCCGGGCCTGACTCCAGGAAAGGCCGCTCCAATCCATGGTGTTAGGCCGCGAGGGAGGCGACGTGGAAAAAGTCGCATCTCCGTGGAGGAGGTGGCCGAAAGCGGTTTCCCCCTTGCCCCTCCCCACCACCCCCCATGAATTTTTACAAGAACCAGCACTGTCTTTCTTTGCGTCGCAGTTGCGTAATGCATCAGGACGTAGAGGTGCAAGAGGAAGACGATGGAGTTATTCAGACAAGGTAGTTGCGTTGTCCCTCTACCACCAGAGCATATCAGTTCTGGCAGTGCATTTTCACACTTCCATCAATCTCATCACTACGTAGGTGGTTGTGCAATATTGAAGTGAGGCCTGGGTTTCCCCCTAAGATCTTTGAACTTTTGAAAGACAGGGTTGCGGGGATGACAGAGAGGGATACATTATGTGTAGGCTCCTTTGACGAAATGAGTTTACGTGCAAGCCTCTCTTACAATATTACTGAAGATTCTGTAGAGGGTTTTGAGGACTTTGGATCCCTAGGGAAGACATCAAGGCCTGCCAACCATGCGCTCGTTTTCATGGTTAGAGGCTTGATGGGGAAATGAAAGCAATCTGTAGGTTACATTCTGTCACTGGACTGCACAACAGCTGACAAACTGCAAACATTACTCAATGAATGTTTACAGAAGGTTAAGGCTATTGGATTACAGCCTAAGGCCGTTTGTGACCAAGGCCCAAGCAATATTCGACTGTACTCCAACTTGGGTGTGACGGAAGACCATCCTTTCTTCGTCCACGGGGGAACCAATATCTATAGCATGCATGACCCACCCCACTTGTTGAAAAACACTCGCTCAAATTTGGAGAAATATGTTTTTGAGGTCAAGGGAGAGGATGGCAGGAAAAAACATATCAAATGGGCACATATTTACGCATTTTATGAGCATGATTCACAGTTGCCCATTAGAAAACCCCCTAAAATTAACCAGAGGCCATTTTGTTTTAAACAGCTTCTCTAAAATGAGAGTCGACAAGGCTGCGCAGGTGCTTAGCCATTCTGTAGCAGCAGGTGTCTACACCTATGCAGCTCTTGGAAAGTTACCTTTGGAGGCTGTTTATACGGCAGAGTTTATTGGAATGGTTGATGGGCTGTTTGACTCATTTAACAGCAGGTTTTTCAAGGACCCCAAAAAGTTAAGGAGGCCTATGTCAGAAAAGTCTGCACATAAGTCATTCTTTAAATCATGCTTGACTGCGCTCAAAAGCTTGACAGTGCTTGGAGCTAAAAATGTGTTGTTTGTAAAGGGATGGCGTCTTGCAATCTCTTGCATTTCACAGCTGTGGCAGCACATAAAGGAAAGCACAGACGCCCGTTTTATGTTCACATCTCAATCAGGATGTTGTAGAGAATTTGTTCTCCACTATTCGTCCAAAGGGCAGATTCAGAGAAAATCCATCAGCAAAGGAGTTTAGATGTGCTTTTCGGATGGTTATGGTTGCTGAGCTGATAAAGCCATCTGTGAGTGCAAATTGTTCCCCAGACTCGGACAAATTCATCTTAACATTGCAAACACTAACAAAAAACAGAGTCAAGAAACCATCTCCATCTATCTCCATACTAATAAAACAAAACAGCACAATGCAGTCTGCAGCATTTCATTTGATCTCCCTGAAGAAAATACACTAGCTCACATCACAGGGCACATCTGTCACAGGATCATCAATTCACATGAACTGTCATCAAAATGCAACACATGCAGAGAAATTCTATTAAGAACTGACACCACTTTAGTTGATCCTGCACTCATTTACATCCATCATAAAGCGTATGAAACATCAACGTCTGAATTTGGCTCATTGATGGTGCCTTCAGAATACTTTCTTGGGTTCTGTGAAGTGTGCGAAAAAGGTTTCCACACAGAATTTGATGATCTTAACATGACCAGGGATAACATTTCCCATCTAATAAACACAGCAATACATAACACACAGCAATACAAAGACATGAACTTGTGCTGCAATAGAGTCAAGGTTAGAATTGTAGCAATCTTTGTGAGTATCCACATGCACTATGGACTCAAATTCAAGAATAGAAAAATGCACAACATGACTGTTAAAAGGAAATGTAAAAAACTTCAAAAAGTGGAACACAAGTAAAGTGCATAATTTTCAAATTTTATTTATTTGAAGTAATACTGTTCAAGTTCAAATCCAAGTGAGTTTATTGTCATGTGTCCCTGATGGTACAATGAAATTCTTGACTTTGCTTCAGCACAACAGAACATAGAAGGCATTTACTACAAAACAGATCAGTGTGTCCATAAACCATTATATAAATATATACACACATGAATAAATAAACTGATCAAGTGCAAATAACAGATAATGGGCTATTAATGTTCAGAGTTTTGTCCGAGCCAAGTTTAATAGCCTGATGGCTGTGGGGAAGTAGCTATTCCTGAACCTGGTTGTTGCAGTCTTCAGGCTCCTGTACCTTAGCAGGGAAGATAGCAGGGAGTTGAGTGTGTGGCCAGGATGGTGTGGGTCCTTGATGATACTGCCAGACTTTTTGAGGCAGCGACTGTGATAGATCCCCTCAATGGAAGGGAGGCAGAGCCGATGATGGACTGGGCAGTGTTTAATACTTTTTGTAGTCTTTTCCGCTCCAGGGCGCTCAAGTTGCTGAACCAAGCCATGATGCAACCGGTCAGCATGCTCTTAAAATCGTTGCAACAGTTTCCGGATAGCTAAAGCGGCAAGATGGCGCTGAGTGCCTCATTTCAGGTTCGTGGCAAGATGGTGCTGACTGCAGAAGGCACCGAGTGAAGACACCGCTGAATAATTCAAGAGAGCTGACTTCTCTGTCAATGGTGAGTGTGTTTGTTGGACGTTATTTAAGGCACGTATTTGCTTCAACAGCAGCAGCCTCTGCAGGAGTGTTTAAACGTTTGAGTGAGTCTGTGTGTGTGTGTGTATATATGCGTGCTTATATAAAAGCGTGCTTCGTTGAATGATGACTTCTGAGATATTATCAGATTATCTTGGTTAAAATTTGACCGCTGAATCTATTTTAAAATTATTTTTTCTAATCAACAGCAGAGCGACATAAGGACGCAGTGGGCAGCAACAAGAGACACAACAAGAAAAAACTTAATAATTCTCATCTTTGACATTTAAATGTTCTTATATTTTAAGAGTTATTCACATTTTAAACTTTAATAAATCCTTTTTCCACTTTTCATGCCTGCGTGTTCTTCATCACAATGGGAACCTAATGGGCAGGAATGGATACTCTGTGGGAGAGCCACTAAGAGCAAAGATCCCCCCTCATCCTTCTGCACTCCAGTGAATACAAGCCTAGTCTTTTCAATCTTTCCTCATATGACAGTCCCGCCATCCCAGGGATCAATCTCGTGAACCTACGCTGCACTGCCTCAATCACAAGGATGTCCTTCCTCAAATTAGGAGACCAAAACTGTACACAATACTCCAGATGTTGTCTCACCAGAGCCCTATACAACTGCAGAAGAACCTCCTATACTGAAATCCTCTTGTTTTGAAGGTCAACATTCCATTAGCTTTCAATCAAATCATCATCAAACAAACTTTATTGTCATTTAGAAATTAATCGATATATGCAATTCCAAATGAAATTCCGTTGCATATGGCTCCCCGTGCAACACGATTCCTCACTGCCCACTGTACCTGCACGCCAACCTTTACAAGAACGCTCAAGTTTCGCTGCACCTCCCCCTTACCTAACCTAACTCCATTGGGATAATAATCTGCCCCCTTGTTTTTGACGCCAAAGTGGAAAACCTCACTTTTATCTATATTACACTGCATCTGGCCACTCACTCAACCTGTCCAGGTCCCTCTGCAACCTCCTAACATCCTCTTCACAGTTCACACTGCCACCCAGCTTTGTGTCATCCGCAAACTTGCTAGCGTTGCTCCTAATTCCCTCTTCCAAATCATTAATATATATGGGAAACAGTTGCGGCCCCAACACCGAGCTTTATGGCACTCCACTCGCCACTGCCTGCCATTCTGAAAAGGACCCGTTCACTCCTACTCTTTGCTTCTGGTCTTCCAACCAATTTTCTATCCATGTCAACACCCTACCCCCAATACCATGTGCTCAAGATTGACCTCTCCTGCGAAAAACAATTGCCAATCGGCAATGTAGGCATCCCGACTTGTCTTTCTTCAGGTTCCCCATTAAGGAGGAAAGGTAAGAAATCATTTATTTCTTCTGTGGCATATTGAAAATTTTATTTAGCTTGTTCAATCTCTCACTGTAGTTAGATCATTGAGCTCAGATAGTCGAGTCCTCATGGCAACATCCTTGTTAAAATCTTCTCCTCAAGAGCATTTTCTTTCTCTGTTATTTAATGCAGAATAAGAACATATTGACTGCATGATATTTTCTGTAATTTCAGACGTCGTCAGTAGACATGATCCATGTCAAATAACTGCTGTCTTATGTACATTGTGTCAAATTGTGATTTGTTAACTGCACAAAACAATGCAAATGGCGATTTATTTATTATTGTATCTATGTTGGACGTTTTGCTCTATGGTGTAAGAAGGGGTGGGGCTATCATTGTGTTACATACGTTGAATTGTACATCACTTTCATTGGTTAGCTGATATGCTGAACACTGCAACCCTGTATATCTCGCGCACAGAATAATGTGAATTATGTAAATCTTACCATGTATGTCAGAAATAAAGTGTAAACCATGTTAATAGATCTCTATTATGATTTATTTAAAATTGAGTGAGTTGGTGCAATATCGGTTCCAGCCGTCAGAGAATTCCACAGACTCACCACTCGCTGTGTGAAAAAAGATCTTCTCATCTCGGTCCTAAAAGACTTCCCCCTTATCCTTAAACTGTGACCCCCTGTTCTGGAGTTCCCCAACATTGGGAACAATCTTCCTGCATCTAGCCTGTCCAACCCCTTAAGAATTTTGTAAGTCTCTATAAGATCCCCCCCTCAATCTGCTAAATTCCAGCGAGTACAAGCCAAGTTTATCCATTCCTTCATATGTAATCCTGCCATCCCAGGAATCAGTCTGGTCCTATTTACCTCTTCAAAATCATTAATATATATGGTAAACAGTTGCGAACCCAACACCGAGCCTTGTGGCAAAAAATTCCAGAAGATTAGTCAAACATGATTTTCCTTTCATAAATGCTGACTTGGACTAATCCTTTTACTGCTATCCAAATGCCCCATTATTACATCTTTAATAATTGACTCCAGCATCTTTCCCACCACCGAAGCCAGGCTAACTGGCCTGTAATTCCCTGTTTTCTCTCTCACTCCTTTCTTGAAAAGTGGGATAACATTAGCTATCCTCCAATCCACAAGAACTGATCCTAAATCTATTGAACATTGGAAAATTATCATATATATGTATGTGTAAATATGCATGTATATGTATATGTATGTATGCATATATGGTTTATGTACACCATTTGACAAATAAGATAGAGAGTTATAGTGATGCTTTAAAACAGTTGCTTCTGATCCATGAGAAGGAAATCTCTCAAGGGCCTGTCCCACCATATATGTATATGGATGTGTGTTTGTGTGTGCCTGTAATTTTGTGCACAGTGTGTGTTAAAGCAATACAAGGGAAGTTGCACAATACAATGCAAGGGAAAATACGCAAAAGTGGGGGCTGGGAAGGAAAGATGCGAGGGGAAAGGGAAGGAGAGAGGGAAGGGAGGGAGAGCGAGAGAAGGAGAGAGAGGGAAGGAGGGAGGGAGATTGAGGGGAGAGAGAGAGATCGAGAGGGGGGAGAGAGATCGAGAGGGGAGAGAGGGAGATCGAGAGAAGAGGGAGATCGAGAGGGGAGAGAAGAGAGGGGGAGAGAGACATCGAGGGGGATCGGGGGAGGGGGATCGAGAGAGGGAGGGGAAACGAGAGAGATAGGGAGAAGAGAAGGAGGTCCAGAGGTAAGTAAAGATATATTACAAATAAATCCAATAACTTTATGATGCATCTTGCTCCTCTATAATCTTTGCTTACAACTGCTCTGTAGCTTTGGAGCGGATTACACAGAGGGAGGCAGTCCAAAATGGCGGCCGTGACGTTCCGTTGCGTACTACACACCAGAATTTCGGAGGAGTGGTCTATCTTGCTCCTCTATAATCTTTGGCTGCAAGTACGCCACATGTTTGAGCCCCCCCCGCTACCTGATGGCTCAAGCCATCGTCCGCCTCCAGCGGAGAGGGGTCCGGTCGATGGCAAGCAGGTTCCAAACTCTCAACAACTCCCGGTAGAAGCCGGGCATCCGCGGCAGGACGGCACGGCTGACGCGCACCATCGAGATCACCGTGAAGGCAGTGGCCCCGTTGGAAAAAGCGCGTCACCAGCACGTGCCACCTGGGAGGTCGTCCTGAGCACAGGTATCTCTGCAGTGTCCTGAGGCAGAGAGCTGCCAACTGGGTGCGAATGCACACCAGCGACTGACCGCCCCCCTCGATCGGGAGACTCGGGACCACTGCACACCTTCATTCTTGGTGATCCCCCGACGTGTCCACTCTTCATTCCTTCATTCCCAGCAGCCCTCCGCTGAGTCCTCCCATTTGTTCTCGTCTGCCCCTTCTGGGCTTCCCTACATTCTCAGCGCCCCCCCCCCCCCCCCAACCGTTGGATTGCTCTCGTAGACACTCCTCAGTCTCAATGGCCCTCCCTGCTCACGATGATGCGTGTCTATCCTCACTGCCTTGACCACTGAAATGCAGTAAACTGCCGTCCAACTCATTGTCAAAATTGATCTGCAGCAATGAGCAATGGGGGGGAAATTGTGTGAACGGGTAAATGGGAGTGGAAACTCTGCTCAAGGCCCTCCCATTCTGTAAATTTACTAAATACTGTTGCTTCTCCCAAAGATGAAGACTGCACCTACATATACGAAGCTGGATCAATCTTTGGCAGCATCTTCACCATCTACAAAACCAGAAGACACCAGTCAAGAGCATCTCAGCAGGCACAATCTGTCATTTGTGGAAAGGTTCTTCTGGACCAACACCTTTGACCACAAGTCCATCAGACAGTGGTCCCACGGAACGCCCTGCAGGGAAATGACTCCTTGGATCCTGCGGCATGGTTCCCAGAGCAGACTACCCAGCTTGTCTGGCAAAATGTCTCATTGCCAGAACTCACCAACAAGCACCAAGATCTGGCTTGGGTGGCGGTGACGGGAGCCCTCCCTGTCAGATCCTTCCTGCACCATCGGAACCTCACTCCCCAGCGCTCGCTGCCCTCAGGACGGCTGCTTTGGAGAGGAGACGGTTGCCCACCTCTTCACAGAGTGTGGATTTGCAAAGCAGTCAGACTGAAGAAGGGTTTCGGCCCGAAACGTTGCCTATTTCCTTCACTCCATAGAATCTGCCGCACCCGCTGAGTTTCTCCAGCATTTTTTTTCTTAGTTAAATATTTTTTATTAGAAGTACATATCAAGATAAGGATATACATGTCATATACATTCTTAATATTATTAATATTAACAATTATTTCTAATTTGTACTTGTATGAGTTTTTCATTTTTATTATAGATAGGAAATAAAAGAGAGAAATTAAATAAAGATAGAGATTCAGAAAGATGAATGAAGTATTAAGCAGTTTGTACATCATTGGAGATATATCATGGGTTATTATATGTAAATCTTCGTCTATTTCTTCGTCCAGGCATCAGTCAGGTTCTCGCACCAAACCACTTTGACCCTTTAAATATTCAATAAATGGAGACCATATCCCTCTGAATTGATCCAACTTGTCCAGAAGGACAAGTCTTAATCTTTCCAGATGAAGTGTCTCCGACATTTCAGTGATCCACATTTTGATTGCGGGGGATGTAGGACCTTTCCAAAATTTCAATATTAGTTTTTTCCCAATTATTAAACTGTAATCAATAAAACTTCTTTGATTTATTGTTATTAATTGATCTGTTTCTAATATTCATAATATTATTAATTTTGTGTCAGGAAGCAAATTTGTATTAACAACATTCGAAATTATCTTAAAAATTTCTGCCCAAAAGTTAGTAATTTTTATACAGTTTGTGAATGAGTGCGTTAGATTAGCTTCTAATTGTTGACATTTATCACACATGGCTGGTATATTTGAAAAAATTCTATGTAATTTTGATTTGGAATAATGTAATCTATGTAGTACTTTAAATTGTATCAAGATGTGTCTAGCATTTAACGAACAATGATGTATATTTTGTAAACTTTCATTCCATATTTCTGGTCTAATTGTTTGACCAAATTCATTTTCCCATGATTGCCTATATGTTTCTGTTGTTGGTACATCATTTTCTAATAAAATATTATAAATATATGATATCAATTTTTCTGAGTTTCTCCAGCATTTTTATCTACCTTCGATTTTCCAGCATCTGCAGTTCCTTCTTAAATATTTTGTCTACTCCACTGCAAAATCTCCTCAAGGACTCTGAAGAAGGGTTTTGGCCCGAAACGTTGCCTGTTTCCTTCGCTCCGTAGATGCTGCCGCACCCGCTGAGTTTCTCCAGCATTTTTATCTACCGTCGATGTTCCAGCATCTGCAGTTCCTTCTTAAACAAAAGAATTTATGACAGTTAAGTAACATTGAAGTATCATTGAATCATCGAAAACTGCAAAAGAGTGCACCAGGGACGCCGAACGATTGGTAGTCCCGCCAACAGTATGTCTGTTTTTTCGTCTTTAAAAAAAAAAAAAAAATTTTGTGTGTGTTAAAAGTTTGTATAAATATTCCCCAGTTTGCTTTATGTGGGGGGGAAGGGGATGGGGTTTGGAGGAATCTTTTTTTCAGTTTCTTACCTTGCCGGAGATGTGATTATTTGCCGGCTGGCATCTCCGGCAGATGTGCAGCCTACCATCGATGGAGCTGGAGGCCTCCTCAGACTGACTTTGGGCCCCACCGCGGGGCGTGGAATTAACATCAGAGTCGATCCCTTGCCTGGGATTGCTCCACCCGCGGCCTGCGGATTTTACCATCGCGAGCTCGCAGTCTCGGGAGAGGCTAGTCGGGAGCTCCACCGTGCAGAGGCTTGACCAGCCCTGACCCGGAGTCAGATTGCCTGGCGTGGGGGAGGTGACATCCCCCAATGCAGGAGCTGATCGCCCCGATACGGAGGGCCCAAACATCGCCGGCTGCGGGAGTCAAGATCGTCCTGTCAATGGAGAGCCTAGAAGGGAAGAGATTTGAACTTTTGTTCTGGTAGCGATTTTTTTCGAAAACATCCACTGAATTGGGCTCCACTGCCTTCTGTGGTAGAGAATTCCCCAGATTCACAACTCTCTGGGTAAAAAATGTTCCTCATCTAAGTCCTATGCCCTTATTCTTAAACTGTGCCCCCTGGTTCTGAACTTCCCCAACATCAGGAAAAGATTTCCTGCATCTAGCCTGCTCAATCCTTTTAGAATTGTATATGTTTCTATAAGATCCCCTCTCATCCTTCTACATTCCAGTGAATACAAGCCCAGTCGACCCATTCTTTCATCATGTGTCAGGCCCGCCATCCCGGGAATTAACCTGGTGAACCTATGATGCGCTCCCTCATAGCAATAATGTCCTTCCTCAAATTTGGAGACTAAAATTGCACACAATACTCCTGATGCAGTCTCACCAGGGCCCTGTACAACTGCAGTAGAATCTCGCTCCTATGTTCAAATTCTCTAGCAATTAAGGCCAACATGCCATTAACTTTCTTCACTGCCTATTTACCTGCATGCTTACTTTACATCTGCGAAAGTTGTTGGGGCATGCCAAACTTCCTAAGCCTTCTAAGGATTTAGAGGCATTGGTGTGTTTTCTTGGCCATTGCTTCATTATGGATGGACCAGGAGAAGTTGGTGGTGATATTTACTCCTAGGAATTTGAAGTTTTCAGCCATTTCTATTGTTAATGCAAACCGGGTTATGCGTACTAGTTTGTTTCCTGAAGTCGATCACTATCTTCTTTGTCTTACTGACATTGAGAGAAAGGTTGTTATCTCAACACCAGGACACGAGGTTCTCAATCTCCTCCTGTCCTCCATCTCATCATGGGTGTGTAAGGAATAAATAAGGGGCTGAGAACGTATCCTTGTTGAGAATTAGAGTAAAGGAAGATGTGTACCCTATCCTCACTGATTGTGGTCAGTTCGTCAGGAGGTCGAGGATCCATTTGCAGAGATGAGTGCTGACTCCAAGTCCCGCGAGTTTGGTGATGAGCTTGGATGGTGTAATGGTGTTATAGGCAGAGCTGTAGTCTATGAATAGGAGTCTGAGTCTGACGATCCCAAGTGTTCCAGGGATGAGTGTAGGGCCAGGGAGAAGGCATCGTCTGTGGACCTGTTGTGGCAGTAGGCAAACTGCAGTGGCTCAAGGCTGCTTGGTTCACTGGATTTAATGCGTTCCATGACTAGCCTCTCAAAGCATTTCATAATGATGGACATCAAGGCCATTGGACGGTCATGCGATCTAGCTTTTCTTCAGTACAGTGATGATGGTGGTCTTCTTGAAGCAGGTGGGTACCTCATAAGTAGGGTGTAGGGAGAGATTAAAGATGTCTGTGAATACTCACACAAGCTGGTCCATGCAGCTACAAAGGACACTGCCAGAAAATGTGTCTGGGCCAGATGTTTTCCGTGGGTCACCATCAGGAAGAGTCACAGGCGATGTTCGACAGCCATGCACACCAACTATAAAGAAAAACTACGTGCTATAAGTGGCAATGACAAATCACTTCCAGATGAGCTCAATGCCTTTTGTACACTTTAAAAGGTTGAACAATTACACATATACCCAAGCCCTCACACCCCCTGAAAACTCTGTAGTCTAGGTCTTTTAGGCCAATGTCAGAGCATCCCTCTAGGGGGTGAATCCATGTAACGTGTCTGGCCCAAACAGCGTCCCATGACAAATGCTAAAGGCCTATGTGAAGCAACTGGTTTAAATATGCAAGGACATCTTCAACGTCTCGCTTTTGTGGTCTGACATCCCTACCTACTTCAAAAGGCCAATTATTCTACAGGTGCCCAAGAAGAGTATGGTAAACAGTCTCAATAACTAACGTTCACTAGCACTTGCATCCATCACAATGCAATGTTTTGTGAGGTTGGGTGTGGCATTCCTGCCACAGAAATGATCTGGATCTGCATCATTTTGTCTATTCCCTGAACAGGTCAACAGCAGAGGATATCTCACTGCCTCTCCACTGTGTTCTGGACCACCTGGATACTAGGAACTCATACATCAGGTTGCTATTCATCAATTACAGCTCGGTGTTCAACATTGTCATCCCTTCCAAACTCATCACTGAACTCCAAGACCTGGGTTTCTGTACCTTCTTTTGCTACTGGATTTTTGACTTCATCATTGACAGACCTCAATCAGTGTGGATCAGTAAGAACATCTCCTCACTAACTCTAAACAGTGATGCACCTCATCTGCTCAGACCCCGTTCTACTTACTGTACACCCCTGACCATGTAGCTAAACACATGAGATCATAGTGGCAGAATTAGGTCATTCGGGTTAATCGAGTGTGTTCTACCATTCAATCATGGCTGATCTGCCATTCCCTCTCAACCCCATTCTCCTGCATTCTGCACGTAACCTTTGAGTCTGAAAAAGGGTCTTGACGCTAAATATCACCTATCCATGTTCTCCAGAAATGCTGATTGACTTGCTCTAGCACTGTGTCCTTTTCTGTATTAACCAGCATCTGCAATTATTCGTTTCTACCTTTGACACCATTACTAATCGAGAACCCATCAATCTCTGCAGATCACTAACAGTCTGACCTGGTCGAATAACATCTCATCAACAGTTAAGAGAGCGCAGCAGCGGTTGCACTTTTTGCGCCGGATGAGAAGAGCTCATCTCCCCCATCCCATCCTCACTACTTTCTACAGGGGCACCATAGAGAGTATTCTGACCAGCTGTATCTCTGTCTGGTTTGGGGACTGTAGAGCCTCCGACTGGAAGTCTGTGCAGAGATTGGTGAGGACAGCGGAAAAAATCATCGGGACCTCTCTCCCCTCAATCGGGGATATTGCGACCAAACGTTGCGTGTCTAAGGCCAGCAGTATTATAAAAGACCCCACACATCTCCATCACGGTCTGTTCACTCTGCTGCCCTCGGGCAAAAGATATCGCAGCATAAGGAGCAGAACATCAAGGTTCTGCAACAGCTTCTTCCCACGAGCCATCAGACTCCTGAATGCCATGTAATGGGCTGCCACCGTTGTCTATTTATCCTTTTATCCTTTTTATCCATGCCTATCCTTCTGTTAATTTATTGTGTTGCACAGGGAGCCAAATGCAACATAATTTTGTTTGGAACTGCATACATCAATGTATTTCTAAATTACAATAAAGTTTGTTTGACTTTTGACTCTACTTCAAAAATACCCAATGACTTGTCCTCCGCAACCGTATGTGGCAATGAATTTCACGGATACACCACGGCTAAAGAAATTCCTCCTCATCTCTCCAATGTCATCTACAAATTCACAGATCTCCTCTGTGGGGGAATCATGGTGATGAGTCAGCATAAAGCAGAGAGATAGAACACATGGTTGAATCGTGCTACAACAATCTCTCTCTTATCATCAACAAAACAAAGGAACTAATCGGAAAACCACATGCCAGGTTTCATTATTGGGTCAGCGGTGGGGAGAGTTTGCAGCTTCAAATTCCTGGGCATTAATCTATTTTCTGTTTCAACATATAGATATAATTATGAAGAAGGCTTCTACTTTCTTAGAAACGCAAAGAGATTCAGCTTGTCACTAAATACTCTTAACAAATTTCCACAGATGCACTGTATAAAGTATCCTGGCAGGTTGCATCAGGGCCCGGTATGGCAATTCCATCACAAAGAGAATGCGAGACACTGCAGAGAATGGTGGTCTCAGCCAGTCCATCGCAGGCACAACTCTCCCCTCCATGAGCAGCATCTACATGTGCCGCATCTATATATTACTAAAACTCTCATCTTGTGTGTCTCTATCTCTGTCTGTCTGTGCGTTTATGTGTCTGTGTGGTCCTGAATTACGCCAAAATGGTACACGATAGCTACAATTTTTGGACCACCTTACTCATCATTGTCCTGTGGGTGTGGTGTATCAAGTTCTGTTCAGATTGATGGTATATTTTACAAGTTACTCACAATTTTAACTTTACAAAATCCAGTTTGAGAAAAATCATTTCAAGTTGCAGTGGGGATTTCATTTACATAAAGTGCCTGTCAACATTGTTCCACCCAGTGCAATGAGAGATTTATTACATTGTTGTAAGGAGAGGGAGGGAGTGGAAGAGGAGACATTTTATTTAACCATTGTGTTCAGTGGGGGAGTGGGACATGGGCGAGGTGATAAGTGGGGGAACAAGGAGATAGAGGGAGAGGAGAGGGGGTAGGGAGGGGATAGTGGTTATGGAGGGAGGGAGTGACTGAGGGTAGGGGAAAGTATAGGGAGGGAGAGGGGAGGGAGGGAAGGAGGAGAGGGGAAAGAAGACGGTGAAGAGGAGGGGGAGGGAGTGTTGGGGGATGAGGGGGAACGGAGGAGAAGAGGGGTAGGACGATGGTTGGCGAGGCGCAGTTGGGGGGATGGTTGCCGTCACGTGCGTCATCACGGGGATCTCTGGCGTCACAATGGGAACTCGTCAGCCACGCCTGCGCAGTTGGTGGCTATGGGTGAGTGGTGGAATATTGCATTTCGGGACCAGCCCAATGTGTCTCAAGTATATTATTAAAATTTCTAACAAGGCACACATAGAAAGGGCGGTGCAGTGCTACAGCTATAGTACTGCAGTTCCATAGCCTCTACGGCCCGGCATTCAATCCTGACGACTGCTATCTGCTTGAATTTTGCATGTTCTCCCTATGACCATTCTTCTGTTCTCTCCTGTATCCTAAATACATGCATGATGATACTTTAATCAGCCACTGTAAGTTGCCCATACATGTAAGCTCTGTGGCGGAATCTGGAGGGAGTTTAAGGGAATGTGGGGGAATATAATGGGATTTTTGCAGGATTAGTGTAAGTGGGTACATGGTGGGTGCAGACTAAGTGGGCCAAAGGGTTTGTTTTTATGCTGCATGTTTCTGGGATGCTATAAAAGGATAGCAGCATAAGTAGGCTATTTGGGCCTTCAAGCCTGACCTGCTATTCAATATAATCATGGCTGAACCTCCTCCATACCTCGAAGACTTTTATGGTTCGAAATTTATTCAAGGACTTGATGTCTACAGGTTCACCACACTCACTCACTTTTTCCATCTGATTAGCTTCATTGATGACCTGACTAACAAACTCATCCCTGCTGCAGAATGAAACCAGCACTGCTATGGAGATTGAGACATGCTGACAGTGGGAGAAATGTGAATGTTAGGATTTTAAAAGGTAAAATTAGCTTTCACTGTAGCCAATGTGGAAATCTCATAGTAAAAGAGCTACTTTTTAAAACAGTTCACAACCAAGTGACAAATTATTGTTATATGATCAGAACCGTGGGTCACAAAAAGAAGACAACGTAGTAATTTTTAAAATGAACTTGTTAATCATAAAATGTTTATATTTTCCTGATGGGTATAATTTACATGGGAATCATTTACATACACGCAAAGAAGAAACACACCTTTCACTATTTAGGGCCTCTATGCACTACTTCAAATGAATGACTATACTAGCAGCATTATAAAAACCTACAATGATTTGCATGGAGCAGTTTATCCAGTAAATCCCACTGGTCAGAAAAATCGTTGGTTCACTTCCCGGACCATGCTGACTCACTTAATTTTAATCAGGTGTCAGCATACATGCACAGCAAACACATGCACTTATGTTGCACTTCAAATGAGAAAGAAACATAACATTCAGGAGGACTTCACATGAGTGATCAAAACATGGACACCAAGCCACATGGAAAGATGTTAGAAGGTGGGATTAAAAATGTGGTCAAAGGGATAGGTTTTATTGAGCAAGTTAAAAGGAGAGAGAGGTGTGAAGGGTTTAGAGAAAACATTTACAATGCTATTTGAAAATTAAATAGACTTTACCACCTAATTAGAAAATAGGTGCAGGAGGAGGCCATTCGGCCCTTCGAGCAAGCACCACTAATTAGTAATTGTAATTGCAATTGCAATTAGTAATTGATTGATCCCCAACCCCTTTACTTTTCTAACTAATTAATGAAAGTTTACAACTTTGTTTTACAGGTGTAATTTATTTTATTGCGTCTCTGATTTCGCTGCCAAGAGTGCTGGCAACAAAGTCCTGCAGGTTTGTAGAATGTTCTTGAGGGGTTGGCGATACTGTGCATAAATCATGTAAAAGTTTCTGTGATGACTGCCCCCTGGACAGCAACATAATTGCATATTCGTTGTTTGATGTTGTGTGCAAATTGTACTCCTCCCCCCATCCCTTGTTGTGAGGTGTGGCTGCCTCTACTGGAAAAAAATGCAAATAGTTTTGTGCCACTGATACCAGGAAATAATTTTCAAAGAATTTGTAGATCAATATCACTCATGTTATGAGTCACACTTTGTAGCTACGCCCACTAGTTAAACAGAAAGCTTCTCTGTCCTTTCTCTCTTACTTGAGTTATGTGCTAAGATGAAGTTACCAATGCTGTGATGCTAATGAAGTCTTTGGATCTTAATCACTCTGCATGACTTAAGTTATTCAGGACCTCGACATGGTGTCAGAAGTGGGATCAAAATAATCAAGAGTAGGAGCACAAGACATCTGCTGCTTAAGAGTGTCGAACGTCCTCTGCTATTGCTCGTGCCAGGTCCAAGCAGTGTATTTGTATGTAAGCTGGCGCAACGGGGCTGATATTTCACTGAAGTCCGGAATAAATTTGCTCAAGTAGTTAACCATACCAAGGAATCTCTGCAGACCGAGCACGTCTGTGGGTGCTGGGAGCTCGTTGATGGCACTGGTTTTCGCTGGATCCATTTTTAGGCCGTCCTTAGTGAACACATGGCCTATGTATTTCACCTCACTTACCCTGAATTTGCATTTTTGAGGGTTTAGCTTGAGGTTAATGGCCTTGGCGTGATCCCGGACCTTTGTCAGATTACCATTGTGTTCTTCGACAGTTCGTTCAGCAATGAGGATGTCATCCACTACAATGGAGCATGGGTAACCTGCAAACAACTGTTCCATAGCTTGTTGAAATACTTCACTAGCAGAGCTTATGCGAAAAGGCATGCAAAGAGATCTGTAAGGCCCAAACGGTGTGCTGAAGGTGGTTAACTTGGAGGAGTTGTGTTCCAGCGAAATCTGCCAGAATGAACGCTTGGCATCTAGAACAGTGAATGCAGTTGCCTCAGCCATCTGCGCTGCAATCTCATCCACAGTGCGCATGGGATAGTGAGGTTGTTTAAAAACTGTGTATAAGTCCTTAGGATTGATACAAATCTGTATTTCGTCTTTATTCTTCTTCGTTGTCACAACCATGGTGGAGACTTAATCCGAGGGGTCAGCGACGGTAGCAATCACACCTAGAGACACCATTCTGTTGAGTTCACTTTGAACACAGTCCCGCATAGCATGGGGAATCTTGCATGTTGGACAGCCAACTGGGAGTATCTCAGGGTTAATGGTAATTGTGTACTTAACAAGCAACCTGCCCAGCTTGTCATCAAGCAAAGTTTTGTATTGTGTCAGGATTTGTTGGCTAAAGTCACAGGTTGTAGTCAGATGACAAACAGAAGGGCTGAAAGAGACAAGTCCCAGGTCACGACAAGTGTTGGCACCCAGGAGGGATGGCACATCCTCACAAACAACATAGAAACTCAGGTTGTGGACACGTGAGTTAAGACAGCTGCGTAACTCAACTTGACCGATAAGGTGCACTGAACCGCCTGCAAATGGGAGAAGGGAGGCAGCCGTGGGAGTGACAGTCTCTGTTTTTCATAACTTTTTCAACACAGCTAGACAGATCCTGGCCCCTGTATCAACTTTCAGATAAAGGTTCTTGCCATTAACGAGCAAAGCGACTTTGGGGTCTAGTTGTTTGTGCATCAGACAGGGAATGCACATCCAAGTCAAAACCTTCACTAGCAGCCTGCAAATCCGTGGGAGCTGGTTGAGAGCATTCTGAGAGCAAGTTCTCATGGCCAAGTGAATTAACAGATTGCCTTGTTTGAACTCTGTTGCTATGCAAATGACAGCATCTGAAGAAATGATTCCTTTTGTTACAAAATCGACATAATTTTCCATACGCAGAGCAACTGTCACGAGCAGCAGCATGCAAACTCCCACAGTGAAAACAATTGTCTAATAGTCTCACGATAGAGTTGTCGGGCACTTGAGAAGAACGACGAGAGATTTGATAAGACATGCTAGCAACATTAATTTCACAACCAGCAGAGTGCCCTAAAACCTTTGTATGAGCGTCAGCCATTTTAGCAATGCGACAGCGCTTTTCAGCACTCTCTAGAGTAAGCTCAGCATCCCGCAGTAACATGTCGCGTAATTTATCATTGCAGACACCATAGACCAAACGGTCATGGACTAGGCTATCACATATATCCCTGAAATCGCATCAATGGGCAATGTGCTTCAAAGCACTGACATACATCTCCAAACCGATTCATGCCTCTCCAGGACGCCTACAGCGGATGCTGTTGCAACTTCAAAAATATGACTTTGTTCTGACCTACAAACGTGGCTAGGATATGCACCTGGCTGACACTCTCTCGCGGGCACCCTGGAAGACCTATGAGGATACATCCTCGCCGGATGATTACTTTATCGTAACGAGTGTGCCCCTTATTCCCTCGTCCTATGTGGAGAACATGGTTGCCCACACTGCTGCTGACAGTACTTTACGGCCGCTCGCCTCCGTCATTAAGCGCGGCTGGCCAGACAAACACTACAATGTTCCAGCTGCCAGTTCGGCATTTCTTTGCCCTCCGCGATGAGCTAGTGCTGCAGGATGGCATTATTGTAAAAGGACATAAGGCTGTGGTCCCAGCTTTGCTGAATAGCAAGTATTTTAATACTGTCCATGCAGGGCACCCAGGCGCTGAAGCCACCATCCAACGGGCAAAAACCTTTTTTTACTGGCCTGGCATGGCCGAATACATCACCGAAAATGTGGCGTCCTGTGCAGTGTGTAACAGCTTTGCACCTCATCAACAAAAGCAACCACTTCTTTCACATCCGGCTCCTGCCCTCCTAGGGTCTAAAGTGGCAACTGACATATTTGAATGGCATGGCCAATAGTACCTGGTACTTGTCGATTCGTATTCTGGATGGTTTGACATTGATTTTCTTTGCAGCCCCACTTCTCGCGGGGTAGTTTTGTAGCTTACTCGCCATTTTGCAGATCACGGAGCTCCATGCATACTGTTATCTGATAACGGCAGTCAATTTACCAGCCAACACTTCAAGGAGTTTGCTGCACTCTGGGGGTTTCGCCACATCACCAGCAGCCCTGAATATCCACAGTCGAACGGACTAGCTGAGCGGGCTGTCAGGATTACCAAATAGTTCATGGAACGATCGTACAAAGCTAATTCCAACGTGTTCCTGGATCTGCTCAACCTATGCAAAATCTCCCGCGACCCCATTTTGGATTCACCCGCTCAACGTTTATTGTTGAAGCAGACCCGAGCCACGGTGCCTGTGGCGGATCAGGCATTGATCCCACAGGTGGTTCCACCATCGGAAGTCCAGTCCAGGTTACAACAAAAGCGTGACATTCAAAAACAGTGGTATGACAAAACAAATAAGCCACTGCCACCATTAACCAAGGGGCAGGTGGTTCTGAGAAAACTGAGAAAGGCCATGACCATATCAGTATAATTTCTGGAACTGCTTCTTAGCCACGCTAATATCTGGTCGGTACCGATGGCGGCACCTACAGACATAACAGACAAAATATCCTACCTGTGAATGAGCTGGCTCCACCTCCATATTATCCAGACCATACAAGTGTACTTCTGTCCGTGTCCAGCGGCATTGATCCGCCTACACCAGCACAACAACCCACTTCTGGAGCGGCTGCTTTGCCAGTGGCGACGCCCCCTCCGCCTGCGCCACAGTCCCCTGTTTCATCACTGGGAATGTTGGTTCAGTGTCCATCACCTGTGAAGCCACCGGCTCTGTCTCTGGTGGTGAAAAATGGAGATGTTTTTTATCGCACATGTGCTGGTCATGTTTGCAAGCCCACCATGAAGTACCCGGGCTATGTTCAAATTTCTTCCAGCTTATTATCAAATGCTATGCATGCCTTATTTAGTCAATGGTTTTGTACTGACATTTAATTCTTTAAGAGGGAGGATGTAAATCAGTGTCACTCATGTTATGTCATATTTTGTAGCTCCGCCCACTAGTTTAACAGAAAGCTTCTCTGCCTTTTCTCTCTCACTCTTGGGTTATGTGCTAAGATGAAGTTACCTATGCTGTAACGCAAATAAAGTATTTGGATCTTAATTACTGCGCGTGACTTAAGTTATTCCAACAGCAGAAGCTCGACATATCTCAAATTTCATATAATTGTGAGAAAAAGGGTGAAATAATGCAATGCTACAACAGCAAGAACTTCTATTGAAATAGCATCCATCATAGAATTTCCCAAGACATTTCACTGGGTAAACATAATGCCACATATAAGAATATGTGATAAATAGCTTGGACAAAGCAATGATTTGTAAAAGTCATTGTAAACAGATAGATAAGGAGGCAGAATAATTTAGGCGAAGGCTTACAGGGTTCTGGGCTGATGCAGCAAAAGGCAAGATTACCTATGGGAGGTGTAAAAAAAAATCAGGAATACAAACATCCTTGAGAGTGAAGGAGCAGGATGTTATAGAGGTGGGTGGGTTGAGGCCATGGAGGGATGAAAACATTGCAGAAAATCTGAATGTCTTAAAATAAACTGCGGATGCTGGTTTACACTAAAGATAGACACAAAATGCTGGAGCAACTCAGCAAATCAGGCAACATCTCTTGAGCAAAGGGATATGTGATGTTTCGGGTAGATTGACTACATTCAGTCCCAACTTGAAATACATTTTCTCAAGGATTTTCTCCACGTATCCGTTTTCTCCAGAGATATTGCTTGACCCGCTGAGCTACTCCCGCATTTTGTGTCTTAATGTAGAAAGTGGACCAAGAGATTGCTCGGGTGTAATTTTGAATGCAAGCAAAAGAGTGTTAAATAAACTCAATTTTGCAGTATAAAGTTAAAATTTAGCCAAGAGACCACTAAATATTCAGTGTAGCAATGACGTGGTTGTACATGAAGCAAGTAAAGTAGTTATTTCTAAAGTACTAAAGTAGTTGGAATGTTTTGAAGCCACGACAGGCCAGAAATATGGGCATGGGATGTAACTGTTACAGACAATTGTTGTTACTGAAACAAATAGTTGAAAGTAATCTCATATTCAGTCCTTAAATTCACAAAGGTTTTGATTAAATCATTGCATTCTTTTAGGGTGGATGTGTTGCAGATCTGATGCATCCTGGATAGGGATATCTGGTTTACCAGGAACTTAGTGTAACATGGACGTATTTTGACTGACTGAATGATGCATGAAAACTCTAAATCTTCCATAAAGGACAAAACCTTTGTAACGAAAATAAATTAGACAAAGATAATGAAGGCTAGAGTATTAACAGTTATTTAGAATTCAAGATTAGTTTTAAACTGTTATCTTTTCTTTTGTTTATGAACCATTTTTGGTCATATAATCTGAAAGAAATTCAATCATTTTCTAAATAAAGATAAAGATATTTAGGTGTATATATGAAGACAATCAGGTGAAGATAAAATACTGCACAACAATTAGTGATAAATTAAACAAGAGAATGCTGGACTTTAATAATAGGCAGAGCGATTAGGAGAGCATTACACAATGTCAGGTTCCACATGAGGGCTGATGTCACCCAACTATGTCTCATCACCATCTCTTCTGCCCATAGGGTTGACAACTGACCCGCATTAGCCGGGGTATCCCGTATCTTGGGCTAAATTGGTTTGTGACATACGGGACCGCCCTTGTCCCGTATTTGACTGCTACTACTCGGGTTGAGGGGACTGTAGTCTGCGCCCGGCCCCGCCTCACCTGTCCCAACATAGTACAGCCCAAGGAGTGCCGCAACAGCGCCTCGCCTGTGGCCCCTTCGGTCGGCAGCCTGGCCAGCTTTCGACCTTGGGACCTTCACTTACCGCCGACACCACCACCCCTCCTTCTCATGGCCAATCATCGGTTCATGAGTTGGATGGTGTGCTGAACTTTGCGGCCAAAACTCCTTGGCTGGCCCGCTGGCTGGGCTTTGTGTGCAGTCCAGCACCCGGGCCACGACTGAGTCGGTCAACGAATTGCCATCGGGAATTTGTCCCTTATTTTCACCTTTTGTTCCTTATTTGGGAGTGAGAAAGTTGGCAACCCTACCTGCCTTCACTGATTCTGATAGTCTGACGTCCAGCTTGTGGCCTGCAGAAATTTCTTTAAAAGAAATATGAGGAAGGCCAAACTGATTTGGCTATATTTTATGGGACTCAGTCTGCTGTCTGTAGTTGCTGCCTGCCTTCCCTGCCCATTAACTCTAAGCTGGACCAGATGCCAACAGCCAAACTCACCGGCCACAAGCAACTAAGTGAGAAGTTCTGCCCCATGAATGCTTTGGCAGGCTATGATAGAAGGTAAACAGTGACAAACCAGTTGTGAAAGCTTTAAGGCATTTAAACACTTTTAAACAATTATTAACATTCAAAGACATACTAAAATTGAAGGAAATATTTTTTTCAATTTCTTCTTGAAATATGTTCATTATTTGGGCAGTACAATTACATATTTTGTAGAGCTACTGCCTCACAACTCTGATCACCTGGGTTCAATCCTGATCTCTGGAACTGCTTGTGTGGAGGTGCAGGCTCTCTCCGTGACTGCATAGGCTTTCGTCCAGGTGCTCCAGATTCCTCCAACATCCCAAAGACTTGCAGGTCAGTAGGTTAAATAGCTGCCACACATTGTATTTACTGTTTAGCTGAGTGTTAGATTACAAGAGGAATTTACAGGAAAATGGGCAGAATAAATAAGATTAGTGGGAATAGATGCTTAATGATTGTTGTGGCTCAGTAGGCCGAAGGGCCCGTTTCCATGCAGTATGAGTTTATAAACATTTGAACTAAATATAGTTTTTTAAAACAGTATTCTGGAAGAACACAGCCAGTTAAGCAGCATCTGTGGGGGTAAAAGATGTAAATTGACATTTTGGATCGTGACCTTATGTTAAAACTGAGAGGGAACAGGAAAGATTGCCAGTATGCAGTAAGAGAGTGGGATAGAAGCTGGTAGGTAATAGATGGAACTGGGTGCGTGAGGGTACGGGAGAGAAGAAAATTAAGTGGACATGCAAGTGTTTGTATGTGAGGAGAACCCTGTGTGTGTGGGTTATCTGAAATTGAAATATTCAACATTCATAACATTAGGTTGTAAGTTATCCATGGAATACAAGATGTTGCAATTTTAAGTGTTGTTATCTTCTTTGTTATCTCCTTTTAATCCAGAGGACTAGAATCCAGTGGAGTTTCTGTTCTGATATAAGAGCTACTGGCACAGAATACTAGTGTTGATTCCCCTGCGTAAAAGTGTGTAACCCAGGTAGATGAATCTCTGCTGCTAGTGTCCAGGAATGGAGCATTATGTTAGGAGCAGTGACATCTGTCACTCATTAAGCCTCAGATTCCATGTTCGCTAGTCCATGCCTGGAATTCCGAGACTTACTGAAGTTTCAGCAGCAGAAAACAATCAACTCCAATCAAAACCCACTGGCTTCCGCCCAGCACAATTCAGCCCATGGTCATTAATCTGTTCCAAGTTACTAACTGACCCTCTGTCTGGTAAATGTTTGAAGTGAAGCCTTATGTTCACAATCCTGAACTATTGACCTCATATCCATTCCATCAGGATTGTTCCACAGTCATCAGGAAATAAAAATGAATTCACTGAAGCCATCAACAAAATTAGAATTAAACAATATGTGCCTTTATCAGTTTCTTTAACACTTAGTTATGCTCTGGTGGGAGAGTTGAGGCTTGAAGTCATGTGTTGAAATCGCTAACAATGGATCGTCAGAATTCAGATTGAATAAGGAGCAAAAATAGGCCAACATTTAATAAGATCTTGACCGATCTGATCATAACCTTAACTCCAGATTCCCATTTATCTGTCGTAATCTTTGCCCCCTCCTCTTGCTTTATCAAGAATCCATTTACGTCTTCCTTAAAAGTATTTAAAGAAACTGCTTCCACCATTCTTTGAGAAAGGTCCAAAGGTAAGTAATCCATTAAGAGAAGTAACTTAATTTTAACTGTATCTCTGTCCTAAATCATAGTCCCCTTGTTTTCAAACAGCGATTCTGAGATCAGGATTCTCCCAACAAAAGAAAATCCCTTCCCCACACCCATCTTGTCAAGATAGCACAGTGGTGCAGCGGTAGATTTGATGCCCTACTGCGCCATAGACCCGGGTTCAATCCTGACTACGGATGCTGCCTGTACGGAATTTACACATTCTCCCTGTGACCGTGTAAATTTTCTCCAGTGATTCAGGATTGTAGATTGTCCCTAGTGTGTAGGATAGAACCAGTGTACAGGTGATTGCCGGTTGGTGAAGGCTCGGTGGGCCGAAGGGCCTGTTTTTATGCAGTATCTCTAACCTAAACTAAAATAACTAAACTAAACACTTCAGGATCTAATATGTTTCTATCTAGTGCCCCTCGCCATTGCAGCTTGCCAAAACGTCATTTAGGGATGGATCAGCCATACAGAATCTCAGGAAGCTTCCTGGGTTTCAGCAAATATGATCCCTTAATGCTGTTGTGTCAGCAGAGCACCATTCCTTTACTGTGGGAATCTGTCTTGCAGAAGCCAGTTTGCAAACCTGTATTTAACATTAACACATGGGCAAAAGTATCCTCTTTAGGGAGGTGATTGGCTTTTTCTCAGCATACTTTACATACAATTAATCATTTAAAATAATAGTTTGTGATCAAAGCAAAATGTTGGTTTTCATGGTACTGCTGCCTTTCACTTGATATTTGACAACTACCCACAAAGAAGTTTAGCTGATAGCTCTCTTGCCTTGGACTTGGAAGGCTGGGTGTTTAATATTCATTCTTCGAAGACTCATGCACAAAAATCTTGGCTGACACTTGACCACAGTACTTTCTGTCAGATGGTAATTCAAGTCTGCTCTCTTAAGGTAAAACTCTTTCAAGATGAGGAGAGGAAGACTTAAATAATATTTATGCCACAGGAGTCCTATGTAAAGTATTTTTTTAATTACTAAGAGAGCAGTTTGAGGCTACAGGATGATAGTAGTCTGTTGGTAGGATGGGCAGAGCAATGGCAGATACTATTTAATGCTGATAAGTGCAAGGTTATGCACTTTGGGAAGACTAATAAGGCTATGACATCAATAATGAATGGTAAGGCCACAGGAAGTACAGTACAATTTTGAAAAACTGCTATCTGATTATTCAAAACTCCCAGTGGCTCAGCATCTCCCAGAAACTCAACCAAGCTCTGGTTCCCACACTCTCCTGAAACTCAGTGAGGCCTTGGTTCCTGCACCACCCTGAAACTCACTGGGCCCCTGGTTCTCCTGTTCCCCTGAAACTCACTGGGCCCCTGGTTCTCCTGTTCCCCTGAAACTCACTGGGCCCCTGGTTCTCTTGTTCCCCTGAAACTCACTGGGCCCCTGGTTCTCCTGTTCCCCTGAAACTCACTGGGCCCCTGGTTCTCCCGTTCCCCTGAAACTCACTGGACCCCTGGTTCTCCCGTTCCCCTGAAACTCACTGGGCCCCTGGTTCTCCTGTTCCCCTGAAACTCACTGGGCCCCTGGTTCTCCTGTTCCCCTGAAACTCACTGGGCCCCTGGTTCTCCCGTTCCCCTGAAACTCACTGGACCCCTGGTTCTCCTGTTCCCCTGAAACTCACTGGGTCCTTGGTTCTCCCGTTCCCCTGAAACTCACTGGGCCCCTGGTTCTCCCGTTCCCCTGAAACTCACTGGGCCCCTGGTTCTCCCGTTCCCCTGAAACTCACTGGGCCCTTGGTTCTCCCGTTTCCCTGAAACTCACTGGGCCCTTGGTTCTCCTGTTCCCCTGAAACTCACTGGGTCCCTGGTTCTCCTGTTCCCCTGAAACTCACTGGGTCCCTGGTTCTCCCGTTTCCCTGAAACTCACTGGGCCTCTGGTTCTCCCGTTTCCCTGAAACTCACTGGGTCCCTGGTTCTCCTGTTCCCCTGAAACTCACTGGACCCCTGGTTCTCCTGTTCCCCTGAAACTCACTGGGCCCTTGGTTCTCCTGTTCCCCTGAAACTCACTGGGTCCCTGGTTCTCCCGTTTCCCTGAAACTCACTGGGTCCCTGGTTCTCCCATTTCCCTGAAACTCACTGGGCCCCTCCTTCATGCACTTCCCTGGGATTCAGTTCCCAAATTACTTAGAGGTACAAGAAACTGTGTACAGACTTAATGTGAAAAATGGGGTTAGTGTATATAGGCATTAGAGTTGGCATTGGGAAGGTTGATGTTAAGGGTTCGTTTCTGTGCAGTAACCATCTATGAATCTATGAAGGTGATGAGGAAACCATATGGGATGCTTGTCGTGCTGCCAAAGGAGGATAAAAGCAGGGCACATGTGTAACCCCTAAGTTGTTTTATCCCATTCTCATTTAGAAATATATGGATTATTCCCTCATCTTGAATTGGGTTAAAGCTTGCCTTATCAAGTGTGTGGGAATACCTTCACTATAAGCACGGTTGTGCTTCAAGCCATGGTTCTCCATTACCTACCAATCAGAGATGAGAGTTAATGCTGGCTCTGTCAAAACATCAGTTCCCTTGAGTAAAATAGAAATGGTGATTAAATACGACCTTCCTAGAGCAGCACATGCAGGCTCTTTGCACGCTTACTCTCAAGATGTGTCGTAAAATGCAGAATGTCTCAGAGGCTGAGAAAGCGGATGGAGAAGTTGTAAGAGGCAGTGTATGAGGTCCCAGTAATGGAGGTCAAGAGTTCAAGTGGAAGTAATGGAGATCAAGTAATTATCATGTACTGGCAGTGGAGGATACTGTAGATTAACTATGTTAATCCGTGCCTATATAATCTCCACTACACATATTATGCATGCCACACATTCCACCTCGTAATCCAGTCTGGGTTTTGGCTGCCCTGGGCAGCCAGTCGGTTTTGGTTATTGCAGCCGGAACTTAGATGATTTTGAAATGCATGGCTGTGTATGGTTTTCTCTCTCCTTTATATCTTAATAAAAGACCGATGGTTCACTATTGACTTTGTAATGGATCGCGCACAAACATGGTGTCAGAGTGCCTGAACACTTCTCCAGCTTGTTCTGCCTGAGTTTATCTTAGTGCCACGGATTCTGTTTCTTGCTATGGCTGGGTCTTTTCGCAAACCCGATCCTTTGGTAATCGTCAGCGACCTCGCAGAATGTTAACGTATCTTCGAGGTGGAATTTTGAGTTTTCATTCGTGCAGCCCACTTTAATGCTACCCCCGAGGTAAAGGCCTCCATCCTCCTCAATGTGGCTGGCACTGAAGCCGCCCTGCGGGCACAGGACTTCCACTACGCCCCAGAGCAACTTGATCAGGCGGGCCATGTTGTAGCACAGGCAGTCTATTGACAAGCCTGTATGCCTCCTCCGAAAGTTCCGGTAGTTGTGCCAATTACGCACGCACCAATGTGGTTATGGAGCACCACAGATTTTTTTCTCGCAGCCAAAGAGAGGACGAGACAGTCGAATCCCATATTGGTTCCCTGAAGAACATAGCTGGTAGATGTCAATTTTACGACCTACATGACGTTCTCATCTGTGGCAGTCTCGTGTATGGCATCCTGAATGACAAGGTGAGAAATGAACTACTCCGGGATGAGGAACTCACCCTAGATAAGACTGATCATGCCTTGCGGGTTGTGGAACTAACTGATTCCCATTCCAAATCCCTGGGGCCGGGGCCCCATTCTGCCTACAATGTTCATGCATTCTTTAGGTTTCCACGCCAGCCATCAGCTGTGTCAGGGAGGGTTACTGACAGCATGTTCATAACTGCATTAATTGTGGCACCTCACACGAGAGATTTTGTGATAAATGCCCCGCTTTTGGAAACATTTGCCATTATTGTAAGAAAAGAAAACACTTCATTCGGTGCTGCCGAGTTCAGCCACAACAACCTCTTCATACACTTGAGCTCACGATTTCCGATGAAGCCCTAGTGGCACCTTCTGTGCCAGCATCGCGTGAGCTGCAAGAAGATAGCCATAACATACATTCCTTAACGGATCAGTTGTGCAAACACAAGGATCCCATAACAACGCTCCACATCAACAATGCCAAGGTTGTTGCGAAGATAGACACTGGAGCTCGCTGTAACATCCTTTCCCTATCTGACTTCAAGAAAGTTCACAACAATTAACCTATCTTAAAAACAAATACCAAGCTGCATCCATTCGGTGGAGGCCAAGTTCAACCAGCCGGAAAAGTAAAGCTGCAATGCCAGCTAGCGTTCCAGGTCGACAACCTGGATTTTTCCATTGTCCAAGGGGAAGTGCCCCTCATTCTGGGCATCGATGCGTGCCATGATAGGGGCCTGGTCACCTTCGGTAAAGCTGTGCACCAGCTGTCCACCATCCAGATCCCTACTCAACAACTACTCTCACAGTAGAACGACCTTTTTCATAATAAATTGGGCAAGCTCCCTTCCAAGTACACTATCATAACTGACCCAGAGGTCGCACCAGTCATTCGTTCTCCCCACCGAATCCCGCACACAATGAGGGATCGCGTCAAAAACAAACTGGACAGAATGGAAGCTTTGGGCGTGATTGCCCCTGTCAATGATCCATCTGCCTGGGTCTCCACTATGGTCACAGCTACCAAGATGAATTAAGACAAAATAAGGATTTGTATAAACCCCAAGGAGTTAAACACTGCCATCAAACATCCACACCACCCAATGCGGATGGTGGAAGAAGTTGCGGCACACTTGGGAAAAGCCACGGTATTCTCAGTCTTAAATGATGCAAAAAGCTCATTCTGGCAGATTCCGCATCCTCCATACTAACCACATTTTGAACACCTTTCGGACGTTATCGTTTTTTACGCATGCCATTTGGTATCAATTCAGCTAGTGAGGTATTCCAGTGCACCATAGAACAGGTATATGCCGGGTACCCATGCGCTATAATTGTGGACGACATCCTGGTCATCCAGGAACATGACTATAATCTAAAACTAATCCTAGATCGTGCCAGAGAGGTAAACCTCAAACTCAATCTGCTCAAGTGCAGGTTTCAAGTTGACCAAGTGAAGTACGTGGGTCACGTATTCACCAGCAACGGTCTCAAGCCAGACTCATTCAAGACCCATTCAAGACCATTGTTATCAGTGAGATGCCGGCACCCACAGATGTAACTGCTCTGCAACGATTTCTAGGCATGGTAAACTACCTGGGAAAGTTCATCCCAAACTTCAGCGAACTCTCAGCCACACTGCGGCAGCTAACTCACAAGGACGCACACTGGTCCTGGCACGAGCACCAACAGAGGGCGTTCGACAACCTCAAACAACAAATGTCTTGCGCTCCCACCCTCACATACTTCAATGTCAAGCAACCGGTCACCCTAACTTGCGATGCCTCCCAGTATGGGCTGGGTGCTGTCTGCCTACAAGACGATGGTAAGGGTCCCCGACCTGTCGCCTATGCGTCCCGCACCATGTCTGACACAGAACAGTGCTACACTCAAATCAAAAACGAACTGCTAGCCATAACATTTGCTTGCAAGAAATTCAAGGACTTTATGTGTGACAACCCGGTCACAATTGCGACCGACCTGGTCAGCATCCTGAGCAAACCAATACACGTGGCCCTGCACCCTTACAACACATGATGATGAACTACAAAGGTATGACATAAAACTGATTCACAAATGCGGAAAGGACATGTATTTAGCTGACACCCTGTCACGAGCACCACGCAGCACCTGTGAGAAGCACCTGTCAGACGATGATGGGTATGCGGTCATGATGGTCTCTTACCTTTCATTTGCATGTTTAAACAACCTCACAGCACAAACGGTTGCGGACAAAATGCTACAGTCGCTGTCTACCGTTAACCGTCACAGTTGGCCAGACAAACAATACCAGCTGCCTCCCCCAATTCGCTCATTCTACCTGGTTCACCATGAACCAGGTCTCCAGGACAACATTGTGGTGAAGGGACATAAGGCAGTCGTTCCGGAATCTCAGCGTGACAAATATTTTGTGAGCAGAAGCAACTATCCAACAGGCAAAGAGTATGTTTTACTGGCTTGGAATGGCCGATTTTGTGCGTGAGAAGGTCAAAGTCCTGAACGGTTTACAACAGCCTAGTTCCACACCAACCCAAACAACCACTTCTCTCACACCCTACACCGGACTTACCCTGGTCCACACTTGCAACTGACATTTTCGAGTGGCAAACAATACCTGGTCCTAGTCAATTCATACTCAGGGTGGTTCGAGAATGATTTGCTCAATAGTCCAGCCTCCGCCTTGGTCATCCAGAAACTTATGCGCCACTTTGCTGTCCACTTGGCACCGATCCAGCTGCTCTCTGACAATGGCAATCAATACTCCAGTCAACTCTTGAGGGATTTTGCTAAACACTGGGATTTCCGCCACATTACCAACAGCCCCGAATACCTGCAGTCCAATGGCCTGGCTGAACGCGCAGTAAGAAGTGCCAAACAATTAATGGAACGATCACACAGGGCTGGCTCTGATGTCTATCTCGACTTCCTTAACCTGGTTCGAAAAAAGAGAGATATCTACAATAATTATAGGAGGCATGGAGTAAATGAGGTGCTAGAGTATAAAGAGTGTAAAAAGAATCTTAAGAAAGAAATTAGAAAAGCTAAAAGAAGATATGAGGTTGTTTTGGCAAGAAAGGTGAAAGTAAATCCAAAGGGTTTCTACAGCTATATTAATAGCAAAAGGATAACAAGGGATAACATTGGACCATTAGAGAGCCAGAATGGACAGCTATCTGCAGAACCAAAAGAGATGGGGGAGATATTGAACAATTTATTTTCTTCGGTATTCACCAAGGAGAAGGATATTGAACTCTGTCAGGTAAGGGAGAAAAGTAGAGTAGCTATGGAAACTATGAGATTCCAAGAGGAGGAAGTACTGACACGTTTGAAAAATATAAAAGTGGATAAGTCTCCAGGTCCTTACAGGATATACCCTAGGACATTGAGGGAAGTTAGCATAGAAATAGCAGGGGCTATGACAGAAATATTTCAAATGGCATTAGAAACGGGAATAGTGTCGGAGGATTGGCGTACTGCGCATGTTGTTCCATTGTTTAAAAAGGGTTCAAAGAATAAACCTAGCAATTATAGACCTGTGAGTTTGACGTCAGTGATGGACAAATTAATGGAAAGGATACTTAGAGATAATATATATAAGCATCTGGAATAAACAGGGTCTGATCAGGAACAGTCAACATGGATTTGTGCCTGGAAGGTCATGTTTGACAAACCTTTATGAATTTTTTGAAGAGGTTACTAGGGAAATTGATGAGGGTAAAGTAGTGGATGTTGTCTATATGGATTTCAGTAAGGCCTTTGACAAGGTTCCCCATGGAAGGTTGGTTAAGAAGAAAGATGGCAGATGGAGTTTAATGCTGATAAGTGTGAGGTGCTACATCTTGGCAGGACAAATCAAAATAGGACGTACATGGTAAATGGTAGGGAATTGAGGAATGCTGTGGAACAGAGGGATCTGGGAATAACTGTGCGTAGTTCCCTGAAGGTGGAATCGCATGTAGATAGGGTGGTAAAGAAAGCTTTTGGTGTGCTGGCCTTTATAGATCAGAGCATTGAATATAGGAGTAGGGAAGTAATGTTAAAATTGTACAAGGCATTGGTAAGACCAATTCTGGAGTATGGTGTACTGTTTTGGTTGCCTAATTATAGGAAGGATGTCAACAAAATAGAGAGAGTACAGAGGAGATTTACTAGAATGTTGCCTGGGTTCCAGCAACTAAGTTACAGAAAAAGGTTGAACAAGTTAGGTCTTTATTCTTTGGAGCACAGAAGGTTAAGGGGGGACTTGATTGAGGTCTTTAAAATGATGAAAGGGATAGACAGAGTTGACGTGGATAAGCTTTTCCCATTGAGGGTAGGGAAGATTCAAACAAGAGGGCATGACATGGGAATTAAGGGACAGAAGTTTAGGGGTAACATGAGGGGGAACTTCTTTACTCAGAGAGTGGTGGCTGTGTGGAATGATCTTCCAGCAGAAGTGGTGGAGGCAGGATCGATTTTAACATTTAAAAGTAAAGTGGATAGGTATATGGACGGGAAGGGAATGGAGGGGTATGGTCTGAGTGCAGGTAGATGGGACTAGGGGAAAATAAATGTTCGGCACGGACTGGAAGGGCCGAGAAGGCCTGTTTCTGTGCTGTAATTGTTATATGGTTATCTTCCGTGACCTCATGTCAAGGCACTCGCACTACTCTACCCATGGCTAAGCAAATGCTACAGCCACAGGTTTGCACACCGACAACAGTGCAATTCCAGCTCCAGCTGCGCAGAGATGCCCAGAAGAAACATTACGACAAGACCAGCACTCTGCTCCCGCCACTTACCAAAGGGCAAGTCGTCCGTTTGCAGTCACTATGACAGCCTGGGTGTTGTTCTGGGATCCACTGCGGATCCACGCTCATACCTGGTCAGTGTTGACAATGGCATCTACAGACGCCACCGCCAGCACCTCCGCTGGCTTAACGAGCCAGCACCTTCACGTCAATACCCTGAACAACCGGCCGTGACTCCCTCACGGTCCAACGGGATTGCTCCCGTGGTTCCACGCCCGCCGGCAGACCCGAGTCCGATTGCCTCGCCGGCTGCCTCACCCCTCCAGTCACTGCCATTACAGTGCCTGCTTCCCCCACATCACCGGAAAGACCACTATCTTCTCCTGTTCAATTTCCATTGAAGGAAAATGAAGGGTACTACCATGCAGGAATATATTCACAATATATTCCACAAACTGTTTTTTTTATCATGCATTGCTCCTTTAAATGTACACTGCAAGGGTCAGGAAGCGAGCGTGTAAGATCATCTCTGACCCCCTCACCCTAGCCACAAATTATTTGCATCACTTCCCTCTGGAAGGCGACTCTGGATGCCAAAACTGCCACAGCTAGACATAAAACAGCTATTTCTCAAAATAATAATTTCTACGCAATAACCAAAAATCTGTAGCCTTTTGCTCTGGTATTTTATTTAATTTACATGTTTAATCAATAATGTTTTATTATTAATGTTTTATGTGTCATTCCTAACAGTCACTGTATGTTATGTTGTCACTTGCAGGCGGAGCACCAAGGCAAATTCCTTGTATGTGAATACTTGGCCAATAAACTTATTCATTCATTAGAAGGAAGGGTGTAGATGAACTATAGTAATCCATGCCTATATAATCTTCACTACATATATTATGTATGCCACACATTCCACCTAGTAATCCAGTTCGGGATTACGGCTGCCCTTGGCAGCTGGTCGGTTTTGATTACTGCAGCCAGAACCTTGATGATTCTGAAATGCACGGCTGTGTATGGTTTTCCCTCTCCTTTACATCTTAATAAAAGACTGATGGTTCACTCTTGACTGTAAGGGATCACACACAAACAGATACCACGTCACCTTCCTATCCATCCCTCCAACAAGTTTTGCTCATGACTTCATGTCCTCCCCCCATTCTTTTGAATAACCCGGGGGGGGGGGGGGGGGGGGGTGACGTCACTGGTAGCACGTGGAAGATTTTGTGTATGAGACAGCACCGAGCAGACCCATTGTGACATCATCAGCGAAAGCCGATCGTTTTAAATTATGTCTTTTGATGATTTTTCAACTTTAATCTGTAATCTGTAATCACCTTTTTGCTCATTACTTCATGTCCTCCCCCCATTCTTTTGAATAACCCGGCATCTTTTGAATAACCCGGGGGGTGACATCACTGGAAGCATGTGGAAGATTCTGTTTATGAGGGCACCGAGCAGACCCATTGTGACATCATCAGCGAAAGCCGATCGTTTTAAATTCAAAGTCTTTTGATGATTTTCAACTTTAATCTGCAATGTCAATAAATAAAGGATGAAATGGTCAGATAAGGTGATGCTGGCCTCGATGGGAAAAATGTCAGCCGGATATGTAAGAATGTTATCGTTACCGCGTTTTTTGTTGGCGAAGATGTAAAGACACACACATATACACACGCACACACATACACACGCATAAGATCAGACTTTTAATAGGAACTAGACCAAGTGGGACCCGTTGGGTCTCAGGTTCACACGGGAGGGCTGGTCCCTCACCACAATATTCCACCTCTCCACCAATTCCAATATTGGTGGCCAGTGGGGGGGGGGGGGGGGGGGGGGGGGGTTCTGGAGTGCTAGCATGGGTGTTATGGACCAAGTGAAGTCAAGCACAGTGAGTGCAGGGCCAACAATCCATTTCAATCCATTTCATGTCAAGTCAATCCATTTCAAGTCAAGTCAAGTCAAGCACAGGGCAGGCGGGGCCAGCCAACAATACAATACATTTGCTTTCATTTCAGGTGAGGTCAATCAAAGCAAAGGCAAAGCAAAAGCATAAGCACAGGGCAGGCGGGGCCAGCCAACAATACAATCCATTTGCTTTCATTTCAGGTGAGGTCAAGCAAAGCAAAGGCAAAGCAAAAGCAAAAGTACAGGGCAGGCCAAACAACTAATTTCATTTCCATTTCCATTTCCATTTCAAGCACACGGCAGGCCAAACAACTCATTTCATTAAGGGCTAACAAATCATTTATTACAAGCACATTAACGGTTAACAAATCATTTATTTCAAGCACATTAAGGGTTAAAAAATGATAATTTATTGCAAACACATTACTGGCTAACAAATCATTATTGCAAGCACATTAAGAGTTAACAAATCATCATTCATTGCAAGCACACAACTGGCTACCAAATCATTTATTGCAAGCACATTAAGGGTTAACAAATCATCATTCATTGCAAGCACATTGCTGCTGGCTAACAAATAATTTATTGCAAGCACATAAAGGGTTAACCACATAAAGCACATAACCACATAAAACACATAAAGGGTATACTCACAGTTCAGTGGACTCACAGTTCAGTAGACTCACAGCAGAATCAGAGTTGTGGCCTTTCCCTCGCGATCGTCCAAGGTGACCGACTCATGTCCAGGCATCCGGAGTTTTATTGTCCTGCCCCACCCCCCCCCACCCCCGGAAGGGGAGTTACCTTCAGCATGGTGTTTGACAGGCGAGAGGCCCAATCAGCTGATCTCAAGATTTTTTTAACATTCATAACTTTTTTATTTTTAATCAATCGGAAAGATCCTCAGGGCTGCCTCAGCGGAGGAGGACTGTGAGTAAGTTGGCCAAAAATCATAGCGATATATGGCAGCATTGTTTGTAAAATCAATATACAGCGCAGACAGGAAGTGGTCAAGATGAGACTTTTAGTTATATAGATATGATAGTTGCTGTTAAATTTCTTCTGGCTATTTTTGGTGTTTCCTTCAGTTTGTTTTATTTATTTTTTTTGGAATATATTTTTATTAGAGGCCATACATATAACAAATAATATAGCATTTTTTTCCAAATATAGTTGATACATCTTTCCAAAATTATATAAATGTTAACAAAATATATATATTGGCCTCACTTTTTTTTATAGAGTGAAAAAAGTATAAAGAAAGAATAGTGAATAATTATAAGAGTATGATTATAGTTGATTAATATAAAGAAGAGAGAGAAGAAAAAAATAAAATAAAATAAAATACAATAAACAAAAACAAAAAACAAAAAAATAAAAAATAAAAATAAAAATACTTGTGGAAAAGAAAACGGTATACAACTTATCAATGAGTGGAACAATTTCTAATTATAATATATAGAGACAAGTATATAAATCTGATCTTAAACATTTTTGTTTGATCTTTCCACCGGGTACTCATTGAGTTTCTATGCTGAGCCCAGCTACCCCTTCACCCCTTCAGTTTGTTTTAAGGTTAAAAAAACACAGGTTCTACAAGCAAAGGTCCACTGGTGGATGCTTTGCTGAGTTCTGAAGGAAATCAATTGGTCCTAAAAATATTTCTTTCTTCATGGGTGCTAGCTGACATGTTGGAAATATTAATATTATGTTTTTATTTCAGATTTTCAGCATCTGTGGTTCATCACTTTGTGATGGCTGCTCTGATCTTGGTCTCAAGCTCTACTTTACTGTTTGTTTGTCATACTCCTTGACTCCTTAAAAGACCAAGAACCTCTTTATCTCATCTTTGAAAATATTCCACAGCTTTCAATGATGTAAAATTCCAATGATGTACTATCCTCCTCACTTCTATGTTCAAAGGCAACCTTTTCTTATTGAAATTATGCCCCCTATATTGTAGATCAGCATACGCACACAATACTGACATTGTATTTGCTATATTTAATCATTTCAGTTATTTAATTAATTTAATTCTTCAAATATCCAGGTATTGGCTGCCTCGCCAACAGTCTGTCCTTTCTTATTTTTGTTATTTTTTCTATGTGTTAAAACTTATGTTTTAGTGTTCCTTGGTTTATTTTACGTGGGATGGTGGGGGGGGGTTGGGGAAACGTTTTCATTCTCTTACCTCGATGGAGATGCGATCTTTTTCCACATCGTATCTCCGTCCCCACTGTGGCCTAACATCGTGGAGTTAACGGCCTTTCCTGGAGATCGACGGGCATTCCAAGCCGCAGGAGTCCGCGGGACTTTAACATTGCAGAGCTTGCGATCCCTTTGCCGGGGATTGAAGCTCCAACCGTGGGGCCTGTGGACTTTAACATCGTGAAGCCCACGGTCTCTGGTAAGAAGAAATCGACTTGGGAGCTTCATGCTGCGGGGAGAATTTCAACTGCCCCGACATTTTTAAGAGGGCATTAGATGTGGCACTTGTGGCTAAAGGGATCAGGGGGTATGGAGAGAAGGCAGGTACCTGAGTTGGATGATCAGCCATGATCACATTGAATGGCGGTGCAGGCTCGAAGGGCCGAATGGCCTACTCCTGCACCTATTTTCTATGTTTCTATGACATGGGAATTTCAATCACCCCTATGGGGGCTTCGATCGTCGGCTGCGGGGTCTTTGATCACCCTGCCTGCGGGGTCTTTGATCACCCTGCCTGCAAATGTGACTGCGGGAGAACAAAGAGGAAGGATTGAACTTTATTGCCTTCCATCACAGGGAGGAATGTGGAATCCACTGTGGTGGATGTTTATGTTAACTTTTATGTGGTTGTGTTTTTTGTTGCTTTTCACTTAGTATGTCTGTATGGTAACTCCAATTTCACTGTACCTTAATTGGTACATGTGACAATAAACTGGCCTTGATTTGAACCCATGTCTCTGGATCATCAGTCAATGTAGCTCTGTGCTGCTATCTCCCTCCCTCCCACTCTCTGTGCCCTGTTGAGTCTATCCAATTGATTCTCAATGCACGCTACCTGCAGCTCTGAATTCAGCAGCACTATATTTTGGAAGAAATCTACCCTGGATCTGTTCTTAATAAGAGTTTAAATTTACTATTAGCATGGGAGCACCTCAAGGCTGCATGCTGAGCCCCCTGCTGTACTCACTCTATACTCATTTCTGCGTAGCAAGACATAGTGCGAACTCCATCATCAAGTTCACCAACAACATCACTGTTGTGGGACGTATCACTGATGGGGACGAGTCAGAGTATAGAAGTGAGATCAACTGATTGACCAAATGGTGCCAGCACAATAACCTGGCTCTCAACACCAGCAAAACCAAGGAACTGATTGTAGACTTCGGAAGGGGTAGGATGGGGACCCACAGTCCCGTTTATATCAACGGGTCAATAGACAATAGGTGCAGGAGTAGGCCATTCGGCCCTTCGAGCCAGCACCGCCATTCAATGTGATCATGGCTGATCATCCCCAATCAGTACCCCGTTCCTGCCTTCTCCCCATATCCCCTGACTCCGCTATTTTTAAGAGCATTACCTAGCTCTCTCTTGAAAGCATCCAGAGAACCTGCCTCCACCGCCCTCTGAGGCAGAGAATTCCACAGACTGGGTCGATGGTGGAAAGGGTCAAGAGCTTCAAATTCCTGGGTCTGCATATCTCTGTAGATCTCTCCTGGTCCAAGAACATTGATGCAATCATAAAGAAAGCACATCAGCGCCTCTACTTCCTGAGAAGATTACGGAGAGTCAGTATATCAAGGAGGACACTCTCGAACTTCTACAGGTGCACAGTAGAGAGCATGCTGACCAGTTGCATCGTGGCTTGGTATGGAAACGAGCATCCAGGAGCAGAAAGGCTTCAAAAAGTTGTAAACACTGCCAGTCCATCATCGGCTCTGACCTCCCTACCATCGAGGGGGTCTATTGCAGTCGCTGCCTCAAAAAGGCTGCCTGCATCATCAAGGACCCACACCATCCTGGGCACACACTCATCTCTCCGCTGCCATCGTAGAAGGTAGAAGGTACAGGAGCCTGAAATCTGCAACATCCAGGTTCAGGAACAGCTTTTTCCCCAACAGCCATCAGAAACACAACTTCAAACAAACAGCCTATTGCACTATATCTGTTTATTTATGTGTGTGTATATATATATATTCTATGGTATATGGACACACTGATCTGATCTGCATTTATGCCTACAAAATTCTGTTGTGCTGCAGCAAGCAAGAATTTCATTGTCCTATCTGGGACACATGACAATAAACTCTCTTGACTTGACTTGACTGTGTTGCTTGAAACTTGCATTGTAGCGCCCTCTGTAGGCGCAGTCAGTTGCAGATGCACAAAGGTTCAGTGACAAAAGAGCTGGTGATGCAATCCTGCGCATAACATAAAAAGCCAGAGTAGCTCAGCAGGTCAGGCAACATTTCTGCAGGACCTGGATATGTGACCTTTCGGTTTGGACTTCTTAAGACTGGACCCAGCCCACTAGATATGCTGAAGTGGACACTAAATGCTGGAGTAATTCAGATATGCTGTCTGATCCACTGAGTTATTCCAGTACTTAAAGTTCAGAGACAGCCCAATTCAGCACAAAAAAATCAGACTAAAACATCAGTGTCAATTTTTCTTTTGTGGCACCAATACAGCAAAGGGAACATGCTCTTTCATATCAAATGATACTTGATCACACATCTCATTCAAACTTCTTTTTAGACTGTGTATTCGTTTGTTTTACATAGGACAATTCAGCACAAGAACTGTCCTTTGGTCCACAATGTCTGTGCCAACCAGGATGCCAAAATAAATGAATCTCATCTGCCTGTACATGATCTATATCCCATCAATTATTTGCGTATACCACCAAGGGCGCTGACGATGGCAGTCTCCCCAACAGGCAAGATCCTAGAGCAGAGCAAGATGGTCCACCCCTGCGAAATACAATGGACTAACATGTAGTACGCACCGGAGTGTAACTTTCGCCATTTCAGTAATCCCGACCTGACTTCAGTCTCGCAATGTAATGAGCGTTGCGGGGAACAGTGTTTTCATGTTTTTTTTTTAATTGTCTTTTTAAACGGCACATACCATGTACAGGGAGGAACTGCAGGTGCTGGTTTAAACCGAAGGCAGACACAAAAGGCTGGAGTAAACCAATGGATCAGGCAGCATCTCTGGAGAGGAATAGGTGATATTTTGGGTCGACTTTTTTGATAGCTGCCATGACCCGTTTGATGTCATCCTTCACCCTGCTCCTGGTCTCGGCCCGCACCGATCTGCCGGACATGGTGTGTGTGTGTGTGTGTGTGTGTGTGTGTGTGTGTGTGTGTGTGTGTGTGTGTGTGTGTGTGTGTGTGTGTGTGTGTGTGTGTGTGTGTGTGTGTGTGTGTGTGTGTGTGTGTGTGTGTGTGTGTGTGTGTGTGTGTGTCTGAGGGGAGAAGTGCTGGCATCAAGAGTGAACGGACTTGCTGACAGATGGATGAAAGCAACTATCATAGAGCGGATTAGCTGACATTTCGGGTCGAGACCCTTCTTCAGACTGACAGTCAAGGGAAAGGGAAACAGGAGATATAGGCACATCTTCCATTTATTTGTCCTTAGTCTATATCTCCCGTTTCCCTTTCCCCTGACTCAATCTGAAGAAGGGTCTCGACCTGAAATGTCACCTATTCCGCTCTATGATCTTTGCATTCGTCCGCCTGTCCGCGCGTTCGCTCGCTCTTGGTGCTGGCGCTTATCCACTCAGACTCCGCTAAACAAATAAATACACACACACATGCACACACACATACAGCATGTCTGCCAGAATGGTGCAGGCCGAGACCAGGAGCAGGATAACACCAAACGGGTCATGGCAGCTATCGAAAAAGTACGGAAATGGTAAGGGCGAAAATTTAAAAAAAACACCCGAAGGAAATATGTTTAAGAAGGACTGCAGATGCTGGCAAATCGAAGGTAGACAAAAATGCTGGAGAAACTCAGCGGGTGACACAGCATCTATGGAGCATATTTCCTTCGCTCCATAGATTCTGCCTGAGTCTCTCCAGCATTTTTGTCTACCTGAAGGAGATAGATGTTTAACAAAAAAAAAGGGGGGGGGGGGGGGGCGCCGATCCCTCCATGTCCGTGTCGGAGGGAAAGGGGGGGGGGGGGGGGGTAGGGGGATGGTTTAAGTTCCTCTTTCCCCTGACTCAGTCTGAAGACGGGCCTCGACCCGAAATGTCACCTTGTCTAGAAATGCCGCCCGACCCGCTGCATTTTGTGTCTATCCTTTAATATCTCAGCCTGATACAACAGAATCTCCCTGAATTAGCTTGACGCCATGACGGAAGCCAGTTACTGAAATGGCACTGAAGATTACCCATGACCCTACTACGGCTTTTCGGAATGGACCATCCTGCTCTGCTATAAGATCTTTGGCCACCAGTCTGTCTGTCTTTTTATCTTTTTTTTTGTTATTTTTAGTGTGTTTTAAAAGTTTGTGTTAATGTTCTCTGGTTTGTTTTATGTGGTGGGTAGGGGAGGGGGTCGGGGGAAACTTTTTTTCAATCTCTTACCTTCTAATCTCTGCGGCGTAACATCATGGAGCTGGAGGCCTTTCTCGGGACTGACTTTGAACCCCCCGGAGGGACGTGGATTATTATTATGATGATTATTATAATGATATCCGTGTGACTATCTAAAAGCCTCCTAAACTCCACTATCGTATCTGCCTCCACCCCCCCCCTGGCAGACACATACTACCCTCTGTGTAAATTATTTACACAAAATTATTTACCCCACACATCTTCTTTAAACTTTGCCCATCTCACCTTAAAGCTATGCCCTCTAATCTTTGACATTTACACCTTAGGAAAAAGATTCTGACTGTTTATCATATCTATGCCTCTTATATGTTTATATGCCTACTAGGTCTCCAGGTGTTGCAGATTAAATTATGCAAGTCTGTTAATTCTCCCTGCAGCTAATGCCATCTAATCCAGGCAGAATTCTGGTAAAATTCTTTAGCATCCTCCCCAAAACCTCCACATCTGGAAAGTGGCAACCAGAACTGCATGAAATACTCCAAATGCAGCCTAACTAAAGTCTTATAGAGCTGCATCTGGAAGATGTATCTGCCATCTTAATATTAACTCCTGAAAACAAGTGGAATAGAATACAATGAAAGGTTAATAAGCAATCACATCTGACTTGGGAATCGACCCAATTCAAATTTCAACAATGGCAACATGAATGGTTGGCAACTAATCCATTCACAAGACGTGGTTACCATTTAAATATTATAATGCGCCTTTCCTGACTGAATTTCATGAGTTCATCTGCAACACTCAAATTTCAGCAAGTACTGCCAAATAAACAGATCGACTAATCTTGCGCAGCATAAACTAACCTGTCCATTTTTGTATTTCTTAAAGTAATATTGACTCCAGTTCAAAAGCAATTAATATGTTGTAAAGTACTTCAAGACATGCTTGAGATGTAATAGATGCTACATCAATAGATATTCTATCTTTTTATGAACTCAAGACTGCCAAAACCAACCATTTTTAGGGGGATTAAAAACAATTGAATTAGGAAGCAGGTTGTTTCTAATAGAGCAGCCAATCCCAGACTTCCCTTTCAAAGATTTAAAAAACTCTGACAGGGAATACAAGTGGTTGATATTGGCTCTTTCGCACCATTTGCCAAGGCTCAAAGTTCTGCCCAACATATTCAAAAATGTAACTCAAACTTGTTACTGTTTAGTGGAAGACCTTTTTGTACATTTATGAACCTTTAAGTATGTGAAGAATCCTGATTGCGGGGCTGGTCAATGCAAATATGGGTCCAAGTATATTTTGGCCTGGTATACAGAGGAAAATATAGTAGATACTTAGTTTTGAAAAGGCATTCTTTTCCTTTTAACGGTAAAAAAATACGTCTGCTGTACCCATACAGCAATTGTAGTGTACAAAGTTGTCACCTGGTGAATTGTGCAGAGGTGTCATAGTAGTTATGCTCTCTAGCGTTATGCATAGCTTCATTGTACCAGAATTTCATTGTAGAGTTATGGGCCTGTCCCACTTAGGCGATTTTTTAGCAGACTGCAGGCGACTAGGCTGTTGCCACATGGTCGCGGGGTGACACCTGTATGGTCGTGAGCAGTCTCCTCAAGTTGCCCAAAGAGTCGTAGCGTTTTTCTGGTCACCGCTGGATTTTGAAATATTCAAAACTTTTCGGCGACAGTGGGCTTGACGCCAATGACTGTAGCTTGCCTTCTACTGAAGTATGTGCTGTCGAAGGTTGTCGCCAGGATGACATATGTTGTCGCCAGGTGACGTAGGTTGTCGCTGGTGCTGACTTCGGTGAATTCCATTGACAACTACCGGCGACAGGTACCGGCGACTGAATTGTCTTAAGTCGCCTTCAGTTGTCGCCGACAGGGTCGTAGCTTGTCGCAGCTCGTTGCGGGTGGACGTAGGTTGTCGTAGGTGTGGTCGTAGGTGGACGTCCTAATGGGTCCCCAGTTGTCGGTAGCTTGATGTCGACTAGGTTGGAGGTTGTCGTAGACATTGTCTTTGAGTTTGTCGTAGGGGGTCTAGTCACCGTTTTTTCGGCCACCTGCTATGACTATTAAATTCGCCGGCAGTCGCCGAATGAATTGCCTAAGTGGGACAGGCCCATAATACCTTTAAAAGCCAAATTATTCTTATGATTGCCTGCTGCTAAGTTTGAAAGAGTCTTGCATTCATGATGTACTCATGAATGGGTAATTTGATGAATGTTATTGAAAATTTCTACCAGTGCAACATCTGCTCTAGATCATAAAGTAATAAGGTCATAAGTGATAGGAGTACAATTAGGCCATTCGACTTCCTGCAGTCTGTTAGGCCATTTGGCCCAAAGCCTGGATATGTTCCAACCCACTGGCAGAACAGACCAACCGACCCACCGAAACTGGTGGGACAGTGGTATATACTCAGGATGAAATAGCCTTGGGAATCCTTGACATTAATTCTAGTCGTCTTAACATGAACTAAGTCCTTCTAAAAGTGGGCAAGGAACCATCCACCTGATTAGCATTCTTTATTAGCTGATGAATCAATGCTCCTCTTTGTTGAACACTATATGAAGCAGCTCTGAAAGTATCATGGAAGCAGATGTACTCTGGGCAGGGATTTCGCTTACACTGGTTGGGTAGCTCCAGCCCGGATTAAACTAGCTGAGTCCAGAATAATGAAGCTACCACACTTGATCTACAGGAAGTAATGAATGAGCTAACTTAAGAGGTAAACCTACTTGATCGAATTCTTATCAATCTACCTGTCACTGACCATGACAGAATTGCTAGGAATGACCAGTGCACAGTCTTGTGTTCACACCGAGAATAACTTCTATTGTATTGTGCACTAAATAGGTATGTAACAATACTTACCTTCAGCAGTGCTGCAGTTCTGCCACTGGCCGTGTGCGCAACTTTGGCGTCTTTGAGGGGGGGGGGGGCTGAATTAAAATGCCATTTTCTCCTGCCTGTCCGAGATATATTTTCTCGGGGTACTACCTTATGCTGAAAAATCGTTCTGACTTCCATTCTCTGAAGTTTTTTTAAAATCACGGGACAATTTAATCGCTGGAGTAAAACAAAAAGCTACTTCTAATGGCATCAATGCTGACAACGGGATGGATATCACGTAGGGGACAAAACATAAGGTACGTCATTTCTTTTACATATAAACATGCTTCTTAGGATGACTTTAATCCAAATTTCATTGGCGAAAATGTGATTACGAACCGGCAATGTTTTTCCTGCCGATATGGAGTCCAAATTCACTGCAAAAGCAACGTTCCAATTGATCGCGTTCCACAAAAACCCACTCGCAAGATGATTTAAATGGCCATTAATTTACGGGAATTAAACATTAAATTCCTTCCATTTGGCCTATAAATTAATGACAATGAGATTTTAAAATCATGTTATATTGTGAATTCTTGTGTGAATGTTATTTGGACACGGGCTATTTAAAAATGTTAATCTTTTCTTAAGAAATGGATAGATGTTTAGATCTAGTAATTGAATTTTGTAATTAGCTACAATTAGGTAACAAACTAATTATATGCTTTAATTTCAGGTAATCCAAGTAAGATTGTTTCACATTTGTTTCAGAATGCTTCAATCTATAATAACTGAAAATTTCTTTCAGTTCTCTTAATTTTTAAGAAAGTTATGGACTTTTGCTGTCCTCGATCACAGCTTTTGTGTTAAGTCAATGGAAAAGCAATAGGGAACAAGATGCTAATGTCCGAGTATGAAAATGGTCATAACGTTTTTAATACTGAAGATATAAAAGTGAATTAGGTGTCAAATTAAACTTCTTTTTATGCTTTATCTGATGGAATAAATTGCAGACTTGATTTTTTAAATCTCAAAATTTTGTAACATTGCTACACTAAATGGAATAGGCACAGAACACCTGGCAGCTCAAAGCCAAGCATTGACAAAGGCTCTGTGAATTTTCAGTAGCAGCACCACCACCAGTAGCCTCATGGCCTGGCATACCCTTCCCTCCATCATTACTGGCAAACCAAGGCCAACCATGGTCTAATGCAGAGGGAAGAGAGCACCATCAACACTAACATAAGTCTAAACCCATGTTAAACAACAAAAAAGAGCTAGGTGATACGATAACCAACCGATCAAATTAAGACTCTATAATCTCGCCAGATCTGGTGTGAATGATGGTGGATAACAAAACAGTTAACCAATGATGAAGTTCCCATTCTCAATAATGTTGTGGTCAGCATGTGATCACTGAGGACAAAGCGCAAAAACATTCAGTGTGTAATCCATATCGGCCTTGCTCTGAGGTCTCCACCATTGTTGAATCCAGTCTTTAACCAATTTGACTCACTACATGAAAAGCATGCACGCAACAAAAGTTTCACTGTACCTTGATGCATGTGACAATAAACTCAACTGAACCTTCTGATAAAGAAACAATTTAGTGCACTAGATGAAAATGGGCAATGGTTCAGACAATATCTCGGTGTTGTATTGAAATCCTGCACTGCAGAAGGAGCTGCATCCCCAACCAAGCAACACAGTGCGGTAATATGTTGCCACTATTGCTGGCTGACTAGTCAAAAAGGCCATATGCCATCTCAAAAATAACAAGTCCTCGGGATTTTAAGGTATCTTATCTGAGGTTCTAAAACTTTCGAATCCAAATTTCCTACATCTGGGAAGAGAAAGATGTGCCAAAAACATCTCAGAGTCACCACTTCCAAGAATATGGATAAAGTTGACCACTGTAACTACAAGGGATCTTCCTGCAGTCTGTTACAAGGACATTTACCACCAGGATTCTCCTTAATCACATCTTCCCAATAACTGAAATGCTGCTCCATTAATCATAGACTAAAGGCATCTAAAGACACAGTGGACATGATCGTCATGTGTGCCAACTCAGAGAGAAATGCCGTAGGCGGCACCAACCATTAGACCTGACCTTTTCCAACCTTTGGCTCCATCAATTGAGAGGTGGTCCATATTGCCTGTCCTGCTAAATTAATCTCCATCATACATTTGCATCATGAATATAGAACATAGAATAGAATAACACAGGAATGGGCCCTTCAACCCACAATGTCTCTGCTGACTATCATGCCACTGAAACAAATCCCTTATGCCTGTATGTTTCCCTTATCCCCCCCATTCGCTGCATATGCATGTGTTCATCTAAAACCTTATTAAACACAGCTGTTGTATCTGCTTCCACCACCACCCCTATGGGACAGTCCCACTTGGGCGACCTAATCCGCAGGTTCTGGCGAGTTTGTCCTCGACTCATACTCGCAGCATGGCCAACACGAGATCATAGGAGGTCCTTGTAACTCTCCTTCATGCTCGAGAGTGGTCCCTGTGTATTTGAGGCCTCAGCTAGGTCACGGCGTATTTTTCAACATGTTGAAGATTTCCCACGAATAAAAATAGGTCGCCGTGGAAAAAAAAAATACTTTTTTTACCGTAGGTTTAGTCGTGGTAGGTCGGCATGTTAGTCGTAGGTAATCGCGGGTAGTCGAAGGTAGTCGTAGATAGTCTTCATCATAGTCGAAGGGAGGTCGAAGGAGATCGATGGAGGTCGTCTTCACTCTCCACTCTTCGGTGTCCAATTTTCCCGAAGTTAGTCATAGCTGATTGAAGCTAGTCTTCAACATAGTCGAAGGAGGTCTTCTACATAGTCGAAGGAGGTGTTCAACATGACATTTTTTTCAAACTCTCCTAAACTCTTCTAAACTTGCCAATTAGGTCGCCCAAGTGGGACAGATCCTTTAGCAGCGTGTTCCAAACATCCATCGCACTATGTAAACATTTTGCCCACACATCTCTTTTAAACTTAGATTATCAGCCATTGATCTTAAAGCTGTGTCTTTAACATTTCCACCTTAGGAAAAAGGTTCTGACTGTTTAACTTATCTATGCATCTCTTAATTTTTATTAGGTCTCTCTTTGGTCTCCGATGCTCCAGAGGAAACAATCCAAGTTTTCATGAAGTAAACAAAATATGATTCTAACCAACAGGTCATTAACAAACCCAATCTCATTGCTGATCACTGACAAGAAAGGCTGTGCCATCATTCCCCGGAAAAGCAGCTTTTTCCCGGAAAAGCAGCACATAATCAAAGACTTGTCCCACCCCGACTTGTACTTCAGTTTCATTTGCTTATATGGTATTTCTGATCAGTTGGGACAGCATGCAAAGCAAAGCTTTTCACTAAACTTTGGTACACGTGACAATAATAAAACTTAACCTAGAATTAAAAACAAAGGTCCTCTACTATGGTCATTTCCCCTGCCTTACAGCACCACCCTCTGCCAATAAAGGCTCATTTCTAGACCCTGGAAAACGAGGTCCTCTTTCATATGTTCGGCAATGCTCGGCACCTCCCGGTGCACTTGTGGCAGCATCTGCAGCTCCCACAGTGGCCTCATAAGTCACCTCAGGTGTCAAAGAAATGGAAAGGTGGCAAGTCCTTATTCAGGACGCCAGCATTGGCATCCACCAGACTATGTAAAAAATAGATGTGTCGTGTTCACAAATACAGGAAAATCACATGGAGCTGCCTAACACTCAGTCTACTCTCAGCATCTGCAAAGGTAATAAAAATTGTTAACAATGGTGTACTAGTCACTGTAACATGCGTGTGGATGGTCATTTTAGGTTTCACTAGGTCCACTACCACTAGAACCCTTTAGTTCTGCATCAATGACCTTGCTTCCATTATAAGATCAAAAATAGTGACATTCACTGAACACAGACAATGAAATACTTGTGTTTTTCAGTCACGTATGGTGCCCGGAAATACTGGTTAGGTATTTCCAGTATTTTGATTTTACAGAATTGCTATCAGCATGCTTTTTGTTGCTATGGTCCCAATATTTAGACTATTTTCCACCTCCTTATTAATTAGTCACTGTGTTTCTAGGTTAAGTGTCTGAATGTTGAATAATGATGGGCCCATTTTAAAAGTAACCTTGCTCTCCATGAACCCGAAAGGAAGAGGAGACAATATTTGTACTCAATCTTGAAACTTAGACACAAAAGTTCTAAAGGGAAAGATTTGGGGTGGATCTTCTACTAAAAATCAGAGATTGTATTTGTGAACTTTTAATTACTTAACTAGCAGATGTTTGATGCTGGCAGGACAAATCAGCAATCCCAAATTTCTAATCGGTTGATTATTAATCTTAAGACACCTGCACTCTCCTATTGCGTGAGAGGAATCTTCTGCGCATTTCCCAATACCTAAGCTAGGAAGCCTGTTTGCTGAACTGTGCCAAGTCTGGAAGGTTTATTGGTTTAAAAGGGAAGAGGAAGCTGTGAAAAGAAGAATCGGTGCAGGTAGTTCCTTTTTCATTTTGGACAAGAGGTACAGAAGTTTGAAAACACATACATCCAGATTCAGGGAAAGTTCCTTTTCAGCTGTTATCAGGCAACTGAACCATCCTCTCCCCAACTAGAGAGTAGTCCTGGCCTCCCATCTACCTCATTGGAGACCTTCAATCTTTCTTTAAACGGACTTTACTGGAATTTATCCTGCACTAATGTTATAGCCTATACCCTATATCTATATATTACACAACCGTGTATGTCTTGAATGTATGACTTGATTGTAATCATGAATAATATTTTCGGCAAAGCATTCGACAAGGTTCCACACGGTAGGCTGCTCTGGAAGGTTAGATCGCATGGGACCCAAGGAGAAATACCCGAATGGATAGAAAATTGACTTCACGGAAAGAAACAGAGGGTGATGTTGGAAGTTTGCTTCTCGAACTGGAGGCCTGTGACTAATGGTGCACCTCAGGGTTCGGTGGTGGACCCGTTACTGTTTGTCATTTATAGGAATAATTTGGATGAGAACATTGACGGCAAGACTTGCAAGTTTGCAGATGATAAAAAAGTGGGTGGTTTTGCAGATCATGAAGATGATTATGAAAAATTGTGGCAGGATCTTGATCGATTGGCCAGGTGGGCTGAGGAATGGTTGATGGAATGTAATGCAGAGAAATGTGAGATGTTGCATTTTGGGAAGTCTAACATGGGCAGGACCTACAGTGAATGGCAGGGCTTTGGGTAGTGTTGTAGAGCAGAAGGCTCTTGGAGTGCAGGTGCAAGGTTCCTTGAAGATGGAATTGCAGGTAGATGGGGTGGTCAAAAAGGCTTTTGGCACAGAGTTTTGAGTATAGAAGTTGCGAGGTCATGTTGCGAGGTCATGTTGTTGAGGCCGCATTTAGAGTATTGTCTTCAGTTCTGGGCACCGTGTTATGGGAAAGATGCTGTCAAGCTGGAAAGGGTGAATAGAAGATTTACGAGGATGTTGCCAGGACTAGAGGGTCTGAGCTATAGGCAGAGGTTGAGTAGGCTGGGACTCTATTCCTTAGAGAGCAGGAGGATAGAAATATAGAAAGTAGGTGCAGGAGGAGGCCATTCGGCCCTTCGAGCCAGCACTGCCATTCAATATGATCATGGCTGATCGTCCACTATCAATAACTCGTGCCTGCCTTCTCCCCATATCCCTTGACTCCACTAGCCCCTAGAGCTTTATCCAACTCTCTCTTAAATCCATCCAGTGATTTGGCCTCCACTACCCTCTGTGGCAGGGAATTCCATAAATTCACAACTCTCTGGGTAAAAAAGTTTTTTCTCAGCTCATTGTTAAATGACCTCCCCTTTATTCTAAGACTGTGGTCCCTGGTTCTAGACTCACCCAACATTGCGAACATTTTTCCTGCATCTAGCTTGTCCAGTCCTTTTATAATTTTATATGTTTCTATAATATCCCCCCTCATCCTTCTAAACTCCAGTGAATACAAGCCTAGTCTTTTCAATCTTTCCTCATATGACAGTCCCGCCATCCCAGGGATCAATCTCGTGAACCTACGCTGCACTGCCTCAATCACAAGGATGTCCTTCCTCAAATTAGGAGACCAAAACTGTACACAATACTCCAGATGTGGTCTCACCAGAGCCCTATACAACTGCAGAAGAACCTCTTTACTCCTGTACTGAAATCCTCTTGTTATGAAGGCCAACATTCCATTAGCTTTCTTCACTGCCTGCTGTACCTGCACGCCAACTTTCAGTGACTGGTATACAAGGACACCCAGGTCTCGCTGTACCTCTCCCTTACCTAACCTAACCCCATTGAGATAATAATCTGCCGCCTTGTTTTTGCTGCCAAAGTGGATAACCTCACATTTATCTATATTATACTGCATCTGCCATGCATCTGCCCACTCACTCAACCTGTCCAGGTCCCCCTGCAACCTCCTAACATCCTCTTCACAGTTCACACTGCCACCCAGCTTTGTGTCATCCACAAACTTGCTAGTGTTGCTCCTAATTCCCTCTTCCAAATCATTTATATATATGGTAAACAATTGCGGCCCCAACACCGAGCCTTGTGGCATTCCACTCGCCACTGCCTGCCATTCTGAAAAGGACCCGTTCACTCCTACTCTTTGCTTCTGGTCTGCCAACCAATTTTCTATCCATGTCAACACCCTACCCCCAATACCATGTGCTCTAATTTTAATCACCAGTCTCCCGTGCGGGACCTTATCAAAGGCTTTCTGAAAGTCTAGATACACTACATCCACTGGCACCCCTTCATCCATTTTACTTGCCACATCCTCAAAAAATTCCAGAAGATTAGTCAAGCATGATTTCCCTTTCATAAATCCATGTTGACTTGGACTAATCCTTTTTTACCTCTTTAATAATTGACTCCAGCATCTTTCCCACCACCGAAGTCAGGCTAACTGGTCTGTAATTCCCCGTTTTCTCTCTCGCTCCTTTCTTGAAAAGTGGGATAACATTAGCTATCCTCCAATCCACAGGATTGGGGTGATCAGGTACTTTGGATCCATCTTTACTAAGGAAGACACAAACAACCTCCCTGATGTACTAGTGGCCAGAGGATCTAGGGTGTCGGAGGAACTGAAGGAAATCACATTAGGCAGGAAATGGTATTGAGTACACTGAAGGTTGATAAATCCCCAGGGCCTGAGGTGCTGCATCCCAGGGTGCTTAAGAAAGTGGCTATAGAAATTGTGGACACATTGGTGATCATTTTCCAATGTTCTATTGATTCAGGATCAGTTCCTGTGGAGTGGAGGGGAGCTAATGTTGTCTCCCATTTTAAGAATAGCGGGAGAGAGAAAACAGGGAATTATAGACCAGTTAGCCTGACATTGGTGGTGGGGAAGATGCTGGAGTCAATTATAAAAGATGAAATAGCGGCACATTTGGATAGCAGTAGCAGGATCGGTCCGAGTCAGCATGGATTTACAAAGGGGAAATCATGCTTGACTAATCTTCTGGAATTTTTTGAGGATGTAACTAGGAAAATGGACAAAGGAGGGCCAGTGGATGTAGTGTACCTGGACTTTCAGAAAGCATTTAATAAGGTCCCACATAGGAGATTAGTGGGCAAAATTAGAGCACATGGTATTGGGGGTAGGGTGCTGACATGGATATAAAATTGGTTGGCAGACAGGAAACAAAGAGTAGGGATAAACGGGTCCCTTTCAGAATGGCAGGCAGTGACTAGTGGCGTACCGCAAGGCTCAGTGCTGGGACTAGATTTAGATGAAGGGATTCAAAATAACATTAGCAAATTTGCTGATGACACCAAGCTGGGTGGCAATGTGAACTGTGAGGAGGATGCTATGAGGATGCAGGATGACTTAGACAGGTTGGGTGAGTGGGCAGATGCATGGCGGATGCAGTTTAATGTGGATAAATGTGATAAATCCACTTTGGTGGCAAAAACAGGAAGGCAAATTATTTTCTGAAAGGTGTCGTTGGGAAAAGGGGAAGTACAAAGAATTCTGGGGATCCTTGTTCATCAGTCACTGAAAGTAAGCATGCAGGTATAGCAGGCAGTGAAGAAAGCTAATGGCATGTTGGCCTTCATAACAGGAGGAGGAGTATAAGTGCAAAGAGGTCCTTCTGCAGTTGTACAGGGCCTAATGAGACCACAACCTGAAGTATTATGTGCAATTTTGGTCTCCAAATTTGAGGAAGGACATTCTTGCTATTGAGGGACTGCAGCATAGGTTCACGAAGTTAATTCCCAGGATGGTGGGGACTGTCATATGTTGATAGAATGGAGTGGCTTGGCTTGTATACTCTGGAATTTAAAAGGATGAGAGGAGATATTATTGAAACACATAAGATTATTAAGGAATTGGACGCGCTAGAGGCAGGAAACATGTTCCCGATGTTGGAGGAGTCCAGAACCAGGGGCCACAGTTCAAGAATAAGGGGTAGGCCATTTAGAACGGAGATGAGGAAAAACATTTTCACCCAGAGTTGTGAATCTGTGGAATTCTCTGCCTCAGAAGGCAGTGGAGTCCAATTCGCTGGATGCTTTCAAGAGAGAGTAAGATAGAGCTCTTAAAGATAGCGGAGTCAGGGGATATGGTGAGAAGGCAGGGACGGGGTACTGAATGTGGATGATCAGCCATAATTTGTGAATTGCAGTGCTGGCTTGCAGGGCCAAATGGCCTACTCTTGCACCTATTGTCTATTATCTTATAGAAGTGTAAAAGATCATGAGAGGAATAGATCGGGTGGAGTCTCTTGCCCAGAGTAGGTGAATCAAGAACCAGAGGACATAGGTTTAAGGTGAAGGGAAAAAGAAATAGGAATCTGAGGGGTACCTTTTTCACACAAAAGGTAGCGAATGTATGGAACAAGCTGCCAATGGAGATAGTTGAGGCAGGGACTATCCCAACATTTATAAAACAATTTGACTGGTACATGGATAGGACAGGTTTGGAGGGATATGGGCCAAATGCGGGCAGGTGGGACTAGTGTAGCTGGAACATGTTGGACGGTGGGACAAGGTGGGCCAAAGGGCCTGTTTCCACACTGCATCACTCTATGACACTGTGTGACACTGACTGGATAGCATGCAATAAAAAGTGTTTTGCTGTTCCACAGTGAATGTGACAATAAATTAAATTATGAGTATTTAATTGCTTCCAATTATGATTTAGTGTTTAAATATTTTGTCATTTTTCAATATTTTGCAATATTTGTGAATGTCAGATATATTGAATTTTTGATAGTTATGACAGACCTGTCATCCTGTCGATAAGATTTCTTCATTGTTTATCTAGGTATTCTAGAAAATTGCTTTACTGTTTTGCTTGGAGGCCACGTGGAAGATTGGACCTGGGGACTAGCTCAAGTAAGCATAAGCATGTTCAGACAATGGGCGCAAATTTAGAGTAAAACTGTACGGTCTGAAAATCCATGCGAAAATATCGCTGACCAAGGGATGATGGCAGTTTTATCTAGAGACACAAATAAGTTTTTTGTGCACTTATGTGTACTTAAATTGCTTGTGCATATACACCTACGCTATAGAGTGTCATTGATTTGTTGCAATTAAGGTATAATTTAAGTAACTATGCATAGTACAAGTCTTGCCATGGCTAGAGGTCATAATGTATCTCAATTGGGAACATGCTGTAAATAGTGTGCATTTTTGGGTGACTGGCAACTTTTTTAGGAACATAGAAAATAGGTGCAGGAGTAGGCCATTCGGCCTTTCAAGCCAGCACCGCCATTCAATATGATCATGGCTGATCATCCCGAATCAGTATCCTTTTCCTGCTTTCTCTCCATATCCCTGGGTTATATTAGCCTGAAGAGCTATATCTAACTCTCTTGAATACACCCAGCGAATTGGCCTCCACTGCCTTCTGTGACAGAGAATTCCACAGATTCACAACTCTCTGGCTGAAAAAGCTTTTCCTCACCTCAGACCTAAATAACCAACCCATTTTTCTTAAACTGTGATGCCTGGTTCTGGACTCCCCCAACATGGGGAACATTTTTCCTCATCTGGTCAGTCCAATCCTTTAAGAAATTTATTTCAGACTCTTGAATAATATTGTTGGGGCATGTGTAGATAACTTTGGAGAGGAAGTGATCAAGTGGCCATGCCTTTGCTAAGATAAGATGTAGAATAATGAAAGGCTTGGATAGAGTGGATGTGGAGAGGATGTTTCCACGATCAGGTATGCTTCCAAGTAATATCTTGCTTTGTACCATGGGCCGAGGTGCTTTTTCATTTCATTTCATGACCCACATCCCATATCTGCGCATATTTTTAAAATATGGAAAAAAACAAAATTTCCGATTAGTTTCCAATCAAAGCACATTTGACATTGAGTCGGATGCCTATTGACCAATCATGGGCTATGTTTCAGGCTAGCTCGGCTGGGAGCACATTGGGATCATGGTGACGGGAGATTTCCAATAATACAAATAACCTCACATGATTATCGTACACCATAATAAGCCATGACGGTATGATTGATGATTACTGTGAACTTTCAGCAAGTTCTCATCTAGTTTTTGCAAGAGAGTGAACTGCAGATTACTGTGCATGCATACGTTTGAAAGAGTTCAACTTTGAGCAATACCCAACTGTACTAAAGTAACAATGTTCTCCAAAAAGGACATGATTATTATTATGAGATTGTAGTGTTTTTGTTCGTACATCACGTGCACTGATATAAACAAATAAAAATGCAATGTTTCTGTTTGTAAACTAGCCATTCATGACATATGAAATCTAAACCAAAAGATCTGGAAAATAAATGATTATATATAGTCTACCTTTGGTGTTTAGTGTGTCGAATTAAGTGTTACTGAGTTTATAAACTTCCATTAGCTGGTGAGCCTGGAACAAGATGTAAAATTCTTTTTTTTTTTATCAACTCAATTCTTAACCATCTGCTGTGTATTTCTGGTTTATGACAATCAAGAAACGTGCCAATCCCACATCAAAGAACAAAACACATTTTGGCCTTACTTCATTCAACAACATGCAGAAGAAACTTTTCAACAGGTCCGTGGAGAGTTCCGTTCCACAGCGTGCGGGGAGTCTGGCCCGGGTCAGCACGGCCTGGGCTGCACAAAGTAGAGAAGGTGGGGGGAGGGGATCATGCCAACAACTCATTTACTCACTCATCGCTGCCGTGGCGCACCGGGCGCTGAGCCACCGCATTGTGGCCGGGGAAGGAAGTAGCTTGGGTGGCTGCGAGCGGCCGCCAGGACCGGACAGCAGATTCAGCTGCCACCTCAGTGCTTTCTGCTGGACCGCCCGCCAGCCAGCCAGGGTGTCCTTCGGCACAGCAGAGTCCTGTGGGGAATGGAGGGGGTGGGGGGACCTGTCCCCCTCCCCCAAGTTTTGAGAGGTGGGGGACAACCCACCCATGTTTTGTGACATGGGCACTACAGCCAGTCCCAGTTCAGCTCGGCTGCCCCGAGATTGGCTGTCGCGCACAGGTCAGTTTGCCTGCCCCCGGACTGGCTGTACCGCCCAGGTCGGCTGGCTTGCCCCAGGTCTGGCTGTAGCGCCCAGGCCGCATTTCCCAGGTCACGAAAAATAATTGAAAAAAAATACGCCTGCGGGCCGGATGATTTCGGGTTACGGGCCAGATCGCAAATCTCTTGATAAAGAATCAGTTGTTATGCCTGAAATCCTAATGTCAAAGTTCCATAATACCTTTGTCAAAAACTCCAAGTTAAATGTATTACGTAGCCAATCCAGATAAATCAAATGCAAAGGTCTGCAAACAGCTATATTGGTAAAAGTGTTATTGTGTAGTTTTATTACTAAAGACATATTCCATCTCTGATGCATGTAGACAATGTAGCTATCGATATGTCAATGAGCCACATTCAATATTCAATTCCTGCTTTGGGCTGTTTGCAGATTTCAATCAGTGACCAAGTCAAGAGTTACAATTGGCTTCATTCTTTGGCAAGGAAAAAGGTCAGTGTGCTCTTTTCAGATTAAAATCCAGCAATTTCAGTAAGAAAATGTCATCTGAACAATCTTAGACATTCAACCATCAATGGTTGAACAACTTATCAATGGTCACTGGTATCAATGGCCAGAAAGGTAACAAAGCTGACAATGTCTTAACCCGAGTCAATAGCAGGCTGTGGACCAACATGCCTAAATTCCAGCTTCCGATTCATGCATAATGGCATCACTGCAAACATATACTCGTTTCTTCATTAGGTAAGGATACGGTCAGGTCTAATTTTGAAGAGTGAAGAGTGATAATGTAACAAAAGAGTGATAATGTAACAAAAGATTGATTAACCTGACAAATTGCATCCCAATACAATTCGGAATACAGAGAGAATAAGAAATTAATCTCACATTATAATCAGATGCATAAGAACTGAACTGAATTGAAGTGTTATATACCATAAATGAAGGATAAGAAAGGCTTTGGTGCCCTTATACCTGAACCACTGAAAATTCAGCTGAAAGTACACAAGTCAATTAGGAATGTCTTAATCATAAAAGAATGAGTCATCATGCATCAATTTGTAGGCTCCTACTGAGATTTTATTTGGAATATCATAGAGTTCTCATATTCTGTTGAGAAAGCAATGTGCCTGTTAGAGGGAATGTAATGAAAATTCACCAGCTTTAGGCCAGGTTAGTTTCTCTGTTGTGAGCAGCTGAGAGGAGGAGCAATGTGGGAGATTTAATTAATAAACTGACATTAGCATTTTGGAGTGACTGCTCCAGATGGTGCAGAAAAGGAAGATAGGCACCAGCGGAGCCTGCCTCCTTTAGGGAGAGGCTCTGTGTTGAAGTGCAAGTGTTGTGTGTTTGAGGTTAGGTGTTGAAGCTTTGGCTCAAGAGGGTTTGGTGAAAAGGCTGACCAGAGGGTGTTGGGAAGAATAGAGTAAGGACTTTATTTGTATAACCGTTTGTCGATCCAACATGAAATGATGGATTTCCAGTTTCCTGACAAAGTCCTCAGCGCGTGTGTGTGAACAGAAAGAGCTCCAATTGTCACCCAGTGTTGAATGGTACAGTACTTGGCCCACACCTTCTTGCTTCACATCAATGACATCCATGAAAAAGTCGCAAGTATGACCAGACTATTCGCTGATGATTGTTTGCTGTACTGTCCAATTAAGTCAGCTGATGATGAAGATGCTCTCCAAAAGGATCTCGATACTATGGTCGAGTGGTCACAACAATGGGGCATGCAGTTCAACCCTTCCAAATGTGAAACCATGCGTGTCACCAGAAAGAGGAATCCAGGCGTCACATCTTACAACATACTTGGTGTCATCCTTGAAGAATCCAAACAAACCAAGTATCTAGGCATCAAATTGCAGAATGATCTACGTTGGAATGGTCAGACTCGTAATGTAACAGTGAAAGCAACAGGTGTCCTAAACTTCCTGAGGCGCAACTTCCATAATTGTTCAGCTTCTGTCAAGGAGAAGCTGTATTTCACCCTTGTTAGACCTCATCTGGACTACGCAGTTGCAGCTCGGGACCCATACACAGATAAAAACATTTCATCCATCGAACGTGTCCAAAGACAGGCCGCTCATTTGGTACTAACACCTACGAGAGAGTGTCACCAAACTTCTGAATTCTCTGGGGTGGAACCCTCTCCAAGACAGACATGAAGCTCACCGTTTGACCTGTTTTTACAAAATGTTAAATGGTCAGCTAGACATAGCTCACAAGACCTACACCAACCCCAAACCAATTAGGCGCAGACAAGGGCATTCGATCCAATTTGTGGTCCCAGCCTCAATGACAGATGTGTACAGCAATTTGTTCTTTCCACGCACTATTAAAGCATGGAATAATCTCCATCAAGCCACAGTTGCCCAGCCAGATGCAACTAAATTTAAAGTGGCACTTTCTTCCCAATAACCCTCTCTGGCTAAACCCCTCTCTTCACCACCTCCAGTTTACATTCCAGTTGAAATATTTTGGAGGACCAAGTAACCAAGAAGAACCCTTTCTTGGTCTTCATGCAGTTCAAATAGTAGTTAGGACACTGGTATGCTCCTCCTGCAGGATGTGGGAAGTCATGTCCTTGAGGACTACAACTATGGGAAATGAATCCAGCTGCAGACCCTGACAAACCAAGTAAGGGAATTGCAGTCAAATGCACTCAGGATTGTCTGGGAGATTGAGCACCTCATAGGTAGGAGTATGTGAAATGGCCATATCTAAAGGGCCTGTCCCACTTGGCATTTGCGCAACATCATTTACGCGTCACGATGTAAGACACGCGCTTCATGACGTGCACTACCTGCGCATGGTGGCATATGCAGTGACGCGCGGCAGCACTCCAGGATTTTGGGATTCTCAAAAACCTCACGCGCCACTTGCGTGACGGGCAAATGACGCCCAAGTGGGACAGGCCCTTTAATTAGGCAGAAAGCAGATGGATGATCTACAGGGAAGGGGATAGTGCATGAATCCCTGTGGGCCATTCTCTGTCGTGGATGTCTGTTCAGAGCAGCGTAGCAGCAGTCAGGTCTGTGGCAACTGGCCTGCTTCTGAAGCACAGCAGAGTGGAGTCAGACAGGGCTGTTGTGATGGACTTATTTGTTAGGACAGACAGCAGATTCTGTGCTGGCAAATGAGACTCCAGGATGGCGAGCTGCCTCCCGGTGCAGTATGTCTCAGAGTGGTGCAGAACATTCACAAGTGGGAGGGTGAGCTGCTAGAGGTTGTTGTGTACATTGGCACAATGACATATGTAGGACAAGGCACGCGATCTTGTAGAGGGAATATACGGTTAGGCAAAAGTTTAAAAAGCACTCAAGGGAACTAATCTCCAGATTCACCGGAACTGGAAGGATCCTGGTGGGCAAGTCTGCTAGTGCTGCTCAGGAGGGTTTAAAATAGATTGGCAAGGTGACAGGATGTAATCCAGTAGTAAGGCAGTTGATACCAAAGTCAAGTCTCAACCCGAAACGTAGCCCATTCCTTCTCTCGAGAGACGCTGCCTGACCCGCTGAGTTACTCCAGCATTGTGTGTCCACCTTCAATGTTGAATAGACTGAATAGGCAGGGAGCAAAGAAAAAGTTAAATTTATTTCAAATACTAGAGGCCTGACAGGAAAGGTGGATAAACTCGAGAGGATGGATAGATGCATATGACTGAAACTATAGCCCTGGCTAAAAGGATTGGACTGGTAACTTAATGTTCCAGTTTGCTTTTCATTTGATTAAGGAGAATTTCACAGCAGTCCTCAGCTGGTATGGGGGGGGGGGGGAAAGAAAGTGATCACTTTGTTGGCAGTGTACTATACACCGTCAAAGCACAATGGGAATTGGAGGAAAAATATGCTGAAATACTGCAGACTGGGTTGTCATAATTGGGGATATTATTGGGATTGCCATGGCGCCAAGGAATTAGATGGGGTGGAATTTGTCAAGTGTGATCAGGAAAGTTGCCACAGGCAATATGGAGAAGGCAAACCTTGACCTACTCTGCGAATTGGGCAAAATTTCCACAAGATATAGTTCTAAATTAGGGCAAGACCAACTTTGATTAGGGCAAGACCAACAAGCTTCGTGGGCAAAGTCCAAAAAAAACGCAAAAAAAATTAAAGTGTGATATCCCTCCCCGGGTACTTTCCCTTACAGATGCAACACCTCCTCCCTGAACTCCATCCCAGGACCCAAACGGTCTTTTTAGGTGAGGCAGAGGTCCACTTGCAACTCCTCCAACCTCATCTACTGTATCTGCTGTTTCAGGTTTGGACTCCTATATATCAGCGACACCAAGCTCAGGCTCGCAGAACACCTCCACTCAGTTTGCTTAAACCTTCCTGATCACCCAGTTGCTAAACGCTTTAACCCCATTCCCACTGACCTTTGTCTTGGGCCTCCTCCACTGTCAAAGTGGGGCAAATTGGAGGAACAGCACCTCATTTTGCTTGGGCAGCGTATACCCCAGCCGTATAAATATTGACTTCTCAAACTAAGTAACCTTTGCTTTCTCTCTCCCTCCTTCCCATCCCAGTTGTCTGACATTGTGTTTGCTTTGCCGTCACCTTCTCTCAGCTAACAATTCTACATTTTCCTTGACCGGCATCTCTTACAAATCCTCATCTTTAACTCCCTCTCCTGACTCAGTCTGAAGAAGTGTTTCAGCCCAAAACGTTACCCATCCCTTCTATCCAGTGATGCTACCTGCCCCGCTGAGTTACTCCAACATTGTGTCTTATCTTTGATGAAAACCAGCATCTGGAGTTCCGTCCTACACACTGGAGATTTATGGGCTACTTATGAATGCACCAAGGTAAATTTGCTATACAATAAATTCTAGATCAAGATAGTCTATACAGTGCTAAATATTTTAAAGGAAAATTATTCCTAATGTCAAAAGATTTTCCCGCTCTTAGATTAATTACCGAACAGTTTTTCATCCACCAATGTGACTCTGAACACAATTGGTCACTTTGATGCCCCATGAGATTCTTCAGTAAAAGTTTCAAAAGTGTTTTGTCACGTGGACCAATTCAGGTAGAGATATTTGAATTATTGAATCAATAATGAAATTCACATTAGGACTAGTTAGTATTTGGTTAGGCCATACAAAATGTTATTTTATTTAAATAGAATGGAAATATTCTTGAAAAGATTAATGAAAACCATTGGCTTTTATAATCTCTATTGTATTTAGGACTCATGTTTTAATGGCCCTCTATTGACTGCTTAAAATAACTAATTTTGTTACACCAAGTAATAACCCAAGTTTAAAAATATATCTATGTATGAAATAGAAAGACAATAGACAAAGGTGCAGGAGTAAGCCATTTGGCCCTTCGAGCCAGCACCGCCATTCAATATGATCATAGCTGATCATCCCCAATCAGTACTCCCCATATCCCCCGACTCCGCTGTTTTTAAAAGCCCTATCTAGCTCTCTTGAAAGCATCCAGAGAACCTGCCTCCACCACCCTCTGAGGCAGAGAATTCCACAGACTCGCCACTCTGAGAAAAAGTGTTTCCTCGTCTCCATTCTAAACGCTTACTACTTATTCTTAAACTGTGGCCCCTGGTTCTGGACTCCCCCAACATCGGGAATACGTTTCCTGCATCTAGCATGTCCAAGCCCTTAACAATCTTATGTTTTAATGACATTCCCTCTCATCCTTCTGAACTCCAGAGTGTACAAGCCCAGCTGCTCCATTCTCTCAGCCTATGACAGTCCCGCCATCCCAGGAATTAACCTTGTAAACCTATGCTGCACTCCCTCAATAGCAAGACCATTCTTCCTCATATTAGGGGACCAAAACTGCACACAATACTCCAGGTGTGGTCTCACTAGGGCTCTGTACAACTGCAGAAGGACCTCTTTGCTCCTATATTCGATTCCTCTTGTTATAAAGGCCATTCGCTTTCTTCACTGCCTGCTGTACCTGCATGCTTACTTTCATAGACTGATGTACAAGGACCCCCAGATCCTGGTGTACTTCCCCTTTTCCCAACTTGATGCCATTTAGATAGTAAATCCCGTTTTTGCTACCAAAGTTGCCTTCCTGTTTTTTGCTACCAAAGTGGATAACCTCACATTTATCGACATTAAACTTCATCTGCCATGCATCTGCCCTCTCCCCCAACCTGTCCAAGTCACCCTGCATTCTCATAGCATCCTCCTCAGTTACCAATGTTACTTTGAATCCCTTCATCCAAATCATTGATGTATAAAGAACACTTTAAAAACAAAAGCAAGATCTTGATATGTTGGTCTGTATTGGCCACCTAATATTTCTCCCATTTCAGTATTGGCAATCAATCCAGTCAATACTGCACTGCTGAAATCAGATATGAAATGCCCAGTGTTCAGTAATATGAAGCCCAAACCACAAGACTGGCATCCAACAGCCAAAAAAATTGTGTGGTAGCCCATACCCATTTCCAATAACTCACAAGAGGTAGAACATTTTAAAATCGCCTTATCATTTGGTAACATTTCCATTGGCATCACCGACTCCAATTGATAGAGATCAACCACAAAGGTTATGTTTTTGTATAAATTAGGACATGTTAAAGTAATTAGTCATTTAACATCAACTTCAAGAATAGATAAAAGCCCAATTAAAACAAAGTGACATTAGGACCCAACTGCTGAGGTACCCTCTGGCCTGAGTGCTGAATTGAACAGAGGACCCATGTGTGATGTAAACACTCATGTTAACAGGTTATTACCTCCGCATGTATTAACATTAACAACACTGAAGAACATGGACAACTGTGTGCACAAAATATCAAATTCATCCTTCAAAGGCGTCAATGCAGGGAATAACACAAAAAGGCTGTCTACATCCAGTTTCAGTTCGAGAATAGTCATGACGATAAAAACCCACAGTACAGCCGACACACATTTTTAGATGACTGGAAGGGTGCACAAAGACAAAAATACAAAGACAATCTGGAAACTCTCATTTCTGTTCGTCATACTATTCCAGATATTTAATTTTGTTTTTGGTACATTTATTCTTTACCCCAAACGACAAGACAGTACAGATTTTGCCGTCAAAAATTTCAAACTTGGTTCACACCAGCTGTTAACAGTTACACTTTGCTGTAGCTGGTTCCTTCTTCACTGCCTCCTCTAAATTTAGTATTGTTCTCTCATTTTTGGTCTTTTGATCCCTTATAGTCCATTCATTTATTCTGCCAGACATTTCTGCATGGGTTGTATTAATTTTGATAATGAAGATTAAACAAAAATCTAATGCTAACATTTTCAAAGGATAATTGATTTATTAACATAGTACATTGGAGTTGCCATTGTAAAACAGGTATTGTTTAACCAGGGAACTAGGAAAAAATACCACTATAAAGCTACTGGTAAAGATGTCTACCAAAAAGTAAACCAGGCCATAGGTTTTGGAAATGATGCATAATCTTTCATTTTACTTATGCACAGCTAAACAATTTTCAGGCAAATACTGAAAACACTGCCAATGTACTATTTACAGTTAAAATGGAAGTTTCCCCATCCATTCATTTAGGTTTGAACAGTTTCAGGAATAGGCCAAGACATTGTCAGACAACTAATCTAGGTTGAAAATATGCCGAACAATTATTCCTTCATTTATGAGGCAGCAGTTTGAGCATTTATCCAAAGCTTCCAAACTTCATACATCCAGACTATATTTGTGAATTCCATTCCACTGGAGACACAAATATTAGCATATAATTTGGTAAATCAAATTGAAATTTAAAAAAATCCATTCATAAAACATTTTATTCCACTTACATCAACTTTACACATTTTCTTGATAACAATTATGCTTGTGTTCTTATCTTATGAAAAGTTCAGAAGACATGAATGCAGCTAGCCATACAGCAATATATCTCATTACTTCCCTGTTAACTATTTCACAGCCACATGCGTGTTAGGCAATCAAGACCACAAAGCAAAAACTAAAACAAAAAGGAAGTTACCAGTTAAACACGTGGGAAGGCCTTTACCTCTTAAACGTACATTATCAAAGTTAAGCGTTTATTTTTACTGCATGTTTGCTTGTACATTTGTTCTTACGTTGACAATAATTTTTTTTAAATACAAATAAAATGTTCAGATGTCATGTGTAGCAAAATGAAGACATGAGCAATGGTGAATCTCGCAACTCATGGAATGTTAATCCTCCTCTGCCCTATTCCAAAAATCCTGAGACATGTAATAGATGGTGCAGGTTTGATCTACAGATTAGCAACTCTCTAGAAATCGCACGACTCGCACTGAATCTGCCATTTCCCCAATACAGACACTACGATAAAGGCATCCTTCTTTGCTAGTACAGGAAACATTTGACATTAGCTTTGTGGAAACCACAGCTACAGAGTACTAACCAAACATTTAAAACTTGTATAAAAATTCCACACCCTGAATTTACATTGGCCACCTGAAACATACAATACAAGAGTTCCCAATATGAATTGGCTCTTCTCCCCTATCAAACACAAACCACATGGGAAACACAGAGACCCAACAAAAGTGACAGAAGCTCTCCAAAGACCTAAAATAGAAACTAGTGGGACAGCAGAGATTACAAATAGTCTTGATGGCAAAGATTCAGGAATGAGGCAGACAGAACTAGAAGGCGGAAGATTAGTTCTCTCCTCCCTCACCAGCATCAGCTTCTTCCCCCTGGTTGTCTGAAGTCCACAACTAGAAAGATGAAATTCCAATTAGTTCCACAGTGCAATAAATCAGAGCAATAGATGCATATAGAAAAAAAGTGATTATCCTATCTTGGGTCACCATTTCAGAATAAATTTAGTTTCAAGATTACAAGTACTCTGCTCATTTAAAATCGTGCACAATTTGTAAGTTTGTAATCACTATTATTTAAAATGTCTCCCACACAAATTGCTCTTGCAGGGCTTATTAAGTTGGAAGGGCAAAAAGAAACATAGCCTCATGTTGGGGATTGCAAGACTGCTGACATTGCAACAAAGCAATCCATATATTTAAGTAGTAAGGAAGTCAGGCTTGTGTGTAGAGGAATGGAAATGGACATGGCTCAAAAGAAGGCTAGAGAAAATTAAATGTTATTTGCAACTAATTGCTTTAAATCATACATCATAAATTACTATTTTCACAACCAGCAAATCCAAATTTACTGAAATATCTTGGAATAGCAATTCAAATCCTTGCATGTACAGTCATGTACACATTCCAATCATTTAGTGAAAAGTTGCGATTTGCCCCCGTCTCATAGCATTGTGAATCTTGGACCAAAAACATCTAAATTTGTCATCCTTCATGTTAAGTATTCAAGTACTTACTGTCAAATTATCTCGCAATAACTGCATTATTAATGTGCTGTCTTTGTAGGAATCTTCATTCAGTGTATCAAGCTCGGCAATTGCTTCATCAAATGCCTTTTGGAACAAGAAACATGGTTAGATGTAATAGCTACACAATGAACTATTTTACCCAAGCAAATTTTGTTCGTACTTACAGATTTTGCAAGAGCACAAGCTTGTTCTGGTGAATTAAGAATTTCATAATAAAATACTGAGAAATTAAGGGCCAATCCAAGGCGGATAGGGTGCGTTGGTTGCATCTCTTTTTTACTGATGTCAAATGCTTCTTGGTAGGCTTTCTGCGAATTCTGCACTGTGGCTAAAAAATAAATAAAACATTGTAGATCAAGACAAGGCATTCGTTTTAAAGCATTTAGGTGTACACATTAGTATATTATAGTAGTTTAGGAGATTTGGGATTGTTTGCCTGCCTTGAAACAGAAGTTTGAAGGGGGAGGGATATGATAGAAGTGCACAAAATTATGGGGGTAGGATTAGCAATAGTGTCTAATCCTTCGTCTTAATTTTGAGGCAATAACAATTTTTATAGGGACAATAAGAAAGATTTTGTTTGGCAGGAATTTGAAATGCAGTGGTTGATATCTGGAATACACTGCCAGAGGCGACGATGGATACATGAATACATTCCTTATGCAAGTAAATGGGAATAGTATGGATGGAAAAAGAGGTCAGCATACACAGTGCACTAAGAGTCAGTTTCTGTGCTGTATAACTAACTCTGCAAATGAAGGCAGATTCACAATATTCAAATATCCAGAAAAGCACTTGAATCAACATTGCACAGATAGCCAAGGACAAAGTTCTCGTAAATGGAATTGGTGTTGGCCATTATGTGGTATGCATTGACAGTGCAGGCTAAAGAGCTTGTTTCTGTGCTATACGACTGCAACTAAATTACGATTAAATCACATTTAGGATGCGATCAAGTGTTAAAGGCCATGTATGACCAAACCTTGACCACATTAAGGATTTAAGATCTAAATGTTGTTCAACATTGGAATACAAAATGTTTCACGTCTTATTTGAATTTGAAATAAACATTGATATTTAAGCTCAATCTTTGTTATGGTGAGCAATTTCCAGTTCCTAAAATTAATTATTTATCCATCCTACATTATCAATTACCTGGGATCCATAATGACACATATGGCTGCCTTCCTAACTTTCAAGGGAGAAGAAAAGCAGAGGTTTATGGCCCATCTAATCATTGGTCATCTCCAGAATGATATACAGAAAACAATACAGATGCTGCCTAACCTGCTGAGTTCCTCCAGCAGTTTGATTTTTGCTCAAAATACCAGCATTTGCAGTTTTATGTATACCCAAAATGCATCGACTGGGATGTCAGGACTGTCTTATGAACAAAGACTGCATAGACTCGGTTTATACTCTCTAGAATTTAGGAGATTGAGAGGGAATCTTATAGAAACTTACAAGATTCTTAAGGGGTTGGACAGGCTAGATGCAGGAAGATTGTTCCCGATGTTGGGGAGGTCCAGGACAAGGGGGTCACAGTTTAAGGATAAGGGGGAAATCCTTTAGGACCGTGATGAGAAGGAATTTTTTCACACAGAGAGTGGTGAGTCTCTGGAACTCTCTGCCACAGAGGGTAGTTGAGGCCAGTTCATTGGCTATATTTAAGAGGGAGTTAGATGTGGCCCTTGTGGCTAAGGGGATCAGAGGGTATGGAGAGAAGGCAGGTACGGGATACCGAGTTGGATGATCAGCCATGATCATATTGAATGGCGGTGCAGGCTCGAAGGGCCGAATGGCCTACTCCTGCACCTAATTTCTATGTTTCTATGCATCACATCAAGCATATTCATTGCATCATAAGCACTAAAAGCATGACACGTTGAACTGTGAACACATTGTTGTATTCATATATATTGCAATAAGCAATAGGGAAACATTGCTTAAACCAATGCCAAGCTTCATATATCCTTCAGTCAATGTCTTTATCTTGATTAGGAAGAGCGTTTCAACTTAACTTGCTCAGTGATTTTAACAGAGTTGCACCAATTCAACCCTTTTTGGAGGGTGGGCTTCAACTGGTTCTCATTAACTGTCATTTGGCCTTCCAGAGTGCCCAACAGCAATCATTTGCATTAAAACATAAAATACTGTAATGGCTCCAAATAGCCCCAATATCAGACAAAGGGTCAAACATTTTCAAAACAAGAGGCCACAAAATCTGTGATCCCAGAATACTCTGGAATTCTCCATCCATGAGAACTCTGGGAGCCCATTTGCCAAGTCCATTTTAGACAGATTAATAGATTTTTAGGCACTAATAGAGACAAATGGTCAGTACAAAAAGGTCGATAGACAACTCGTGCTGTGTGTATTTTTTAAAGTTAGGTATGTTAAGCTATGGAAGGTAGTTTACCGAGGATAATCCAACTTGGTGTGGTTGTTTATTTGAAAGATGGAGGGTCAACATTTAGTCATAACCAGTGATAATTGAGAATCTTAGAAATAACAGGAAGGACCCATTTATCAGAAGTCATAACAAGAATGCAGGCAATGCGATTAAGGTAATGTAATAATTACAGAGAAGACAAACAGCCCACCTCCTCCTCGCCCCCCCCCCCCCCAATTAGAAAGGCATATGAATCCAGTTAGACCATGACAAAACCCTATTACAAAGGCTGAAGAGTGAAAATAGTTGCTGGACTACATGAACATGAACCAAATGCCCAACTTCATTGAAAAGATGTACAATTATAAACAAATTTAAAACCACTTGTTCAAGGCCAAAAGCTCAGATAGTAAGCAAAATAAAGCATCCATAGGGGACAAGGCTGGAATGATCATGACAAACACCTGCTTTCAACCTTTAAACTGCTGCCAATCTCCCTACTGTACATTACATTTTTGCCAAATTAACCCACTGTTTCCCCAAGGCCTCACTGAAACTTCATTTTTATCCTTTTACCTCATATACGAACTGCCTCGACTTGGTCTCAATTCTTTCTTCTGGCCAATAAGACGTCTACATTTATTAACTACATCTGCTTTCCCAAATTTAAGTTACTGCCTACAATACTTTCAGCTGCTATGGCTCTACACTAAATTCAAAAAAATTAACATGGAATAAATGAGCCCAAAAATTGTTGTCTATTTTTACACCATTCAAGTGTGTTAGATATTTGAGGTTATCTGAAATAGACAAGCATGAATTTGCGTGGGTCTCAGATTACCATGGTGACAAATATATATAGAGCAGTCATTGATCCTCAGCAGCAAGGTCAATAATCACCCATCCAACCTGCTAAAAAAGTTAGGTTTCAATTCTTTGGCATAGATAACCAGGGATGATCTTACATCCAAAACCCTAAGGGACATTTAAATGTTTCCACTGGAGGGAGAGTCTCAATCAAGGAAACAAGTACAAGGAATATTTATAAACGAGGTGTAGTTTTTGGAGAATACAAATCTATGAATTTTCTGCACCAGTGGATTGTGGAGGCTTGATCATGGAAGGGAATGAAAGCAATTTAGACAAATCAAAATAGTGCATCATAGCAGCAAATTAAACACTGAAGTTACAATACTCTTATTTGGTTTTAATAATTGAAACCAGATCACAATATTTAACATTTCAACATACCTTTCTTGTTATCCCCAGAAGCCACTTCAGCTAAATAACGATAGTAATCTCCCTTCATTTTCAAGTAGAAAACTCTGCTCTCTGAAGAACTAGCATTGGCAATCAAGTATTTCTCAAGAAGACCCTGTTAGAAAGTACAGGACAACGATTAAAAATTAAAAACTATTACACAACATTCCACACTACACTGAATTAAAGCCCGAATTAGAAAATTTAGATTTCTGCTGAAACATTTACTAGCATAGAGCACGCTATTGGATAATACTGTAAATATTATATTCCATGGATACACCAAGGGAAGCATTAGAACATTAGACCAAGCACTATATTTGCCATTACTTCAAGGAGCCTGCATTCAATACATTTTCAGTAGCACATGTATTCTACACTGACTTCAAACAACCAACTATTGGTTTCAGCCATTATAGAAACATAGAACATTATACCCAAGCTTCTCCACATACTACCTCTTAACTGCTGGCCAGAATCATAGGATCAATTACACACAAAGGTCTGTGTCTACTTTCACGACATATGGATGGCTGGACATTAGTGAAGATGGGCACCAATAACCTGTGCCCCCATACTATGAGCAGATATAAGTGACATAACAGGTTAGCGACATTAAGCAAAACATGAACAGCATCAAACCACCTTGCAAACCAGTATAGACTTGGGAAGCATTCAAGATGCACGAGCTTCTGAACACCTGTGGTATTCGAACTGTATTGATCACTAAGACTTACGATACATTACATATCACAATTCTTCATTAAGGAAGAAATGCCATCTCTCTCTCTCTGGACAAAGACCCATTATTTATTTGCCTCCGTACTCCACCATTTGAGATTTCTAATAGGAAAAAAAAAAAAAATCAGATGTGGTTAAAGTGAGTGCACATTGTCAGATTTTAATAAAGGCCATTTTTATACATTTTGGTTTCACCATGTAGAAATTACAGGAGCTTTTATACATAGTCCCCCCCATTTCAGGGCACCATAATGTTTGGGACACATCAATGTCATGCAACTGAAAGTAATCATATTTTGTATTTTGTTGCATATCCTTTGCATGCAATGACTGCTTGAAGTCTGCGATTCATGGACATCACCAGTTGCTCGGTGACTTCTCTGGTGATGCTGTTTCAGTCCCGTATTGCAGCCATCTTTAGCTTATGCTTGTTTTGGGGGCTAGTCCCCTTCAGTTCTCTTCAACATCTCAAACATTATGGTGCCCTGAAATGGGGGAGACTATGTATAAATACAGCTGTAATGTCTACATGGTGAAACCAAAATGTATAAAAAATACCCGTTAATAAAATCTGACAATGTGCACTTTAACCACATGTGATATATATGTAAATAAATAAATGACAGGTCTTTTTCCCAAACATTATGGAGGACACCATGCAAATTAAATTCAGCCAACTACCACCTACCTTGATAAAGGAGATGAAAGACTTCAATAAGTATCTCATGACATTGAACAAGATGTGAAGAGTTGATGCAATGTCCACATAATTTCAGCAGTAGAACTGTGCTCCAGACCGCCAATGCCTTGATCTAAGCACTGGCTGATCATTTCTAGAAGTCAAGAGTGACAACCATTGACACAGAGGAATTATTTGACTGAGTGCGGCATCAATGGGCTGCAGTAAAAGTGAAATCAATGGACATCGAGAAAACAATCTAAACGTTGGAATGATATATCAAAAGGAGATGGTTGGGCTTGTAGGAGAAACATCCTAGCTCCAAGACATCACTTCAAGAATTCCTTAGGGCAGTGCCTATGGGAATTATTATCATCTGTTCCATGACTCGCCCCTTTGCTCCACCAGCCATTTAAAAGACAGATGGGTGGATGCTCAATGCCATTCATTGCTCCTCAGTAAATGAAGCACTGTACTGCATACAGCAAGTAACATTCATGCTACATATGTCAGTCAAGATCTTCAGCGAGAGTTCAGGGCATGAAATATTGTGTCGGCCTGATGATGCAGCCCCAAGATTTGAAGCGCAAGAATCTAATATTAGCCATGCTCACCTCCCATGATCTAACTAGTCTATTCATTCTGCCCCACTATCAATAAACCATGGCTACTATATAACTACAAAATATACTGCAGTGCCCATCTGATCTACCAGCAATCTGCCAAAGAGACAATATCTAGCACTGTTCGGAGAGTACAGAACCAGGGGCCACAGTTTATGAACAAGGGGCAAGCCATTTGGAATGGAGATGAGGAAATACTTCTTCCTCACAGAGAGTTGTGAGTCTGGAATTCTCTGCCTCAGAGGGCAGTGGAGGCCGGTTCTCTGGATACTTTCAAGAGAGAGCTAGATAGGGCTCTTAAAGATAGCGGAGTCAGTGGATATGGGGAGAAGGCAGGAACGGGATACTGATTGGGGATGATCACATTAAATGACGGCGCTGCCTCGAAGGGCCGAATAGTCTACTCCTGCACCCATCGTCATTGAGCTTTGGCTCATAGGGACACACAAATCACACACCATACCGACTTGGAATATCACTCTTCCTACATTGTAATTGGGCACAGTAATAGACCACTCCCAGTTTGAGAATAAATTTTGCTTGAAATGTTGCATCAAGGCAAAGACTCTCCACTTTCAAGATTAATAATGACAATAAAATTCTGGCATTATCATTGATAGCCACACCAGACTGGAGATTAACCAGATTTCCCATGGAAATTCTTCAGCTAGTTAGGTTGTAGTAGAAAACATTCCACAGATCTAGTCATTACATTGTCATAATGGGAAAAGCACAAATTCTCCAACAGGCTCAGAATCAGTGATTGGAAGACCAACCTCTTCACAATAGCCAATAGAAATATCATGGCCATGCTCCTTGGAATGGACCTCCAAAATGGAAATACAATCTATTGAGAATATCAGGAATCTTAAAATGTGAACAATGAAGTTTAATTAATAAAACCCATAAGGAAAAGTTGCATCAATTATTGCCTTTACTTAAATTTATAGGGCTGTGTGCTTATCTCTCATTTGAGCGAAAGTAGGAATAAATGAGAACAGACAAGTTGAATGAGCATTTCGAACATGGTATCGTGATCAATCTGATATGTAGATTTTTCATCATTGTTATAATGACCGGGAGTGCGGTAGCCTATATGAATAGTTGAAAGACCATTGAAATTTTAAATTGAGACCATCCCAATGCTCCTGGAATGCACATCTTCAGCTTACAAAGATTCTCTATAATCAATGCTGCGGTACTTCAAATTCTACAAATACATATTTCACATGCTTCAATGTTTCAGAACAAGGTCTGAAACTTCAATGGGGCAGCCAATCATTCAACATTGTTTTATTAAAGGCAAATTGCTGTTTCATATTATTTGCAAATTTTAAAGACATTTAATACTCAATGGTGGCTTGTTAAATGCCAGCTGGGAGGACAATAGAGGTTCAGTTACCACAACATAACTGTGACAATATACACAAGATCAAACATTTTAGACTCAAAGGACTATTTGATAAAGTCTCCCATATTGGGTTCATCCAGAAGATTAATAGTGAATTGGTCATATCAATTATTACTGAATTGGATTAATAGTACATTGGTCATATGGATTCAGAACTGGTTTACTAATAAAAGACAGGGCTGCAGTAGAACGACAATATTCAGGCTGCAAGTCTATGACCAGTGAAATCTGAGCTGGGACCAATACTGTGTGTGATATAATATAAATGATTTGGACGTGAACAAAGATTGGTTTTAGTGACACAGGCAGGTGACACCAGGATTGCCGGGGTCGCGGACTGAGAGGAAGGCTGTCAATGTATACAGCAGGATATAGATCCACTACAGAAATAAGAGGAGCAATTACAGATGGAGTTTAATCCAAGCAAGTGTGAGGTGTCGCACACAAAGGGGAAATATAATTAATGGCGCAAGCCTTAACAACATTGATGTACAGAAGGATTTTGAAAGTGACAACATAAATAAATAGAATAGTAAATAAGGCATAAGGTACACTTGCTTGCATAGGAGAGGCTCGGAGTATAAGAGTCAGGAAGTAACGTTGCAGCATATCAGCGCATTTATGGGCCCGTCTCACTGGCATTGCCAGCAGTCGCCTGAAAACCCGGGAACTGGAACGGCGACTGTCAAGAGTGGAACGCACACAAACACATCGCAAAGGGGGGGGGGGAGCAAGGGCAAGCTGTATGAAATTCATACGGTACAAAGCCAAGGCGATACAGACACACAGCGCGATGAACAGGAAGGTTGGCGCTGTAATTAAGACGGCTAGCCCAGTGTACAGTAAGTCCTTTAAAAGAGGGGAGGGGGAAAAGGAGTGGAGACAACTTTTAAGAAGCCAGACAATTTTTAATCAGCTAGAGATACACAGCTGTGAAGTTCGGTGGACATTTAACATTACTGGTCGGTTATCCTTGGTTCTGAAAACTCCTGCTTTTTATTCCACAATAAGCCAATGAAAATGACCAGTCAGCAAAGGCGATTAATTAAAACTACCTACGACTACCCATAACTACATGGCGGCCCCACTACAACTGTACCTAGGACTACAGGATTATCGATTTTCTCCATGGCGACCATGGTCGCAGCAAATTCTTCAACATGTTGAAAAGTTTGCTGTGACCATACTGAGGCCGCGACTGGTTCCCAGAATGCGGGAACTCCTCGCGACCATGAAGGAGACTCACCAGAGAACACCAGCGAACATGTGGCGAGTGCAGTCTCCTGCACGCGCCTAACAAGTCGCCTAAGTGGGACAGGCCCATTAGAGTAGTGTGTGTATTTCTGGTTGTCCCATTACAAGAAGGACGTGGAAGCTTTTGAAAGGGTGCAGAGGAAGTTTACTAGAATTATGTCTGGTTTACGGGGCATTTGCTACAGGGAGAAGTTGGACAGATTTAAATTGTTTTCTCTGGAATGCCAGAGGTTGCGGGCAGATGTGATAGAAGTATATAGAGGAATAGATACGGTAGACATTCCAAATCTTTTTCCCAGGATCACATACTAGAGGGAATGGATCTCATTGCTCAGTTCATGTGCACAACTGGGAAATGAGTGCACCAGAAATTTTATTCATAACTCAATAAACAAATGCATTGTGCTTGCACTCAATAACATGCGGCAGTCTTGCACAAGTTTGCCATCAATGCAACCAAGTTCCCAAGTATAATTTCTGGATCACAACAAGAAACATGCACAGGTAAGTTAGAGTGAAGAATTAAAATGTCTTTCAGAGAGCACTTGTAAAAATTACAACCGACTTAAATTTAGGATTGGACACTCCAATTACTTGAATGCATTTTGCAAACATTCCACCATGGGTTTTTTTCCCCACCAGTGACAGAACAGGGCTTAATTGCAATACTCCAATGCAAGTGCCACAAAACTGGAGGCTGTCCAAAACCCCATTCAACCCTGCAGAGAAAGTCATCAAAAGGTAGCCTACAGACAGGAGGCAGTACATCAGTTTAATTTCTGATCTGCATTGTTTTTGTAAATGGTTAGATATTTATTGGAATTTTGGTTTAGATTACCATCCAAATGCCTGGGAATATAATTAGTAATTTTAATAATTAGTAATGGTGCTATTCTTAGAAACTGCATTAAGGTTTAGTACAAATGCAAGGCTGGTCAATGATCACCAGTTATACCATTTTTAATTACACATGCAATCTGATTCTTCCATCCTCAAATATCAAGAAAGCAAACAACGGACAAGGTTACTTCAAGAACCAAGGTCAACATATCAAGACAGGAATAAAGAAACAAAATAAATGTTTCTGTAACTTCAAACTCAGATGATCCAATTGATAACTCTACAAAAACGATTTTCTGAATAATCAACTTGTCCAAATCAGACTGCCAACATTGTGCTAATTTTGTTGAACTTGTACACCATTTTCAAATGCTAGTGCATAATTTAAAATTAGAAAGTGGATTTATTGTTTTGTACCCTGTATGTGTGCGTAGTCTCTGCAATTCTTGGATCAGGTGTAATGCATTATTAGTTGGAGTGATAAATCTACTCAACACCAAATCTACTTAATTATATTTTCCACAATTGGAAATGGTTACTTGGTTTGCACATAGCAATTGTCACTCTGTATCCTGGCCATTCAACTTTAGGACACCCAGGACCTTTCCATACCTAAATGTGAGTGGCACCCATAATGGAGACTCATGATATCTCCTTTAAAGTCACAATTACTAAGATAACAAAGTTTCAAACTGCAATTTCTTTTTCTTGCAACATTTGCGGTCAGCAATTTTGATTTCATAGAAACATAGAAAAATAGGTGCAGGAGTAGGCCATTCGGCCCTTCGAGCCTGCATCGCCATTCAATGTGATCATAGCTGATCATCCAACTCAGTATCCCGTACCTGCCTTCTCTCCATACCCCCTGATCCCTTTAGCCACAAGTGCCACATCTAACGCCCTCTTAAATATAGCCAATGAACTGGCCTCAACTACCTTCTGTGGCAGAGAATTCCAGAGACTCACCACTCTCTGTGTAAAGAATGTTTTCCTCATCTCGGTCCTAAAGGAATTCCCCCTTATCCTTAGACTGTGACCCCTTGTTCTGGACTCCCCCAACATCGGGAACAATCTTCCAGCATCTAGCTTGTCCAACCCTTTAAGAATTTTGTAAGTTTCTACAAGATCCCCCCTCAATCTTCTAAATTCCAGCGAGTACAAGCCGAGTCTATCCAATCTTTCCTCATATGAAAGTCCCAGGAATCAGTCTGGTGAATCTTCTCTGTACTCCCTCTATGGCAATAATGTCTTTCCTCAGATTTGGAGACCAAAACTGTACACAATACTCCAGGTGTGGCCTCACCAAAACCCTGAACAACTGCAGTAGAACCTCCCTGCTCCTATACTCAAATCCTTTCGCTATGAATGCTAACATACCAATTGCTTTCTTCACTGTCTGCTGCACCTGCATGCCTACTTTCAAATACTGGTGTACCATGACACCCAGGTCTTGTTGCATCTCCCCTTTTCCTAATCTGCCACCATTCAGATAATAGTCTACCCTCATGTTTTTGCCACCAAAGTGGATAACCTCACATTTATCCACATTATACTGCATCTGCCATGCATCTGCCCATTCACTCAGCCTATCCAAATCACCCTGCAGCCTCCAAGCATCCTCCTCACACCTAACTATACCCCCCAGCTTGGTGTCATCTGCAAATTTGGAGATGTTGCATTGAATTCCCTTGTCCAAATCATTTATATTGTAAATAGCTGGGGTCCCAGCACTGAGCCTTGCAGTACCCCACTAGTCACTGCCTGCCATTCTGAAAAGGACCCGTTTACTCCTACCCTTTGCCTCCTGGCCAGTTCTCTATCCACATCAATACTGAACCCCCAATACAGTGTGCTTTAAGTTTGTATGCTAATCTCTTATGTGGGACCTTGTCGAAAGCCTTCTGAAAGTCTAGATATAACACATCCACTGGTTCTCCCTTATCCACTCTACTAGTTACATCCTCGAAAAATTCTATCAGATTTGTCAGACATGATTTACCTTTCGTAAATCCATGCTGACTTTGTCCAATGATTTCACCACTTTCCAAATGTGCTGCTATCCCATCTTTAATAACTGACTCTAGCAGTTTCCCCACTACCGATGCTAGACTAACTGGTCTATAATTCCCCGCTTTCTCTCTCCCTCCTTTTTTAAAAAGTGGAATTACATTAGCTACCCTTCAATCCTCAGGAACAACTCCAGAATCTAAGGAATTTTGAAAAATTATCACTAATGCATCCACTATTTCTGTGGCTACCTCCTCGAGTACTCTGGGATGCAGACTATCTTGCCCTGGGGATTTATCGGCCTTCAATCCGTTCAATTTACCCAACACCACCTCCCGGCTAACCTGGATTTCACTCCGTTCCTCCATCTTATTTGACCCCCATTCCACTGCTATTTCCGGCAGATTATTTGTCTTCCTTAGTGAAGACAGAACCAAAGTAGTTATTCAATTGGTCTGCCATGTCCTTCTTCCCCATGATCAATTCACCTGTTTCTACAAGGGACCAACATTTGTTTTAACTAGTCTCTTTCTCTTCACATATCTATAAAAACTTTTGCAGTCAGTTTTTATGTTCCGTGCCAGTTTCCTTTCATAAACTATTTTCCCTTTCCTAATTAAGTCCTTTGTCCTCCTCTGCTAGATTCTGAATTTCTCCCAGTCCTCCGGTAGGCTGCTTATTCTGGCAAATTTGTATGCCTCATCTTTTGTTTTTATACTATCCCTGATTTCCCTTGTTATCCATGGATGCACCACCTTCCCCGATTTATTCTTTTGCCAAACTAGTATGAACAATTTTTGTACTTCATCCATGCAGTCTTTAAATACCTTCCATTGCACATCCACTGTCAACCCTTTAAGAATCACCTGCCAGTCTATCTTGGCCAATTCACATCTCATACCTTCAAAGTTACCTTTGTTCAAGTTCAGGACCCTTGTTTCTGACTTAATTTTGTCACTCTCCATCCTAATGAAGAACTCAACCATTTTATGGTCACTCTTGCCCAAGGGGCCATGCACATTTCCGTCTCCTCCCTTTTCTTTTCCCTGATCTCACAGCCCTGTCCTCTTTTCAAACAAACCCAATTATATCCAACTTGAGAGCCAATCTCAGCCTTGATTACCAAAAAGGTAGCCGTATCACCGAGTCCTCCCACTCCCTCCAGCCCATCTGTCACCCAATCTATTTATAATAACTCAGTCCAAATTCTCAACTTTGGTACTTCATGGAACTTTCTGCATGTTCCTAATTACCTGCATATTCCATAAATACCAAGACCATTTCCAGATAAAACCTCTAACCATTCCACTTCCTTGGTGACAAATTCATGACAGTAATGGCAAACGGAAGAAAGGATTAGTGTCAGTGAGCGGGCTGTAGGCAGAGCTGTGGCTGCAGGAGAGAAGACATTCACAAGTCGAAGTGTCGGCGGAGTGGGGCACTAGAGGCCCTACAGCAACGTGGGGGTGGGGGGGGGGGGGGGGGGGGGAGTGAGGAGAGAGCCTAGATCAAGTGCTGTTGAGGCCAAGCAATCAAGACATCAAGCAAGAACACAGATAAGATAGCCTGCAGTTGAGGACATTAATTGCATCGCCAGGCCAACCCCTATAATAACCGAGTGCCACAAAAGGACAGCGTACTTTTAAAGGGTAAGAAAGACAATTTTTCTGAACTTGAAATGTGAAAGGAATAAGATGGCAAAAATGCAGCAACATGAACTGCTTAAAATCTATTCTAACACTACAATGTTGCGCTTGTACTCGCGTACGATTGAGCGCAAGTATACTGGATTGTATGCAAAGCAAAAAAAAAGCCCCAATACATCCTTAAAATGCTTATTGCAGATTCTGTTGATGATTTTCTGCTGAATTATCGTGAAACACCTTTGAGCCACAATATAAACATATAATGGGAACAAGTCATTGCACACAAGGAATTGCATGATTACAGCCTGTGAAGAATAAATAGCCCGGCCCTGGTATTTTCAAAATGCAGAAAATACATCAAAAACCTTTGCCCAGCATGTGCCAGTTATGAAAGGTACTTCAATATTTAATCAAGCTACTGCTTAATTGCTTTCACCAAAATCTCTCAGGTCATTAAATACATTTGCACCCCTCCCCCCCCCTCCTTGGTTCTTGGAAAAATAATGAAGGACTTCTCCACAGGGCAGAAGATACAAAAGCTGAAAAGACATTCCACCATATCCAAGAACCGCTTCTTCCACTGTTATCACTTTTAAATGGGCCTCGTAAGGATGACTTCTCAATTTCCAGTCTACCACATTGGTACCCTTGCACTTAAAAAAACAATTGTAGCTGTGACAGTATATATTCTATTATTATCTCTTTTGCACTACTTGATGTACTCATGTGGCATGATTTATCTGAATAGCAGACATTTCATAGTATTGCAATGTTCCTGACAATAAACCAATACCAATTTCATTGATCAAAATACTATAGCGGGGAAGGGATACAGAAATCATAAACTCCGAATCTCCTTTTGAAATTGCTGCACCTCTTCAAACACATCCCCAAAATGCAATCTAACCATCTGCACCTAAAAATCCTCAAGCCCCTTGCTTGCAAACCGTCGTCTTTCTTTTCCAGTCCTTAAAATCTTTATCACTTTTCCGATGGGTTCTAACTCACCTAGATGCCTCTTGAAAATAAGACGTAAAATATGATGATCAAAACACTAACTTTGGAAATCAGAAACAAAGCAGAAATTTCGAGAAAAACTGAGGCAACATCTGTAGAGATAAGTGGTCGACGTTTTGGGTCATTATCCTAAAAGGTTCATTTTCCCTTTCCAGTGATGCTGGCTGAACCAAGTTTTTCTAGCATTTTCTGTCTTTGCCACAAGAAATATATATATATATATGCTAGCAACTAGCAGTTATGATGACTGTGTTCCTCACCTGTAACAGCAGAAATTTGCTCAATCCCTGCATTAATGATCTACTATTATTGGGAGGTTGCAGGGCAGTCGAGGTCACGACCCATGACCCGTACTGTTGCCACGCAACACGTTCTGGAGTACAAGCGGCGAACGTCAGGTAAGCACTTACTATGGCTGCCAGTACAGCGGGCCCGTCTTCTGTCCCGGCATCCGGACTCCACGCTGACTGGTTCTACACTCGCAGACCCCGGGCGGGACCAGGGATGTGTGAATCACCCCGTGTGTCGTGTGTGGACCGGGGTCCGGGTGGGTGATTCACCCCCCAACCCCCACACCAGGGTGAATCACCCACCCGGACCCCGGTCCACACACGACACATGGGGTGATTCACGTGTGTCGGGCGGTCGGGTGCCTCCAGCCCCGGACTTATCCTCAATCTGCTCTTTAGTGGTTTTGGCGATTTTCTCTCACGGTTACCCCTATTTCCACAATTTCTTACAGCGCAAAAATTGACAATATTGGCAGTTTCTAACTAGTGTATGCCAGAGCTGTCTATTACTCCAGAAGAATTGAGCTACTCCATGCATCATACCCTTTGACCTGATGACCATACATGCAACCCTCCTATAATCAAAACTAGTTTTCATCTTCAGATCACCATCCACTGGTTTCATTCCCTGTCTAGGCCAATTCTGAAGGGTCTCGACCCGAAACGTCGCCTATCTCCTTCACTCCTTAGATGCTGCTGCACCCGCTGAGTTTCTCCAGCTTTTTGTGTAACTCCCAAGTTGACAATCTTTGTAACTGCACCATAACCATCAAGCCAAGCACCTATGCCATAGTCTCCCATTAATAATAATGGCTCTTTACTTCTGCCTGTAACTTTGTCCATTTGCAGCACTACTATATCCAATCTGCTGCCGATATTGGCAAAATATAATGACATTCAATAATACCAATTTAATTTCTCCAACATGTCGCTAACAGCTCTTGCTTGGATTATCCATAGATCTGGTCCATTCCCCACTTTACACAATCAATCTCATCCTCCCAAAGTAATCTGCATTTGAGAAATCTTTAGGACAGCATTCATTTCAAGGTCATAATTTTGTAAGTAGACAAAATCCTGGAGTAAATTAGGCAGCATCTGAGATGGAATGGGTGACGTTTTGTCTCGAGACTCTTCTTCAGAACTAGCATCTGCAGTTCTTTCCTACTCATAATTCTGTAATGCCCTTTTGGAACTAGGGTCTGATAGGCGACCCGTGCACAGGTAATTTTTGGGGGTAAGCGAGCATATCAATAAAGTTTAAGCTTGGCTGGGTTGGGCTACTTTGATAAATAATGTATTAAGATTCAGTATTACAGGGCATAAGTGCTGACTACTTGAGTGGAGGTAAATACAGGAAATTCTCCCCGTTTCCCAACATACATGACTTGACTGCATTGCAGTTGTATCAAACAAAATCACAATTTTTTGAACTCAGTTTAGCATCATACTTTAGACCTCCAACTGATCTTTTTTTGCATAAAGTGATGCAAAAAGTTCCAATTAAATCTTTCTCCAACAGCATGTTTCCATTATCCCTCTGATTGTGACTGCAGTCTAGTCTCATTTTTGTCTATCATCCTATGGCCCAAAACAAAAAGCAGCCGTAATGTCTTCATCCGATGAGATTTTCTTATAGCCAGCTCAATGTCTCATGTGTATGCTGCCTCTTGGTTATCTGACAATACCAGCTTTCACACATTTCCTGATATTGAACTCTTTCCCATTACTTCTCTAGATCTATGCATTACCTCAGAATTACTATGATCATCTGGGATCAAGTAGTAGGCAAATATTTTCACCCAATAATACCAGCATTTCAAAAGCAACCATTAAACCACATTCCCTACTTACCAAAAACATGCTGTGTCTAATTATCTAGGGCAGAAACCAAACCACTTACAACTGTGGGATCCTAAGCCACTCAGTCAAGCCCAGGCCTACACACGTTTCTTGGCTATTTTACCCCGGAATACTGGTTAGCTCATTTGCTTTCAAAACCCACATGACTGTCATTGTAACCTCTTGATTGAATTATCTATCCATTGATCCAGCCCTTTACACTCTCCATTAACTTCTGCCCACGTCCTAAATCTGCTTTTACACCCAACACGCAAGTTGTATCAGAGGTTGGTTTTAATATAGTAAAGGTAACACAGCCTAGAACAATTAATGACTGCTGCAAAGCTGAGGCATCATCACAAAACAATACATCAAAGTCTGGATTTTGTTTTCATTATTTTACCAAATTAAACTGGAGGATTCAAAACAGTTTCAGTGTTAGATGCACCAAAACAGTACCATTTAGCAAAATAGTGGTCAAAGTGGCATTTGACAACTCGTGCTTCTAATCACTACAAATTAGCTAAATGGACCGAGTTAGGTATGGTACAGACATTTGGTAGGCAATTGCTCTGCAGCTTTAATCCAAAGTAATGGCCTGGAAAGTACATTGTAGAAGCAAGCAAAAGAAAACTGTAGATGCTGAAAATCTGAAACAAAACAGAAAATGCCAGAAAACACCTCCGGTCAGACCAAATATGTGGAGAGAAAAGCAAAGTTAATGTTTCTGGTCAATGACCTGAGTGTATAAGTAGTTTTTAAATTGTAGATATGCAATCTTATTTGCCCAAGCTGTTCATTCGTCTCAATGCAAAATGTAAATTGCTGAGAGAACTCAGTGGATAAAGCAGCATCTGTAGAGGCAACAGTATGGTCAATATTGATTAGTCCAGTAAATTTAATGTTAGCCTCATTGAGATGGTTGATTTACACATGTGCATTACTTTTAATGATTTAAAACCAAATCCTTAAAATAAAAACTGCCACGTTCAGAAATGCACACATAGGATATAAAAAAGTAAATTTGAAAACAATTGGAACATTATTAAAATTATACAATTCATCTCTGATAACAATTTACATGAATACAAATTATGGTACAAATGTTTCTTGTACAGGTTGAAAACTCTGATCAAAAATAAAAGTTATTGAATTCTCAACCCCCAACCTCTACTAAGTTTGACTTTGGTTGACACGAATATCACTTTTCTGATAAAATTGCTAATACCATCTCCAATAAATACAGCTGACATACATGTAACACTACCTGGAGTGATGATGTTTCATGGGAGCCAGGGATTTATTTCCCAGATTGGGCACAAATTTTCAAACTAATTATCCGGGAATCCAGCTAAGATAAAGCCCAACACACAAACTGTAATTTAATGTTTCCACAGATTCTGTCCATACATTGAAATGTCAGCTCAACTAGTTTTCCCTAGCTGCATAATGCATCAGTAATAAAAAGTTAACAAATAAGCCTGGAAGACCAAAATAAAATATTAAAATATCATAATGCTAATATAAAACAACATCTGTAAATGGGACAGATAAGTTTCAAATCTTTTGATATCACACCAAACCTTTTAAAACTAAGTGAATAGGAAATGCAATTTGAGCTGTCCAATCCTGTTATAGGTTGAAGAAAGTGGGCCTCAAAATGTAAGCATTTTTTTTTTGAAATAGAAATATGTCATACTGTATGTAATATGTAAAAACCTAGAAACCTTCTGGGCATTCTACCCAGACAATCCAGTACAGATTATGAATGTATTTTAAAAAACCCTACAATTTATCACATTTGATTAGTGTAATAAGACAGAACAAATAAATCTGTGCAATCAAAACACTCGTACATGTTTATTCCTTATTGCAGAAGGAATTTTCTGGAAAAGGGCAATGAAAAGTGAGCAAAAAGAACAATAAACCAACCAGTTACTGCAGATAATTATTTGGAAATAAACTATCAGCCAATCTACTTTACTATGAAATCAAGATCACTGCAGAAACAGAAAATGACCTCATGGTGCAAGAATTCCTTACCACTCTCCTCCACTGCAACAAAAACCCTACAAGGAAAAGTTCACCTGAAATCAAAGATAAAGAAACAGGACGTCTACAATCTCACCTATCCCCACCCTTTACTAGATTTACAGACGAGGCACCAACTCCTGATTTGTAATAACCCTTTGGTGAAATAATCTCTCCTCAGCAGTGTCACCTAAAGTAAAGCGTTATCAGCAGCCTTTAAAGATACGCCCAATAAAAGCCAAGCCTAGTACTGCCAATAAAACAGTAAAGTTAAACAAGGAGTTATATTTGCATGTGTATAATCTAAAGCGATCAAATAGCCAAACTCTCCATGCTAAAGCTAAGAGGTGTTCATTTAAAAAAAAATCTAAACTCATACACTTAACTAACGGATTAGACAATACTATAAAATATAGCCGGGAGGCGTTTAAAGGAAGGCCTCGACTGGCAACGCCCAAAAAACTGGCTGCGTTTCCTTCACCTAATCCTAGACTGTTCACTAGAACCTCCCAAAAAAAGTCCGTTACAATTGTGCCCAGTATTACATTCCGTTTTGACGGATTTTTAATTATTAGATTTATTAGAAACAAGGTCAACGCGGTGACAAGTAAATGCGGCGGCTCCTCTGTAATAAGGATTGTAGTATCTGAAACCACCAATCACAACACCACCACCCCCCCCCCAAACCGGAGATAAAGCAGACCGAACAACCCCAGGTTTCCTCCATTTACAGAAAGAAAGGGAAACGAGACGCGAGGGAGGAGAAAAGAAAATGATTTTTAAAGAAAACAACGGATCGTAATATTGTCAGACGAAAACACTAAATCGAAAACACCGCCCTCATTCTAAAGGCACCCCACCCTTCGAATACAAAATCTGCAGAAACTAAGGCATTATTCGAAAAATGTACGAGGAATTCAGCTCTCAGGATTGTAAATGGCGACCTATCCTGTCTCTTATACGTTCTTTTTAAACAGATGAGGCAATTGGCTTGGGAAAATAACCGAAATCACCACACCCTCGTTTAAATTGAAAGTATTAATATTTTTTTAAAGAGAGTCTGATAGCCGAACATTCGCCTACTGTGCGCCCTGTGCCCTCCTCACCAGCACATCATTGCAGATGTCCCGCAGCTCGGCCTCGATCTTCTCCCGGTATTCCCGGGCCATCTGCTGCTTTTTCTCGTTGCCCTCTGTCTTCTGCTCGATGCTGGAGATGACCCTCCAGGACGAGCGCCGCGCCCCCACCACGTTCTTGTAGGCGACCGAGAGCAGGTTACGCTCCTCGTTGGAGAGCTCCAGGCCTTGCTCGGTCACCGCTTTCATCGAGGTCGCCATGTCGTCGTAGCGCTCGGCCTGCTCGGCCAGCTTGGCCTTCTGCACCAGCTCGTTCTTGTCCATGGCGATGGGAAGAGGGGGGGAGGGAGTCGATCGCTCTCGCACTCTGCGGCGGTGGGTGGGTGGGTGGAGAGAAATGGAACAGATAAAGAACATGGAGGGAGGAGGAATAATTTTAGTGAAATAACCGTGAAAATAAAAGCTCCTCCGTCCATTGATTTCAACCCTTCATCTGCCCACCCAGCGATCGCCTCATTGTTAGTAAAGACTAGTTGGGGGGGGGGGGGGGTGGGGGGGAAGAATAAGGCTCACCCCCCTCAACATTAAAACAAATCATAGCGACTCCCTCGGGGGGGGGGGGGAATCCACCGAGATATTTGAAGAAAAGGGGGGGGGGATCACAATGACAAAATGAAAGCAGCCGCGCTGTGGTTCGGGGCGGGGGCAGCCGAGGGTCTCCGGCTGTAGAGCCAGACACACACGCGGGGCCTCGCTGCCAGCCACCCGTCCTCGCCCGCGGCGGTGGTGGTGGTGGAGGCGGCGGCGGCAGCAATAGCCTCCCTTCCTCCCTCCGCCGCGGCTACCGGCCGCCGCCTTTAAACCTCCGTTATGTTATTTTTTTTGTCTTTAATTACCCTCCCCTCCGAGATCCCGCACTGCGACTGCGGCCCCGGTCAATGAATGAATGAGGAGAGGCGAATGAAGCGGCATCCTTTTACCTGCTGTCCGAGTGAGCCTCACGGTGACTCTGGCGCTCAGCGAGTGAGGAGGAGCCGCCGCGATTCGCCTCACTTGACGCCCTCTCTCTCTCTCTCTCTCGCTCAGTGAGTCGGGCGGTGGGGGAGGGGCCACTCGCTCGCTCGCTCAGCTGATCCTTCAGCGGCTCTCCGCCGCACGGGGTTTCCTCCAATGAGATGCAGGGCGCAATGACGTCAGGCGCTGCCGTGGCAACGGCGGCACGAATGACGTATTACATCGATTATCTCAGTTATAAAACGAAAGGCGCTCTTTCTTGCATCTTTCTCACACCCTCCACCCTGCCTCTCCACCGAGCCTCTTATCAAATGCATGCTTCCAGTTAAATTAATAATTAAAAAAAATGCCTCCACCTTGAGACTGTTGCCAGGGATATTGCTTTTTTTTTGCGCAATGCTACACGTGTGTAGAAATCCAGCAGGGGCAATGAGGGCACTTAACACACCCAGCAGCAGCTTTATTACAGCTCAGAGCAAACAATGCACTCGGAGAGAAGGTGGTTGAAAACGTCAACCTCTTCAATGCGCCACATTTTTTTTTTAAATACAATCTGCTGAGCTATTGAAGCTTCCAAGAGAATCAAACGCAGTACATCAAGATGTAGTCCCGTCAATGCTGTGGTCAAAAGAATATCTCTATGCTAAACCCAAATGGACTTTTCAGCTTAACATTGATTTTCCCATCTGCAATGCTGTTTTGACAAAAAATTTGGATCAGCATTCCTAAATCAGCCTCCCATTCCACTGATGGTTTTACAATATTCACAATTTTAGATTGTGAAACTTTTTTAGAAAGAATTAAGTATACTTTGGCTATCTAATAATTCAATGTATGACATTTTATAACAATTGCTACTATTTGCAAGGCATACGCTTAAATAAAAATAAATAATGGACTACACCCTTATTATCTCTATGGTCCATTTGGCATATTAACATTACATCAGAGAAAACTAGCATCTATTTGCATGACACACACACACCATTTGAGTTAGATAGAGCTCTAGGGGCTAGTGGAATCAAGGGATATGGGGAGAAGGCAGGCACGGGTTATTGATTGGGGATGATCAGCCATGATCACAATGAATGGCGATGCTGGCAGGAAGGGCTGAATGGCCTCCTCCTGCACCTATTTTCTATGTTTCTATCAGATATCATTCTAAGCAAAACCAATTTTGGATTTGTAAGACTTACATTTTGGGAATCTGTTAAAATGCTGAATCTGAATAAATTTCTATGACATCTGAAAATACTTTTATGACTGAATATATTTTTGAAGGCAATAAAAACAAAATCCTGGAAATTCTTCATGGAAGCTGCCTTACGTGCCAAGAACTTGCAGCATTTTATTTTCTTATTTCAACGGTTTTGCTTTTAGATTGCTTTTGGAAGTGCAGTCATCTTCATGACGAATCTCGGTAGGTTCTGTACAACAAAATTTAACAAATGATATCTAATCAATGATCATAAAAATATATTTGAAGCTTGTTTCAGGGATAAATGTTGCCCAAGAAAATTTTCCCCTTTTTATATCCTCACATCTTATCACTAGCAGTGGAAACATAGAAACATAGAAAATAGGTGCAGGGTAGGCCATCCAAGCCTGCACCGCCATTCAATATGATCATGGCTGATCATCCAACTCAGTATCCCGTATCTCGGTCCTTATCCTTAAACTGTGACCCCTTGTTCTGGACTTCCCCAACATCGGGAACAATCTTCCTGCATCTAGCCTGTCCAACCCCTTAAGAATTTTGTAAGTTTCTATAAGATCCCCCCTCAATCTTCTAAATTCTAGCGAGTACAAGCCAAGTCTATACAGTCTTTCTTCATATGAAAGTCCTGCCATCCCAGGAATCAGTCTGGTGAACTTTCTCTGTACCCCCTCTATGGCAAGAATGTCTTTCCTCAGATTTGGAGACCAAAACTGTATGCAATACTCCAGGTGTGGTCTCACCAAGACCCTGTACAACTGCAGTAGAACCTCCCTGATCCTATACTCAAATCCTTTTGCTATGAATGCTAACATACCATTCACTTTCTTCACTGCCTGCTGCACCTGCATGCCTACTTTCAATGACTGGTGTACCATGACACCCAGGTCTCGTTACTTCTCCCCTTTTCCTAATCGGCCACCATTCAGATAATAGTCAACTTTCCTGTTTTTGCCACCAAAGTGGATAACCTCACATTTATCCAGAGAAGGATGTTTGCCTGCAGCCAGTATGACATTTGCAAGCTTTTCCATCAGTAGCTAAACACTATAACCTTGTATTGTGGTCTTGTAAGGCAGAAAATATTTATGGTCACCATAGTTTTATTTTGATTGTTGTAGATTAGTTTCTTTCTCCCAATTTTGTTCCCATTGTATCCATCCCCAATCCTGGCTGTTTCCACTCCTTTTTGTTTTCTCCTGGCTGGTCCAAATATTTTTTCTCTCACCTGCAGATCTCTTAAGCATTTGCCTGGTTTTGTCACACTCCCATCTTTCTTTTACAGCATTGTCCCCCTACTTCAATCAGTCTGAAGAAGGCTCTTGAACAGAAATGTCACCTGTCCATTTTCTCCACAGATTCTGCTTGACCGGCTGAGTTCCTCTAGCACTGTTTTTTGCCCAAGATTCCAACATCTGCAGTTTCTTGTATCTTTTTTAAGGATTCAGGTCGCCTTAAAAGCAACAAGCAAATTAAATTATTTTTAACCCTCCATTCACACTAGGAGATGATCAGTCAGGGAACTGGCAAATCATCCAGCATGGAAACAGGTCCTTCAGAATACAATGCCCATGCTGTAATCAAGTAATAATCTATACTAATCCAATTTTCCAGCATTCAATCCATTGCCTTTTATGCTATACACAAAAAGCTGGAGTAACTCATTGCTGCAAGCCGAGGGGTGACCTGATAGAAATATATAAAATTATGAGAGGCATAGATAGGGTACAGAGTCAGTGTAGGAACAAACTGCAGATGCTGGTTTAAACCGAAGATAGACACAAAAAGCTGGTGTAACTCAGCAGATCAGACAGCATCTCTGGAGAGAAGGAATAGGTGACGTTTCGGGTCACCCATTCCTTCTCTCCAGAGATGCTGCCTGTCTCGCTCAGTTACTCCAGCACTTTGTGTCTATCTTCGGCTTAAATCAGCATCTGCAGTTCCTTCTTACACCTTTTATGCTATGGTGTTTCAGGTGCTCATCTAAACACTTTATAAATGTTGTGAGTGGAACTGCTTCCACCACCCCTCAGAAAACAGTTTCCAGATTTCAACTATACTCTGGATAAAATATATATTTCTAAAATCTGATCTAAAGGAATATCCAGCAAGCTGGAGTGCAAGATTAATCATATACGTATGCTCGTTTATAATCAAACTATGCTGATTGAACAAACAGTTGGTGGAATGTCATCATCCATCCTGGTGGACTTGCCTGTACCCACGGTCACTATTGTGGACATCAGATCGGGCTGTTGTACTCATGTTGGCTTCATAGTAATCATGTATCCTATGATTTGACTGGATAGCACACAAACAAAGGTTTTCACTGTTTCTTGATGCATGTGGCGATAATGAAGCATTAAATATAGAGTCATAGAATCATAGTGATACAGTGTGGAAACAGGCCCCTTGACCCTACATGCTACACTGGTCCCATCTGCCTGCGCTTGGTCTATATCCCTCCAAACTTGTTCGATCCATGTACCTGTCTAACTGTTTCTTAAAAAGTGGGATAGTCCCAGCCTCAACTACCTCCTCTGGCAGCTTGTTCCATACATCCACCACCCTTTGTGTGAAAAAATGACCCCTCAGATTCCTATCAAATCTTTTCCCCTTCACCTTGAACCTATGCCCTCTAGTCCTTAATTCCCCTACTTTGGCAAGAGACTGTGTGCATCTACCTGATCTATTCCTCTCATGATTTTGTACACCTCTATAAGATTACTCCTCATCCTCCTGCGCTCCAAGGAATAGAGACCCAGCCTACTCAACCTCTCCCCTTAGCTCACACCCTCTAGTCCTGGCAACACCTAGTAAATCTTCTGTGAACTCTTTCAAGCTTGGATGACAATATCAATATCAAAATCATCTACACCTCAGTTTAAACCGTGCCTCTGGTCTGTTAAGTCTGAAGAAAGGTCCCAATCCAAAAGGTCGCCTGTCTATTTCCTCCCTAGATGATACCTGACCTGCTGAATTCCTCCAGCACTTTCTATCTTGTCAACATCCCAGTGAATCTCTTTTCTATAGCTTTCATATTCGTCCTTTAGTCTGGTAACCAGAACTGTACACACTACTCCAGCTGCAGCCTAACTACTGTTTTATACTGTCCCATATCCTCCCTGTTCTTATATTCTCTGCCCTAACAAATGCATATGCATATGCTTTCTCATGACCTTGTTCAACTGTGTTTTTGCCTTCAGGAATACTTGGTCATGTACACCACTGTTCTTCAGTACTTCAAAGGGTCCTATCATTAATAATATCCTAACCTTGCTGCCTTACAACGTCAGAGACCCGAGTTCGATCCTGATTACGGTTGCTGTCTGTACAGGGTTTGTACATTCTCCCTCTGACTGCGTGGGTTTTTCCAGGTGCTCCAGTTTCCTCCCATGTTCCAAAGTGTGCAGGTTTGTTGGTTAATTGTCCATAGCATGTAGGATAGAACCAGTGTACGAGTAATCGGTCATCGTGGACATGGTGGGCTGAAGGGCCAGTTTCCGCACTGTATCTCTAAACTAAATTAAACTAAACTAAGCAAATTGGAACTCTCAAAATTATTCATCCAACATTTTTCAGGATTAATTTCTATCTACCATTCTTTGGCCCATCTTGCCAACTTTCTTTTAGTTTAGTTTAGTTTAAAGATACAGCGCGAAACAGGCCCTTCAGTCCACCGGGTCTGCGCCGACCAACGATCCCTGCACATTAACACTATCCTACACCCACTAGGGACAATTTTTACATTTACCAAGCCAATTAACCTACATACCTGTACGTCTTTGGAATGTGGGAGGAAACCGAAGATCTCGGAAAAAAACCTACGTAGGTCACGATGAGAACGTACAAACTTCGTACAGACAGCACCCGTAATCGGGATAAAACCCGGGTCTCCGGTGTTGCATTCGCTGTAAGGCAGCAACGCTATTGCTGCGCCACTGTGACTGCCCTCATCAGTATAATTCCAAAGCCTAAGATTACCCTCCGCTCTAACACTAACAGCAATAATTTTACTGTCATCCGGACTTCACTTCACACATTCATATCCAGATCATAATCATATATATCAACAGCAAGGGTTCCAACAGCGATCCCTGTAGTATGTGACTGGTATCAGGTTTCCAATCACAAAATAACACTTAACCTTCAATCTCTGGATCCCATCCCCAAACCAGTTTAACATTCAATTTGCCAAATTTATCTCCCATATGGGGCTTTTTCAAAGGTATGAGTAAAATCCATGTAAACTATTACAACTGAAGTCCATGTGAGGTCCACGATTAATTTGGTACCACGCTAAACATTACCTTGAAAAATGTGTACATTCCAGTCCCTCAGGGAGCAATGTCACAGGCAACCCCAGTCCTTACCTGTTTCCCACACATGGTTGCAGCATGTGGATAGCAAATAATCGGGAGTTTAGTTCTCTTGTACATTGTGGGATTTGCACAAGTACTATATTCACTTATCCACATCACAAATTGTTCAAACATTTTATTGCACTATTTTATTCCTTTTCCTCCTGAAGGGAGTGACTAATTCTAGGATATAACTCTATTGCTATTGGCTGTATTTATCTAAGAGCACGCTCTTCACTAAAAGCTCAGAAAATTGCATTGTCTACCATTTTGAAAGTTAGAGTATTTTAGCTACATCTACATTATTCTATTCTCACCAAACATCTATAAGTGTGCATTTTGAGCAGCATTTAGTGGATAGCTATCAACAACAGCAAACCAAGCCGATTTTTCTTCTTCCAGGAATGCTGACATGAGTTGTATTGTGTGCTCTGGCAGAAAGCGGCTAACTCAGCATTACAGATTACATTGAATTTGGGAGCAAAATGATTTGTAATAATAGATATATAGCTGACCATAGAATTTACGAGTGAAATGAGTCATTCTTCTCAAACATAGAAACAAAAATAAAAGTTTAATTGCCCCCTTTCTTATGAGAAAATGGATCCCACTATCAACATTGAATATTGTTTGACAAGATAGGATGACATTGGTAATGCCTGTGTTTATTTACTGCCTATTCCTTCCTAAAGTTGAAAAGGTAATATATGCAACATAATTGAAACACCGCAGATGAAGGTAATCTTACATTGCTGTTATGAAAACCTGTAAAAGTCCTGTGAAAGATCAGTGGAACGTTTCCAAGCCAGTGATATATGATTTGGAGAGGAACTTAAACTTGGTGATGTTCTCATGTACCTGCTGCACTTTATGTTGCAGATTATGGGGTTGAAAGGTGCTGTTGTAGTGAGACCAGGCCGCTAGAGCAAAATGTTCTTTATTAGCAAAACAACACTCGAACTACACGTGTACTTGGTCAGGAATAAACTATCTAAGCTACTGTCGTTGTGAGGACAGGAGCCCCAGTCAAGTGACAGTCCCGACCAATGACGAGGGTTCTGAATACACAGCTTCACCACTAGGTGCCGCTACACTGCTAATGACGCCTTGGCCAGTTGCTCCAGTATAACTTATAAATTATGCACACTAACCATGATTTCTAAGATCCCATGCCACATATTCCTCTTCTCAGATATGAGGTGGTAAAGTTCTTCTCTGCCATGTTTTATACTACAGAGGGGTTTTGTCTGCTCCATAGGCCTTGTAGTTTCTCAGGTGATGGATGGCCACTTCAAACTCTTGTTGAGCAGGAATAGCACTGAGATTGTGACAAATAACTTGCAGTAGGATAGTCTCAAAGCCATTTATGTCATAGATAGTGTTGTGGTTGAGAACACATTCACAGTGGGTACTGAAAGTCTTGAAATCTTTTTTTCTGTTTTTGGCTTTCATTGGAATGGGTTCTAGGGAATGTGTGCTATATACAACTTTGGAAGCAGTCAGGAATCCAGGCGCTATTAGTTGCCCACATTGTGGCTGGAGCTCCTTATTCTTTCCACACTTTTTTGTTTTCTACCATTTGCTTGTAATTGTGTCTCCAGTCCATGAATACTTTGCATCCAAATCAAGTCACATCAAACCAGTCTTAGTATTTTCCGATAGAGAAGTCACCATTCTCTTTGCAAGGGCTAAAGTGGCTGTCCCACTTTGGCGACCTAATCCGCGAGTTAAGAAGAGGCTCTTCGACCTTCAAGTTCGAGGGCGCTCGCCTGGAAAGCCTCGAGCTGGATCGACCGTCTGCATTGAAACCGCGAGCTGGATCGACCAACTGCGCACACACACACGCACACACAAACACATCGCAAAGGCGGGGGCCAGGGAAAGTGGGGGAGCGTTGGCTAAAATTCACACCCACAATGAAGAAGAAGGTAAACGGCTGCCACAGTGTAAGGTAAGTCCTTTGGAGAGCGCAGGGTGGGGGGGGGGGGGAGAGAGAGAAGGGAAGAGAAGGGGAGAGAGGGGGAGAATGAAGGAGAGAGAAGGGGAAAGAAGGGGGCGAAGGAGATTGCCTACAGCTGCCCTCGACTGCCTGTAACTAAATAGCGACCCCACTCCACTGCACCACGAGTTCAAAAGAACCATGCCAACCAAATTTTACTCGCGGAAATTTTTTCAACATGCTGAAAAATTTTCTGCGACCTAGCTGAGGCGACCTAGTATTCGGGAACTTCCCTCGAGCATGAAGGAGAGTTCCAGCAACCTCATAGGACCTCATAGGACCACGTGTCGACAAGGCTACACATTTGAAGGTCGAAGACACTCTTCTAAACTCACAGATTAGGTCGCCCAAGTGGGACAGCCCCTTCACTATAGTCTGGACTATCCAGGCTGCTCCTATCAGTTGCCAATTCACTGATTAGCCGTTGTCTGGTAGGCTGTGAAGCATTAACAGAATACATTTTGCTTTGTATTGTCTTTGAATCTTTTAATATTTATTTATCTGCAGCCTCATTTGAATGAATGAATAAGTTTATTCGCCAAGTATTCATATACAAGGAATTTGCCTTGGTGCTCCGCCTGCAAGTGACAATATGACATACAGTGACAGTTAAGAATGATACACAAAACATTAAACATTCATTTCAATTGCCATCACCATTTTGGGCCAGATTGATGGAGATTAGGTCATCGACATTGCAGCGAGCTGTGTGTGGCCAAAGGTCCCGGTGAGCTGAGGCCAAACCCCGACAGCAGGCCTGGCTCGTTCTCCGTAGAACTGGCAGAGGGAAGCTGTCAAGTCCAGCCCGTGCTTGTCTCCGAAGACCGACAACCGGAGCGAAGGTGGAGGGAGTTGCCGATGGTGGCGGATGCTGGACAAAGGCCCATAAGAAGAACCGGGTGTCTGACCTTCCACACCCTCACGGTCGGCAGCAGGAGGCATCCTGATTGTTCTAATATATGGCAATAATCTTACTGATTTGTATGCAAAAAAAGAATCCCACTGTACCTTGGAACAGGCGATAATAAAGGAATCATTGAACCATTGAGCAATTGTTGGCTTCTGTCATGGTGCACGTTACACAGATGTTGCTCTGACAATGATGTGGTATTGTCAAGAGATCTTGTACTTGTCTTTCTGACAAAACTGGGGATTTGTTACGACAACACCAGAGTTGTAAAGGTTGGGTGGAGTTCTCCCCTCGATGGGTACCATGTAATCCCGTGCTACCTGCTCCATGGTTGGATAGTTGGCGACTAAACCATCTCCCCCACCTAGTTTGCCAGGTGAGGAGGGGGCTGTGGACCCCAGCAGAACCAAAAACAAGATCTGTCAAAGGGCGGATGAGCTTCTAGCGAGCTAACGGCCATCCACACATCAGTAGAAGTTGCGATCACTGTCATGGCATTGTAAGGAATGATGATAAAGAACACACACGAAAATCCTATACTTCCAGTGGTGGAAGTCCACAGGAACTGGAGGACAGAGATGTGTGGTGCGTCCGTCACCGTTCCTGACGGAAACCAGCACCGCTGCGTCGCTAATGTTTTCAATGATGATGACGTTATGACAAAAGGGTGGTACAGTGGTGCAGTGTTAGAACTGCTGCTTCACAGTGCTAGAGACCTGTGTTTGATCCTGACTACGGGTGCTGTCTGTGTGGAGTTTGCACATTCTCCCTGTGACCACGTAGATCTCTTCAGGGTGCTCCAGTTTCCTCCTACATCCCAAAGACGTGCGGTTTGTATTACCGATTGTGTCAGGTGAGCACCATCGGTTAGCCTCCCTGTTCCCTCCATACCAATCATACCATTCATGGTGTTTGTGTCCTTTACAACTCTGGTGTTGAAATCCCATAATCATAACCAATTTAAAAATGCCATAATCGTACTGACCTACTGACTCCCACAATTACCGTGACTATACTTACTCCCACTCTGCCTCTTGCAAAGATGCCTTACCATAGTCTCAATTTCTCCGTCTTCACCGTCTCTCAAGATGAGACTTTCCATTCGAGCACATCTGAGATGTCCTCTTTCTTAGTAAACATGTTTTTGTCCTGCTATCACAGATGGATCTCTCACCTCCATCTCCTCTGTATCCCATGGTCCTGCTCTCACTCCTCCCCCCCCCCCCCCCCCACCCCAGACAGTGCAAGGATATTCCCTTGGTCCTCACTATTCGTCCAACAGCTTCCGCATCAAACACATCGTTCTCCGACATTTCCACCACTTTTAAAGTGATCCTGCCTGCAGTCACATTTTACCATCTCACCATTTTAGCTGAGACTGCGTCCTCTGCATCTCCATGGTTCATCCATCCTTCCCAACCAAACCACCCCTTCCCAGGTACCTTCCTCTGCAACTACAGGAATAACACCTGTACCTATATCTCCTCCCTCACTTTCATCCAGGAACCCAGCAGTTCTTCCAGATGAGACAGAGTTTCACATGCACCTCCTTTAACCTCATGTACTCCATTCAGTACTCCTGATGTGGCCTCTTTTACATTGGTGAGACCAAGCATTGACATGTTTTGTTGAATGTTTGTATCAGTCTGGCAAGTGATAGGTTCTTCTCCCGGATTGATCTCCCGATTCCTAACCATTTAACCCCTCTTCCTATTCCCATACTCACCTTTCTGTCCTGGGCTTTCTCAATTGCCAGAGTGAAGCCACATACAAACTGTAACAGCACCTGCTTGGCTAACTTACAACCCGACAGTATGAACATTGAATTCTCCAATTTAGGCAAACAAACCGCACTCCCCCCTTTCCAATAATTCTGTTGGTTTTAAAATAACAAGGTAAAGCATAGGAGTGGTCACAAGTCAAAGTTCTGAATTGTGGCAAGGCCAATTTTGATCCCTGGATCCTGAGGAAGTGTATCCTAGCATATCATCAGAAGCTAGGGAAGAAATTAGGGAGCCACTGACAGAGATATTTGTAACATTGATAGCAATGGGTGACATGCCAGAAGACAGGTTGTTGTGCATTTGGAGTGCATTTATTTAAGAAAGCCTGGGAATTACAAAACAATGAGCCTTGCATTAATGTTGGGTAAATTATTTAAGGGGATTCTGTGGGAGAATCATTTGAAAGGGATTAGGGATGGCCTGTACAGCTTTGTTTTTAGGAAATTGTGAATTAAAACATTATTTTCAAGTTACCCTCAAGGTCACAGGCTTCTTTCATCGTTGGTACACAAAAGGCTGGAGAAACTCAACGGCTGCAGCAGCATCTAAGGAGTGAAGGAGATAGGCGACGTTTCGGGTCGAGACCCTTCTTCAGACCACGGAGACAGTAATGCCTACTTCTTTCATCGATGTTGGGTTCAAATGCAGGAATTCTGTTTACAAAGACATTGTGGTGGTTCAAGAAGACCCACTAGTGTCTAAGGACAGCTAAATATACGGAATAAATGCTGGCCTTGTTTGCAATGCCCATATCTCAAGTATTTTAATTGTGTCTCACCAATTTAATAGTGGTTTTTTAAGAGGCGACCAAGAAGATTGATGAGAACAATGCGATAGGCGTTGTCTAGCTAGAGTTTAGAAAGACCTTTGACAAGATCCAACATGGCAGGCGGGTCTGGAAGGTTAAATCAGATGGTATTCAGGTGAAATTGACCATTGGTACAAAGTTGGCTTGAAGGTAGGATGCAGAGTGCAATGGTAGATGTTTGTTTTTTATACTAGAAACAAATAATGAATGGTGTGGCACAGGGATCTGTGCTGGGTACACTGGTGTTCATTAATTATATTAATGACTATACTAAGTGGGATCCGTTGGGTCCCATGTTCACACGGGAGGGCTGGTCCCCCAACGCAATATTCCACCTCTCCACCAATTCCAACATTGGCGGCCAGTGGGAGGGGGGGGGGCTTTCTGGGGTGCTGGTATGGGTGTTGTTGGCTGCAGGGACTACTTGTCTCCAGAGGGCTAGTATGGACATTGTGGGCCAAATGGATTCTTGGGGTAGCAGCGCAGTCCCCCAAGCCTGATGTGCTGGCAGCTCACTCATGGCTGGTGGGCTGGCAGTTGACTCACGGCTATTCCTTGAAATTCCATTTCAAGCAGAGTGCAAGGCCACCAAATTCAAATCCATCTTCCTACCATTTCAAGCAGGGTGCAAGGCCACCAAATTCAAGTGCAGTTTCATACCACTTCAAGCAGGGTGCAAGGCCACCAAATTCAGGTTCAGTTTCCTACCACTTCAAGCATGGTGCAAGGCCACTGACTTCAAGTGCAGTTTCCAACCACTTCAAGCAGGATGCAAGGCCACCAAATTCAAGTGCAGTTTCATACCACTTCAAGCAGGGTGCAAGGCCACCAAATTCAAGTGCAGTTTCATACAATTTCAACGAGGGTGCAAGGCCACCAAATTCAAATGCAGTTTCATACCATTTCATGTAGTGTGAAACGACACCACATTCAAATGCAGTTTCATACCGTTTCATGCAGGGTGCAAGGCCACCACATTCAAATGCAGTTTCATACTATTTCAAGCAGGGTGAAACCACCATACAAACCACCATAAAACCACACAAAACACCACACTCACAGTTCAGTAGACATTCAGTGTGTTCAGTTGATTCACAGCTCGTGAACCTCTCCCTCCCCCATCATGCAGAGACTGAGCTACACCCACACTTCAGGAGAAGTGTGGGTGTACATTGTGGGTCTACACCCATCTCACTCACAGGAGAGAGATTTTCAACTTTTTTTAAACACTAATAACATTTTTGTTTTTCATTGATGGGAAGAATCCTTTGCACCTGATGCGCGGAGGGGGACTGAGAAAGATGGCCAAAAATCACAGCCATAAGTGGTGGCGTTTTATCTAAAATCAATATAGTGCAAACAGGAAGTTGTCAAGTTTAGACAAACAACCATCTGCAGTGCCTTTTCACTTCAACCCAAACCCCCCAAGCAACAATTTGCATGCAGTGCCTTTTTACTTCAACCCAAACCCCTCCAAACAACCATTTGCATGCAGTGCCTTTTTACTTCAACCCAAACCCACCAAACAACCATTTGCATGCAGTGCCTTTGTACTTCAACCCAAACAACCATTTGCATGCAGTGCCTTTTTACTTCAAACCAACCATATTTTCATTTTCAAACCACATTAAGGGCAATCACAGTTGAGTAGATATGTGTTCAGTGTTATTCAGAGCTCAGACAGACGTAACCCTCTGGCTTCCTTCATCTTGCAGCGACTGAGGCACACCACATCTGGGTTTTATAGTCCCTCCCCCCTCCCAGCAGCAGGGGCAGCAGAGAGAATGGCAAATGTTTTAAAAACATTAATATCTCTCTGATTTTTCAATGGGAAAAATCCTCTGGTCCAGTCCGGCGGAGGGGGGCTCTGAACGAGGTGGCCAAAAATGACAGCCGTAGGTGGCGGCATTCTCTCTGAAATCAAATTGCAGTGCGTCAAAAGCGGTCAAGATCTTACTTTTTGTAATATAAGATTTGGATATGAATGTGTGCGACATGATTAGTAAGTTTTCAGATGACACAAAAATTGACATAGAGTGAACAATGAAGAAGGGTAAGATTACAATAGGATCTTGATCAACTGGCGTAATGGGCCAAGGCATGATAGTTGGAGCTTAATTTCAATAAATGCGAGGTGTTGGGAAAGGAAAAGCAGGGCAGGACTTACATATTAGATGGTAGAACCTTCAGGACTGTTGCAGAACAAAGAGACTAGGGGTAGAGGTACATAGGTCCATGAAAAGGGCGACATAAGTGATGGAGAAGGTGTTTGGTATGCTTGCCTTCATTGGTCAGGGTATTGAGTACAACTGTTGGGACATTGTTACAACTGCACATGTTAGTGCAGATGTTAGTACTGCCACATTTGTAGTACACTGTACAGTTCTCATTTCCCAGCTAAAGGAAGGAGATCATTAAACTGCGAAGGGTGCAGAGGAGAATTACAAGGATGTTACCAAATCTGGAAAGTTTGAGTTATTAGGAATAAGTTGGGTCTTTTTTCCCTGCAGCTGAGGGGTGAGCTTATAGATGTTTATAAAATTACAAGGGGCACAGATCAAGAGTTATGAGTGTTTAATTATGATGTGTGTCAGGAACCAATGAATAAAATTATTACTTGCTGCAGTTTTTATAGGCATATTAACTCAACAACTCAACAATATCCAATAAACAAATATACAATAAATTATCAGTAATACTAAGTAACCAGACCACAATAGTGCAAACAGAAGTACGTAGTCCAACCCTTATACAAGGTTCATGTTGGTTCTGTGCTGAGGCAGGATAATGGTTAGAATGGTGCAGTATGTTTAAAGCGCCTCATGGTTAATGGGAAGAAGCTATTCTTGAACCTAGAGATAACGGTTTTCAGGCTCCTGTACCTTCTTCTTGATGGTGTTAGTGAGATGAGAATGTGCCACATTGGTGTGGGTCTTTGATGATATTAGCTGCCTTCTTGAGGTAATGTTTCATGTAGATTCCTTCAAGGTGGGGAGGTTAATATCTGTGATGAAAGGTGAATAGCCACAGTGTTTTCCCCAGGGTAAGGGAGCCTAAAACTAGAGGGAATAGATTTAGGGGAAAGGAGAAAGCTTTAAAAGGCAGCCTTTTCACACAAACAGTGGTGCGTATATGGTGTGAGCTGTCAGAGGGAGTGGTGGAGGCACATACATTATGAACATTTAAAAGGCATTTGGACGGCTGCAAGGATGGGAAAGGTTCGTAAGGATATGGGCCAGGCAAATGCAAGTGGAACTTAATCAGTGAGGAAACTTGGTTGGCATGAACGCATTGGGCTAAAGGACCTTTTTTCTCTGCAGTATAGCTATGACTCTATGCTTAAGTGAAAACTGACAAGGTAAAATTTTATTTTAAAGTTGATTCAGAGCCATGTTACTCCATGAAATTTTAATTATTGAAAAGTGTAGTGGATGAATTTGCCAAGTCTCTGATTTTGAATATTATTTTGTTAGAAACTTGCTTTGTGAGCTTAACAAATTGCTGGTAACATGAGCACATAAAATGAAGAAATTAAAAACCCCATTTTTGTGAAATTCAATTTTGTTAAAATGCTTGAGATATGGGCATTACAAACAAGGCCAGTATTTATTCTGTACTGATAGCTCTTCTAAGACATTGGAGGGTCTTGTTGAACCACCATAGTATTGTTGGAAACAGAGTTCCAGGATTTGAATGCAACAACAATGAAAGAAGCACGTGATCTGGGGAGCAACTTGAAAATAAAAATGTTTTTGTAGAGCTGATGACATTTTACCTTCAGATGGTGGAGCTACTAGTTGTTGCAGAAGAACTCTCAGTGAAATGCTAAAGTCCATTGTGTAAGTAGCACAAACTGCCGCAATGCTAATCAATCCAATCTTAAACAATTACGGAGAGCATACTCACTGTAAAAATAAGCGTTTCCAAACTGTTATAAACAGATGAAATTTCCACAGATAGAATGGCAACAACATGCTCAATTAGATTCTTCCGTCTAAAGGGTGAACCTATATTAAGGTAGACAAATCTCCTGGGCTGGATCAAATATATCCGAGGACAAAGTGGGAAACTGGAGAGGATATTGCGGGAGCCCTGACTGAAATTTATGAGTCGTCATTAAATACATGCGAGGTGCCAGAAGACTGGAAGGTGGCAAATGTTGTACCTCTACTCAAGAAGGGCATCAGGGAATGTGCTGGGAGCTTTTGGTCAGAGAACTTAACATCCGTAGTCTATATCAATGATTTGGATGAGAACGTACATGGCAAGATTAGCAAGTTTGCTAATACAAAAGTGAGTGGTGTTGCAGATAGTCTAAAATTGCAGCAGAATCTTGTTCGGTTGGCTGAGGAGTGGTTGATTGGATTTAATACTTAGAAATGTGAGGTGTTGCATTTTGGAAAGTCTAACATGGGCAAGACCTACACAGTGAATTGTAGGGTTTTGGGAAGTGTTGCAGAGCAGAGGGACCTAGGAGTGCAGGTCCATAGTTATTTGAAGGTGGCCTCACAGGTAAATGGGGAGGTCAAAAAGGATTTTGGCCCATTGGCCTATAAAAGTCAGGGTATTATATAGAATGTGTAGGAAAGAACTGCAGATGCTGGTTTAAATCAAGATCAGTTTGAAGAAGGATCTCGACCCAACCCTCGAAACGTCATCCATTCCTTCTCTCCAGAGACGCTGCATGTCCCACTGAGTTACTCCAGCATTTTGTGTCTACCTATTGAGTATAGAAGTTGGGAGATCATGTTGCAGTTATATAAGACGTTGGTGAGGCCGCATTTAGAGTATATGTTATGTTCTGAGCACCATTTTATGGGAAAGATGCTGTTAAGTTGGAAAGGTGCAGAGAAGATTTACAAGGATGTTGCCAGGACTACGGGATCTGAGCTACAGGGAGAGGTTGAGTAGGCTGGAACTCTATTCCCTGGAGCGCAGGAGGATGAGGGTTGAGGGGGGAGGGGTAGAGAAGTAGAGAGAGAGAAAGAGAGGGAGGGAGGGAGAGGGAGGGAGAGAAAATGAATGTGGGAGAAAGTTTGAGAAAGTTTTGGAAAGTTTTTGGAGAGAGGGAAGGGAAGAGGGAGAGTGGGAGGGATGGAAAAGGGGAAAAAGGGAGAGAGGGAGATGGGGAAAGAGAGAATGATTGTGTGAGACAGATTGGGAAAGTGTGGGAAAGTTTTGAGAAAGTTTGTGCAAGTCGTGGAAAGTTTAGAGAATGTTTTGGAAAGTTTTGGAGAGCTTGAGAGGGAGGGAGAGAGAGAGAGAGAGAGAGAGAGAGGGAGGGAGAGAGAGAGAAAGAGAGAGAGAGAGAGAGAGAGAGGGGGGGAGAGAGAGAGAGAGAGAGAGAGAGAGAGAGAGAGAGAGAGAGAGAGAGAGAGAGAGAGAGAGAGAGAGAGAGAGAGAGAGAGAGAGAGAGAGAGAGAGAGAGAGAGAGAGAGAGAGAGAGAGAGAGAATGAGTGTGTGAAACTGAGTTTGTAGTCAATCAGTTGTTATAAATTCACTGACTTAGAGTCGGTTAATACATCAAAACAGTATTAATAGAAAGTTAAGTAATAAGTGCCGTACATTAGTTAAACCTCTCAATATTCAACTACTTAATTAGACCATATCAAGAAACTTAATTTCTTGGGAATGTTGATTCCCTGATGGATTTAAATATCGTTAAACATTTTTAAGGTTTGTTCTGTTTAGTTTTTATTAACTCCTTAAGGTGCAGAGTTACTTAATGTTATCTATCTTACGGAAGTTTTCACTAACCCAACCACTGTTGGGTGGTATTCACCAGCAGCATTTCTATATACTGCAATTTCCGTTGATTTTCTTTTTCACTTTCTATTTTCTTTACTAAATATCTTATCTATCTTTACTAATGCACATTTTTCTTGGAGATACCTCTGGGGGATAGGGGAAAAGGGGATGGGGCTCACCCACCCAGCTATTAAAGGAAATATTTCAAAGAATGTGTTGGACCATTTAAATCAAAAGAAACCATGTAAGCTTTAAAATGCAAGATGATGTAGCTAGGAAAATAGGAGGAATTACATTTTGTTGTTGGAATGTTGGGGGCATTAATGAGCCAATTAAAAGGGGCAATTAGCCCACTTAAAATCTATTAATACTGACATAATATTTCTTCAGGAGACGCATCTCAAAAATGGAGCTCACACAGGCTGAAGGTTAGCTGGATTAGTTAATTATATAATTCTACATTTTTTTCCAAAGCAAGGGGAACAGCAATTCTAATTCGTAAAGGTATACCATTCAAACACAAATCCACTATAGCTGATAAGGAAGGCAGGTACATTATAATATCCGGGGAGTTGTATTCAACTCCATTGACTATGGTCAATATTTATGCTCTTAATTTCGATAATCCCTAATTTTTTAATAAAATATTTAATATAATTTCATACTCTGGTCAGTAGAATTTGATAATTGGAGGAGATTTAAATTGTGTATTAGATCAATAATTGGATAAATCTTCACGTCAAAGGAAAAGTACTTCAAAATCAAAATCGAGTGACCTTTTAAACACATATATATATAACACAAACATAACTGACGTATGGAGGATTGCCAATCTGTCTGGAAGAGAATATTCTTTTTATTCAGGTGTTCATTAAATGTATACATGAATTGATTATTTGCCCTTTAATGTGCCCTTTCTCCAATGTTATTTGCTTTAGCCATAGAACATCTTGCCGAGAGTATCAGGTCCCATTCAGGCATTTATGGATATAATACCAAATATATGGCCAATAAAATCTCGTTATATGCAGATGATGTACTTCTATACATTACTAATCCTCAAGTTAGTATTCCAAATGTTCTAAACATTACAGAACAATTTGGTTCTCTCTGGATACAGAATAAATTGGAATAAAAGTGAAATTATGCCAATAAAAGAACAAGACACTTCTTAACTCCAAAAATTTCTATCAGAATTGATACTGAAAAGTTCAGATATCTTGGAATTTATGTGACTAGAAAGTATTCCTCTCTGTTTAAAATAAACCTTCCACCATTAATCACTAAACTATATGCCTACATTCAATTTTGGAAAACACTTCCTATCTCCCTTATTGGTAGATTAAATTCCATAAAGATGATCTTCCTACCGGAACTTTTATATTTATATATCAATCAATAACGATATATCTCCCTAAAAGTTTCTTTAAAAAAATTGATTCTATTGTCACTAACTTTATTTGGGACTACAAAACCCATAGAATACACAAAAGACATTTGTGCAAATTCAAAGAAAATTGAGGATTAGCGCTTCCTAATTTTCATTTTTACTACTGGGCAACTAACATTAAAAATATAACCTTCTGGATGGACGATACATGACAACATCTAAATTGGTTAAAAATGGAGAGGGAAGATTGTTTGCCTTTTAGTATAGGCTCGATCCTCCTATCTCCAATACATTTGAATAAGTCAACGTATGAGCAAAATCCAATAATACATAGTACTATCCGTATCCATACTTACAGTTGAAATTCAGTCTTATTTAAACCGTCTACTTTAGATATGGTGTTTGTTCAATGGAAGAACCTGGGAATTAATACTGTGGGAGACCTCTATAAGAAGGGGACTTCTCTCTTATTTTCAAGAACTACAGGAGAAATATCATTTGAACGCCAACAATTTTTTTAGTACCTTCAAATCCAAGATTATGTGAAAACATATACACAAGACTGTCCTCTTATGGGTCCAGATATATTAGAAGATTGTTTAAATAGACATGCTGATACAAGTAAGTTGTTATCTTACATTTATAACACTCTTCTAAATATTGATACCCCACCTTCTGAGATTTATAGGTGAGCATGGGATGACGAGCTGTGTTTACCCATTTCAAATGATATATGGGAGGAAAGTCTACTACACATACATTACTGTTCCTTAAATGCCAGGCATATTGCCTGATATTGCATAGGTTATACTACTCAAAGACCAAATTGAACAAGATCTTCCCAACTGTCTCCCCTCTCTGTGATAAATGTCACTTCCAAGAAGCTACCCTAACCCATTATTTTGTATCCTGTATAAAAATACAAAATTTCTGGATGGGAATATTCAATACCATTTCTAAAACACTGAAAATTCAATTGGAGTCAGATTCAAAATTAATAATATTAGGAATGTCAGAGGGCTGCCCTAAGTTAACGATATTCCAAAGACGCTTCCTTGACTACGGTTTAATAACAGCGAAAAAACTTATACTTACATTTTGGTAAAAGATAACAGTTCCCACAGTGAAGATGTGGATCACAGAAATGACCGAGACACTACATTTAGAAAAAATAAGACTTGTTTTGTCTGAAAAATCAGATCAATTTTCCAACATATGGTCTCCTTTCATTGAATTTCTTCAACAACAGAATGGTTGAACACAAATTCAAAACCAACGCTAGGGTCGGGTGAGCGGGTGTAGGGAAGGGTAGTGGGATATATCTCCGCTTTTTTTTTCACTTCTTTGTTAGGTCAGGGGTCTTTCGTCTTTCTTTTTCGAAATTCTTCCTTTTCTTTTTCCTTTCTTCTTCCATTCCCTTCTTTCCTTTTTTCTTTTTTCCGATTCACTTATTAGTTTATCAGTGAATATAATCAAGGCTGCTCCAGGGGAGCGGCAGTGAGGGAAGTGCCTTGTGAGGGAAGTGTCAGTCTTTGGCTCGAGAGTCTTCGGCGAGGAGCCTGCCGGGAGGCTACTACGCAATATGCTGGAGAGGGAGAGACGAAAGAAGGTGATGTCAGGCAAGCTGATTCAATGCAATGCTTGCAGTATGTGGGAGGTCAAGGACACCGCTGGTGCCTCAGGCTGTTACAAGTGTGAGAAGTGCATCCAGGTACAACTCCTGAAGAACCATGTTGGGGTACTGGAGAAGCAAGTGGATGACCTCAGGTTCATTCAAGAGGCTGAGTCGTTCCTCGACGAGTCCTACAGCAAGATTGTTACACCGAAGGTACTGGAACAGGGAAACATAGGAACATAGGAACATAGAAAATAGGTGCAGGAGCAGGCCATTCGGCCCTTCGAGCCTGCACCGCCATTCAATATGATCATGGCTGATCATCCAACTCAGTATCCCTTACCTGCCTTCTCTCCATACCCCCTGATCCCTTTAGCCATAAGGGCCACATCTAACTCCGTCTTAAATATAGCCAATGAACTGGCCTCAACTACATTCTGTGGCAGAGAATTCCACAGATTCACCACTCTCTGTGTGAAAAATGTTTTTCTCATCTCGGTCCCAAAACATTTCCCCCTTATCCTTAAACTGTGACCCCTTGTCCTGGACTTCCCCAACATCGGGAACAATCTTCCTGCATCTAGCCTGTCTGACCCCTGAAGAATTTTATAAGTTTCTATAAGATCCCCCCTCAATCTTCTAAATTCTAGCGAGTACAAGCCGAGTCAATCCAGTCTTTCTTCATATGAAAGTCCTGACATCCCAGGAATCAATCTGGTGAACTTTCTCTGTATCCCTCTATGGCAAGAATGTCTTTCCTCAGATTTGGAGACCAAAACTGTACGCAATACACCAGGTGTGGTCTCACCAAGACCCTGTACAACTGCAGTAGAACCTCCCTGCTCCTATACTCAAATCCTTTTGCTATGAATGCCAACATACCATCAACTTCCTTCACTGCCTGCTGCACCTGCATGCCTACTTTCAATGACTGGTGTACCATGACACCCAGTCTCATTGCATCTCCCCTTTTCCTAATCGGCCACCATTCAAATAATAGTCTACTTTCCTGTTTTTGCCACCAAAGTGGATAACCTCACATTTATCCACATTATACTGCATCTGCCATGCATTTGCCCACTCACCCAGCCTATCCAAGTCACCTTGCAGCCTCCTAGAAACATAGAACATAGAAACATAGAAATTAGGTGCAGGAGTGGGCCATTCGGCCCTTCGGGCCTGCACCGCCATTCAATATGATCATGGCTGATCATCCAACTCAGTATCCTGTACCCCCCTTCTCTCCATACCCTCTGATCCCCTTAGCCACAAGGGCCACATCTAACTCCCTCTTAAATATAGCCAATGAACAGGCCTCAACTACCCTCTGTGGCAGAGAGTTCCAGAGACCCACCACTCTCTGTATGAAAAAATTCCTTCTCATCTCGGTCCTAAAGGATTTCCCCCTTATCCTTAAGCTGTGACCCCTTGTCCTGGACCTCCCCAACATTGGGAACAATCTTCCTGCATCTAGCCTGTCCAACCCCCTAAGAATTTTGTACGTTTCTATAAGATCCCCTCTCAATCTCCTAAATTCTAGAGAGTATAAACCGAGTCTATGCAGTCTTCGTTCATAAGACAGTCCTGACATCCCAGGAATCAGTCTGGTGAACCTTCTCTGCACTCCCTCTATGGCAATAATGTCCTTCCTCAGATTTGGAGACCAGAACTGCACGCAATACTCCAGGTGTGGCCTCACCAAGACCCTATACAACTGAAGCAGAACCTCCCTGTTCCTATACTCAAATCCTTTTGCTATGAAAACAAGCATAGTTGTTGTACATAGACAATCATTGTCTAGCATCCTCCTCACAGCTAACACTGCCCCCCAGCTTCGTGTCATCCGCAAAATTGTTGCATTCAATTCGCTCGTCCAAATCATTAATATATATTGTAAATATCTGGGGTCCCAGCACTGAGCCTTGCCGCACCCAATAGTCACTGCCTGCCATCCGGAAAAGGACCCGTTCATTCCAACCCTTTGCTTCCTGTCTGCCAGCCAGTTCTCTATCCACATCAATACTGAACCCCCAATACCGTGTGCTTTATGTTTGTATACTGATCCCTTATGTGGGACCTTGTCGAAAGCCTTCTGAAAGTTCAGATATAACACATCCACTGGTTCTCCCTTATCCACTCTACTAGTTACATCCTCAAAAAATTCAATAAGATTAGTCAGACATGATTTACCTTTCGTAAATCCATGCTGAATTTGTCCAATGATTTCACCACTTTCCAAATGTGCTGCTATCCCATCTTTAATAACTGACTCTAGCAGTTTCCCCACTACCGATGTTAGACTAACTGGTCTGTAATTCCCCATTTTCTCTCTCCCTCCCTTTTTAAGAAGTGGGGTTACCTTAGCTACCCTCCAATCCTCAGGAACTATTCCAGAATCTAAAGAGTTTTGAAAAATTATCACTAATGCATCCACTATTTCCAGAGCTACTTCCTTAAGTACCCTGGGATACAGCTTATGTGGCCCTGGGGATTTATCAGCCTTTAATCCATTCAATTTACCTAACACCACTTCCTGGCTAACCTGGATTTCACTCAGTTCCTCCATTTCATTTGATCCGTGATCGCCTGCTATTTCCGGCAGATTATTTATGTCTACCTTAGTGAAGACAGAACCAAAGTAGTTATTCAATTGGTCTGTCATGTCCTTGTTCCCCATGATCAATTCACCTGTTTCTGACTGCAACGGACCTACATTTGTTTTAACTAATCTTTTTCTCTTCACATATCGATAAAAACTTTTGCAGTCAATTTTTATGTTCCCTGCCAGTTTTCTTTCATAATCTATTTTCCCTTTCCTAATTAAGTCCTTTGTCCTCCTCTGTTGAACTCTGAATTTCTCCCAGTCCTCTGGTAGGCTGCTTTCTCTGGCTAATTTGTATGCTTCATCTTTTGTTTTGATACTATCCCTGATTTCCCTTGTTATCCACGGATGCACTACCTTCCCTGATTTATTCTTTTGCCATACTGGGAAGCAGACGATGCAGATTTAGGAGCAGACGAGGGCATTCGATCCAATTTGTGGTCCCAGCCTCAAAGACAGATGTGTACAGCAATTCGTTCTTTCCACGCACTATTAAAGCATGGAATAATCTCCACCAAGCCACGGTTGCCCAGCCAGCTGCAACTAAATTTAAAGTGGCACTTTCTTCCCAATAACCCTCTCTGGCTAAACTCCTCCCTTCAGCACCTCCAGTTTAAATTCCAGTTGGAATATTTTGGAGGACCAAGTAACCAAGAACCAAGAATAATTGTTGTAGTTCATCCATGCAGTCCATAAATGCCTTCCATTGCATATCCACCTTCAACCCTTTAAGAATCAATTGCCAGTCTATCTTGGCCAATTCACGTCTCATACCCTCAAAGTTACCTTTCTTTAAGTTCAGAACCCGTGTTTCTGAATTAACAATGTCACTCTCCATCCTAATGAAGAACTCAACCATATTATGGTCACTCTTGCCCAAGGGGCCACGCACAACAAGGCTGCTAACTAACCCTTCCTCATTACTCAATACCCAGTCTAGAATAGCCTGCTCTCTCGTTGGTTCCTCTATATGTTGGTTTAGAAAACTATCCTGCATACATTCCAGGAAATCCTCTTCCTCAGCACCCCTGCCAATTTGATTCACCCAATCTATATGTAGATTGAAGTCACCCATTATAACTGTTTTACCTTTGTTGCACGCATTTCCAATTTCCTGTTTGATGCCATCCCCAACTCCACTGCTACTGTTAGGTGGCCTTTACACAACACCCACTTGCATTTTCTGCCCCTTAGAGTTTCGCAGGTCTACCCATATCGATTCCACATCCTCCAAGCTAATGTCCTTCCTTTCCATTGTGTTAATCTCCTCTTTAACCAGCAACGCAACCCCACCTCCTTTTCCTTTTGTCTATCCCTCCTGAATATTGAATATCCCTGGATGTTCAGCTCTCAGCCTTGGACACCCTGGAGCCATGTCTCCGGGATCCCAACTATAGCATAAGCATTAATAGCTATCTGCACATTCAACTCATCCACCTTATTACGAATGCTCCTTGCATTGAGACACAAAGCCTTCAGGCTTGTTTTTACAACGCTCTTACCCCTTATACAATTATGTTGAAAAGTGGCCCTTTTTGATTTTTGCCCTGGATTTGTCTGCCTGCCACTTTTACTTTTCACCTTGCTACCTATTGCTTCTACCCTCGTTTTACACCCCTCTGTCTCTTCTGCTCACACATTTAAGAAACCCACTACCTCTTATTCTCTGTTTATTTTTTTTTTCTTCTTTCCCCCCTACGTGTTGCATCTGAGTGCTTCCCTTCTCTGCCTCCTGCCTCACACACTGTCTACTTGCTTTCTCTATTTGAGTACCTCCCCCCAACCGATCTAGTTTAAAGTCTCCCCAGTAGCCTTTGCAAATCTCCCCACCAGAATATTGGTTCCCCTCGGGTTCAAGTGCAACCCATCCTTTTTGTACAGGTCACACCTTTCCCAAAAGTGGTCCCAATGATCCAGAAACTTGAATCCCTGCCCTCTGCACCAGTCCTTCAGCCACGCATTTATCCTCCACCTCGCTCCACTCCTACTCTCACTGTCGTATGGCACAGGCAGTAATCCTGAGATTGTTACCTTTGCGGTCCTTCTCCTTAACTCTCCTCCTAATTCCCTAAATTCTCCTTTCAGGACCTCTTCTCTTTTTCTACCTATGTCATTGGTACCTATATGTACCATGTCCTCGGGCTCCTCTCCCTCCCATTTCAGGATATCTTGGACACGTTCAGTCACATTCCAGACCCTGGCACCGGGGAGGCAAACTACCATCCGGGTCTCCTGACTGCGTCCACAGAATCGCCTATCTGACCCCCTAACTATAGAGTCCCCTATTACTACTGCCCTCCTCTTCTTTTCTTTACCCTTCTGAGCAACAGGGCTGGTCTCTGTACCCGAGGCCCGGCCGCTTTTGCTACCTCCAGGTAGGCTGTCTCCCCCAACAGTGCTCAAACAGGAGTACTTATTGCCAAGGTGTACAGCCACCGGGGTGCTCTCTAGTCCCTGCCTCTGCCCCTTGCCTCTCCTAACCGTGACCCACGTGTCTGCCTCCTGTGGTTTTGGAGTGACTACCTCTATGTAACTCCGCTCTATGACCTCCTCGCTCTCCCTGACCAGACGGAGGTCATCGAGCTGCTGCTCCAGGTTCTTAATACGGTCCCTTAAGAGCCCCATCTCGATGCACCTGGAAGGTGGGTGACAGTGAGAAACAGAAGTAAACATGGAATGCACAGGTCCCCGGGAGTTGTACATCTTGTGAACAGGTTCACCCACTTAAAAGCTGTTGGGACAGAAGACATTGACGCACTGAGCTGCGCACTGGCTTGTAAGTGCTGTTGAGCCAAAACCAAGGAGGCTGACGTCAGGCAATGCAGTGTTGGTTGGAGATTCCATTGTGAGAGGTACGGGCAGGGGTTTCTGCGCCAACAGACGGGATTCGAGGATGGTGTGCTGCCTCCTGGGTGCCAGGATCCAGGATGTCCTGGACAGAGTGCAGGGCGCAAGGGCGAAGGTGAACAGCCAAAAGTTGTAGTGCACGTTGGCACAAATGATGTCAGAAAGAAGTGGATGAATATTATGAAGCGTGACTTTAGAGAGCTCGGAAAAATGCTGAAAAGCAGGACCTCCAGGGTGGTTATCTCAGGTTTGCTTCCAGTTGCTCGTGCTGGCAAGAGCAGGAACAGGGAGATACAGGACCTGAATGATCAGGCAATCTGAGGGCGGCGCATTCAGGGGGCACCGTCCAGTTGGTATGGCTGCCCAACCTGCAGCTGCCTGTTTTTTATCTTCTTTCTTTTATTTTTATTTTTATCTTCTTTCTTTTATTTTGAATGAGATTTAGTGTTTTGTTTTGGAGTTCCAGTCTTTTTTATGTGTGGGGGGTGGGGGGGAAGGGGGAAACTACTTTTCAGGGTCCCTACCTGGTCAGAGAGGCAGCTTTTCTCAGGGCTGCAACTTCGACCCGTCCTCGCGGCCTACCAGCGGGCCTGGAATGGTGTTTCCTGAGTGGACCGCCCAGAACCTTGGCATCGGCAGCGGCTCAGCGCTGGAGCACCATCGTGGAGCGGAGCGGGCGATGCCTTGCCTGGGTTGCCGCGCTGGAACTCCGGTTTGCTGAGACTGCAGGTGAACATCGTGGAGCTGCGGGACTGTGGTGCGGGTGGCAGCGCTGAACTTTAACATCGGGAGCCTGGGATCTCTCGGCGAGATCACCAGTTGTGGAGCTCCATCCAGCGCGGCCTTGTCGGCTTTGGAAACCACGGACTCCGGTAAGGAAGCGGCCATTCCAGGTGTCCCAAGCCGCTGTGAGGACTTTCCCCGACGCCGGAGCACCATCACCCGGCGAGAAGGCCTAAAACATTGGGCCGCCGTAGTGCCGACTGCGGAAGCCTCAATAGGCCTGACTATGGGAACTATGGGTGAACATGGGGATGGGACTGGACTTTGTGTCTTCCCCCACAGTGGGAACCATTGTGGGGGGATGTTTTTATGTTCATTGTTAATTCTTTAGTGTTGTGTCTTATCTTTATCTGTGTGCTGCATGGCAAGTCAAATTTCACTACACCAAAAGGTGTATGTGACAATAAATGTCCTTTGTCCTATGTTCTATGTCCTATGAATGTGTGGCTGGGGAACTGGTGCAGGGGGCAGGGATTTAGATTCTTAGACCACTGGGATCTGTTTTGGAGTAAGGGGGAACTGTACAAAAGGAACGGATTGCACCTTAACAGGTGGGGGACTGGCGGTGCTCCAGTGGCGTTAGGCATGCAGGTACAGCAGGCAGTGAAGAAAGCGAATGGTATGTTAGCTTTCATAGCAAAAGGATTTGAGTATAGGAACAGGGAGGTTCTGCTTCAGTTGTATAGGGTCTTGATGAGGCCACACCTGGAGTATTGCGTGCAGTTCTGGTCTCCAAATCTGAGGAAGGACATTATTGCCATAGAGGGAGTGCAGAGAAGGTTCACCAGACTGATTCCTGGGATGTCAGGACTGTCTTATGAACAAAGACTGCATAGACTCGGTTTATACTCTCTAGAATTTAGGAGATTGAGAGGGGATCTTATAGAAACGTACAAAATTCTTAAGGGGTTGGACAGGTTAGATGCAGGAAGATTGTTCCCGATGTTGGGGAGGTCCAGGACAAGGGGTCACAGCTTAAGGATAAGGGGGAAATCCTTTAGGACCGAGATGAGAAGGAATTTTTTCACACAGAGAGTGGTGGGTCTCTGGAACTCTCTGCCACTGAGGGTAGTTGAGGCCAGTTCATTGGCTATATTTAAGAGGGAGTTAGATGTGGCCCTTGTGGCTAAGGGGATCAGAGGGTATGGAGAGAAGGCAGGTACGGGATACTGAGTTGGATGATCAGCCATGATCATATTGAATGGCGGTGCAGGCTCGAAGGGCCGAATGGCCTACTCCTGCACCTAATTTCTATGTTTCTAAGTTTCTATGTTCCGGCGGTGACCTGGCTTTCAGGGCTGCGGTGCTCCAGCGGCGGCCTGGCTTTCGGGACTGCGGTGCTCCAGCTGCGACCTGGCTTCGGGGATGCGGTGCTCCAGCGACATTCCGGCGGCGACCTGGCTTTCGGGGCTGCGGTGCTCCAGCGACGTTCCGGCGGTGACCTGGTTTTCGGGCTGCGGTGCTCCAGCGATGTTCCGGCGGCGGGCCCTGTGGCGGTGTTCCGGCGTTCCGGCGACGGCAGTGGCGGCGGCCGGGTTTCGGAGGCTCGGCCGCGGGCCTGGTGGACGGCAGCATCGGAGGCCTGGATCTCCTCAGCGCAGAGGGAGAATAAGGAGGGAAGAAGATAGAGACTCTAAGACTTTTGCCTTCCACCACAGTGAGGAGGTGTTTGGTGAACTCACTGTGGTGGATGTTAATTTTTGTGTTTATTGTGTGGTTTTGTTATTTTTATATATGTATGACTGCAGACACGAAATTTTGTTCAGACCGAAAGGTGCCACTGTGACACAGGTCGTTTTAAACTAAATAAGGGGGCGGGGGGGGGGGGGGGGGGGGGTGGCAAATGGGATAGTCAAGGACGGAGTTAAAGGGAAAGGGAGTAAAGGGATAGTTAATTACCCCAGAATTAACGGGAAAGAAAGTTCACAAAGGGATAGGAGAGTATGGCCAAGTGTAATAGGGATCGATGTGAAAGGTGAGATGTGTAAGGAATTAAAAGTACTGTATATGAATGCGCGAAGTATAAGAAGTAAAGTAGGTGAGCTTGAGGCTCAGATAGAGGTTGGTAGATATGACATTGTGGAGATTACCGAGACGTGGCTGCAGGAGGATCGGGTCTGGGAACTTAATATTCTGGGTTATACATCCTATAGAAAGAACAGGCAGGTGGGCAGAGGAGGGGGGGTAGCTCTTCCAGTGAGGACTGGAATTCAGTCCCTTGCTAGGGAAGACATAGGGGCTGACGAGGTAGTGTCATTGTGGATTGTGTTGAGGAATTGCAAAGGCAATAAGACACTAATTGGTGTTATCTACAGACCCCCAAATAGTAGCCAGGATGTAGGAGGTAAGTTGCAGCAGGAGTTAAAACTGGCATGTAACAAAGGTAATGCCACTGTGGTGATGGGGGATTTCAATATGCAGGTAGACTGGGAAAATCAGGTTGGTTCAGGACCCCAAGAAAGATGGTATGTAGAGTGCCTCTGAGATGGATTCTTAGAGCAGTTTGTAATGGAGCCGACCAGAGAAAAGGCAATTCTGGATTTAGTGTTATCCAATGAACCAAATTTAATAAGAGAACTCGAGGTAAAGGAACCGCTTGGAGGTAGTGATCATAATATGATTAGTTTTAATCTGCAATTTGAGAAGGAGAAGTTTAAATCGGAAGTGTCAGTGATGCAGTTGAACAAAGGGGATTATGAAGGCATGGGAGAAGAGCTGGCCAAGGTAGACTGGAAAGGGACACTAGCAAGAATGACGGTGGAACAGCAATGGCAGGAATTTCTTGGCATAATCCGGATGACGCAGGATAATTTCACTACAAATAGGAAGAAAGATTCTAAGGGTAGGAGGCAACCATGGCTGACAAGAGAAGTTAGGGATAGAATAAAACTAAAAGAAAAGATGTATAAAGGGCCTGTCCCACCAGCATGCAAGTCCATGCGATGAGCGCGACCTAACGTGGTCGCTTGAGCCATCCGGCCTGGCAGGGCCGGTCCCACTTCGATCGCCGGAGCCATGCGTAATTGTGCGGAGTTCGTCCCGACATCACGCGGGGCTCCGAAAAACTGACCATGTTCAAAAATTCCGCGCGGCAACGGTTTGTCGGCTCGCAGTCGCCGCGACGTATTACACACCGTCTCGACGTCATGCCTCCGTGACCCTCTCTGTAGGTGCCTCCATGACCCTCTCTGTGTGTGGCTCCGTGGCCCTCTCTGTGTGCCCCTCTCTGTCCTGGCAAACTTACCTTTAAGACTTTGCTCCAAGTTTGCCTCACTTTTCGCCGCATTGCGCCACTCACCCGATCACCGCGTGGCCCTCGCTGCCGGTTTGGTCGCGCTCTTCGCATGCAGGCGCATGCTGTTGGGAACGGCCCTATACAGGGATCACCCGACCTCCGCGCGGCCCCCGCTTCTAGTTTAATCGTGCTCACCGCATGGAGTCAGATGCTGGTAGGACAGGCCCTTAACACAGCAAAGAGTAGCCAGAAGCCAGAAGATTGGGAAACTTTCAAAGGACAACAGAAGGAAACTAAACGGGCATTACGGGCTGAAAAGATGAAGTACGAAGGGAAGCTGTCCAGGAACATAAAGAAGGACAGTAAAAGCTTCTTTAGATATGTTAAGGGAAAAAGAGTAGCAAAGTCAAATGTGGGTTCCTTGAAGGCAGACACAAAATTATTATGGGGAACAAGGAAATGGCAGAAGAGTTGAACATGTACTTCGGATCTGTCTTCACTAAGGAAGACACAAACAATCTCCCAGATGTACTGGAGGACAGAGGATCTAAGGGGGTCGAGGAACTGAAATAAATTTTCAGTCGGCGAGAAATAGTATTGGGTAGGGTAATGGGACTGAAGGATGATAAATCCCCTGGGCCTGATGGTCTGCATCCCACGGTCCTCACGGAGGTGGCTCTAGAAACAGTGCATGCATTCGTGATCATTTTCCAATGTTCAATAGATTCAGGATTAGTTCCTGTGGATTGGAGGATAGCTAATGTTATCCCACTTTTCAAGAAAGGTACGAGAGAGAAAACGGGGAATTACAGACCAGTTAGCCTGGCTTCAGTGGTGGGAAAGATGCTGGAGTCCATTATTAAAGAGGTAATAATGGGGGCATTTGGATAGCAGTAAAAGGATTAGTCCAAGTCAGCATGGATTTATTAAAGGAAAATCATGCTTGACTAATCTTCTGGATTTTTTGAAGATGTGACAAGTAAAATGGATGAAGGGGACCCAGTGCATGTATGGTATCCAGTCTTTCAGAAAGCCTTTGATAAGGTCCCACATGGGAGACTGGTGACTAAAATTAGAGCACATGGTATTGGGGGTAGGGTGTTGACATGGATAGAAAATTGGTTTGGCAGACAGGAAGCAAAGAGTAGGAGTGAACAGGTCCTTAGAATGGCAGGCAGTGGCGAGTGGAGTACCACAAGGCACGGTGTTGGGGCCGCAACTGTTTACCATGTACATTAATGATTTGGAAGAGGGTATTAGGAGCAAAATTAGTAAGTTTGCGGATGACACAAAGCTGGGTGGCAGTGTGAACTATGAAGAGCCTGTTAGGAGGTTGCAGGGTGACCTGGACAGGTTGAGTGAGTGGGTAAATGCGTGGCAGATGCAGTATAATAGAGATAAATGTGAGGTTATCCACTTTGGCGGTAAAAACAAGGGGGCAGATTATTATCTCAATGGGGTTAGGTTAGGTAAGGGGGAGGTGCAGCGAGACCTGGGTGTCCTTGTACACCGGTCACTGAAAGTTGGCGTGCAGGTACAGCAGGCAGTGAAGAAAGTTTATGGAATGTTGGGCTTCATAACAAGGGGATTTCAGTACAGGAGTAGAACGGTTCTTCTGCAGTTGTATTGGGCTCTGGTAAGACCATATCTGGAGTATTGCGTACAGTTTTGGTCTCCTAAATTGTGGAAGGACACCCTTGTGATTGAGGCAGTGCAGCATATGTTCACGAGATTGATCCCTGGAATGTGGGACTGTCATATGAGGAAAGATTTAAAAGACTGGGCTTCAGTATTCAGTGGAGTTTAGAAGGATGAGGGGGAATCTTATAGAAACATATTAAATTATAAAACGACTGGGCAAGCTAGATGCAGGAAAAATGTTCCCAATTGTTGGGCGAGTCCAGAACCAGGGGCCAGTCTTAGAATAAAGGGGAGGCCATTTAAGACTAAGGTGAGAACAAACGTTTTCACCCAGATAGTTGTGAATTTGTGGAATTTCCTGCCAGAGAGGGCAGTGGAAGCCAAATCACTGGATGGATTTAAGAGAGAGTTAAATAGAGCTCTGGGGCATATAGTGGAATCAAGGGATATGGGGAGAAGGCAGACACGGGTTATTGATTGGGGACGATCAGCCATGATCACAATGAATGGTGGAGCTGGCTCGAAGGGCCGAATGGCCTCCTCCTGCACCTATTTTCTATGTTGCTATGTCCAGTGCACCATATCGGTCAAGTCGAGCCACGCTGCTGTCTTAACTCATATGTCCACAACCTGAGTTTCTATGTCGTTCAATAGACAATAGACGATAGGTGCAGGAGTAGGCCATTCGGCCCTTCGAGCCAGCACCGCCATTCAGTGTGATCATGGCTCATCATCCCAATCAGTACCCCGTTCCTGCCTTCTCCCCATATCCCCTGACTCCGCTATTTTTAAGAGCCCTATCTAGTTCTCTCTTGAAAGCATCCAGAGAACCTGCCTCCGCCGACCTATGAGGCAGAGAATTCCACAGACTCACCACTCTCTGTGAGAAAAAGTGTTTCCTCGTCTCCGTTCTAAATGGCTTACTCCTTATACTTAAACTGTGGCCCCTGGTTCTGGAGTCCCCCAACATCGGGAACATGTCTCCTGCCTCTAGCATGTCCAAGCCCTTAACAATCTTATATGTTTCAATGAGATCCCCTCTCATCCTTCTAAACTCCAGAGTGTACTAGCCCAGCTGCTCCATTCTCTCAGCATATGAGAGTCCCGCCATCCCGGGAATTAACTTTGTAAACCTACGCTGCACTCCCTCAATAGCAAGAATGTCCTTCCTCAAATTAGGGGACCAAAACTACACACAATACTCCAGCTGTGGTCTCACTAGGGCTCCGTACAACTGCAGAAGGACCTCTTTGCTCCTATATTCAATTCCTCTTGTTATAAAGGCCAAAATGCCAATTGTTTTTCTTCACTGCCTGCTGTACCTGCATGCTTACTTTCATAGACTGATGTACAAGGACCCCCAGATCCCGTTGTACTTCCCCTTTTCCCAACGCCATTTAGATAGTAATCTGCCTTCCTGTTTTTGCTACCAAAGAGGATAACCTCACATTTTGTCCGCATTGAACTTCATCTGCCATGCATCTGTCCACTCCCCCAACTTGTCCAAGTCACCCTGCATTCTCATAGCATCCTCCTCACAGTTCACACTGCCACCCAGCTTTGTGTCATCTGCAAATTTGCTAATGTTATTTTGAATCTCTTCATCCAAATCATTGATGTGTATTGTAAATAGCTGCAGTTCCAGCACCGAGCCTTGCGGTTCCCCACTAGTCACTGCCTGCCATTGTGAAAGGGGCCCGTTAATCCCTGCTCTTTGTTGCCTGTCTGCCAACCAGTTCTCTATCCATGTCAGCACTCTACCTCCAATACCACGTGCCCTAATTTTGCCCACTAATCTCCTATGTGGGACCTTATCAAATGCTTGCTAAAGTCCAGGTACACTACATCCACTGGCTCTCCTTTGTCCATTTTCATAGTTACATCTTCAACAAATTCCAGAAGATTAATCAAGCATGATTTTCCCTTCGTAAATCCATGCTGACTCGGACCGATCCTGTTATTGCTAGCCAAATGTTTGGCTATCTCATCTTTTATAATTGACGCCAGCATTTTCCCCACCACTGATGTCAGGCTAACTGGTCTATAATTCTGTTTTCTCTCTCCCGCCTTTCTTAAAAAGTGGGATAACATTAGCTGCCCTCTAAACCACAGGAACTGATCCTGAGTCTATAGAACATTGGAAAATTATCACCAATGCATCCACGATTTCTAGAGCCACTTCCTTAAGTACCCAGGGATGCAGACCATCAGGCCTTTGGGATTTATCAGCCTTCAGTCCCATCAGTCTATCCAACACCATTTCCTGCCTAATTTGGATTTCCTTCCATTTTTCCATCACTCCAGATCCTCTGGCCACTACTATATCAGGAAGATTGTTTGTGTCCTCCTTAGTGAAGACAGATACAAAGTACCTGTTCAACTCATCTGCCATTTCCTTGTTCCCCATAACAAATTCACCTTTTTCGGTCTTCAAGGGTCCAACTTTCGTCTTAACTAATTTATGCCTCTGTTTTTTTAACTGTTTCCCCCCTCTAACTCACTTCTAACTGGCCTCCCACTCAGGCTAGTGCTTTTATCTGCTTCTCTTTGCTGCTGTTTCTTCAACATCCACGGGAGCTCTGAGTTAGGAAGTGCCGTCTCTGCTGGGTGCCGATGCATGTCAAGACCTGGGACTTGTCTCTTTCAGCCCTTCTGTTTGTCATCTGACTACAACCTGTGACTTTAGCCAAGAAATCCTGACACAATGCAAAACTTTGTTTGACGACAAGCTGGACAGGTTGCCTGTTAAGTATGCAATTACCATTAACCCTGAGGTAATTCCTGTTGTCCATCCAGCTCACAAGATTCCCCATGCTAAGCGGGTCCATGTTCAAAGTGAACTCAACAGAATAGTCTCTAGGTGTGATTGCTCCTGTCGTTGACCCCTTGGATTAGGTTTCCACCATGGTTGTGGCAATGAAGAAGAATAAGGATGATATACGGATTTGTATCAATGCTAAGGACTTAAACACAGCCATTACATGACTTCACTATCCCATGCGCACTGTGGATGAGATTGCAGCGCAGATGGCTGAGGCAACTGTATTCACTGTTCTAGATGCCAAGAGTTCATTCTGGCAGATTTTGCTGGAAGAAAAACTCCTCCAAGTTAACCACCTTCAGCACACCGTTCGGGCATTACAGATTTATTCGCATGCCTTTTGGCATAAGCTCTGCTAGTGAAGTATTTCAACAAGCTATGGAACAGTTGTTTGCAGGGTACCCATGCTCAATTGTAGTGGATGACATCCTCATTGCTGGACGAACTGTCGAAGAACACAATGGTAATCTGACAATGGTCCTGGATCATGCCAAGGCCATTAACCTCAAGCTAAATCTTAAAAAATGCAAATTCAGGGTAAGAGATGAAATATATAGGCCATGTGTTCACTAAGGATGGCCTGCTTCGCTGCACAGCAAGTATTTTAACGCTGTCCATTCAGGCACCCAGGCACTGAATCCACCGTCCTACAGGCAAGAACCATTTTTTACTGGCCTGGCATGGCCGAAAACATCACCGAAAATGTGGAGTCCTGTGCAGTGTGTAACAGCTTTGCACCTCATCAACCAAAGAAACCACTTCTTTCACATCCGGCTCCTGCCCTCCCGTGGTCTACAGTGGCAACTGACATATTTGAATAGCATGGCAAGTAGTACCTGGTACTTGTCGATTTGTATTCTGGATGGTTTGACATTGATTTTCTTAGCAGCCCCACGTCTCGTGGGGTAGTTTCGAAGTTTGCTCGCCATTTTGCAGACCATGGAGCTCCGTCTGATAACGACAGTCAATTTACAAGCCAACACTTCAAGGGGTTTGCAACACGCTGGGGTTTTCGCCACATCACCAGCAGCCCTGAATATCCACAGTCGAATGGGCTAGTTGAGTGGGCTGTCAAGAGTGCAAACAGCTCATTAAATGTTTGTACAGAGCTAATTCCGATGTGTTGCTGGATCCACTCAACTTGCGCAACATCTCCCGCAACCCCATTTTGGGTTCACATGCTCAACGTTTATTGTCGAGGCAGACCCGAGCCACAGTGCCTGTGACGGAGCTGGCATTGATCCCACAGGTGGTTCCACCATCGGATGTCCAGTCCAGGTTACCACAACAGTGTGACATTCAAAACAGTGGTATGACAAAACAAGTAGGCCGCTGCCAACATTAACCAAGGGGCAGGTGGTTCGTTTGCAAACTGACAAAGGCCATGACCGTATCGGTGTTATTTCTGGTACTGCTTCTGCGCCACGCTCATATCTAGTCAGTGCCGATTGCGGCACCTACAGGCGTAACAGACAACATATACTGCCTGTGAATGAGCCAGCTGTACCTCCATATTACCCAGACCATACAAGTGTACTTCCATCCGTGTCCAGCGGCATTGATCCACCTACACCAGCACAACAACCCACTTCTGGAACGGCTGCTTTGCCAGTGGCGACGCCCCCTCCGCCTGCGCCACAGTACGCTGTTTCATCACCGGGAATGCTGGTTCAATCTCCGTCATCTGTGAAGCCACCGGCTCTATCCTCGGTGGGGAAAAATGGAGATAGTCTTTATCGCACACGTGCTGGTCGTGTTTGCAAGCCCACCGCAAGCCCATCATAGTAGGGTCGGCATGGTAGTCATAGGTAATCGAGGGTAGTCGAAGGTAGTCATAGATAGTCTTCATCATAGTTGAAGGGAGGTCGAAGGAGATCGAAGCAGGCCACCTTCACTCTCCACTATTCGGTGTCCAATTTTCCCGAAGTTAGTCGTAGCTAGTCGAAGCTGGTCTTCAACATAGTCGAAGGAGTTCTTCAGCATGTCATTTTTTCATACTCTTCTAAACTCGACAATTACGTCGCCCAAGTGGGACAGCCCCTTAAACGTGTGATCAATTGTAGGCATAACCTCATGAGCCGAAGGGCATTTCCATGTTACATCTCCAAAAAAAACAAAAAACGTTATAAATGGCTCTATTCTCTCCTTCATTACTCTTTTTTTCCTTAATATACTTAGAAAATCTCTTTAGATTAATTTTCACTTAACGCCCAAAACTATATTTTGTTCTGTTTTGGCCTTATGAACTCCTATGATTAAAGCCTCCATAAAAACCAACTTTTAATATAAAAATAAATTGTGTACCTTTTTTTCTCCCCTACGCAAAATCCTTCCCGTTGTCGGCGCTCACGGCTTTTGAAGGTGATTTTTAAATTACTCTAGTTAATAAATAATCTAACGTAATTTAAAAATACATTAATGAATAAAATGTCGGAGCAATTTTTCTTCCGCAACGAAATCGCCCGACATGGATCGATTTTCCCTGTCTGTTGAAAAACGGCACTTTAAGCCCGCCCCCCTCTGAAAGGCGCCAAAGTCACGCACACGGGGAGCGGAAGAACTGCAGCGCTGCTCAAGGTAAGTTTTATAACATACCTACATATCAGTTAATGCTAGTTTATTGTCTTGACTATCAAACAATATCTCTAGTACTGAAAATTAACTTTTAAGAGTATAGGTGGTTTGTTTAGTAAGTTTGCAGACTATTAAAAAATTGGTGACGTTGTGGATAGCGAGGAAGGCTACCGTAGGATATTGGTCAGTTGGAAATTTGAGCAAAGGAAATGCCGATGGAGAAGTGTGAGGTTATCCACGTTATACATTATAAGAATCTAATTTGTTTAGAATTTAATTATAATTGAAGAATTTAAAGAATTGAAATAAATGTGATTAATCCTTTTGTCTCTCCATTTCATTTACTTTCCCCCCCTGTTTACTTAGATTTTTGTCATGATTTAGTGTCGACTTAGGCATTGTAACATATATTGTCTGCTTCAACATGTCTTATTCTTCATTCTGATTGGTGAAAGAGATACACAGTTGCTCAACTTATTCATACAGGTTCTACATTCTCCGTTAGGACCACTGCACTGAAACAGATTTCAAATTTTTCGCAGGTGCCAGTGCAAAAGCGTACAGAAAATCTATGAACATGTCTAAGAGTAATTATTCATTCATTGCTGACCATAAGGTCTGAGGTGAAGATTCTCCAGGAAATACAAGCCTAATGAGTGCAGCCTCTCCTTGTAATTTATTTATTTTAGTGCCATTTTCACTGCATCACATCCACAGGGTAGTTTTGTTACTTTCACTGGTGCTGTACATGAGGATGTTCCTCCACTGGATGAATTCAACCTGGATGGAAAGGAAACAAACAGCAGAGAAAACATAAACTGCTGAAGGAACTCAATGGGTGAGGCATTATCTGTGGAGGCAAAAGGTGGTCAACATATTGGGTCGAGGCCCTTCATGAATCTTAGAAAAATAGAAAATAGGTGCAGGAGGAGGCCATTCGGCCCTTCAAGCCAGCACCGCCATTCATTGTGATCATGGCTGATCGTCCCCAATCAATAACCCGTGCCTGTCTTCTCCCCATAATCCCTTGACTCCACTAGCCCCTAGAGCTCTATCTAACTCTCTCTTAATCCATCCAGTGACTTGGCCTCCACTGCCCTCTGTGTCAGGGAATTCCACAAATTCACAACTCTCTGGGTGAAAAAATGTTTTCACACCACAGTCATGAGGTCCCCTTTATTCTAAGACTGTGGCCCGTGGTTCTGGACTCGCCCGGACACGCTGCGTTGATGCCGCAGTTTGATTTCTGCTCCAGATTACAGCATCTGCAATGCCTGTGTCTCCAAATAAAAAGCTGATACTGGAGAACTGGACTAGTAACAAGAAATACTGGAAACACTCGGCAGGTCAGGCAGCATACGTGGAAAGACACAGATAGATTCCAAATCGAATATTTTTTTTCGAGTACTGGGAAAATGAGAAAATGTTGATTTTAAGTTGTAGAGATGGTATGGGAGGAATGCATAGGACAAAAGGGAATACCTCTGCCAAGGTGAAGTCAGGGTTTTGGTGATGAAAAGCTTTATAGAGATTATAGTTTCTCACCAACATTTCTTCACCACTGCAACCCTGGCCTCACCCTTTCTTAAATGTTCCCTTTGTCTTGTCCAAACCTCTCGCCTCTGAAAATGAACTAGTTAAGGGCCTGTCCCACCAGCATACAACTCTATGCGATGAACGCGATCAAACCGGCAGCGGGGGCCGCGCGGAGTTCGGGTGATCCCCTGTACAGGGCCGTTCCCACCAGCATGCGCCTGCATGCGGCAAGCGCAACTAAACCGGCAGCGAGGGCCGCGCGGAGGTTGGGTGAGTGGCGCAACGCGGCACAAAGCGAGGCGAACTTGAAGCAAGTCCAAGGTAAGTTCGCCAGGACTTAGAGGGGCACACAGAGAGGGGCACCGAGACACACACACATACAGGGCCATGGAGCCACACACATAGAGCGTCACGGAGGCACTTACAAATAGGTTCACGGAGGCACGCTGTCCGGGCGGTGTGTAAATGTCGAGGCGACTGCGAGCCGACAAGCCGTTGCCGCGCGGGATTTTTGGACATAGTCGGTTTTTCGGAGCCCCGCGCGGTGTCGGGACGAACTCGGGACGAACTCCGCACAATTCCGCGCGGCTCCGGCGATCGAAGTGGGACCGGCCCCGCGACGCCGGACGGCTCAAGCGACCACGTTAGGTCGCGCTAATCGCATAGAGTTGCATGCTGGTGGGACAGGCCCTTTACTTTGATCTGAAACCATGACAAGTTTCTCTCTCCACTGATGTTGCCTCACCTGCTGACTATTTCCAGTACTCTCTGTTTTTATTTGACTGGGATGCCCAAGTGCCATAGTTAGAAAGAAACCTTGATTGAATTCACCGAATGCATCCAATTTTTGGTTGCTAAATTTAAATGTCCAAAGGCAGGATATGCCCGATTAATCCACTTGTGCTTTGCAAAGACTACCTATTAGAAACAAGGAACTGCAGGTGCTGGTTTAACAAGGAAAGACACAAAATGCTGGAGTAACTCAAAGGGTCAGGGAGCATAAATGGAGAATATGGATAGGTGACGTTTCAGGTCGGGACCCTTCTTCAGACTGATTGCAGGGGTGGAGTGAAAGAAAGCTGGAAGAGTGAAGGCGTCTGCGGCATAGCAGGTCATAGATAAACACAGTTGAGGGGCGGTGGGGGTGATGATAGGCAGATGGACATACACAAAGCGTGATTAGAGAATTACAAATTGTGAAACTGAAGGATTGGCGAGGTGAGAATTGTGTAGCTAAGGAAAGGAATGCAGGTGGAGGAATTCGTTTTAAAAGATGTTCAATTTTAGAAGGGAGGGATAGTTGCAAGGTCAGCTGGGGCTCAGGGAAGGGGCAGGGAGAAAGAAAGGGGAGGGGGGTGTGGGGAAGGTCAGAATGCCTACCCTTCTAGCCATAAAAATGCAAATACATGGGCTAAAGGTGGTCCGCCCTAACCTGCCTGTGAGGTATAAATAATTTAAAGTTAGCTTCTTGATTACAAAACCGGATGGGGTAGAAAACGACCTCACTGCAACAAAATTATAGCTATGGTCAATTATCAGCCAATTAGTTAACAAAAGCAGCCAACCTGTTAATTGTTCTCATGCAGAGCACCATGAGGAATCTAGTGCAAACATAAGACAATACAAACTAATGTTGATCACCACAACTGGTTGCAAAAGCAATATTTTAATAAAACAGGGTGCTGAGGTACTGAAGGTTTTGTAAAACAAAATATTTGACGGCCACAAATTGTTGCACGCATAAAACATGGTAGCAAATGTAAACTGCATAAAGTATTAAGGTATATTTCCCAGCCAAATTAGTTGATTTCCAAAATACAGCAGTGTATTCTTCTATAAATATTCACCCATTATTAGTTTTGTATTACTTCCATGGTTGATACGTCACTATAATGTTTCTCCCTGCAACACATTCTCACAATTAAAAAATGTTCTCACCACCAATAATTGTATCCATTCACCCATACGATTAATTCTGTCTCCAGTTCAATTTGTAAGTATCTATCTATATCTATCTATAATATATTAAAACTCTGTGTGTGTCTGCCAACAGCCGTCCGCCTGCCGGCTGCCACGCTTTCGCCCTTTGATTCCCTGCCGCCGTTTTTTCCCATTTCGCCAGACGTTACGCTTGTACATTACCAAAGGCGCTCCTTGTCACGTTTAGACGTTGTTACGTGCAACATTTTGAATAAAATCCTCCCCCCCCCCCCAAAATTTCAAAAATCAAACTGCTCTCACCCATAGAATGTTGGTAAACATTCCATTGTGTGATGTCACAATGCCCAATGCTCACAGATGTCCAATTTGAATGGATCTCATTTACATCTGCCCTTGCGCCAGCCCCAGCCCCCCTCTCCCCCGCCTGATGTTCCAGCACGTTCCATTGTGTGATGTCACAATGCCATCCCTCACAGATGTCCAATCGGAATGGATCTCATTTACATCTGCCTTTGCCCCAGCCCTGGCCCCTCCCCCCGCAGCCTGTGTCGAAGCGCTTGATCACCCTTCTCTCCAAACTCTCCTCACTCCTCTCTCCTCACTCCTCTCTCCTCACTCCTCTCTCCTCTCTCATCTCCCCTCTCTCATCACCACTCCCCCCCCACATGTGACTAGGGGGACATTTTACCACTTCCCCCACACATGTGATTAGGGGGACACTGTACCACACGCCCCCCCCCCCCCCCCCACATGTGGCTAGGGGACACTGCACTACCTAATCCCCCACACATGTGACTAGGGGACTCTGTACCACTATCCCCCACACATGTGACTAGGGGGACACTGTACCACTATCCCCCACACATGTGACTAGGGGACTCTGTACCACTATCCCCCACACATGTGATTAGGGGGACACTGTACCACTATCCCCCACACATATGACTACGGGACACTGTACCACTATCCCCCACACATGTGACTAGGGGGACACTGTACCACTATCCCCCACACATATGACTAGGGGACACTGCACCACTTCCACCCCACACATGTGACTGGGGGGCATTGCTTGCTCGCGTTGCCTTTGAAACCCAATGGTCATTCGGACTTCGTTTCTCGACAGCGATCGATCTAAACGCTGGATTTCTGCCGTTTTTTTATTTTTCATTTGACACATTTGGTTTGAAAATCTTATTATTTCGATTTACACTTTTTTCAAAAGGTAAACGTAGACGATGTTTTCAATATTTATTTATATTTGAATAATTCTTTTTATTAAGTTCTCTGTTATTTGCTCCGCCAAATTAACACACATTTTCTCGTTTTTTTAATATTCTCTCTTTTTTCAAAGGACTCCATTACTCCACTTTGAAGAGGTAATTGCTTTTCTGTTTTTGAACTTTGCCGTTATTTTCTTTGCCAATTTCCACAGCCGTGTTTTTCAAATGTTATCTTTATTTTCAATTTAATTCATTTTGAACAGATATTTGTCTTTAAAAACCTTGCGCTTATATGATCTGCTGTTTTAGACAAGTGATAATTTTATTTCATTTTCTGACTTTCATTGCTTATCTATAATTTACATTAGACAAGTAATTTTTAAAAAATGTTTAAAAAACCCCCATTAAAAACCCGTTTTTTAAAATTCTCTCTTTATTTCAATTTACAGCATTTTTAACAGTTTTAATTCTCTGTTATTTGCTCCGCTAAATTTACCCACATTTTTCACCGTTTTCTTTTAAATTCTTTCATTGTGTTTGATTTAATTCTACAGGAAAGTCAACTCTCCCTCCCCTTTCTCTCTCTCCCCTTCCACTCTTTCCCTCTCCACTCTCTCTCCACCTCCCCTCCCCCTCTTCCTCCCCCTCTCCTGTCCCCGCCACCTCTCCCTTTCCTCCCTTCTTCTCCATCACCCCTCTGCTCTCACCTCCTCCTCTTCCCCTCTCCCCTCCCCTTCCCCCACCCCTCTCTACTCCCCTCGCCCCCCTCCTCCTCCCACCCCCTTCCCTCTCTCCCCCACCCCTCTTCCTTCTCTCCCCCTGCCCCTTCCCTCTCTCTCCCTGCCCCCTTCCCCTACCCCTGTCCTTCTTCCACCACTCCCTCACACCCCCTTCCCCTACCCCTCTGTCCCTCTTCCACCACTCCCCCTACCCCTCTCCCCCACCCCCACTCTTCCACTTCTCTCCCCCTCCCTTCCCCCTCCCTCCCCTCTCTCCCATGCACCCCTTTTCCCATACCCCTCTCTCCCTCTTCCACCACTCCCCCACCCCCTCCCCTCCCTCTCTCCAACTTCCACCACTCCCCCTACCCCTCTCCCCCTCCCTCCCCACCCCTCTCCCATCCCTCCTCTCTCCCTCCCCCACCCTCTCTCTCCCCTCCCTCCCTATCTCCCCCACCCCTTTCCCCTACTCCTCTCTCCCTCTTCCACCACTCCCCTTTCCCCTTCTCTCTCTCCCACTTCCACCACTCTCCCCTACACCTCTCTACCCCCCTCACCCACCCTCAGGGACATGCTGCCCTGCCCCCCCCCCCCCCGCAACCACAAATTGGGGGAACAGACCCAACGGGTCTGCACTTGGTCTAGTATTTATTTAATGTGAGCACTGTGTAGGTTTTCCTGAGATAGTAGTGATGTGAACTCTTTGCAGGGAAGTCACTTTAATCACTTAATTCGCATTAAAAGAGAAGCCTTACATATAGATAGCACCTTTCATAACTCAGCATATTTCAAAGAATTTTAATAATAATAATGTATATTTTATAAATAACAAAGGAAACACAAGAAAAACATTTCTTCACAATCTATTTGTAGGTGTTGCCCAGGACACTAAAGATAACTTCCGGGCTCTTTGAAATCAATCCATTGGATGTTTTTACATCCACTTTGGTCTTACTCCTTGCATATAAGTAAATTAGTTTGCAGGTATTCCCTGAGTTACATAACACTCAAATTACCCAAATTTGGCTTTACATATAAGCAGGAACGACTTGCAGCCATATGGACACGGTGTACGTTCAGTCTGCTCAGTAAGTTGAAGTGATTTCACCTTTTTGCCATTTGTAAAGATGGTAGAAAATATTATGTAATCACAGCAGACGAGGAGCTAAATATGTTGGCATAAAATCAAAAGGGGTAAACATTAACTTTGATGTTGCATGCTCTGGGATCAGATACATCTACAGTGAGCACCATAATGAACAACAAATAATGGATTAAAGGGCCTGTCCCACTAACGCGACTTTTCAGCGACTGTCTTCGACCTTCAAGCTCACGGACACTCGCCTGAAAAACCTCGAGCTGGATCGACCGGTCATCGATAAAAACCACGAGCCAGATTGACCATCTGCACACACACGCACACACACACACACACACACACTCACACACACACACACACACACACACACACACACACACACACACACACACACACACACACACACACACACACACACACACACACACACACACACACACACACACTTTGGGGGGGAGACGGGGAGAGAAGGGCAGAGAATCAGTGGAGACACTTTTAAGAAGCCAGACAACCTTTAATAAAGTTTTGCGGGCATTTAACATTACCGGTCGGTTTACTTACCTTTTCTTTCTCAACGAGCTTTACCTTCGACTACCTTAGATTGCATTGATTGCCTTTGATTCCCTGCGATTGCATTATGACCTATTATGACCTAACTCGACTAAACCTTCGAGTAAACAAATATTCATTTTTTCTATGGGGGGCATTTAACTCGCGGGCATTTTTCAACATGTTGGAAAAAACGCAGCGACCTGGCTGAAGCCTCGAGTACGCGGGGACTACTCTCGAGCATGAATGAGAGTTACAAAGACCTCCTTGGACCTCGTGTCGACCATGCTGCGAGTATGAGTCGAGGGCAAACTCTTCTAAACTCGCGAATTAGGTCGCCGCAGTGGGACAGGCTCTTTAAGAACATGCAAAAGCCTCAGCACCAATGGGACTTTCTTCCTACATGTATAAAGGAAATATATTTTTCTTGAAATGCACCACCGTACCACCAGTAAAATAACATAAAATGAAAATCACAATAGCTGCAGATGCTGGAAATTTGAAATGAGAACAAATAAAATGCTGGAAATGTTTAGTTGGTCAGGCAGCATCTATGGAAAGGGTTAATGTTTCTGTTCCAGGACCTTTCATCAGATCAGATCCCAAATGACTTGCTGATTGTTTCCGGCATTTTCTAATTTCATTGCACATTTACACCACTGCAACCTTTTTGATTCTCATGTTATATTATTTTACGAGTGGCACTGTGGTGCAGCTAGTAGAGTTGTTACTGCACAGCGCCAACTGCACAACTGGTTCAATCCTGATCTTGGGTAATGTGCATGGGGAGTTTGTGATCCAGTGGGTTTCCTCTGGGTACTCTTTCCTCCCATATCCTAAACACGTGCTGGTCGATAGGCTAATTGCCTACTGTAAATTGCTGCTAATATATAGATGAGTGGTAGAATCCATGGGGGGAGTTGTTGAGAAAGTAGGGAGAATAAAAATATTGCATTAATGTAAAATTCATGCAAATATGTGGTTGATGTAGATTTGAGGACAAAAGGTGTATTTCTGTGCTGTATATCTCTGTATGTCAGGACTTTCCTGATGTCCTGGGATGTCAGGACTTTCATATGAGGAAAGATTGGATAGACTCGGCTTGTACTCGCTGGAATTTAGAAGATTGAGGGGGGATCTTATAGAAACTTACAAAATTCTTAAGGGGTTGGACAAGCTAGATGCTGGAAGATTGTTCCCGATGTTGGGGGAGTCCAGAACAAGGGGTCACAGTCTAAGGATAAGGGGGAATTCCTTTAGGACCGAAATGAGGAAAACATTCTTTACACAGAGAGTCGTGAGTCTCTGGAATTCTCTGCCACAGAAGGTAGATGAGGCGAGTTCATTGGCTATATTTAAGAGGGCGTTAGATGTGGCACTTGTGGCTAAAGGGATCAGGGGGTATGGAGAGAAGGCAGGTACGGGATACTGAGTTGGATGATCAGCCATGATCATATTGAATGGCGGTGCAGGCTCGAAGGGCCGAATGGCCTACTCCTGCACCTATTTTCTATGTTTCTATGTTTCTATATCTCTATCTCCGTGACCTTGGTGATCCTTATAAATCTAATAGAGCTGTCCCTCATTTAGTAGCATTCTTGTCTTTGTGTCAAAATGTTGTGGGTTCAAGTCAAGAGATATAAGCAGAGATCTCTACTCGCACGTTAAAGTGCTTCAGTGGCACATCCATTTGATTCTGATGAAATGTACAATAGCACAATTTTAAAGAACAGTGAAGATATCTCTGGTATCCTTCAAGACATTTATGGCATTGGTGCTCAAGTGTAATTGTCCTTATCAGTGGTTTTTTTTGTGACGGTATGGGAACCTTTAAAAAGTTAAACTTCATTATTTTGTTTTCTGGCCATATTACACGTATGGTGCATACCGCTAAATTTTTGTCTACAATAAAAGTATTGGTCCACACCCTTATGTTTTTTTTTAAATTAAGTCTATAATTTTGTGCCATATCTACTGAAAGTGTTAGGATAAAAAAAAAAATTAAATCTCTTGAACGTTAGGAATGAAGTACAGAACAGGTCTATCTTATGACCTTTGTGTGCAGTCAATGGAAATATTTGCATGCTCCTGCACAAGGGTTTTCTGTTTTAAACTAGATGGGGACTGTTAAAGCAAAATAACTATTCCACAAGAACTAATCATTTGCTAAATAACACTGGCAACTGTACAGGAAAACAAATTCACTTAAATTGGTTTGAGACTAATATGTCTCAGATCAGTCGTAACTTTTTAGCAGATCTCATGTGCTTATATGAACTTACAACTCCATTGGCTCATCTGCTAGAAGTTACTTTGATTTATAGTTTTATTTACAGACACATTTTATATAATTAGTACATTTTCATAAAGTTTTATTTGTGCATTCGTAGAATTTTAATAACATTTTGATGGCACCTCCATCAACAAAATTGTTTACTTAATATTGGACCATTTAGATGAATAAACAATAAATGTTATTATCCAAGCTTAGTTTTGGAATATTTTAAATGATTGCTCGATTTAAACAGAGGAAATTAATGTAATTTAGAAATCAATCAAGATCAATAATGACAAATTTTCCAAATTTGTAATTGTGAAAACCTGTTATGATTATGTCATGCCATTATGATCCACTAGCTGCTAGAAAAGACTCATATTAAATGCAAGGATGCAATAATCATCAATTGGTGTTTGATAAACAGGAAAATGAGCATCTGAACTAAGCAAAAACAAAAATCTGGCACTAGTAATCAAGTTGAACAATATGTTTAGGTTTGTAGATTTTGGAAGAGTCTGTGTCATGCTTTTGGATTTTTACACTAGGGTGGCACAGTGGCGCAGCAGTGGGGTTGCTGCCTTACAGCAACAGAGATCCGGTTCGATCCTGATTACGGGCGCTGTTTGTATGTTTTCCTTGTGACAGCGTGGGTTTTCTCCGGGTGCTCTGGTTTTCTCCCACATTCCAAAGACATGCAGGTTTGTAGGTTAATTGGCTTCTGTAAATTGTCCCTAGTGTGTAGAATAGAACTAGGGTATGGGTGATTTCTGGTTCAGACTTGGTGGGCTGAAGGGCCGGTTCCAAGCTGTATCACTAATACTCAAACTAAACATTTTACCAGATTCTGTGTTAACAGTCACTTTTGTAAATGGATCATGTGTACCCATTAATTTATAATGGTGCTGTGATTAGGTCCAGGTAAACTGCAAAGACAGACATTACAGAGAACATTTGAATCTATCAGATTTCAACGTTGATTCACCTTCTTAACAAAATTAGAATTTTACTTTGAACTAACAAATTTCAGATTTACTGAAAATTCATGAATTAACATGATCAGTGTAATATAGTAAAATGTTAATTTCAGAGTGATAGTGTGGGAACAGGCCCTTCAGCCCACCTTTCCCACACTGGCCAATATGTCCCAGCTGCGCTAGTCCCACCTGCCTGCGCTTGATCCATATCCCCCCAAACCTGTCCTATCCATGTACCTGTCTAACGGTTTCTTAAACGTTTGGATAGTCCCAGCCTCAACTACCTCATCTGGCAGCTTCTTCCATACACCCACCACCCTTTGTATGAAAAAGTTACACCTCAGATTCCTATGTAGACAAAAATGCTGGAGAACTCAGCGGATGAGGCAGCATCTATGGAACGAAGGAATAGGTGACGTTTCGGGTCGAGACCCTTCTTCAGACTGAGGTGGGGGCGGGGGGGGGGGGGCGGGAAGAAGAAAGGAAGAGGCGGAGATAGCGGGCTGTGGGAGAGCTGGGAAGGGGAGGGGAAGGAGGGAGAAAGCAAGGACGACCTGAAATTGGAGAAGTCAATGTTCATACTGCTGGGGTGTAAACTAACCAAGCGAAATATGAGGTGCTGCTCATCCAATTTGCGGTGGGACTAACATGGCCCAGGACAGAAAGGTCAGATTCGGAATGGGAGGGGGTGTTGAAGTGCTGTTAAATCTTTTCCCCTTCACCTTGAACCTATGTCCTCTGGTCCTCGATTCCCCGAATTTGGGCAAGAGACTCGGTGCATCTACCCCATCTATTTCTCTATACTCTTTCATAGTTTCATGGAATATAGTCATCTAAAGATTTTATTTGCCAAATTCTCATTCTGACCCAAGTCCCTTGTCACGTTGGCTGGAAACTTTCATTTATGGAGTTTTAGGGGCAAGTTCTGAAGTCTAAACATTCATTGTAGAATTACCCCCCAAAAAATGCAAAAGTGATGAAATCGTGACACGAAGATAAAACCTGGAACCAATCAATAAACATTTCCCATCCATAAAATGCTTAGACACAAATGCTTATCAATCAATGTTACATTTCATTTGTGTTAAGCTAGAATTCTTTGACCTTGTCACAGGGGTAACACAACGTTGCCTTCTAGCCCCTTACTGTTTATTGTCACGATCGACTATGTCATGCGGAAGACAATAAACAAACCTGACTTTGGGATACCGTGGAGAACAGGAAGGTGCCGCACAGACCTAGATTTTGCGAATGACATCGCACTACTAGCAGACACACCCTTCAAGAGATGACAGCTGCTCTGGTGGAGAATGGATCAAAGGTTGGGTCAATGATCAGCTGCCAGAAGACTAAGACCATGCAGATTGGAGACCAGCAGCAAATAGACCAACTGATAATCAATGGGGAACCTGTGGAAAACACCACAAGATTTACCTATCTTGGCAGCTTGTTCACAGCAGATGGAGATGTAGAGGTCGACATCAACTCCTGAATTGGTAAAGTTGCATCAGTCTTCAGAAGAATGCAGTCAATATGGTCTAGTGGCGGGATAGCCGAGATGCTAAAAGTCAAGCTCTTCCAGTCCGTAGTCCTCCCTACAGCCCTCTCTGCCAGTGAGACATGGAAAATCAATGTGAAGATGAAAAATAAATTGGATGCATTCCACCAATGCTGCTCGAGGAAGATCCTGAAGACTAGCTACAGAGACCACCAGGGCTGGCTTTAGGAGGTGCGCAGCCCAATTGGGAACAATTTTCATAGAAATATAAATATAGAATTATAAATGAGTCATATTCAGGCACGTGCTGTGAGTAATTACTCAGGGTAGGCAGTCAATCGGCTTTAAAAAATCTTAAACCGTGCATGCGCAGATTGTTCACTTCTCCGTAAAAATAAAAATAAAAAAGTAACAATTCAATTTGCCCAAGGCTTCCAAATCTCCTTCTTTCTCAATTACTGAATGGGTGGGGGGTGGAGGGTGACGGCAGGTGGAGAGATGGTGGGATAAACGGGAGCACACCGGGACAAGTTGAATAAGTTGTGATCTTATTGAATGACAATACTAGTTCAAAGGACCAATTGGAGGGAGAGTTCCTTTTGCAACGTGTGGGGAGTCTGGCCAGGGGTAAAGTTGCGGGGAGGACAGGAGCATTGAGAAGGAGGGGGTCGAGGATCATGCCAGTAACTCACTCACTCACCGGTGCCGCGGCGCTCCAGGAGCGGAGCCATCACATTGTGGCCGGGAAGGGAAGCAGGTCAGGTGGCTACGAGCGGCCGCCGGGACCTCAGCACCTTCTGCCGACCCGCTCACCTCTGGCAGCGCTCTCCGTCTGAACAGTGAGGGGACCAGCTCAAGAGCAAAGATCATAGAGTGGAGTGGGTCAGCAGGTGATAGATAACAGGACAGCGGGCAGTGGGGCTTACTCCTGTGTCAGCGCGAACACGGGACCAATTGAGGTTACTCGCACTGACATATGGAGTAAGCTCCACCGCCCGCTTTCCTGTTATCCATCGCCCGCTGACCCGCTCTTGAGCTGGATGCTGGCATGAACCCCGACCCCCTCCTTCTCAACACTCCTGCCCTCCCCGCAACTTTACCCCTGGCCAGACTCCCTACACGCTGTGAAAGAAACTCTCCCTCCAATTGGTTCAAGGCGAAGCAGACGTTCCGTGGGAACGAAGTTGAATTTAAGCACAGTAAGCTCGTCGCACTCAAAAGGATGTTGTTCACAGGACGCCCGTGGCGCTCGAGAGAGAGTGTCGGCGATGAGCATAACTTTGCCCTTTATGTAAACAATCTGGAAATCAAAACGCTGCAGCTGCATCATCATACAGGCGCTGGGTGAATAGGCTTGTTCAGGATGGTGACCAGGGGTTGGTGGTCAGTTTCCATTGTAATAGTTTTCCCAAAGATAAAGTCTCTAAACTTGGAACATGCAAAAATGACAGCTAGCAGTTCCTTTTCAGTTTGGACATAGCGCTGCTCGGTCTCTGTCATGGTGCGAGAGGCTTACGATACAGGTAGCACGGTGCCATCAGCTGATGTTTGCAGGCAGGCTGCGCCTAAACCGTATTGCGAGGCATCACAGGTGATAGTGACTGGCAGCTTGAGGTCGTAATACGTCAAGGTGGGGGCGCTGGCTAGCTGAAGCTTTAAAGTCGAACACTTGTTGGTGTTGCTGGTACCCGGTACAGGCAGTGTCCTTGTAAGTTCGCTGTGGTTGGGTATGAACTTGCCCAGATAGTTAACCATACCCAGGAAACGCTGAAGGATGTGTACGTCTGTGGGAGCAGGTAGATCATTGATGGCTGCAATCTTCTTAGGGTCCGGCTTTAACCTTTTGCAGGTGAACACATGTCCGACGTAGGTAACCTCTGAGACACGGAACTTGCACTTCATGGGTGTAAATAAGCAATTTACAAACTCTAAAAGTGTTCAACACATTTTAATGATAGCACAAGGTATTACATACATCCTCAAATACTGGCTACATTCTTCTAGTGAACCGTATCCAGGAAGGGGAAGGCGTTATGATTGATGTTAACTAGGCGGGGTTAATGGTACTGAGGTAACTATGTTATTGGTTGCATGCAAAACCATCTACATCCTTCCCCTTAGAAAATTTAAAAGAAACAGACCGTTGTCACTACAACAGAATTAAACAGAATTAAACAGAATCGCCATAACGAACAGGTGGCTTGCTGATCCGGCCCGAGCGCGTACGGATGCCTCCCCCTTCCCCCGGAGGAGCAGAAAAAACAGGGGGACCCGAGACAGCAGGGGAACCAGGGAAGGGCGGTGGGGTTGGAGGAACAGGAGAGGGAGAACCGCGACCGCTAACAGGTGACCCGCGCAGAGGGGAACCGGGCGCTCGATATGGGGACCGAGGCATGCAGGGAACGCTGGCTGGGACAGGAGCCGGCTGCTGGAATGAGAGCGGCGGGGCATAGGGGCCCGGGGCCTGCGGCTTCGGCTCATTAACCGCAAGCAGGTGTTGTCGGCTTCTACGGTAGATGGTTCCCTCATAGTCGACCAGATACGAACGAGGTGAGTCGGCCACCCCAACCACAGTAGCCAGACGGGAGTGACCACTGGCGGTTTGCAATCGAACAACCTGTCCAGGCAACAGAGGATCGAGTGGTCTGCACGACCGATCGTGGGAACGCCGCTGGCTGTCATGTTTCTCTTGAATGCGCCTCTGCACAGAGGCAGGCTCCAGCACCCGAGGTTTCAGCTGGCGCTGGGCAATCGGGATGGTAGATCTGGTTGTTCTGGACATCAGACGCTGAGCAGGGGACCCCATGGCCGGATCTCTGGAAACATTCCTGAGGTTCAGGAGATCCAAATACAAATCAGAGTTAGACAGTCTCGCTTGTTCCATCAGAAGCTTGGCGCTGCGGACGGCCCGTTCAGCAAGGCCGTTGCTCTGTGGGTACTTCGGGCTGCTGGTGAAATGCACAAAATTCCATTTGTCAGCAAAACTTTTGAACTCACGGCTGGTAAACTGCCTGCCATTGTCAGTCTGCAGCCTGACAGGGGACCCAAACGTGGAGAAGTTTTTCCGCAGCTTCCGGATCACCATCTCCGACGTGAGGGATGTCAGCAAATCCACCTCGAACCAGTTTGAGTACGAGTCGACCAGGACAAGGTAGTGGTTACCACGCCACTCGAAGATGTCGGCAGCCAGCGAGGACCAGGCCAAGGCAGGAGCGGGCTGTTGCAGCAGGGGCTGTCGCTGCTGATGTGGAGCAAGACTGTTGCACGTGGAGCAGGCAGAAACACGGTCTCGAATATATTTGGCCATTCCAGGCCAGTAGAATTGGCACTGAGCGTGGGCGAGTGTTGCATCGACCCCGGGGTGTCCGCTGTGGGCTGCGCAGTAGTAAGAATCGAACAGGGAGGACGGGACCACCACTTTATGTCCCTTAACGATAACGCCATTCTGGAGCACCAGTTCGTCACGGACCAGGAAGAAGGGCTGTGTTTCAGGCGGTGCAGCGGAGCGCTTTGTTGGCCACCCTGATTTAATCACAGACGCAAGCCGTTGCAAAACTGGATCGGCAGCGGTGTGCTCGGCCAAAAGCTGCAGCTGCTTGGTGGGAATAAAATTGACGCCCAGTACGAGCAAGTCCTCTGTTTCGTAGGGGTGGCGAGCACAGGAGGCCCGCGGGGCGCGCGATAACGTGTCCGCGATGTGCATCTCGGTGCCTTTCTTGTAGACGATGTCAAAATCAAAGCGCTGGAGCTGCAGCATCATACGCTGCAGCCTGGCAGGGGCAGCATGAATCGGCTTGTTCAGGATTGTCACCAGTGGCTGGTGGTCAGTTTCGACTGTAAATCTGCTGCCAAACAGGAAGTCTCTGAACTTGGAGCAGGCAAACACCACCGCAAGCAGCTCCTTCTCGATCTGAGCGTACCGCTGCTCGGTGTCCGTCATGGTGCGGGAGGCATAGGAGACAGGATGTAACGATCCATCGACAGATTGGAGGCATGCCGCGCCCAGGCCGAACTTAGAAGCGTCACATGTGACGGTGATGGGGCGACTCGCATCAAAAAATCGCAACGTCGGAGTGTTAATCAGTTTCGACTTGAGACAGTCAAACGCCTGCTGGTGCTGTGGGAGCCAGACCCAGGCGATATCCTTTTTTGTCAGCTGCCGCAGGGGAGCACTCAGCTCACTGAGATGTGGTACAAACTTCCCAAGGTAGTTCACCATGCCCAAGAAACGTTGTAGACCTGGCACGTCGGTGGGGGCTGCCATCTCAGAGATGGCCGCTGCCTTCAAAGGGTCGGGTTTTAGTCCGTTAGAGGTGAAAACGTGTCCAACATACGTGACTTCTGAGACACGAAACCGGCACTTCTTTGGGTTCAGCTTCAGGTTGGCCTTTCGCGCCCGATCCAGGACGCGGCGGAGGTTCTGGTCATGTTCGGCAATGTCCTTCCCATAGACTAAGATGTCATCCACGATGATGGCACATGGCAGGCCCGAGAATATCTGCTCCATCGTTCGCTGGAACACCTCACTAGCGGAATTGATGCCGAATGGCATTCGCAGGAATTTGAATCTGCCGAATGGTGTGGCGAAGGTTGTCAGGTCGGAAGATGCTTTGTCCAACGGGATCTGCCAGAACGAGTTCTTAGCTTCTAGGACCGAAAAGACGGTGGCTTGCCCGACCTGAGCCGCCACGTCCTCAACAGACCGCATGGGGTAGTGTGGTCGCCTGATGGCAAGGTTTAAGTCCTTGGGGTTGATACACACACGTATTTCATTCTTGTCTTTCTTTATCGTGGCAACCATGGTGGAGACCCAATCGGTGGGCTCGCTGACCGCTTCTAGCACCCCCTTGTCGACCATGTTGTTAAGCATCGCCTCGACCCTGTCTTTCATGGCGTGGGACACCCTGTGAGGTGCGCGGACCACGGGTTGTACATTTGGGTCAATGGAAATATGGTATGTCAGTGGTAACTTTCCCAGGTCATCGTTGAACAGGTCCTGGTATTCTGCAATCGGGTTAAATGACAGTTGCACTTTGTGGACCGTGTGGTCGAAGGACACCAGGCCAAGATCTTGGCATGCACGGTTTCCCAGCAGGGTAACACAGTCAGAGTTCAAAACATAAAAATCATGTTTCTTGTGGCCTTCTGTAGCCTGCAAGTTAAAGTGGCCCTCCCCACAGGCCTGAGAATTTCTCCACCATAGGCGTGTAGAGTAGCATTGTCAGCGACCAAGGCCTCATTAGTCCTTATCTTGTTGAAAAGATTTATTGACAAAACATTGACCTTTGCCCCAGTATCTAACTTCGCAAGGAAGGTTACATTGTTGACAGTCACAGACACGGAGGGATCAAGACGTTGGCCAGGTGCCTGGAGGAGGGTAAACACATTCGAATCCTCGGGAGAATTAATTGGATCTGCATCATAGGATTCAGCAACATCGGGCTGTGGGTTGGAACAGCTATCAGATTGTTTAAGCATGTTTAGACTGGGTCTGGAAATCTGTACCTGTCTCCCACGAGAACGGAATAAGCGGCAGGCAGAAACGAAATGATTCAGTTTGTTACAAAAATTACAAGCCTTGCCATAGGCAGGGCACGTCGACCGTCTGTGGTGCATGTAGTTACAGTTAGGGCACCTTTTTGGGGGCACATCAGCAGGACCAGGGTTGGCACGCGGCAGAAAAGCATTGTTTCCCCTCTGAGGCAGGGCTCTACTAAATCCAGCCTGGTGAACAGACTTATCTCCCAAGTCCCGGTGATCATCTGGCAATACAACGACCTCAGACAATCTGCAGGCATGCATGGCTTTTTCTAACGTTAGATCCGGATCCCTAAGAAGCTCACATCGCAGCTTCTGGTCACGCATGCCAGTTACTAAAATGTCTCTAGTGAGCTGGTCTGTCATGTCACCGAAACGGCACCGCTGGGCGAGATAACGCAAATCGGCAATAAAACATTCAACAGGTTCCTCCGGCAGCTGTCTCCTTGTAAAGAACCGTGCCCTCTCTAGAATGCGGTTCGAGGGCAGGTCACAAATCTCCCTGAACTTACGTAGCAGGCAAGCAGGGTCACTGGCAGATTCTGCAGGGGTAACCACCACGTTGTTGTCGTCCAGGACCGCTGGAGCATAGACGAAAGTTCTGGCTCTCTTCATGGCATCAGGTCCGACAAGGTTGAGTAGGAGGGAGGCTTTGAGGGAGTCAGGATCATTGCGGTGAGCGACGTTGACAAAGTGGGTGAAATCAATTTCAAACGTAGCCCAGCGCTCAGAAATATCAGCATCAAAGACAAGCTGCGCGGGCTTTCTGCACGAGGATGCCATGGTCAGAGAGATAAAGCACAAAAGGCACAAATCAAATAAAAGAAATAAAACCCGATGGACAGGTAGGCGCAAGTATCTTCCAGCTCCGACACCATGTAAATAAGCAATTTACAAACTCTAACAGTGTTCAACACATTTTAATGATAGCACAAGGTATTACATACATCCTCAAATACTGGCTACATTCTTCTAGTGAACCGTATCCAGGAAGGGGAAGGCGTTATGATTGATGTTAACTAGGCGGGGTTAATGGTACTGAGGTAACTATGTTATTGGTTGCATGCAAAACCATCTACAATGGGGTTGAACTTTAGGTTGATCTCACGTGCCCTGTCCAGAATCTTTTTTTAATTTGTGTCGTGCTCTGCTAAGTCACGGCCATACACCAGAATGTCATCAACGATAATAGCACATGGGTAGCCGGCGAACAGCTGTTTCATAGCTCTCTGAAAGACCTCGCTGGCCGAGTTAATTCCAAATGCCATTCTGAGGAACTTGAATTTCCCAAATGGTGTGGCAAATGTAGTGAGGTTTGAGGACGCGTCATCTAGAGGAATCTGCCAAAACGAGCTTTTGGTATCTAGTACTGAGAACACTGTTGCACGACCGAATTGAGCTGCGACGTCTTCGATGGTTCTCATCGGATAGTGTGGGCGTTTAATAGCTGTGTTCAGGTCTCTTGGGTTAATGCACACACGGAGCTCGTCTTTGTCTTTCTCTTTTGTAACAACCATGGTGGAGACCCAGTCTGTGGGTTCACTTATTTCAGCCAGTACCCCCATGGACACCATGTGTCTCAGTTCGGCTTGAATTCTGTCACGCATAGCCTGGGGTACGCGGTTGTATTTTTATTAGTGTGCTGCAAGGACATCTGAATTTTCCTGAAAAGGGGATTAATAAAGTATTTATCTATCTATCTATCTACCTACCTATCTATCTGATGGCCGGTGCAGCAGTTTTTATCCACGTTCGTTTAAAAAAAAAATCCGTATTTAACAAGGCAATTTTTTTTTTTTTAAATCTGTATTTAACAACGCAAATTCGTATTTCCGTACGAAATACGGAAAATTAGCGCGGGGCCCCCTTAGGCGCAGGGCCCAATTGGGAGCAATCGGTCCAATTGGCTTAAGGCTGGCCCTGGAGACCACATCACAAACAAGGAGGTCTACCGGGAAACTGCAACACAGCCACTCAGCCAGGACGTAGAGGTACGCAGGATTAAATTTGCAGGACATGTACTCAGAATGTCACCAGAACGTGCACCTAAGATAGCAAATAACATGGCAATCTGACGGAAGACGGAAACGAGGCCGACCAAAACGCACATGGAGGCGAACATTCCAGAAGGATTTGGAAGACCGGGACACTAACCTATTGATGGTGGAAGAAGCCACACATGACCGAACAGAAAGGCGAAAGCTTGCTGCCCAATGCACTCAACCGTGTGGGAGGAACTAAGTCTAAGTAAAGTAAGTGGGGACCACCCTTGAAGCTTTGTAATAAAATTACTGGCAAAATTAACTTAAAGGTGGTAATAGAGCTGGGATGAAAGGCTTGGACAAAGAGATAATTTTGTGAGGAGTAAATAGAGGTGGAGAATTAGTGGTTTAGGGGAAGAATTTCAGTGTTAGGCTATGACAGATGAAGGCATGGTCACAAATGCCACAGTAATTACATTGAGGGCACAGAGAAGTAGATTCTTCAGAGAGCTGTATGATTGGACCAAGTGGCTGTGATAGATAATTAAACTGTTCAAACTTCAGTGCTTTTGATTATAAAACTAATCACAGAAATATTGTGTGTTCCTGAAGTTTTTGTGTCTACGTCCATGATTCTGTTAAAAAAAAGATTGCCTTTTAATGTCAATCTTTTGCATATTGTTGCTTGCAATTTCAAATATTTCAAAAATGTAACACAGTAAAGAAGCATGTCTTTATTACAACTGTTTATGCAGGTTTAAAGTAGTCCTCAAGATAAAGGAAACAAAGCCAAGAAGGTCAATGCTCATCGGTGCTATACTGCCCACCAAATTGTATTCTAGAACGGCAGTCTAATAGGATGTTACATTTAGATAGCAATACCATGAAGCAAGAGTGCTCACCGCTTACCTGAAAGAAAGTTGCTCACATGCTCTGAGCATACACTGTGGCATTGTCCCAAAATCTCTCACATGTCAGTTCCATTGGATCCCTGGCATCCGGGTATGATGCCGATTCAGGGTCCAGGCCGCTGAGGACGTCCCCCAGCCCCGACGTCGGACTTACATCACCCCGGGGAGCGGGCCTGAACATCGGGCCGCCCGGAGCGGTGACTGCGGAGGGCACGGGGAGGCCCTGACCATGGGTGAACATTGGGGAACGTCGGGAAGAGACTGACTTTGGTGCCTTCCCTCACGGTGGAAAATTTTGATCCTGCTGTGAGGGGATGTTGATTTTTTTAATGTTGAATTTCTATCTACTCTGTGTTGTGTTCTTTATTTTTTTCCTGTATGGCTGTATGACAAATAAAATCTATCTGTATCTATCTGTATCTGTATCTGGTGATGTCATCACAAATGTTGAGCAGCCGATCACATTGAAGAATTCTCACATACAGCATGCAAGGAAATGTAAAAACATAATTTTCAATTAACATTTTAAACCTTGTCCAAGGAATGAAATAAAGATTGGATTGTACAAAATAGATGAAGTTAAAAAAACATAAATTTATTTTTAGAATGCACTAGATACTAAAATATTTTTCTCATGCCATGTCAAGTACCACATCTAAAATTAGTATTTTATGACCAGAGAGATTGTCAAGCAGTAACGAAGAATCAGGTGGCCTTTAAAAACTAATTTGGGGCTCATGCAACAAAGTATCAGATTATGTGGTATTTTGCAGCAGGGATAGAGCGTAGCTATCAATCTCACATCATATCACTGATTTTTGGAAATTATGTTGGAGAAAGCTACCAAACTGCTCTGTACTTCAGAACAAATAATGAAAATAATAAGAAATACAGACGTTGAAAATCCGGGAAACAAACAGAAATTGCTGGAAACTCTCTCCCTCTCTCTCTCTCCTTAACTAAAACACTCATTTTGTCCTTTTCCGGTTTGCATTGTTTTTAAATTTGCGCAAAAACGGTACCCAATAACGGAATAATTTTTCGCCACCTTACTCGCCATTCTCCCGTGCTGCAAGTGCACAAAGTTTTGTTCCGATTGGTGAAATATTTCAAATGTTATTGGTCTTCTCTCCTGTCATTCGCCGGGATGGCGACGCTCCTTCCAGCACCCGCTGCCAATCACCAGCGGCGACAATGAAGCTGAAGGAACGGAGTGAACAGAGTGTGGGCGGGGGCTGTATGAGTCCGCTGGGTGGCGGCAGCAACCACTACCATGACGAGCCGGGAACCGCTGAGTGCAGCTGGGGCCGGGTGCTGTTGAGTGCGGTCAAATCCGGCGACGGGAGCCGCTGAGTGAGGTTGGGTCCGGGAGCCGCTGAGTGAGTCTGGAGTCGGAACCGGGAGCCGCTGAGTGAGTCCGGAGCCGGAGCCGGGAGCCGTGGAGTGCGGCCGGGGTTGGGAGCAGTTGAGCCCACGCACTCCCCTCGCACACACGCCCCTCACCCCTCCCACATATACCCCCTCCTCCCTACCATGCACACCCCTCTCCCTCCCCCGGCTGCAGGTCACTCCCCCGCACCAGCCCCCACCTGAAGTCGTCCCCCTCCCCTGGCTGCAGGACGTTCCACCCCCCCCCCCCACTAGCCCCCGACAGCCCCCACCTGAAGCTGCCCCCCTCCCTCCCCCTGCCGGCTGCAGAACGCACCCCACCCCTGCCCCTGCCTGAAGCCGTCACCTCCTCTGGCAGCATGACACCCTCCCTCCCCACCGGCCCCTGCCCAGAGCTGGTGGAGAGTGGCAGTGATAGGCCATGACAGCAATAGGCAGCGGCAACGGTAGGCAGTCGTAGCGGTAGGCCACGGAAAGTGTCTGGGGTAGGCAACGGTAGGCCACAGCAGCCCTCCCCCCCCTCTCCCCACCGGCCCCCGACAGCCCCACCTGAAATCACCCCCCTCTCTTGGCTGCAGGATGCTCCCCCCCACCGGCCCCCGCCTGAAGCCGTTCCTTTCGCCGGCTGAAGGACGCTCCAGCATTTTCTGTTTCTACTCCAGTAGCAGCACTATCAATCAATTTCATCACTTTTACAATGACAACATCTGGATTATTGGGACTTGCTTCAGAGTTGAACAGGTACTTCGGATCTGTCTTCACTAAGGAAGACACAAACAATCTCCCAGAAGTACTGGAGGACAGAGGATCTAAGGGGGTAGAGGAACTGAAAGAAATTTTCATTAGGCGAGAAATAGTATTGGGTAGGCTAATGGGACTGAAGGATGATAAATCCTCTGGGCCTGGTGGTCTGTATCCCAGGGTCCTCAGGGTGGTGGCTCTAGAAATAGTGGACGCATTGGTGATCATTTTCCAATGTTCAATAGATTCATGATAATTTCCTGTGGATTGGAGGTTAACTAATGCTATCCCACTTTTCAAGAAAGGATAGAGAGGAAACGGGGAATTACAGACCAGTTAGCCTGACTTAGGTGGTGGGAAAGATGCTGGAGTCAATTATTAAAGAGGTAACTATGGGGCATTTGGATAGCAGTAAAATGATTAGTCCAAGTCAGCATGGATTTATGAAAGGAAAATCATGCTTGGCTAATCTTCTGGAATTTTTTGAGGATGTGACAAGTAAAATGGATGAAGGGGAGCCTGTAGATGTAGTGTATCTAGACTTTCAGACAGCCTTTGATAAAGTCCCGCACGGGAGACTGGTGACTAAAATTAGAGCACATGGTATTGGGGGTAGGATGTTGACGTGGATAGAAAATTGGTTGGCGGACAGGAAACAAAGAGTAGGAGTGAACGGGTCCTTTTCAGAATGGCAGGCAGTGGTGAGTGGAGTGCCACAAGGCTCGGTGTTGGGGCCCCAACTGTTTACCATATATATTAATGATTTGGAAGAGGGAATTAGGAACAATGCTAGCAGGTTTGCGGATGACACAAAGCTGGATGGCAATGTGAATTGTGAAGAGGATATTAGGAGGTTGCAGGGTGACCTGGACAGGTTGATTGAGTGGGCTGATGCAGTATAATATAGATAAATGTGAGGTTATCCACTTTGGCGGAAAAAACAAGGGGGCGGATTATTATCTCCATGGGGTTAGGGAAGGGGGAGGTACAGCGAGACCTGGGTGTCCTTGTACACAAGTCACTGAAAGTTGGCGTGCAGGTACAGCAGGCAGTGAAGAAAGCTAATGGAATGTTGGCCTTCATAACAAGAGGATTTCAGTACAGGAATAAAGAGGTTCTTCTGCAGTTGTATAGGGCTCTGGTAAGACCACATCTGGAGTATTGTGTACAGTTTTGGTCTCCTAATTTGAGGGAGGACATCCTTGTGATTGAGGCAGTGCAGCGTAGGTTCACGACATTGATCTCTGGGATGACGTGACTGTCATCCCAGGAAAGATTGAAAAGACTAGGCTTGTATTCACTGGAGTTTAGAAGGATGAGGGGGGTCTTATAGAAACATATAAAATTATAAAAGGACTTGACAAGCTAGATGCAGGAAAAATGTTCCCAATGTTGGGCGAGTCCAGAACCAAGGGCCACAGTCTTAGAATAAAGGGGAGGCCATTTAAGATTGAGGTGAGAAAAAATGTTTTCACCCGGAGAGTTGTGAATTTGTGGATTTCCCTGCCACAGAGGGCAGTGGAGGCAAATTCACTGGATGGATTTAAGAGCGAGTTAGATAGAACTCTAGGGGCTAGTATAATCAAGGGATATGGAGAGAAGGCAAGCACGGGTTATTGATCGGGGACGGCCAGCCATGATCACAATGAATGGCAGTGCTGGCTTGAAGGGCCAAATGGCATCCTCCTGCACCTATTTCCTATGTTTCTATCATTCAACAAGATTGTTGAATCAGTCTCAACCACTATTTTCCTGCTCCAGACTCTTTAATTTCTTTAATGTCCAGAATCCAATTGATTTTATTGCAGTCAACAACCAGAAAACAAATTGCCACCAGTGGTGAAGAAGTTTCTCCTTATTTTAGCCTAAATAACTTAGCCTCTATTCCAAGATCACAAGACTCCACAGTTAGGGGAAACTGCTTTCCCACATCCATCCTGTAGATCCCTTTCATAAGTCTGTATGGTCCAGTGAGCCCACTTCTCATTCTTCTGAGCTCCAGAGGCCCAGTGTACACATATAACAGAGCCATTATTGTGGGAACTATGCTAATTAATCTTCAATGCACTCCTCTGTAACATGTATATTCCTTTTTTTTAATGCAAGTAGGCCAAACCTCTCTCTATGTGGTCTCAATAAGCTCCTGCATAGTAATAGTAAGACATCATTACTCTTATACTCAAATCACCTTATCTAAGATAGCAATATACTGTTTGTATACTGTATAATGTTCTTCATTTGTACATTAGTTTTCAGTAATTTGTATGCAGATAGTCAGGTCCCTTTGAAGATTATTTCCGAATTTCTCAGCATTGGAAATATATTCAGCATTTTATTTTTTCTCCGAAAGTGGATAGCTCACATATTTTGCACTGTACTCCTTTTTTTATAATATCCACTTGGTGACTTTCTCTACACCCCCCTAAAGCTTATTTGCATCCTCACATCTACCCACATGCTTATTAAGTTAGTTTGCCAATAAAGTTGAATATAGTGCAAATTGTTAACTTCCAAATTATTGAATGTTGGTGGCCAAACACCAGAATGATATTTCTTTCATAAATCCATGCTTTCCCCGCTCAACCTCATCACTATTTTCTAAGTCTCTTGGTACCTTTTCTCGATGTACCTTTTATAGATTCCAACATTTTCTCAATTTATCAGGCTATCGGGGTTAGTCTGTATTCTCTTTGCATTCTTTCTCAAACACTGGGATCTTATTTGCTACAAGAATCTATAGAATCTTGAACAATGATAACCAGAGCATTCAGAATCTCCATAGCCACCACTTTCAAATACTAGGATGTGCTCCAATTGTTCTTTGGGATTTATTAATTTTTAGGGACATTTATTACTCTAGGAATACATCTTTACCAACATTTATTTGTTTTACATTTTCATTTGCAATAAGACTCTTTTTCAGTTTTGACAAATGGAATTCAACCTGAAACCTTAACTCTGTTTCTTTCTAGCGATGTTGCCCAACCTGCCAAGTTTCCCTTTTCTGCTTTTATTTTGGATTTTCATCATCTGTAGTTTCATTTATTTTCACAAAATATGTGTTTAATTTCTTTATCATTAGCTTATTTCCCATAAAAATTCACGTCTCTCTGTAGGTGACCCTAATTTAAGATTTACATGTTGTATATAATAAAATGTTTAAACACCATGATTGTTTTTCTACCTACAGATAATCATACTTTTGATGAGACTCAGGCAACCATAAGCTCAGATGCTAGATATTGTGACAGAATGTGGCTGACCCTTGATCTTGTTACCGATGATACACAGTTCTCTGTGTAGCTTTTCATGTTCATTCAAAGTTTATGTGAATCAGTATGTGCGATCCCAATAATGTGACAGGACCTTTAGGAGTGTTAACGCAGAGGCATCTGAGCTGCAGTTCCATTCCATTTTTGGGTTGTGTAACAATGTCTTGAGCTATATTAGTGAACTTTTTTACCCAGAGATTTGTGAATTTATGGAATTCCCTGCCACAGAGGGCTGTGGAGGCCAAATCATTGGATGGATTTAAGAGAGTTGGATAGAGCTCTAGGGGCTAGTGGAGTCAAGGCATATGAGGAGAAGGCAGGCACAGGTTATTGATAGCGGACGATCAGCCATGATCTTCTTTTGGTCAGCCTTTCTGGAACAAAACAGTCAGGATGGCGAATGGTCGCTGTCAGCCACTTCTTTTCATTGCACCGAAAAAAACAACGTGGAGTGCAATCAGGAGATGGGAAGTGTTTTGGTTTTAATGCCAATGTTCCATATAATACGGCACGGATAACTAACGTCTCTGAGTTCATTTCAGATGGGTCTTTGACAATTAAGTTATAGTACCATTAACTGTACCAACGTGCTTTCTCATCATAGTTGCTGCAGCAATCTGGACCCACTGTGTCGGGTCTCACTCTCTGATATCCAGATTTATAAGGAAATCTTTAACATAATTCTCCCAGGCCCTGGTACTCGGAGATATGGGATGTTAGCATTGTTCTTAAACTGCTTCACCAGTAGGGCCCAGCTACATCTCCATCCCTGGTCAAACTCACTTACAAAGTGTTTATGCTCATGGCGCTAGTCTCAGCGCAACTTGTCCAGCCACTACTTATATTGCGACTGGACAGGATGGTTACATCTGCTAATAATATAATATTTTATGTTTATGATGTAGTTAAGCAGAACAGACCAGGGGTGTCAGGTCCCAAACTATTTCTCATGGCATACCCCATGGACCTTTGGTTGTCTGTAGTCACTCATTTACAACAATACATCAAGGTCACCAAGAGCCTTAGAGGATCTGCACTAGCAATGGTTGTTAGTACTAAAAACCTCATAAAAGGCATCTATCCAGGCCATCTGTAGGTGGTCAAAGAGTGTTTTTGCTTATGCAGAAGTAGATACTATATCTTCTATCTCACTTCACTAGGACTGCTACTACATTGGCAGCAAGGGTCATGTACGTTCCACTGGTCCACACCCTAGCGGCTGCAGGATGGTCAAACAAATGAACTTTCCAACATTTTATAATAACCCATTGCCAGACCGAGGGTATTTGCCAAATTCCATTTATGATGTTTCATTGTTCCCCCCAGGATGGAAGGGGTCACTATTATTCTCCTTCGATGATTAAAGCATCACCATGCCTTGAGCTATATTAATGAACATTAGCACAATATATCTTAACAAGTCAGCCCATGCAGACAGTTGGGGATACAAGGGATTTACAAAAAAAAAGCACAAAGTGTAAATCAGCAGGTGAAGCAGCATCTGTGGAGAGCATGAATAGGTTATGTTTTAGGTCAGGACACTTTTTCAGACTATGCAACCTCATACAGAAAGTTATTGTAGTCAAACAGTAATTTAGTAATAATCAGATAATTTGTTTTGAGTTGACAGAGAGGATATTGTCTAGGATACCAAGGGCAGTTCCTTCTCTTAAAAAAAAAGCACCATATGGATCTTTAAGCCAACAGAAGAAAGTAGAAGTCAACTTATTCAAAAGCATCACCTTCAACAGTGCAGGGGATCTGCATTTTTATATTACTCTTTCGGAGAGCTTCCTGTCCTAACTATTCTACACTATAATGGTGGCTATACGTCAAGAGACTTTGGGAGATCCTCAGGCTGAGAAAGATCTGATATAAATACAAGACTTTCAATTTTATAATAGCTAATACCTACAGAGCAATGAGGAGATTGTACCTTAAATTGCATTTAAGCAATGGAGGTGTGAATGGTTTATAATTCTTTGTTCTTATTGTCATCAGGATATCTTTATTGATTTGCTTTGGGAAAAACTGAATTAACTTACTTTACTGTGTCAAATGGATTCCTGGTAATCAAGTCAGACTGCTGGATAGTTTGCTGAATTCATTAACATCGGTTGAATAATTCAAACAAATAAATAACCTGACATCACGATGATTGTCAAGGCAATATGGATAAAGGTTTACAATAACCAAAAGCTATGAAATATAAATAATATATACAAGTGTGATGGGCAAATTAAACCTGTAGTCAGTTAAAATTTGGAATGCAGATTTACTGGATGATGACAAGTTGGAGGAAAGTAGAATATGGGAGGCCAGGTGAGAGAACAACTGAGTAGCAGAGTTAAGCAATGTTTCAGAAGTGGAAATGGACAGCCAAGCAGGTAGAGTGGTTGTTTGGTTGAAAATGCAACAAGTCAAATTTGACACCTTGCAAAAAGCATGGGGTGGAGCTGTGGGAGTTCAATTTGTGAAGGACGAAAGTCAATAGTTTCAGTTGCCCTTTTGTTTAATTGTAAGAAAATTCTGTTCATCCAATGATTGCATTTTTGAAAACATCTTCTCCTTTGGTAAATTTTGAACAATACCCAAGGAGAAATTAACTCCGAACAATAAGAAATGGAATCTGGGTGATTGAATTTTCTCAGATTAGTTTCAAATAAACATTGACTGTGTCTTATTTGACGTGAGCCTGAAAAACAAGGCATGAAATGGGATAGAACAAAGAAAGCACCTGGGATTAGTGGACGTTTGATCTAAGGGCAAGCAGTGGGTAAGGTAGCAGAAATTCAACTGAATGAGTAGCCTCAATTTTGATTGCATAATAAAACTCCAAGTGTTTGTCACGTTCTTGGACGCGAGAGTAGAGGAAGGGGAGGGACGTACAAAAAAAGGTTTCTGGTGGAGAAAGTGCTTTTTGTTGCATAACTGGATATACTTGAATAATGATCCATTTTAGTAATAGGGAGAGCAGGACCCAATAATGCTTAACACAGTGCAGCTAAATATGACAATGGCTCGCTAAACTAATTTTCCAAGGATGTTTGTAGTTTGAGCCTCATGGACATAAGGTAACAGAGGTGAGAACTATAATATTTGAAAGACTGTGATGATGTAAAAACCTCATTCTAATCTCTCCTCATAAAATAATTGTCTCAACTGGGAAACAATATTCTGAATCTTTGTTGCATCTCTCTGAAAACATCAGTGCACCAGTATCCCGTTGCTCTCCAACATCAGAATTTTTGCTACACATATTCATTTTTGAGGATGTTGGTCATTGAAAGGGCCAACATTTATTTCCACATCTTCAATGGAACGGAGTCATAGAGCACACAAACAGGCCCTTGCACCCAACCTGCCCGTGCCAATCTAATGGCCTCATCTACATCAGTACCAGCTGTCCGTGTTTGGCCCTTATCACTCAAAACCGTTTCTATCCAGGTACCTTCCAAACTTCTTCCTCTGGCAGCTTATTTCATTTACCCACCACCCTCCTTATAGAAACATAGAAACATAGAAATTAGGTGCAGGAGTAGGCCATTCGGCCCTTCGAGCCTGCACCGCCCTTCAATATGATCATGGCTGATCATCCAACTCAGTATCCCCTACCTGCCTTCTCCCCATACCCTCTGATCCCCTTAGCGACAAGGGCCACATCTAACTCCCTCTTAAATATAGCCAATGAACTGGCCTCAACTACCCTCTGTGGCAGAGAGTTCCAGAGACCCACCACTCTCTGTGTGAAAAAATTCCTTCTCATCTCGGTCCTAAAGGATTTCCCCCTTATCCTTAAGCTGTGACCCCTTGTCCTGGACCTCCCCAACATCGGGAACAATCTTCCTGCATCTAGCCTGTCCAACCCCTTAAGAATCTTGTAAGTTTCTATAAGATCCCCTCTCAATCTCCTAAATTCTAGAGAGTATAAACCGTGTCTATGCAGTCTTTGTTCATAAGACAGTCCTGACATCCCAGGAATCAGTCTGGTGAACCTTCGCTGCACTCCCTCTATGGCAATAATGTCCTTCCTCAGATTTGGAGACCAGAACTGTACGCAATACTCCAGGTGTGGCCTCACCAAGACCCTATACAACTGAAGTAGAACCTCCCTGCTCCTATACTCAAATCCTTTTGCTATGAAAGCTAACATACCATTGGCTTTCTTCACTGCCTGCTGTACCTGCATGCCTACTTTCAATGACTGGTGTACTATGACACCCAGATCGCGCTGCATCTCCCCTTTTCCTAATCGGCCACCATTTAGATAGTAGTCGGTTTTCATATTTTTGCCACCAAAGTGGATAACCTCACATTTATCCACATTATACTGCATCTGCCAAACATTTGCCCACTCACCCAGCCTATCCATGTCACCTTGCATTCTCCTAGCATCCTCCTCACAGCTAACACTGACCCCCAGCTTAGTGTCATCCGCAAACTTGGAGATATTGCCTTCAATTCCCTCATCCAGATCATTTATGTATATTGTAAATAGCTGGGGTCCCAGCACTGAGCCTTGCGGTACCCCACTAGTCACTGCCTGCCATTGTGAAAACGACCCGTTAACTCCTACTCTTTGCTTCCTGTTTGCCAGCCAGTTCTCTATCCACATCAATACTGAACCCCCAATGCCATATGCTTTAAGTTTATATACTAATCGCTTATGTGGGACCTTGTCGAAAGCCTTCTGGAAGTCCAGATACACCACATCCACTGGTTCTCCCCCATCCACGCTACTAGTTACATCCTCGAAAAATTCCACAAGATTCGTCAGACATGATTTACCTTTCATAAATCCATGCTGACTTTGTCCAATGATTTCACCACTTTCCAAATGTGCTGCTATCCCATCTTTAATAACTGACTCTAGCAGTTTCCCCACTACCGATGTTAGACTAACTGGTCTGTAATTCCCCGTTTTCTCTCTCCCCCCCTTCTTAAAAAGAGGGGTTACGTTTGCTACCCGCCAATCCTCAGGAACTACTCCAGAATCTAAAGAGTTTTGAAAGATTATCACTAATGCATCCACTATTTCCAGAGCTACTTCCTTAACTACTCTGGGATGCAGCCTATCTGGCCCTGGGGATTTATCGGCCTTTAATCCATTCAATTTACCCAACACCACTTCCCGACTAACCTGGATTTCACTCAAGTACTCCTTTGACCCGCGGTCCCCTGCTATTTCCGGCAGATTATTTATGTCTTCCTTAGTGAAGACGGAACCAAAGTAGTTATTCAATTGGTCCGCCATATTCTTGTTCCCCATGATCAACTCACCTGTTTCTGACTGCAAGGGACCTACATTTGTTTTAACTAATCTCTTTCTCTTCACATATCTATAAAAACTTTTGCAGTCAGTTTTTATGTTCCCTGCCAGTTTTCTTTCATAATCTATTTTTCCTTTCCTAATCAAGCCCTTTGTCCTTCTCTGCTGGTCTCTGAATTTCTCCCAGTCCTCTGGTATGCTGCTTTTTCTGGCTACTTTGTACGCATCATCCTTTGCTTTGATACTATCCCTGATTTCCCTTGTTATCCACGGATGCACTACCTTCCCTGATTTATTCTTTTGCCAAATTGGGATGAACAATTTTTGTAGTTCATCCATGCAGTCTTTAAAAGTCTTCCATTGCGTATCCACCGTCAACCCTTTTAGAATTGATTGCTAGTCAATCTTGGCCAATTCACGTCTCATACCCTCAAAGTTACCTTTCCTTAAGTTCAGAACCATTGTTTCTGAATTAACAATGTCACTCTCCATCCTAATGAAGAACTCGACCATATTATGGTCACTCTTGGTCAAAATATGTGTTTCATTCCTTTATCATTAGCTTATTTCCCATAAAAATTCACGTCTCTCTGTAGGTGACCCTAATTTAAGATTTACATGTTGTATATAATAAAATGTTTAAACACCATGATTGTTTTTCTACCTACAGATAATCATACTTTTGATGAGACTCAGACAACCATAAGCTCAGATGCTAGATATTGTGACAGAATGTGGCTGACCCTTGATCTTGTTACCGATGATACACAGTTCTCTGTGTAGTTTTTCATGTTCATTCAAAGTTTATGTGAATCAGTATGTGCGATCCCAATAATGTGACAGGACCTTTAGGAGTGTTAACGCAGAGGCATCTGAGCTGCAGTTCCATTCCATTTTTGGGTTGTGTAACAATGTCTTGAGCTATATTAGTGAACTTTTTTACCCAGAGATTTGTGAATTTATGGAATTCCCTGCCACAGAGGGCTGTGGAGGCCAAATCATTGGATGGATTTAAGAGAATTGGATAGAGCTCTAGGGGCTAGTGGAGTCAAGGCATATGAGGAGAAGGCAGGCACAGGTTATTGATAGCGGACGATCAGCCATGATCTTCTTTTGGTCAGCCTTTCTGGAACAAAACAGTCAGGATGGCGAATGGTCGCTGTCAGCCACTTCTTTTCATTGCACCGAAAAAAACAACGTGGAGTGCAATCAGGAGATGGGAAGTGTTTTGGTTTTAATGCCAATGTTCCATATAATACGGCACGGATAACTAACGTCTCGGAGTTCATTTCAGATGGGTCTTTGACAATTAAGTTATAGTACCATTAACTGTGCCAACGTGCTTTCTCATCATAGTTGCTGCAGCAATCTGGACCCACTGTGTCGGGTCTCACTCTCGGATATCCAGATTTATAAGGAAATCTTTAACATTATTCTCCCAGGCCCTGGTACTCGGAGATATGGGATGTTAGCATTGTTCTTAAACTGCTTCACCAGTAGGGCCCAGCTACATCTCCATCCCTGGTCAAACTCACTTACAAAGTGTTTATGCTCATGGCGCTAGTCTCAGGGCAACTGGTCCAGCCACTACTTATATTGCGACTGGACAGGATGGTTACATCTGCTAATAATATAATATTTTATGTTTATGATGTAGTTAATCAGAACAGACCAGGGGTGTCAGGTCCCAAACTATTTCTCATGGCATACCCCATGGACCTTTGGTTGTCTGTAGTCACTCATTTACAACAATACATCAAGGTCACCAAGAGCCTTAGAGGATCTGCACTAGCAATGGTTGTTAGTACTAAAAACCTCATAAAAGGCATCTATCCAGGCCATCTGTAGGTGGTCAAAGAGTGTTTTGGCTTATGCAGTAGTAGATACTATATCTTCTATCTCACTTCACTAGGACTGCTACTACATTGGCAGCAAGGGTCATGTACGTTCCACTGGTCCACACCCTAGCGGCTGCAGGATGGTCAAACAAATGAACTTTCCAACATTTTATAATAACCCATTGCCAGACCGAGGGTATTTGCCAAATTCCATTTATGATGTTTCATTGTTCCCCCCAGGATGGAAGGGGTCACTATTATTCTCCTTCGATGATTAAAGCATCAGCATTTTTAACAAACTATATCATGGCTGAATGTATTAATCTTTTTCACTTATCCATGGCCAATTGATGCAATTGAAGTCTTCAAGGAATCACTCACGTGACTGAAATGAAATAGTAAGATTAAACAAAAACTTACCAGCTTGAAGTTTGATCTTTATTTTATGAGGAGTTGCGATGAGCAATTACGTGCCCCACCGCTCCCAACCCTCGTATCATAAAGGTCATCTGGTACTTCTCAAGTTCTCTCCAATCTTACTAGATTCAGGTCAACAACTGTTATCTGTGATGCACATCATTGAAGATTGACGTGCATGCGGGCTGGTGGCTTCTCACATAATCGCTCATCATAACTCCTCATAAAATAAAGATGAAGTGGAGGGTTGGGGATAATAGCAAGCAAGCAATGGGTGGATTCAGTTGAGGGGTTGATTGGCAGATAAAAGTCAGTTTGAAGAAGGAGTGTGAAAGAGGCTGGGACAATAAATGGAGACAAAAGGTTACAAATTATGGAAACGGATAGGTTGGGGAAGATAGGGAACTCTGTGGGAAGAGTGTATGGGTGATAGATTGATGGAATAGACAATAGGTGCAGGAGTAGGCCATTCAGCCCTTCAAGCTAGCACCACCATTCAATGTGATCATGGCTGATGATCCCTAATCAGTACCCCATTCCTGCCTTCTCCCCGCACCCTCTGACTCCGCTATCTTTAAGAGCCCCATCCAGCTCTCTCTTGAAAGTATCCAGAGAACCGGCCTCCACCGCTCTTTGATGCAGAGAATTCCACACTCACAACTCTGTGTGAAGAAGTGTTTCCTCGTCTGCATTCTAAATAGCTTATCACTTATTCTTAAACTGCGGCCCCTGGTACTGGACTCCCCCGACATCGGGAACATGTTTCCTGCCTCTAGCGTGTCCAAACCCTTAATAATCTTATGTTATTGGTAGGGGGCGCCGTCCTGTATGGTATGGCTGCCCAGCCTGCAGCTGTCTGTGTTTCACTCTTTATTAAATTTTTAGTGAGTTAAAGTATTTTGTTTGGAGTCTATTCTTTTAATGTGAGGGGTGTGTGGGAAGGGGGAAACTACTTTTCCTGGTCCCTACCTGGTCAGAGAGGCAGCTTTTCTCCGGGCTGCAACTTCGACCCGTCCTCGCAGCCTACCAGCAGGCCTGGAGTGGCGTTTCCTTAGGAGACCGCCCAGAACCTTGGCTTCGGCAGCGGTGCAGCGCCATCGCAGGGCGGAGTGGGCGATACCTTGCCTGGGTCATCCACTGGTGAGCTGAAATCGCCGACAAAAAAACATCGCGGAGCCGCGGGTCTGTGGAGCAGCCAGCTGCGGCGCTGACTTCAACATCAGGAGCCAGTGGGGGAGCTCCATACAGAGCGGCCTTGTTGGCTTCGGAAGCCGTGGACTCTGGTAAGGAAGCGGCCGTTCCAGGTGTCCCGAGCCGCTGAGAGGATTCTCCCAACGCCAGGGCACCACCACCCGGTGAGAACAGCCTGGAAGCCTCAATAGGCCTGACTATGGGAGGACATGGGGTGGGGACTGGATATTGTGCCTTCCCTCATAATGGGAACCATTATAGGGGGTTTTTTGTGTTTAAAATCTCTTTATTATTGTTGTTGTATTCTTTTTTTATGTGCTGCATTGGCAAAAAACATTTTGCTACACGAATTGGTGTACGTGACCAATAAATACCTTTGAATCTATAAGATTCCCTCTCATCCTTCTGAACTCCAGACTATACAAGCTGCTCCATTCTCTCAGCACGACAGTCCCGCCATCCTGGGAATTAACCTTGTAAAGCTACACTGCACCCCTTCATTAGCAAGAATGGCCTTCCTCAAAATATGGGACGGGATTGGAATGAAGGGCTTGTGTGCCTGGATAGATTCAAAAGGAGATAGGGACAGTTGGAGGGCAGGCTAAACAAAATCGGAAAGTTCAATGGTCATATTATTGGGTTGTGGACTACCCAACCCGAATAAGAGGTGCTGTTTCATTAGTTTACACTTGGCATCCCCCTGGCAGCAGAGGCCACATAGGTCGGTGTGAGAGTGGGACAAACTAAAATGGCTTGCAACTGGGAGATCCGCACGGCTTGGCAAAGTGTTCACTTAATCCGTGCTTGGTCTCATCGATGTAGAGGCCGCAGAGATTAAAACTGTACTCCTGCAAATGCTATGAACTGAAGTTCGTTACTTCAGCCTAGTTTCTAGAATGTGGTATTGACTCATAACTTCTGACTCAGCCACAAGATAATAGATCCAAGGTTAACAGATTGTGAACACTCAGCACAAAACAAAAATAAACTTCTGGAGGAACTCAGTGGATTTAGTAAGTCCTAATTCAGGGTCTTGACCCCAAGATGTCAACAATTCCTTCTCTCCCCACAGATGCCGCTCAACATGCAAAGTTCCATCTAAATTTTGTTTTGTGCCAAATTCCTGTATCTGCAGTCTCAACATGAAGCATGTCTAACCTACGTAGAACAAAGAGTATAATGCAAGTTACAGGAAATTGTGATCCAGTTGTAGAATAGTCCAGACATGCTTCAACTTATGCTGCACAGTGTTGACATCAAACCGATTGAAATGATATCCGTTATGTTGGTACACATTGAAAAATACCCAGCAAATTTAAACAAAAGTATAGTTTAAACAAAAAGTTACATATTTCCAATAAGACAGAAAAGCATGAATATGACAAAGGACAAGGAGAAAGATGTACTTTCTTATCCTTTCCTGCAGGAGTACCATGTTATACATCATTGAAATTTGTATTGTAACTTCAACAGATTGCAAGAGCAATGACATTTTATATAACCTATTTAAGCTTAAGATACCATAAATGGCAGACAGTGCTGTAAAAAAAATCAAATTACTATTTTATTAAATATTATACACAATGAGCAGTTACAAGTGGAAATCCCTTTACAATAATCAAAAATAATCAATAGTCTTAAAACAATGCATTAGAGTGGTTGTACTCATGGCCCAGAAGGAAATAAAAGGGCAAGAAAGCAATTTATTTGTAGTTCCTTGTTATAGTCGGTCACAATTAGGCTGCACTTGCAGATTCTTCTTCCAGGATAAGACTTTAATAAGTGACTTGCGGTCTTTGTATAAAGAAAAAAAGAAATTCATGAGTTTAAAATCAGCAAAGAAAAAGATTGCTGGTTGCATGATTAGCTCAATGCACTTTTCATAAACATTCTTAATATTCCATATAGATAATATATATACACACACACATATATGTTTGGGACACAGCAATGTCATGTAAATGAAAGTAGTCATGTTTAGTATTTTGTTGCATATCCGTTACATGCAATGACTGCTTGAAGTCTGCGATTCATGGACATCACCAGTTGTTGGATGTCTTCTCTGGTGATGCTCTGCTAGGCCTGTATTGCAGTCATTTTTAGCATGGTGTTTTTGGGGACTAGTCCCCTTCAGTTTTCTCTTCAACATATAAAAGGCAAGCTCAATTTGGTTCAGATCGGGTAATTGAACTCTTTTGTTGCTTTAGCAGTATGTTTGGGATGATTGTCTTGCTGTAGAACGAACCGGCGGCCAATGAGTTTTGAGGCATTTGTTTGAACTTGAGCGGATAGGCTCTATCTATACACTTCAGAATTCATTATGTTACTACCATCAGCAGTTGTATCATCAATTAAGATAAGTGAGCCAGAACCTTCAGCATCCATACATGCCCAGGCCATAACACCCCTACCACCGTGTTTCACAGATGAGGTGGTATGCTTTGGATCTTGGGCAGTTCCTTCTCTCCTTCATACCTTGCTCTTGCCATCACTCTGATACAAGTTAATCTTCGTCTCATGTGTCCACAAGACCTTTTTCCAGAACTGCGGTTGCTCTTTTAAGTACTTCTTGGCAAACTGTAACCTGCAGTCCCCTCATTTCCGGGCACCATAATGTTTGGGACAGATGGTTTCACATGCGTTTGTAATTGCTCAGGTGTTTAAATGCCTCCTTAATGCAGGTATAAGAGCTCTCAGCACCTAGTCGTTCCTCCAGTCTTTCCGCCACCTTTGGAAACTTTTATTGCTGTTCATCAACCTGAGGACCAAAGTTGTGCCAATGAAAGTCAAAGAAGCCATTATGAGATTGAGAAACAAGAATAAAACTGCTAGAGACATCAGCCAAACCTTAGGCTCACCAAAATCAACTTTTTGGAACATCGTTAAGACGAAAGAGAGCACTGGTGAGCTCACTAATCGCAAAGGGTCTGGCAGGCCAAGGAAGACCTCCATAGCTGATGACAGAAGAGTTATTTCTATAATAAAGAAAAATCCCCAAACACCTGTCCGACAGATCAGAAACACTCTTCAGGGGTCAAGTGTGGATTTGTCAATGACAACTGTCCGCAGAAGACTTCATGAACAGAAATACAGAGGCTACACTGCAAGATGCAAACCACTGGTTAGCCGCAAAAATAGAATGGCCAAGTTTGCCAAGAAGTACTTAAAAGACCAACTGCAGTTCTGGAAAAAAGGTGTTGTGGACAGTTGAAATGTAAATTAACTTGTATCAGAGCGATGGTAAGAGCAAAGTATGAAGGAGATAAAGAACTGCCCAATATCCAAAGCATACCACCTCACCTGTGAAACACGGTGGTGGGGTCTTATGGCCTGGGCATGTATGGCTGCTGAAGATACTGGCTCACACGTCAGCAGCATGTTAGTTATTTCTACTTTTTTTTGGTGTGTCTAGAGTTAGTTTGGGTGTCTCAGTATGTCTTATGTGGGGGGTGGTGGGGAGGGGTAAGGGGGAAAACTACTTTAGGCCGCCTCCTCCACGGAGAGCCAACTTTTTCCATGTCGCTTCTCTCGCGGCCTAACACCATGGATTGGAGCGGCCTTTCCCGGAGTCAGGCCCGGAGCATCGGCAGCAGGGGTAGTGTGGATTTTCCATCGCGGAGCGGGCGAACCCTTGCCAAGGGTCGCTAGAGAGGAGTGCTCCGATTGCTGGCCTGGTGACATTGGCACCGTGGGGACTGTGGTCCGAGGAGGTTTTAGCCGCAGGCGTGGAATGGACATCATCCGGAGCCTGGGATCCCTTGTCCGGGATCGCCGGAAAAGAGCTCCGACCACCGGCCCGCGGCCTATAACATCCTGAGGCTGTGGACTCCGGTAGGAACGTGCCGATTCGGGACCTCGTCGGGAGTGTGTCCCACCGCCTGTACATCAGGCCGTCTGTAGCGGCGACTACGGAGGGTTTATGGCCCCGACCACGGGTGAACAAAAGTGGAGGACTGGCTGCCCTTTGTTGCCTTCCACCACAGTGAAGAATGCAATGGTGGATGTTTGTGTTACATTTTTATTGTGTATTGTGTGTTCTTTTTAAGTGTATCGCAGCTGGCAAATTAATTTCACTGCACGTGTGGTGCATGTGACGAATAAAATTGACGGTGACATTTACCTTCATTGATGATACAACTGCTGGCGGTAGTAGCATGATGAATTCTGAAGTGTATAGTCACATTCAATCTGGTCAAGTTCAAATGCCTCAAAACTCATTGGCAGGCAGTTCATTCTACAGCTAGACAATTATCCCAAACGTACTGCTAAACAACAAAGGAATTTTTCAAAGCTAGAAAATGGTCAATTCTTGAGGCCGAGTCAGTCACCCGATCTGAACCCAATTGAGCATGCCTTTTATTGGCTGAAGAGAAAACTGAAGGGGACTAGCTCCCAAAACAAGCATAAGCTAAAGGTAGACAAAAGTGCTGGAGAAACTCAGCGTGTGCAGCAGCATCTATAGAGCGAAGGAAATAGGCAACGTTTCGGGCCGAAACCCTTCTTCAGAGGCATAAGCTAAAGCTGAAGCAGAAGCTAAAGATGGCTGCAATACAGGCCTGGCAGAGCCTCACCAGAAAAGACACCCAGCACCTGGTGATGCCCATGAATCAGAAACTTCAAGCAGTTATTGTATGCAAAGAATATGCAACAAAATACTACTACTGACATGACTACTTTCATTTACACAATATCTGTGTCCCAAACATTATGGTGTCCTGAAAGGGGGGGGGGGGGGGGGGAAGGAGCTATGCATAAACACTGCTGTCATTTCTAAATGTTTAACCAAAATGTCTAAAAATGGCCTTTATTAAAATCTGACAATATGCACTTTAACCACATGTGAGTTTTTTCTATGACAAATTTCAAATTGTGGAGTACAGAGGCAAATACATAAATGATAGGTCTTTGTCCCAAACATCATGGAGGGCACTGTATGGTTTAATATTATCCTTAAATACATTTCAAAGCCAATGGAAATGCTTCCAAGATCAATTATTAGCTAAACCACTTTGCACACAATACTACGAACAAATTGAGATATGTGACATGATATCCCCATGCTTGGTTAATAAGTAATGTAGCTAGAACATTCATGCTTCACATCCTGCAGAAATTGAAGTCCACTTAAACGAGTAGTTAATCACAAAACACTTCAGAACAATGCTGATTATAGTCCCAGTTTATGCGCCCAAATTCTGAAAGTGGCACTTGAATCCTAATCTCCAGTTGTTCTGGCAAGGTTTCTACCACTGAGCTATATACCATGCATTTTTGCAATCTGATCGAATAAGTCAACCACCAAAATGGTGCTGTCCTAAATATTAACTCATTGGCTCTCTCCGGTGTGTACACTAATCACTGTTACAGCATTCCCTATTTGATGCTTCTTGACAAATAACCACTATCTTATATTCACGTACATGGAATTACAAATAGTATACATGGACCAAGTTTTTTTTTGTGTGTGTGTATAATACAAGAGCAGTGCAAGAAACAGAGCACTTCATTGTAATTGAGCAAAGACAATGTGTAGCACAAAACTAAATCAAGTTAGTATTATGCAGCTTTAGACTGCTGGAAATCTTGCAAGTCATCTTGTTTTAAAGTTTCAGTATTTTCAAGGGGGATAATAGATTTCTGGTTTAGCCAAAGGTTTACGGCAAATTCTTCAGTATATTCCAATCTTGGCAAAATATATTGGACAAGCCAGATTTCCCATTAAATATACTACTATCTTGTCAAAGTAGCTTCTGCTTACATCTGGGTTTCCCCCCCAAAATTCAATGGAGGCAGTATCCTTTTTGCAAATGTTGCACAATGTCTGCATTGGATGATGTATCTGAATTTTAGCCTCGAGGCACATTTTTACTGCACAATGCATTATTTTCATGAAATACCCCTGTTCCAATTACGAATAATTTAGTTAATAAATGGATCCAAATAGAGAATGTGGAGTGTCAACTGGTCACATGAAATTTCAAAATATCAAAACAGTACATACCAGAATAAGATGTTGACAATTTATCTATGCCTGCACATCAACAAGTTCTGGTGGCATTGGCGCTTTAGGATGCTTGTTCTCAAAGTGCTGTTTAAATGTTTTGGGATCTGGCATCTGGGTCTAATAGACAAAGATAGAATCAAATAATCATTAAACACAGCTAGAAAGCTAGATCAAAATGTAACAGTCATAACTAAATGAGATTTTAGAAATGTTAAAGGCCTGTCCCACAGTACGAGTTCATTCGAGAGTTTCCCCCGATTCGAACTTGGAGAATTACGGTAATAGCCGCTCGTAGGTACTCGGGGCTCTTGTGGACATTTTTCAACATACCCGCTATGTATATTCTACGTGCTTACCACGAGTTTGATTTTCTTTTAACTTGATAGAGCTCTTGAATTACCTCGTACAGTGGGACAGGCCCTTTATTTTCAGTTAACACAGCTGATCTTTTCAATAATATTTATTTTTCTTTCCAAAAGCAATAATTGAGGTCTGGTCAGTATTCTTCTCTTGATCAGTTAAGAGCAATATGAAACTAAGAATTACTCCAGGTCAGAAAAACCCAAGTACTTTAATACTTTCCCATAGAAATGTATGCTCTAACATAAATTGATGCAATAAAAAGAAATCACTCAGCGAAGCATATTTAAGGCCCAGAATCCTTCATTATCAATCTTGCTACCAACGGGTACTGTTTGATTAGGGAGTTTTGGTTCTTCCCATGAGCCAAACTATCACTGGCGAGGAGTTGGATTAATTTAGCTTTCCACACTGTAGACATTAAGACTGTAAATTTGTTACATGGTGTCTTTTACTTATTGAGCATAAAGAATACAGCACAACTAACCAGCTCTTCCATCTTCAAAAAATCTACGTCCTGCCAAAGGTTGTTGCCATTTGCAATGAATGCAAAGTAGCAATTTAATTTATTTAGAGTTAGAATTTTAATTACTTCACAAGTTAAAAAAAGATCTATATTCAATAAACCCTCGCAATAATAGACCTCGTTAGAATAGATTTTGGTTATAGTGGAATTAGATGAAGGAATTAAATGTACCAACACCCCACTTTTTATGAAAGGAAGGAGAGAGAAAACGGGGAATTATAGACCAGATGGTAGTGGGGAAGATGCTTTAGTCGATTATTAAAGATGTAACAGCAGCGCATTTGGGTGACAGCATCAGACAAAGTCAGCATGGATTTATGAAGGGGAAATCATGCTCGACTAATCAACTGGAATTTTTTGAGGATGTAACAAGTAGAATGGATAAGGGAGAGCCAGTGGATGTGGTGTATCTGGACTTTCAAAAAGCCACTGACAAGGTCCCACACAAGAGATTAGTGTGCAAAATTAGAGCACATGGTACTGGGGGGTGGGGTATTGGGATAGAGAACTGTTGGCAGACAGGAAACAAAGGGTAGGAACTAATGGGTCCTTTTCAGAATGGCAGGCAGTGACTAGTGGGGCACCACAAGGCTCGGTGCTGGAACCCCAGTTATTTACAATATATATTCACAATTTAGACAAAGGAATTACATGTAACATATTCAAGTTTGTGGATGGCACAAAGCTGGGTGGCAGTGTGAGCTGCGAGGAGGATGCTATGAGGCTGCAAGGTGACCTGGATAGGCTGGGCGAGTGTGCAGATACATGGCAGATGCAGTATAATGTGGATAAATGTGAGGTTATCCACTTTGGTGGCAAGAACAAAGCGGCAGATAATTATCTGAATGGTGTTAGATTAGGAAAAGAGGTGCAACGAGACCTGGGTGACATTGTTCATTGAAGATAGACACAAGAAGCTGGAATAACTCAGCAGGACAGGCAGCATCTCTGGAGAAAAGGAATGTGTGACGTTTTGGGTTGAGAACCTGCTTGAGACTGGTTAGGGTAAACGGAAACGAGAGATATAAACGGTGATGTGGAGTAATAAAGACCAATGAATGAAAGATATGCAAAAAAGGAACTATGATAAAGGAAACAGGCCTTTGTAAACAGTTTGTATGGTGAAAGTGAGAATCTAGTGCAATGGGTGGGAGGAGAGAGCGAGAGAAATGCCAGGGCTACATGAAGTGAGAGAAATCAATATTCATACCACTGGCTGTAAACTGTCGAGCGAAATAGAAGATGCTGTTCATCCAATTTGCATTTGGCTTCACTGTGACAATGGAGGAGACGGAGGAAAGTGGGCAGTTGTACACGAGGCAGAATAGGTGGTCCTACTGCAGTTGTACAGGGCCCTGGTGAGACCATACCTGGAGTATTGTGTGCAATTTTGGTGTCCTATTTTGAGGAAGGACATTCTGGCTATTGGGGGAGTGCAGCGCAGGTTCACCAGGTTAATTCCCGGGATGGTGGGACTGACATATAATGAAAGAATGGATCGACTGGGCTTATATTCACTGGAATTTAGAATGATGAGGGGATCTTATAGAAACATAAAATTCTTAAGGGATTGGGCATGCTAGATGCAGAAAATATGTCCCCCATCTTGGGGGAGTCCAGAACCAGGGGTCACAGTTTAAGAATAAGGGGTAGGTCATTTAGGATCGAGATGAGGAAAAACTTTTTCACCCAGTTGTGAATCTGTGGATTTTTCTGCCACGGAAGGCGGGGGAGGCCAATTCACTGGACGTTTTCAAGAGAGAGTTAGATATAGCTCTTAGGGCTAATGGAATCATGGGATATGGTTACAAAAAAGGCAGGAATGGGGAGGTACTAATTTTGGATGATCAGCCATGATCATATTGAATGGTGGTGCCGGCTCAAAGGGCCGAATGGCTTACTCCTGCATCTATTTTCTATGTTTCTATGAATCTGTTGTAGAAAGAGTTTGTTGTTTCATGGAATGACCATTAGGGGAATTGGTTTAGTTTTAGAGATGCTGGCACAGTATGTTGATGTTGCTCTTTCTTCTACTGTCCTAGTAAAGGTCTTTTGAAAACTTTGAAGAATTACACATTCGAGCCAGTTTAGTTTAGTTTAGAGATCCAGCATGGAAACACTGAGTTTGCGCTGACCACTGATCACCTCGTATGTGGGGTGGAGCTGGTGTGACAGGGCACCCAAGGGGGAAGAGGGCCAGGAGCAAACCCGGGCCCCCAGTTCCACCAGTAACCCACACAACACCGCAGAAGCCAACCAAACCACAAATGTGCACGTCTCCGTAACATGGGAAGGAACATGAGCATCTGGAGGAAACCTACGTTGTCACAGGAAGCACCAGAGATCAGGATCAAATTCAAGTTCCTGGTGCTATAAGGTAGCAACTCTACCATGGCACCACTACAAGACATTGTGTATTTTATGTGCTTCACTATTTATTGTGCAGTGTATGTTTATTGATTGTTTTTCCAATAGTACCGTACATATTAATCCCCTTATTCAGTTAGAGCAGACAATTGGTAATAATGGACACTATCTCTCCCCGTGTGGTCTGTTATAGCGAGAGTTTACCAGACAATGAACAATTTCCAACTGCAATATTTTAGGGTCTGAGAACTAAAGGACAGTCAATACTGAAGGGAATCAAAATGTGTTAAGATAAATTTATACATAAAGAATTTGGGATTTATTTGAGCCCAAGCAGAGAATTTAAAGTAATTGGTATACAATTACATAAATAATTAAAATCCAGGAACTGTAAAGACAACATTGTATAACTAAACGAGTGAAAGAAACCTAACTTACAAAACAGATTTGCGCATGGGCTTAATTGTATAGATTCTAGTCCATAAGGCATATTTGCCATTTTTTCCACTAATAAAGATTTACTGTTGTCACACTTCATTAGGTCCTAAATTAGGAGGAAGAGCTGTTCAGAAGAATGCTTGGTCCCCAGCTCCCCTTACCCTACAGACAGAACAAGTGTAGACAAGAGCTGCTTTTGCAGCAGTCTTCTGATCATGTCCCGATTTTTTTTTCTGTTCAGCCTGCTTCTTTGCATTCCGCTGCTGGGACTGCAACTTCTGATGTCCACGGGCCATACCTAAGTAGACAAAATAATCAAAGCTGTAATATTGGTTAGCTACATGTAGATAGTTCCAATAGCACAGGTATATCACATCTCCCAAGCCATGTACAGGTAACCAATCATAAAACAAACACTTTTCCACCTTAATCATGGATTCATGAAGCTGATGATAAAAGGCACTCATTCAATGTCCCCCACACCACCACGAGGCATGGTGACTGAAACTATATATAAAATGCCATGGTTACAACTTTAGCTAATGGAATCTAAAATCAGCTGCACTTACCTCTGGCAATAGGTTAAAAAAAAAACATATGCATGAAATACTTTCAGTCCTGCTATCTTCAGCATCTGTAGTAATACATCTCAGGAGCTTTCATGTCTCCACTTTTTGCTAGTTATGATTTTGTGCAATTCTTGCCTTTTCTGCCACCTTCAATTACAACCCCCTCAATTGCCTTTTCTATTTAAATTCAACTAATTCATTTCATTTGGACTTTAAAAAGTCGGAATTACAAGACCTGTTGAACCCCACTCCACACAGCCTCAAATTACTAGATGTGAGTGAAGTAATACAGCAGCCTAGACCATCAAGCATTCAGTACATTTATGATGGTCAATTAATTAATTTCAACAGCTTGTTCTAAAAAGCAATAAACCGCAGCAAAATTGTGCAATATTTAATCCAAACATAGGTTTGAAAGCAAATAGGACAATTTGCTGGAGAAACTCAGCAAGTTGGGTAGCAGCTGAGGTTTTGACACATCTCGAACATTCCTTTACACCCACAGATGTTGGTCAACTCACAAAGCTCCTCCATTAGACTGTTTGCTGCTCCCGATTCCAGCATCTAGTCTCTTGTATCTTTGTTTGAAAAAAATATGCAGGCAATGGAGACACCACATGCAGCTTTACAGGATTTTGGTTAGGCCGCATTTTAAGTATTGTATGCAGCTTTAGTCGTCAATATGAGAAGGATGTGGAGGCTTTGGAATGGAGGTTCACCTGAATGATGTATGGAAAATTGGACAAACTTGATTTTTTTCCTCTGGAATGCCAGAGGTTGAGGGAGGACCTGATAGAAGTATATAAAATTTGAGAGGCATAGATAAACTGTCAGAACATTTTGCCCACAGGATGGAAATATCAAATACTAGAGAGCATATCTTGAAGGTGAGGAGCAAAGTGTAAAGGAGATACACAAGGCAGGTTTTGTTTTAAAGACACAGGGGGTGGCGAGTGCCTGTGAAGAGAGTATGGACTTAGAGAAACGAACTAGAGTATACTGGTCAGAAGGAAGAATGCTGTCAATTTTTGAGGCTGGTAAGATGGAAAGCTATCTTCTCTTCTTAGACAGCCCCTTACAATAAGGTATTATTTGCATTAATCCCGTTTTGAGTGATAGATGAAGAAAATGTGAAAATTACAATCTCTTTGGAGAGGTGGTGCTCAACAGGGTGGTCTAGATGCTTGCGATCTGGCATGCTCTTGTTTGTCATCAATGCACAAATTCAATTTTTTAATATCAAACCAAGTGCTTCTTAATTTTGAGTGGTCAGGACCAGCAATTTCCCAGAATCATTGAGGATACTGCATTTAAGGGTAAAAAGACCCTAATGGGACATCAACAGGCCCACAAACAGTAGTCTGGATATAGGGTGCAAATTGAATCAGAAGTTTAAATTGCCATGTAGCAAAAGTAAGGTTACGGTTGTTATGGAAGATTTCAACATGCACGTAGACTGGGAAAATCAGGTTGGTACTGGACCCCAAGAAAGTGAGTCTGTGGAGTGCCTCTGTGATGGATTCTTAGAGCAGCTTGTATTGGAGCCTACCAGGGAGAAGGCAATTCTAGATATAGTGTTATGCAATGAACCGGATTTGATAAAGGAACTTGAGGTTAAGGAGCCATTAGGAGGTAGTGACCATAATATGGTCAAGTTTAATCTACAATTGAAGAGGGAGATGGGTAAATCGGAGGTGACGGTGATACAGTTGAATAAAGGGAACTATGGAGCCATGAGGGAGGAGCTGGCCAAGGTTGACTGGAAAGATACCCTAGCAGGGATGACAGTGGAACAACAATGGCAGGTATTTCTGGGAATAATGCAGACGGTGCAGGATCAGTTCATTCCAAAGAGGAAGAAAGATTCCAAGGGGAGTAAGGGGCAACCGTGGCTGACAAGGGACATCAGGGACAGTATTAAAATAAAAGAGAAGTACAACATAGCAAAGATGAGCAGGAAGCAAGAGGGTTGGGTAATGTTTAAAGAGCAACAGAAGATAACTAAAAAGGCAATACGGGGAGAAAAGATAAGGTACGAAAGTAAACTAGCCAAGAATATAAAGGAGGATAGTAAAATCTTCTTTAGGTATATGAAGAGGAAAAAATTAGTTAAGACCAAAGTTGGACCCTTGAAGACCGAAAACCGTGAATTTATTATGGGGAACAAGGAAATGGCAGATGAGTTGAACAAGTACTTTGGATCAGTCTTCACTAAGGAGGACACAAACAATCTTCCTGATATACTAATAGCCAGAGGATATGGGGTGACGGAGGCATGGAAGGAAATTCACATTAGGCAGGAAATGGTGCTGGGTAGACTGATGGGACTGAAGACTGATAAAGCCCCAGGGCCTGATGGTCTGTATCCCAGGGTACTTAAGGAAGTGGCTCCAGAAATTGTGGATGCATTGGTTTTAATTTTCCAATGTTCTATAGATTCAGGATCAGTTCCTGTGGATTGGAGGGTAGCTAATGTTATCCCACTTTTTAAGAACGGCGGGAGAGAGAAAACAGGGAATTATAGACCAGTTAGCCTGACATCGTTGGTTGGGAAGATGCTGGAATCAATTATAAAAGACGAAACATAAAAGACGAAACATAAAAGACGAAACATTTGGATAGCAGTAACAGGATTGGTCCGAGTCAGCATGGGGAAGGGGAAAATCATGCTTGACTAACTATCTGGAATTTTTGAGGATGTAACTAGGAAAATGGACAAGGGAGAGCCAGTGGATGTCGTGTACCTGGAATTTCAGAAAGCATTTGATATGGTCCCACATAGGAGATTAGTGGGCAAACTTAGGGCACATGGTATTGGGGTAGAGTGCTGACATGGATAGAAAATTGGTTGGCAGACAGGAAACAAAGAATAGGGATTAACAGGTCCCTTTCAGTGGGGTAAGGGGAACTGGGGACCAAGCATTCTTCTGAACAGCAGTTTTGGTCCCCTAATTTGAGGAAGGACATTCTTGCTATTGAGGGAGTGCAGCGTAGGTTTAAAAGGTTAATTCCCGGGATGGCGGGACTGTCATATGCTGAGAGAATGGAGCGGCTAGGCTTGTATACTCTGGAGTTTAGGATGAGATGGGATCTTATTGAAACATATAAGATTGAGGGTTTGGACACGCTGGAAGCAGGAAACATGTTCACGATGTTGGGGGAATCCAGAACCAGGGGCCACAGTTTAAGAATAAGGGGTAAGCCATTTAGAATGGAGACAAGGAAACACTTTTTCTCACAGAGTTGTGAGTGTGGAATTCTCTGACTCAGAGGGCGGTGGAGGCCGGTTCTTTGGATACTTTCAAGAGACAGCTAGATAGGGCTCTTAAAGATAGCGGAGTCAGGGGATATGGGGAGAAGGCAGGAACGGGGTACTGGTTGGGGATGACCAGCCATGATCACATTGAATGGCAGTGCTGGCTTGAAGGGCAGAATGGCCTTCTCTTGCACCTATTGTCTATTTCAAGGTGGCTTCAAGTACATTTTATCTACATGGTTACCATTCAAAACTCAATTACAGAACAAGATTATCCATTTTCCCAGTCTGGTGCTGGGCACGAAGTCTCACCAAAATGTTGTGTCCCACTTCAAAGAAAATATCCTGCAGGATAGGATCTAATCTTCAGAATGAGTGGGAATCTGTTCAATCTGACTCACGGTCACTTAAACAGTGGTAGTTTAATTGCATTATGCAGACAACCCTTGTCAGACGTTCACAGCAAAATCCTGTAATATGTAAACCACGTTTCATATTCCAGAAGCTATCTCTCAAAGGCAGAGAAGGATAAAGGTATTTGAAGATGAAGACATCATACCTGCCTAAAATTTAGCGCCTATCAGGCAATGTCTGATGCTATCCTTAATGTTTGAATCGTGGATTATATACACCAGACACCTTAATGCACCGGGAAGACTGCCAGCACTGTCTCTTGAAAATGCACCTGGAGGAATATGTAAATCAATACCATGGTAATATCTTCAACATAGAGACCCGAGTTGCTGTTAATCAGCAATGTTGAGAAGGCCAGGTCATTGATATTTGTATTGGTTTATTATTGTTATCTGTACTGAGATACAGTGAAAAGCCTTTGTCTGCTTGCTATCCATTTAAATCAGATAGTCCTATATGAATACAATCAAGCCATACACATACAACAGGTGGAACAAAGTGAAAATTACCAGTATGCAGAATATTGTTTTCATCATTGTAACATTAGTTTCAGAGAGAACATCCAATGCATGCACCGAGGTAGATTAGGACTACATCGCCCCTTTCCGCCTTAGGCAGAGACCGTTCCCTCCGCAACTCCCTGGTTAACTCTTCTCTTCCCACCCAAACCACCCCCTTCCCAGGTACCTTCCCCTGCAACCACAGAAGATGCAACACCTGTCGATATACATCCTCCCTCGACTCTGTCCAGGGACCCCGACAGTCCTTTCAGATTAGGCAGAGGTTCACTTGCACCTCCTCAAACCTCATCAACTGTATCCTTTGCTCAAGATGTGGACTCTTGTGTATCCATTGCTCAAGATGTAGAAGACATAAATAATTTGCCGGAAATAGCAGGGGACCGGGGGTCAAATGAGATGGAGGAACTGAGTGAAATCCAGGTTAGCTGGGAAGTGCTGTTGGGTAAATTGAATGGATTAAAGGCCGATAAATCCCCAGGGCCAGATAGGCTGCATCCCAGAGTACTTAAGGAAGCAGCCCCAGAAATAGTGGATGCATTAGTGATAATTTTTCAAAACTCTTTAGATTCTGGAGTAGTTCCTGAGGATTGGAGGGTAGCTAATGTAACCCCACTTTTTAAATAAGGAGGGAGAGAGAAAATGGGGAATTACAGACCAGTTAGTCTAACATCGGTAGTGGGGAAAATGCTTGAGTCAGTTATTAAAGATGGGACAGCAGCACATTTGGAAAGTGGTGAAAACATTGGACAAAGTCAGCATGGATTTATGAAAGGTAAATCATGTCTGACGAATCTGATAGAATATTTCGAGGATGTAACTAGTAGAGTGGATATGGGAGAACCAGTGGATGTGTTATATCTGGACTTTCAGAAGGCTTTTGACAAGGTTCCACATAAGAGATTAGTATATAAACTTAAAGCACACGGTATTGGGGGTTCAGTATTGATGTGGATAGAGAACTGGCTGGCAGACAGGAGCAAAGAGTCCTTTTCAGAATGGCAGGCAGTGACGAGTGGGGTACCGCAAGGCTCAGTGCTGGGACCCCAGCTATTTACAATATTAATGATTTGGATGAGGGAATTGAATGCAACATCTCCAAGTTTGCGGATAACATGAAGCTGGGGGGCAGCGTTAGCTGTGAGGAGGATGCTAGGAGGCTGCAAGGTGACTTGGATAGGCTGGGTGAGTGGGCAAATGCAGACTGGCCGATTGTTTCGAGAAACACTTTTGTATAGTGCGGTTGCTGGACCCTTTAATTCTCCTTCCCATTCCTACACAGAACTTTCTGTCCTTCGTCTTCTCCATTGCCAGAGTGAGGCTAAAGGTAAATTGGAAGAACAGCATCAGCTTACTGCCCGGTGCTATATTGTTGATTGTGCTCACTGCAGCTATCCACTGTATGTATGTATGTCTCCCTCTCCCAAGTTATACCTGTTTCTCATTTTCACCCTGCAAAAAGCTTACAATGGCCAGTTCCCTTTATTATCGCCACTTTTTTCCATATCTTTCATTCATTGTTCTTCATCTCTCCACATCACCGTCTATATCGCTCGTTTCCCTTATCCCTAACCAGTCTGAAGAAGAGTCTCGACCCAAAACATCACCCATTCCTTCTCTCCAGAAATGCTGCCTGTCCTGCTGAGTTACATCATCCAGTACATGTTTTTGCACTGCATACCAATCTGCTTCAACATCTAACCTGACACGGGAACTCTTGCTTTACAACACATTGGTTTCATTCATGAAAGTGGAATGAATGAAATTCCAGTTTAATTTCCATTTGGAATATTTTGGAGGACCAAGAAGATGCATAAAAGTTTGAGGATGTTATCAGGTCTGGAGGTCACACTATTCTATAGTTCATAAGAGAGTTCAAAGGTAATAATCTCAGGATTATTACCAGTACCACGGGCCAGTCAGAGTAGAAATAGGAGGATATTGCAGATGAATACGTGGCTTGAAAAATGGTGCAAGGGGGAGGGATTCAAATTTTTAGGGCACTGGAACTATTTCTGGGGGAGGTGGGACCAGTACAAACAGGACGGTCTGCATCTGGGCTGGAATGGAACCAATGTCCTTGGGGGAGTGTTTGCTAGTGCTGTCGGGGAGGATTTAAACTAATGTGGCAGGGGGATGGGTACAAAAGCAGAGAGGCAGGTGGGTCTAAAACAAGGGTGGAAGCAATAGGGAGCAAGGTGAAAAGTAAAAGTGGCAGGCAGACAAAAATCAAAAAGGGCCACTTCTCAACAAAATTGTATAAGGGGTAAGAGCGTTGTAAAAACAAGTCTGAAGGCTTTGTGTCTCAATGCTAAGAGTATTTGTAATAAAGTGGATGAGTTGAACGTGCAGATAGTTATTAATGAGTATGATATAGTTGGGATCACGGAGACGTGGCTCCATGGTGACTAAGGCTGGGAGCTGAACATCCAGGGATATTCAATATTCAGGAGGGATAGAGAGAAAGGAAAAGGAGGTGGGGTAGCGTTGCTGGTTAGAGAGGGGTGTAACGCAATGGAAAGGAAGGACATTAGCTTGGAGCATGTGGAATCGGTATGGGTAGAGCTGCGAAACACTAAGGGGCAGAAAACGCTAGTGGGAGTTGTGTACAGGCCACCTAACAGTAGTAGTGAAGTTGGGGATGGTATCAAACAGGAAATTAGAAATGCGTGCGACAAAGGCAAAACAATTATAATGGGCGACTTCAATCTACATATAGATTGGGTGAATAAAATTGGCAGGGGCACTGAGGAAGAGGATTTTTTGGAAAGTATGCGGGATAGTTATCTAAAACAACATGTAGAGGAACCAACGAGAGAGCAGGCTATTTGACTGGGTATTGAGTAATGAGGAAGGGTTAGTTAGCAGTCTTATTGTGCGTGCCCCCTTGGGCAGGAGTGACCATAATATGGTCGAGTTCTTCATAGGATGAGGATCGAGTTCTTCATTAGGATGGAGAGTGACATTGTTAATTCAGAAACAATAGCTCTGAACTTCAGGAAAGGTAACTTTGAGGGTATGAGACGTGAATTGGCCAAGATTGACTGGCAGTCAATTCTAAAAGGGTTGACGGTGAATACGCAATGGAAGACATTTAAAGACTGCATGGATGAACTACTAAAATTGTTCATGCCAGTTTGGCAAAAGAATAGATCAGGGAAGGTAGTGCATCGGTGGATAACAAGGGAAATCAGGGATAGTATCAAAGCAAAGGATGATGCGTACAAAGTAGCCAGAAAAAGCAGCATACCAGAGGACTGGGAGAAATTCAGAGACCAGCAGAGAAGGACAAAGGGCTTGATTAGGAAAGGAAAAATAGATTATGAAAGAAAACTGGCAGGGAACATAAAAACTGACTGCAAAAGTTTTTATAGATATGTGAAGAGAAAGAGATTAGTTAAAACAAATGTAGGTCCCTTGCAGTCAGAAACAGGCGAGTTGATCATGGGGAACAAGGATATGGCGGACCAATTGAATAACTACTTTGGTTCCGTCTTCACTAAGGAAGACATAAATAATCTGCCGGAAATAGCAGGGGACCGCGGGTCAAAGGAGTACTTGAGTGAAATCCAGGTTAGTCGGGAAGTGGTGTTGGGTAAATTGAATGGATTAAAGGCCGATAAATCCCCAGGGCCAGATAGGCTGCATCCCAGAGTACTTCAGGAAGTAGCTCCGGAAATAGTGGATGCATTAGTGATAATCTTTCAAAACTCTTTAGATTCTGGAGTAGTTCCTGAGGATTGGCGGGTAGCAAATGTAACCCCTCTTTTTAAGAAGGGGGGGGGGGGGAGAGAGAAAACGGGGAATTACAGACCAATTAGTCCAACATCGGTAGTGGGGAAACTGCTAGAGTCAGTTATTAAAGATGGGATAGCAGCACATTTGGAAAGTGGTGAAATAATTGGACAATGTCAGCATGGATTTACAAAAGGTAAATCATGACTGACGAACCTTGTGGTAATTTTTCGAGGATGTAACTAGTAGCGTGGATAGGGGAGAACCAGTGGATGTGGTGTATCTGGACTTCCAGAAGGCTTTCGACAAGGTCCCACATAAGAGATTAGTATATAAACTTAAAGCATACGGCATTGGGGGTTCAGTATTGATGTGGATAGAGAACTGGCTGGCAAATAGGAAGCAAAGAGTAGGAGTAAGCGGGTCGTTTTCACAATGGCAGGCAGTGACTAGTGGGGTACTGCAAGGCTCAGTGCTAGGACCCCAGCCATTTACAATATACATTAATGATCTGGATGAGGGAATTGAAGGCAATATCTCCAAGTTTGTGGATGACACTAAGCTGGGGGGGCAGTGTAAGCTGTGAGGAGGATGCTGGGAGACTGCAAGGTGACTTGGATAGGCTGGGTGAGTGGGCAAATGTTTGGCAGATGCAGTATAATGTGGATAAATGTGAGGTTATCCACTTTGGTGGCAAAAACATGAGGGTAGACTATTCTCTGAATGGTGGCAGATTAGGAAAAGGGGAGATGCAGCGCGACCTGGGTGTCATGGTACACCAGTCATTGACAGTAGGCATGCAGGTGCAGCAGGCAGTGAAGAAAGCGAATGGTATGTTAGCTTTCATAGCAAAAGGATTTGAGTATAGAAGCAGGGAGGTTCTACTTCAGTTCTATAGGGTCTTGGTGAGACCACACCTGCAGTATTGCGTACAGTTCTGGTCTCCAAATCTGAGGAAGGACATTATTGCCATAGAGGGAGTGCAGACAAGGTTCACCAGACTGATTCCTGGGATGTCAGGACTGTCTTATGAACAAAGACTGCATAGACTCGGTTTATACTCTAGAATTCTTAAGGGGTTGGACAGGCTAGATGCAGGAAGATTGTTCCCGATGTTGGGGAGGTCCAGGACAAGGGGTCACAGCTTAAGGATAAGGGGGAAATCCTTTAGGACCGAGATGAGAAGGACTTTTTTCACACAAGAGTGGTGGGTCTTTGGAACTCTCTGCTACAGAGGGTAGTTGAGGCCAGTTCATTGGCTATATTTAGATGTAGCCCTTGTGGCTAAGGGGATCAGAGGGTATGGAAAGAAGGCAGGTATGGGATACCGAGTTGGATGATCAGCCATGATCATATTGAATGGCGGTGCAGGCTTGAAGGGCCGAATGGCCGACTCCTGCACCTAATTCAAAGTCAAACAAACTTTATTGTCATTTAGAAATACATTGATATATGCAGTTCCAAACGAAATTACGTTGCATTTGGCTCCCTGTGCAACACAATAAATTAACCGAAGGATAGGCATGGATGAAAAGGATAAATAGACAATGGTGGCAGCCCATTACATGGCATTCAGGAGTCTGATGGCTCGTGGGAAGAAGCTGTTGCAGAACCTTGATGTTCTGCTCTTTATGCTGCGATATCTTTTTCCCCCGAGGGCAGCAGAGTGAACAGTCCGTGATGGAGATGTGTGGGGTCTTTTATAATACTGCTGGCCTTAGACACGCAGCGTTTGGTCGCAATATCCCCGATTGAGGGGAGAGAGGTCCCGATGATTTTTTCCGCTGTCCTCACCACTCTCTGCACAGACTTCCAGTCAGAGGCTCTACAGTCCCCAAACCAGACAGAGATACAGCTGGTCAGAATACTCTCTATGGTGCCCCTGTAGAAAGTAGTGAGGATGGGATGGGGGAGATGAGCTCTTCTCATCCGGCGCAGAAAGTGCAACCGCTGCTGCGCTCTCTTGTTGATGAGATGTTATTCCACCAGGTCAGACTGTTAGTGATCTGCACCCCCAGGAACTTTGTGCTACTGACCACCTCCACATCGCTGTCGTTGATGTGAAGTGGTGTGGGACTGTGCCGGGTTTTCCTGAAGTCGACGATAACCTCCTTTGTTTTCTCGACATTCAGGATCAGGTTGTTCGTATTGCACCAGTCCGCCAGTTGTTTCACCTCCTCCCTGTAAGCCAGCTCATTGTCAACCCTGATGAGGCCCACCACTGTTGTGTCATCTGCGTACTTCATGATGTGGTTTGTACTAAACCTGGCACAACAGTCGTGAGTCATCAGGGTGAACAGCAGTGTACTCAGGACACAGCCCTGAGGGGAGCCGGTGCTCAGAGAGATGGTGTTGGAGGTGTTATTTCCAACCCTCACAGACTGGGGTCTGTCAGTGAGGAAGTCCAGTAGCCAGTTACACATGGGGGTGCCGAGGCCCAATGGAACCAGTTTGCTTATCAGGTGCTGTGGGATAATGGTGTTGAATGCTGAACTGAAATCCACGAACAGCATTCGCACATAGGTGTTTTTCTCCTCTAAATGTTCCAGGCTCAGATGGACCACGGAGGATATAGCGTCCTCTGTGGAGCGGTTTGGCCTGTAAGCAAACTGGTATGGGTCGAGTGTGGAGGGGAGTCTGGAGGTAATGTGGTCCCTGACCATCCTCTCGAAGCACTTCATCATTATGGGGGTGAGTGCTACAGGGCGGTAGTCATTGAGACATTGTATGTTGGATTTTTTGGCACTGGTATGATGGTGGCAGAAATTTCTATGTTTCTATGAGAGACTGATAGACTGGATCTTTTTTCCCTGGAGTGAAGGAGGCTGAATGTGACCTTTTATAGAGGTATTTAAAATCATGATACATGGATAAGGTGAACAGCCATAGTCTTTCTTCAAAATCTAATGTGCATTGGTTTAAGGTGAAATGGAAAAAGATTTAAAATGGACCTTAGAGGCAACCATCAAAGGTCCCGATCGAAATGCTGTTTGTCCGTTTCCCTCCACAGATGCTGCTTGGCCTGCTGGGTTCCTCAATTTTTTGATAGAGATTTTGCCATCTGCAGTATTTTATTTCTGTCTTAACTGACTTTTAATACATTAAAATGAATTAAGAGTCAATAGCGTGGTTCTGCAAACATTTGGTAACAAGAACCGACAGACGATTACAACTTCATTTCCGTCAAGAACGTTGGTAAACCAGATTAGAGTATCTCCTTCTAATTACAAGGAACAAGGTGTTGGTTTATACCAAAGATAGACTTACATGCCGGAGTGACTCAGCGGGTCCCGGAGCATCCTTGGAGAACATGGAGTCTGAAGAAGTTCACATGGTGTTCCGACTAGGAACGGAACCTATCCATGTTCTCCAGGAGTGCTGCCTGATCCGCTGAGTTACTCCAGCATTGAGTATTTTCGTCTTTACTACCATCAGGCGCCACTTTACATGCACACTAGATACATTTCAGTTCACTCTTCCACTGCACTCGATGAGCACAAGGGCGCCGTCCTGCTAGAGAAACTCAACACCAGAAATATGCTGATCTTTCTTTCATTTCGCGATTTCTTAACCGCCAAATCTCGTTGTTTTGTCAGGTCTTCGTCTTACATACTAAACGGACACATCTTTTGCAAGAGGCCTCTGCCGGGCATGTTCTAAAAGTTATACAAGATTCACACAAGTAAAATCACCTTAGCATCTCATCACATGGCAGCAGAGTCAGAAACTTCCCCCACAGAGCGACGGCCAAGAGCTTTATTACTCACACTAAATCGGAGTGTCACTAAGTCACAAGCATCGGCGAAAACCCCACACCCTCCGAATCTATGATTTACCCGTTTCTGTCGCTCCTTTGGAAAAGGGTATTTTCGAACTCTACCCTACGGCATCTTACTGAAATTAAGCAAAAGGGTCTCGACCCGCCCTTCCCTTCCCCCTCCTCTATTTTGAAGCGTGGACTCACCAGATGAGACACGGCCGAGCCGGCGAACACAATGGAGCCGACTGGCCTCGCGGCGAGTGAAAGGAAGCCGGTTGCCCGACAAATGGAAAACCACGCCCCCCGCGCCGCACGTGACCAACTGACATCACTTCTATATAAGGTGCGCTCGTGGTTCCGTCGCACTCAAACTCACCAATCGTATCGTCAGTGGGTTGTTGGAGAACACGTGCTGGAGCCCCTCCCCCCCCTCCTCCCCCTCCCCCCCCTCCCCCCCCCTCCTCCCTCCCCCTCCTCCCTCCCCCTCCTCCCTCCCCCTCCTCCCTCCCCCTCCTCCCCCCCCCCCCCTTCATTCTCTCCTCTCGCTCCTCCTCCCTCTCCGGCCGTGGGTAGGTTTGTGAGTGCTGCTCGGGTGGTTTTAAACTAGATTTGCAATGGTACAGGATGTAATGCAGCAGTGAGGCTGGTGAGAAGCTGGAATTCAGTAAGGAAGGTGATGAAAGCAAGTTCAGTAGAGAGATTAGGCAGGAGCACAACGGGAAGCAAGGCATGACTGTTTGTTTAAGTTGCATTTATTTTGATGCAAGAGGCCTGACAGGTAAAGCAGATGGACTGTTATGGATAGGTATGTGTGATTGGGACAGCTGTTACATCACCTGGCTACTTAGTATTCCAGAGTACAGGTGCTACAGGCAAAACAGAGGTTGAAGTAAAAGAGTAAATGGATAACATACACTCCCTGGTTGATCCCACTTCTGACACCATGTGGAGTAAATCACACATACTCACGGATCTGGTTTAACAGTATTTCTTGAGTAACGTATACAACACACTATAGCATGTTATTCCTACCATGCTGCTGTATCAACTAACAGCACATGTCGGGTTGCGATAATATGAATGGTGTGGTAGTAGGTGGATCATAATAATAAAGCACTACATTGGTTAGTAAGTAAAGTAACCAACCTACAGAGCGGATGTTGCTTTATTCATTGAGCAGAATGTCACAGCAGTAGTCCGAGATAACATTGCTGATGGTTCGTCCACTGATGGTACATGTGTGGAGCTAAGAAATAAAAAGGTATGATCATGTTAGGGGCGTACTATCGGCCCCCAAATCGTCAATGGGAATTAGAAGAGCTAATATACCAGGAGATTGCTGGCAGCTTTAAGACTAACTAGACCAAGGGGGACCCGTTGGATCCCGTCCCCTCAACGTGCGGTTGCGGGGGGGGGGGGGGGGTGCGTGCAGCATCACACACACACTAACCACCCCACACACACACAAAGTGAGGGGGGAGAGGGGGAGGGGAGAGGGTTAGGGGTGGGGGGGAGGGGGGAGAGAGGGGGGAGGGGGAGAGAGGGGGAGAGTGGGGGGAGGGGGGAGAGAGGGAAGAGAGGGAAGAGAGAGAAGAGAGAGAAGAGAGGTAGGGGAGGGGCGGGGTGGAAGGAGGGGTGGAGGGGAGAGGGAGTGAGGTGGGAAGGGGGAGAGGGGGAAGGGAGGTGGTGAAGGGGGGAGAGAGGTGGGGAGAGGGGGCAGAGGGGGAGGGAGAGAGGAGGGGGAGAGAGAGAAGGAGGGGGAATAGAGGGAGGGGGGAGAGAGAGGAGGGGGATAAGGGGGGAGAGGAGGAGGGGAGCCGGGTGAGCGAACGGGCTGCGAAAAGTGGAGAGAGCCTGGGGAGAGAGAGAGAGTTGTAGTACAGGGCCCGACTCTAGTACACAGTTGTCGGGAAAGCCGTGCGTCAACCTCGGCATCTCTTGGGTTCTCTTTGCGACGTCATCACTCGGGTGTTGGGCTATAGGTGGCCCATTGTAACGTCATCAACTCGATAGGTGTTAAAAAGATATCACATTTTCGGATGAGGGGATTTTTTAAATTATGAGGTAAATCTCTACCGGAATATATAGAAATGTCACCGTTACCGTGTCTTGTTTTCGAGGAGATGTGAGTCAAAGAGAGAGTTCAAGCAAGCAAGGGTCCCGTCCCATCAACGCGGGGGGGGGGAGGGCGGGGAGGTGGCCTTCGGCGTCACACATGCACTAACCCCCCCCCCTTGATATTATATTAATATTATTCATTCACTCCTTTTAGCCCGTTCCCTGCCGTATCCACTCACGCATAACCCCCAACTGTGCGGGCGTGGCTAGAGGGGGAGTGGAGGGGGAGGAGGGTAGAGATTGAGGAGTGGGGGGGGGGGCTGGTTCCCGAAAGCAATACTCCACCACTCACCCATAGGTCACAATATTTACCACTCCCTAGAGAGGGGGCAGAGAGGGAGGGCCCCCTCTCCTCCCCCCTCTCCTCCCCCTCTCCACCCCCCACCACCCACCCTTTCCCCCCACTCCCTCCACCCCCGCTCTCCCCCCCTCCCCCCCCCCTTTCTCTGCCCCGGGGAAGGGGTAGAGTCAGCACCTATACCAGGTGCCGGACCCGAGCTAGGCTGCAGCCGGCGTGGACCACAGCGAGGCCCGGAGCGATCTGAGGACGGTGAAAAACAGCGGAGGGCCGGCCGATCGTGGCTTCCGCAAGGGTAAGCCCACCCACCAGCATGACAGACGACCGGGCAGGGGAGACGGAGAGAAGGTCGTTCCCTGTGACGGCCGCCATGGCCACTGTTCCACTCCGGCTGTCCTCGCCCACGCTGCGATAACGACCGCTGCCGCCGTGTTGTAGAACTTGAAGGAGCCCAGCGGAGCGCACAGCAGGACTTGAGCATGTGTTTGAGCATGAACATACTGTGCAGTTTGCCGCGAGGTGCAAAGGTATTGTGACGTCATCCAGCTTGCATCAGCATGTTAGATTTTATAAAGATGTCAGATTGGTGAACAATAATGAATAACATTTTCAGATGTGGGGATTTTTGAAATTATGAGGTAAATCTCTACCGGAATATGTAAAAATGTCACCATTACTGTGTCGGGTTTTCGAGGAGATGTGAATCAAAGAAAAAGTTCAAGCAAGCAAACCCACAAGTAAACATCCAAGATCAGAGTTTTATAATATAACTAGACAAAGAGGGACCCGTTGGGTCCCGTCCCCTCAACGCGTGGTTGCGAGGGGGGAGGGGGGACAGCCTTCAGCATCACATACACACACACTAAATACCCCCCCTCCACCCACACACACACTAACCCCCCCTTGATATTATATTATATTAACTAGGCTAAACGCCGTCCGATATCAGTGAGGTGACAGACTTGACTCATGTGCCTCTATTTAAAAAGGGCTGCAAGGGAAAGTCTGGGAAGTGACCAGTGAGCCTTACAATTGTGGTAGGTAAGGTACTGGAGTGGATTTTTGAGGGATAAGATATATATGCATTTGGATAGACCGGGTTTGATTAGGGAGAGTCAGCATAGTTGTATATGGGAGATCGTGTCTTAAGAATTTTATTGAGTTTTTTGAAAAGGTAGATGCCTATGTGGACCTAAGCTAGGCCTATGATAAGGTTCTGCATGGTTGGCTACTCTGAAAGGTTAGATTGCTTGGGATCCAGGGAGAGGTAGCAAACTGGATACATAATTGGCTTCATGGAAGGAAGCAGAGGGTGGTGGTGGAAGGGTGATTTTTGGTCGAGGCTTGTGCCCATTGCTGTCTGTTTTTTTATCAACAATTTGGATGATAATGTGCAAGGCACGATTAGTAATTTGCAGATGACAGTACAGTGGGTGGCATCATAGATAGTGAACATGGCTATCAAATAATACAGCAGGCTCTTGATAGCTTGGCAAGTAGGCTAAGGAATGGCTAATGGAGTTTAATGCAGGTAAGTGCGAGGTTACAGCGAGGATTCTGGGTTACAGTGAACAGAGGACCCTGTGGAGTGTTATGGAACAAAGGAATCTAAAAGTACAGGTAGACACAAAATGCTGGAGTAACTCAGTGGGTCAGGCAGCATCTCTGGAGAGAAGGAATGGGTGACATTTCGGGTCGAGACCTTCTTCAGACTGATGTCAGGAGAGTGAGCAAAACAGAGATAGAATGGAGTCGGACAGTAAGACTAGTGGGGGAACGTGGAAGGGGGATGGAGAATGAGGGAAAGCAAGAGCTGTTAGAGAAGTTAATATTCCATACCACTGGGTTGTAAGCTAGCCAAGCGAGAGATGAGATGCTGTTCCTCCAATTTGCGCTGGGCCTCACTCTGACAATGGAGAAGGCCCAGGACAGACAGATCAGATTGGGAATGGGAGGGGGATTTAGTGCTGAGCAACCGGGAGATCAGGTAGGAGTACAGGTACATAGTTCCCAGAAAGTGGCATCAAGGTAGATAAGGTGGTCAAGAAGGCTTTTGGTACATTGGCCTTCATCAGTCATGGTATTGAGTATAGAATTTGGATGTTATGTTACAATTGTACAAGTCTGGTTGAGGCTACACTTGGAGTACTGTATTCAGTTTTGGTCACCCTGTTGTGGGAAGGATGTTATTAAGCTGGAAAGAGATAGGAGACTTACGAGGATTTGCCAGGATTTGATGGGCTGAGCTATATGGAGAGGTTAGGCAGGCTAGGACTTTATTCCTTGCAGTGCAGGAAGAAGGGGGGGGGGGGGGGGGGGTTCTACTGGAGGTTTATAAAATCATGAGTGAAATAGATAGGGTGAATGCACAGAGTATTTTACCTAGGGGAGGGATCAAAAACAAGAGGATATATATTTGATGAGAGAAGGGAAAGATTTAACAGGAAGCTGAGGGGCAACTTTTTCTTACAGAGGGTTATGTGTATATGGAATGAGCTGCCAGAGGAGGTGGTTGAGGCAAATACTATAACAGCATTTAAAAGACTCTCAGGCAAGTACATGGATTGGTATAGAGGGATATGGGCCAAACTGGACTAGCAAATAGGACAAGCTTAAATGTGACGTGGATCAGCATAGATGATTTAGATTGAAGGGCCTGTTTCTGTGTGTATGATTCTCTGATTCTAACTTTAAGATGCTTGCTCCTGGAATCCACCAAATATTTCAGGGTAGATTTACTTAAAGCCTAACAAAAGCCTGGGGTATGATAAAGCAAAGACCAGTCCAGATTTTATGCATGATTACATTTTTATTTGAAACTAATAAAAACTTCAATGGATTCTCGCCATATTATGTCACTTAAAGTAGTGCCAACATTACCGTTTCCCAAAATTAGAATTATAAAAATAAGAATTTTTGGTTCTGCAACTACTATAAGGCAACACTTATCTTGCAAAAGGGAACCTTAGTTAACATTTCAAGTTAAATCTATCTTAATTATTAGCTCCATTTCTTTCTCAGTGTTCCAAAATGTTCATAGAATCATAGAATGGTTAAAGCACAGAAGGTGATCGACCATTCAGCTCAATGTGTCTGGGCCAGCTTTTGACCAGAGCAACATTGTAGCATCATTCAGCCATTTCTTCATTGTCTCGCAAACTTTACATCGCTGTTTATTTATCTGCCTCCAAAACACCTGCAGGCACTGGATTCCAGATTTCAACCACATGCTACATAAAAATATTTTTCACCATGTCACTCTTACTTCTCTCCGCTTTTATTTTGCACCTCGGACCACTAACCTCTAGTCCTCACCCATCCCTCCTCCATGATGAAATGGAACAGCCTATTACTATTCACTCTGAACAGATCCCTCATAATTTTATAAACTTATCAAATTTCCTCTATGTCCAAGAAAGTAGTTCCATCTTCTATATTCTTGTTTCTGATCTCAGGCGCCATTCTCATAAATCTTTTGATTCTCTTGAATATCCTCATTTACCACCTGTAATGTAGTGACCAGAAAAGAACACTACTCCAGTTGAGGCCAGACCAATATTTTTATAAAGGTCAGCTGATCTTAACGCCTCTATCAATAAAGCCCAAAGTTTTGTATATCCTATGAACTATTTTTTCAACCTACCCTGCCACTTTCAATAATTTCTTCACCTATACCTCAGGTTTCATTGCCCCTGCACCCCATTTGGAACAGTGTCCTTTGTATAGATTCTTATTTTACCTTAATAAGTACATCTCGGCACATTTCTCTGTGTTAAAATTAATCTGCCATGCATCCGCGCATTCATCAGCCTGTTTATATCATGCTACAGTCTATCAATATCTTCCTTGCAGTTAACAAGTTTTATGGTATCTTCAAAGTCAGAAATTGTGGCTTGAATTCCAATAGACGGGGCATTACAATAAAATACCTATCACCATCACCATTTTAAAACCTTTTATTCAGGAACAGTGGTTTCATGGTATCAAAGTGAAGCATTCTAAGACAATAGGTTCAGGAGTAGGCCATTTGGCCATTCGAGCAAGCACCACCATTCAATGTGATCATGGCTGAACATTCCTAATCAGTACCCCATTCCTGCCTTCTCCCCATATCCCCTGACTCTGCTATCTTTAAGAGCCCTATCTAGCTCTCTCTTGAATGCACCCAGGTAGAGAATTCCACAGACTCACAAATCTCTCAGTGAAAAAGTGTTTCCTCATCTCCGTTCTATATGGCTTACCCCTTATTCTTAAACTGTGGCCCCTGGTTCTGGACTCCCCCAACATCGGGAACATGTTTCCTGCCTCCAGCATGTCCAAACCCTCAATAATCTTAAATGCTTCAATAAGATCCCTTCTCATCCTTCAAAATTCCAGGGTATAGAAGCCCAACCGCTCCTTTCTCTCAGCATATGACAGTCTCGTCATCCCGGGAATTAACCTTGTGAACCTACGCTGCACTCCCTCAATAGCAAGAATGTCCTTCCTCAAATTTGGAGACCAAAACTGCACACAATACTCCAGGTGTGGTCTCACTAGGGCTCTGTACAATTGCAGAAGGACCTCTTTGCTCATATACTCAACTCCTCTTGTTATGAAGGCCAACATGCCGCTCGCTTTCTTCACTGCCTGCTGTACCTGCATGCTTACTTTCATTGACTGATGAACAAGGACCCCCAGATCCCGTTGTACTTCCCCTTTTCCCAATTTGACACCATTTAGATAATAATCTGCCTTCCTGTTTTTGCTACTAAAGTGGATAACCTCACATTTATCCACATTAAACTGCTTCTGCCATGCATCTGTCCACTCACCTAACCTGTCCAAGTCACCCTGCTTTCTCATTACATCCTCCTCAACGTTCACACTGCCACCCAGCTTTGTGTCACCTGCAAATTTGCTAATGTTACTTGTAATCCCTTAATCTAAAACATTAAGATATGTTGTAAATGGCTGCGATCCCAGCACAAAGCCTTGTGGTACCCCACTAGTCACTACCTGCCATTCTGACAGGGACCCGTTAATCCCTACTCTTTGTTTCCTGTCTGCCAACCAATTTTCTATCCATGTCAGCACTCTACCCCCAATACAATGTGCCCTAATTTTGCCCACTAATTTCCTATGTGGGACCTTATCAAATGCTTTCTGAAAGTCCAGATACACTACTTCCACTGGCTCTCCTTTGTCCATTTTCCGAGTTACATCCTCAAAAAATTCCTGAAGATTAGTCAAGCATGATTTCCTCTTCGTAAATCCATTCTGACTTGGACCGATCCTGTTACTGCTTTTTAAGGGCCTGTGCCACTTGGGCGTCATTTGTGCATCACGCAGGTGGCATGCAGAGATTTTGTGAATCCCAAAATCTTGGGGGCCGCACGCGACCACGTGTCACTGCCTGTGTCACTGCCTATATCACCATGTACCATGCGCGTGTAATGCGCACCATGTGCGCATCATGTTCACGTCATGACGCGCGCATCGTGTGTCATGACGCATAAATGATGTCACGTAAATGACGCGCAAATGACGCCCAAGTGGGACAGGCCCTTTAGTTGTCTTCTGTTGCTCTTTAAATGTTACCCAATCCTCTGGCTTCCCGTTCATCTTTGCTATGTTCACCATGTCCATAGACTAGAAGATCTGAGGATCACAGAGAAGACTGCAGAATAGAGCTGAAAACAGGCTTCTATATTTGTAGATGATTATGCAGTCAATCATTGTGGTGCATCTTACTGATTCAAAACCAGTCACTGTGTCGTGTCTGAAGAAAGTCTCGGCCTGAAACGTCACCCATTCCTTCTCTCCAGAGATGCTGATTGTCCCGCTGAGTTACTACAGCATTTTGTGTCCAGCGTGCCCTTCCTTATTGGTCCTGATTCCAGGGGGGCGGTTGGCATTACCTCATCACCTTTGTCCACAGAAGGGGTTGTTGTTCACAATTCTGTCTAGGTTTTTAACACTTATAACCTTGAATTTGCAGGCTGTTCTTTGTCTCTGCACCACTTCAGATTGATCATTTCAAGGAGTCAGTAATTTCTAACAAATTCACGCCAGCAATTTTCTACAAACCCCATCAATTGTCTGGAAACCCAACACTTGCTTTTTTTTGTGGTATTTCTTCAAAGCTTCTGGAAGCCATTGTATACCAGACTGCTGAGATTAATTCAATCAACTCTATCTGCCACCTCATCAAAACATTCTATCAAATTGGTTAAATGTAATTTGTGGCTATTTAAATTGCAATCACGTCTATTATCAATTGTGCAATGATTTTCTATGAAACAATGTGACATAGTTTCAAACAACAGCTTTTAAAAGTTTAAACTTGCAGTAACAAAATTAAACGTATCAATTAAAAAACACAGAATCTGCAGAAAATAAATCTTTGGCATTGCGAGTTTGAAACACTCTAACCCATAACCTTCCTTACCACATTGACTATATTAATAATGTGATATTCTATAATGTGAGGTTTCTTCGGTACGCAACTGTGCCATTATAGAACTACCTTTACTATTGTATGCTTATAGAACACTTGACGCTCCCATATATGTTGACAGTTGATCTGTGTACATAGTCTCTTATTGCCTCTTGTTTTAATTTTCATGTCTCTAATTATTTTGTCATGATATTGGTTCTTGTTTGTATTTACAATGTCATACACATTAATTTTTTGGTGTATTATGCTCACTACCTCTTTCCTCATCCTGGGAGCACGTGATTTGTTTATTTTCCTTTGTCCCTCAGGAAGTGTGCTGCACCTGTACTTGAACAATGCTTTCCTTAAAAGGTAGTCTATGTTCTGTTATCTGTCAGTATTAGGTTCCAATTTAGCTAGACTGGTTCCATTCTCATTCCATGAAACGGGTTTCCTCCAATAAAATATTTTTGATTTGATCACCCCAACTCTTTTCAACAGTTAACATAAGTCTTATAATGTTATGTTCACTATTTCCTAAATGTTCTCCTACCTACACATGGTGTACTTGATCACCTCAATGGTAAAACTCTAATCCAAAACATCACCCTTTCCCCTTGAAACATATTGTTCTGGAATATTATGCTGGACCCATTTTATAAAAAATCTTTACCCTCTCTGCCCTTAACCCTATTACTATCCCAGGCATAGAAGACTACAGATCAAATGTGGGACCATGGGACTAATATAGACAATGGTCAGCATGGACATGGTGGGCTGAATTACCTGTTTCTGTGCTGTGTAACATCTTGAAGGATTACATTGAGATAATTAAAAATTCCCATTGTAACTGCCCTATTGTTTTTGCACTTCTACGTAATCTGCCTGCATATTTGCACCTTTATCCCTTCCACTCATATTTTAAGATTTATAGTACCTGGTGTCTTTTTACTTTTGTACTAATATGCCTTCTCTACCACAGCTGCTATTTGTCAGAGCACTGCATTTGGAAGTTGGTTCCCCATTCTCACCAATTTTAAATAATTAATTTCTCTAGAAATCAGTGTTTACTTTCATTTTTGTTTCAGAATCAGAATCAGAATCACACTTTATTCTCCAAGTATGTTTTGCAGGATACTAGGAATTTCATTGGCCAGGTCAGTCATACAATTAAAAGCAGCAGATCACTCAAAAACACATTTTAAGATGAACATCCACTACAGTGACTCTTGCACATTCCTCACTGTGATGGAAGGTGAAATAAAGTCCAAGTCCTTCCCTTAGTTCTTCCTCGGTCGTGGGCCTTGAGCAGGACAATCTTGACGGGACGATCTTGACTCCCGTAGCTGGCGGCATTCGGGCCCTCCGCGTCGAGGCGATCCGCCCCCGCATTGGCTGGACGACAATCGAACCTCGCGTCAGGGATGGTCGAACCTTCTGCGACATTGGAGCTCCCGACTAGCCTCACCCGACACTGCGAGCCCTTGATGTTGATTCCATGGTGGCCGCGGTGGGAGCGATCCCAGGCAGGGGATCAGCTCCGATGTTAAGTCCCCGCCCCGCGGTGGGGCTCACGACAGTCCGAGGAGACTTCCAGCTCCTGCGAAGGAAGGCCGCAGAGCCCGGATAATGTGATCCGAAAATCTCCGGCAAGGAAGGAACTTGAAAAAAAGTTTCCCCCGATCCCCTCCCCCCTCCCCCCACATAAAAATAACTGAAGAACATGAATATAAAACTTTTAACAAACTAAAAAATAGCAAAAGAGTGAAAAATAGTTTGGATCTATTTTGCATTTAATGTGCTGAATTCCCTAATTCATTTGAAATTGTTACACAAAGGGCTGTTTATGCAGTAGCAAGCAGGAATATTTACTTTAATCAATATTCTTATGATGTACTGGATCTCAAATATTTTCCACCTGTATTGTAGCACAGAAGTTTTAATTTGAAAGTTTTAAATGGTAAGCCTTCTGTAACTGATTTGATCATTACTACTGTGATGTTTGACTTGGCATGTGGCTAAAGATTGGTTGATAATTGTCTAATTCAGATGACATTTACAAAAAACCTAATAGATGACATTGATTGGATGTTATAGGTCTAGAAATGGTGGCTCTTGCTACTGTGGCAAATCCTGTGTGGTAGAGGTTGTGAGACTCAGTTAAGAGCAACCTGGGATGTTTCCTTTATTCACTTGTGTTTTATTTTTTAAGTTATGCAACAAGCTGAAAAACTTTACATAGGTATAAGGTAGCTGTTTTACTTTTAAGGATAAGTAGACCAAGTGGGACCCGTTGGGTCCCTGTCACACGAGAGGCCTGGTCCTCCAACGCAACCCGTTCCCCAACGCAATATTCCACCACTCACACATAGCCGACAACTGTGCAGGGGCTGCTCATTTCACCTTATTCACCCTCCCTCTTTGTTAAACTTAAAAAAATACAATGGCACTTGCTAGCTAGCAGAACTAAGTGTACTGTGACTTTTAAAAAAAATGCATTCGCACTTGCTAGGGCCAGCAGGACTGAGTGTATTTGGATAGCAACAATGTTGCGAGCAGGGCTACAATCCATTGGGATTGTCACAGTTGTAAGCACAGGGAATAAGCAGTTATTTTTTCCAAATGTTTTGATATTTTTGAACATTTTGATTAATAACTTGAGAAATAATGCATGAAATTTTGAAATATGCCGATGTTGGACTCCGCGGGATAAATCTCTATCGGAATATATACCCCTCCACACACACATACTAACCACCCTCCTTGATATTATATTAATATTATTAATTCGCTCCTTTTACCCCATCTCCCCATCTACTAACACATAGCCCCCAACTCGCAGATGCGTCTGGAGAGTGAGGGGGTAGAGAAAGAGAGGGGCAGTGTCAGGGAGAGAGGGAGCAGAGAGGGCGGGGGAAGAGGAGGGGGAAGGTGGGTGAGATGGGGAGAGGGGTGGGGATAGAGAGGGGGTTGGGAAGAGGGGGAGGGGAGAGGGGGGCGAGGGCGGGAGAGGGGGGGGGAGAGAGAGAGGGGGAAGCCCTGGGTGACAGAGTGACGTTACTCCCAGCACATGGAACACAGCGTGCAGACCAATTGTGATGTCAGCCCAAGTCATCTGGTTTTATTATCTAAGTTATTTCAGATTTTTGAACATTTTGATTCATAATTTGAGAAATAATGCATGAATTTTTCGGTTAAGGCAATTTTATATTGCCTAGACTCCAAGGGATAAATCTCTATTGAAATATGTCAACATTTTACCGTTACCGCGTCGTTTTTTCGAGAAGATGTGATCACACACACACAAACAAATAAATAAATACACATCCAAGATCAGAGTTTTATAGTTATAATAAGGAAGGATGTCATCCAATAGAAAAATAGTTAAAAGTGTATGGATTAACCAATTGGCTCATGGTCAATTAATCATAGCTATACTGAGTGATTACATGCTGTAATTAAAAGCACATTTTCAATAACATGACAATACGAAGCTCCATCGCATGGTTGCACCATTCCTAAGAGAATAATAGGTATAACATTTAATGAGCCATCTATCTGAGTACTATAGTCCTTAAGATTCTATCGTCAAATCTTGTAGTGCACCTCATTCAGTCCATCAATGGAGAGCTCACATTTACATGCAATGAAGTACTTCAAATTACAATTTATGTTGTAATATAGGAAGCATTGTAATCAATTTGCACACAGCAAGCTTCCACTAAACAGCGTGTCTCCGTTACACTTCGTATGGTCAAAGGGTATGCCTTCCTCATGCAAGTCCAAAACTAAACTAAAAACTAAGCTTCTGCGCTAGGAACTTAGCTCCAAACACGCCCTCGAATAGGTCATCTATCCTGCCCACATAATTACGGGCAATCTAAAATTTAAAGACACATGCCATAATTAATAACACACAAAATAAGCCAAATGGCCACCACATACCAGCCCCTAATTGTTCTGAGTATATAATGAGGCAATTATTAATAAACATCCAACAAGTAGCCATGAAGGCTTAACATATCAAAAGCAAATTGAACCCTGTGACTCCCCGTCAGGGAATTGAACCCTGGTTTCCCGCGTGACAGGCGGGGATAGTAACCACTATACTAACATAAAAATAACATGCCCTATATATCCGCAATCAGAATTCTTCATCGACTCTTCCATCTTCACTTTCGCCTTCTAGAAGCAAGTATAACTTGATTATTAATCTTATTAAAACACTGGTTATAGTTTAAAGTCATACCATGCACACCAAACTTTTAAAATCAGGCATGATACCCAGTATATAGTCCAAAACATAACAGTCCAAAGCTTTGATAGCATAAAACGTCTTCCTCCATGTTCGATCCTCCATGGCTGTCTCAAAAAGGCTGCCAGCATCATCAAGGACCCACACCATCCTGGCCACACACTAATCTCAGAACTGCAGATACTGGAAAATTGAAGGTAGACAAAATTGCTGGAGAAACTCAGCGGGTGCGGCAGCATCTATAGAGCGAAGGAAATGGGCAACTTTTCGGGCCGAAACCCTTCTTCAGACTGAACAAGATGTTCCAGTTCTTCCTCTTCCCAATGCTCTGGTAGCTTCTTTTCAGTGTGAAGTGCTTCAGGATGATATTGCCTGCACTTATAACAAATTATATGACTCTTACAGTCTCTCACCAGATGTCCCTTTTTCAAACATCCAAAACAGATTCCCTTCTCTCTCAAGAAATCCATCTTTTCTTCATATTCTTTCATCTTGAATCTTCGACACCATCTTATGGTGTGACCAACTTCATCACATAACAAACAAAATACTATTTGCATGCTAGTAGACACATCTCTTTTCATTCCATCTGTCCTTTCCACAGGTATGGTTGTGGTAGCAAAACTACTTCTCATAGGTTCTGATCTTTCTTCAGTTTTGGTAAACCTTTGTTAGTTGCAATTGGTTTATGATCTTCAATAGTCCCGTGGTGTGGCTCTAAAATGTACAGTACTTCCTTGCCAAAGAATTTCAACAGGTCTGGTAGCCTAGCTACTCGCTTCTTCTTATCCATTATTTTGCCTGCTTTATCTCTCCACTTTTTTCTCAGTCTTCTGGGCAATTTGCTAATGATAACTCTAGCATTGCTTGCAAGATTCATTTCCTCCATGTGGCCAAGATTTTTCATCGAGCTGCAACAACCTCTTAGAAATATTGCATAATCACTCAATGCCTCCCCATCTTCTGGCTTGATTTCTTTCCGAGCATGGACCTCCCCCATGTATGGATTAGCAATTCTCTGTTCATTATCAAAACGTTCTTTAAGTAACCGTCTCGCCCTTTTTTTAGCCTTGGCTGTCAGGCTCATTTTCTACAAGTATCTGAACACTTCCACTTGTGTACATCATCAGAAATCGTAAGCGCTCCTTTCCATCCGTAATTTTTTGTTTCTAATATTTCTTCTAATGCCCTTACAAAAGTTTCATACCGCAAAGCAGTGATGGAAATGGGGGGGGGGGGGGGGTTACGCAGGGGTATGGCGTTCCCCTAGTTTTCCAGCTCGGGTTTAATAGTACTGTAGAAAGATTCAAGCCTTTTCTCACTTTATTCAACTCAGACGAAAACGATTTGTTAACTGCCACTGTTAGCACTTGTTAACAGCCAGAAGTTAACAGTAATTATATAATGTGTCATCAGTACATCGATCCACATTCCTCATTAAATGTAATTCTGTTTTAGCACCGCGTTCCTTTGAATAAAATTCAAGGGAAAATTTCTTAAACTCACTGTCAGGGCTACAGGCTCAGGTAAAGTCACGTTAGTTTATTATTCCACGTTATTTTATTTGCCTCCCTGCCTCTCTCTGCTGCTGTGCCTCTCTCTCTGCCTCCGTGCTTCTCTCTCTGCCTCTCTCTCTGCCTCCGTGCCTCTGCCCGCTCTCCCTGCTCTGCCCGCTCACGAAAACAAGATGATGTATTTTGGGAAGTATTTTGGAGAAAGGAGATGTATAAAACGTGCACATTTAAAAAATCACGGTTCAGATAAACAAACCTTCAAAAGCAAATGATATACTACATTTTCAAGTGGGAAATAATGCTTAAGAAGCTAATAGAAAACTTGTATAAATCATTGGTTGCGCCATAGTTAGAATATTGTGTTCAATATTTCTGGAACGATCTGTCCTTCAGCTAGCAAAAATAATGAATAATTAGTCTGAGTTCGTTTTGGTGCAGTAACGCTTGGCTAGCAGTCACCGTTGAATGGTATTCGATATACTAGTTAAGAGGGATAAGGATGAGTCAGAAAACAAGGCTCTGAATTAAAGTAAACTTTGGGAAAGTGAGGCAGAAGAGTAGACTATGCAGAGCACTGACAAACAATGTGAAATGTTCCAAAATCTTCTTGGTAATAGACCTGTACATATTGAATTGAATTGAAATTATTTGTCATTCAAAAATGAATGAAAAGAAATGAATGTTATCCCTAACAACTAAGTTCAGGTAGACAGTAACATGGATAAGGGAGAGCCAGTGGATGTAGTGTACCTGGACTTTCAGAAAGCCTTTGATAAGATTGCACACAGGAGATTAGTGGGCAAAATCAGAGCACATGGTATTGGGGGTAGGATATTGACATGGATAGAAAATTGTTTGGCAGACAGGAAACAAAGAGTAGGAATTAACGGTTCCCTTTCAGAACGACAGGTAGTGACTAGAGGGGAGCCTCAAGACTCGGTGCTGGGACCGCAGCTATTTACTATATATATTAATGATTTAGATGAAGGAATTAAAAGTAACATTAGCAAATTTGCAGATGACACAAAGCTGGGTGGCAGTGTGAACTGTGAAGAGAATGCTATGAGGATGCAGGGTGACTTGGATAGATTGGGCGAGTGGGAAGATGCATGGCAGGTGCAGTATAATGTAGATAAATGTGAGGTTATCCACTTTAGAGGCAAGAATAAGGGGCAGATTATCATCTGAATGGCAGGTAGACACAAAATGCTGGAACAACTCAGCGGGTCAGGCAGCATCTCTAGAGCAAAGGAATGGGTGACGTTTTGGGTCGAGATCCTACTTCTGTATGGTGTCAGATTAGGAAAAGGGGAAGTGCAACGAGACCTGGGTGTACTTGTACATCAGTTACTGAAAGTAAGCATGCAAGAAACAGCAGGCAGTGAAGAAAACTAATGGCATGTTGGCCATTTAGAACTGAGATGAGGAAAAACCTTTTCACTGTTATGAATTTGTGGAATTATCTGCCTCAGAAGGCAGTGGATGCATTCAAGAGAGAGTTAGAAAGAGCTCTTAGGGCTAGTGGAATCAAGGGATATGGGAAGAAGGCAGGAATGGGGTACTGACTGTGGATGATCAGCCATGATCACATCAAATTGCTCAAAGTGCCAAATGGCGTACTCCTGCACCTATGTTCTATGTATCTATGTAAATTGCTGGAATAACTCAACGGAACAGGCAGCATCTCTGGAGAGAAGGAATGGGTAACGTTTCGGGTCAAGACCCTTTTTCATACTGATGTCAGGGATGAGTGGGCCAGAGATAGAATGCAGTCGGAGAAAGTAAGCCTGGTGGGAGAACTGGGAAGGGGGAGGGATGGAGAGAGAGGGAAAGCAAGGGCTATTTGAAGTTACAGAAGTCCATGTTCATACCGCTGGGGTGTAAGCTACCTAAGCGAAATATGAGGTGCTGTTCCTCCAATTTGCACTGGGCCTCACTCTGACAATGGAGGAGACCCAGGACAGAAAGGTCAGATTGGGAATGGGAGGGGAACGGCGTGAATTCACAGCTTTATCCTACTAAGGACAAATGAATGGAAGATATGCCTATACCTCCTGTTTCCCTTTCCCTTGACCCTGAAGAAGGGTCTCGACCCGAAATGTCATCTATTCCACGCTATGATCATTGCTTTCGTCTGTCTGAGAGAGAGAGAGAGAGATGCAAGAAAGCAGCTATGACATATAATACACAATAAACTATATTATAAATACACAATAAACAAGTTATGCATTCTTGTACTCTTACATAGGTATGACCGCACATTAAAAAATCCCCCCCCCCCTCCCCCCCGCTTCCTTCCCAACCTCGGCCTCACAGACCTTAGAGTAAACCTAGTTCCTAAAACCCATTTCCATCACTGCCGCAAAGGATCTCCATCATATGTAGGAATTTCTGCTGGTGGTAGAGTGAGAGAGGTATTTTGTCGAGCTATGATATGGTTGAATTCGGCTTGCCTAGTAACCAATGCCAATAATCCATCCTGATAATCTTGGCTTGGCTCCAACGAATGATAGACAGGCCTTGGCACGAACTGGCTTATTCGAGCCTATGCACCAGGCCTCGGAAAAGTGTGGTCTGCTATTGGTTTGTCTTGAGCATCCACAGATGCTACATAGGTACTTTGTTTCAATCTAGCACTCATTTGCTGAGATGAACTTTTACCCATCTTACTCTGTTCCAATGGGTTTTCAAAGTGGTGAAATCCGGTGGACCTTGATTGTGGAATTGATCGAACTGCTGACTCACTTGGAGCAGTTTTTCCCCTTGGTCCAGAGTTCATCGTCTTCAATGATCTAGAGCTGCATCTTGAACCTCTCTTTCCAATATCTCCTTCTTTGATTTGGCCACCGCCATCTTTGTGTCTAGTTCCAGTTGTTCTTTTCATCGCCTCAGCTCCTTTATCCGTTCTTCTAGTAGTCTCATCTATTCTTCTTGTTGCCTCAGCTCTTTTTACTGTCACTCAATCTCATGTTTCGTTTTCAAGGCATCCACTTCTATTGAGTTAACGGCTAGATCAACTTCATCTACCAATCGAGCAGAAACCCTTGATACCGAACTGGCAATAGAACCAGATTTATGTGCTGATCTTCGTGCAGATTCTTTTGAGATATTATCTCTTGGTGTAATTTCGTCTTCCATTCTGGCATCTTGTTGCATCACACCTCCAGCTGTTAAGCACGTAAGTTGTAATATAATTTCAGATGACCACTCCTATGCCTTATCCATGAAACCATTGAATATCTTCACCCTGTCTTCCCACCACTGGATAGTCTGGATGACAGAGGTCCCATAGTTGACCCAGATTAGATTCTACTTTGATCACATTCTGTACTGATTCCATTAGTTTCTTCTGTTTTTCAAATGATTTGATAACCTGTTGCCATAACTTGTTTCTCTCCATCTCGGTTTCTTTCAGGTAGGCAGCTTGTGTATTATCTGTTTCTTCTCAATACATGAGTTTTATGTAGCTTTCAATTGACTCGTTAACTTGTTCCCTTATCGAGTTTTCCTCCGTCTTAATTTCTTTCAGGTAGGCAGCTTGTCCTTGACTAAACTTGACTTTGCCTTGTGGTTCCTCTGGCGTGGCTTCTTCTTCATCTTCTCGATACATGATTTTAAACAGGTCTTCGCAGTTTGCCCAGTCTTTAAATTGAACGAACAAAGTCCTATTCCAGTTGCTCTAATTTTGTTTTGTCAACATTTTCATCAGAACAATAACAAACTGAGATTGTTGACAACATCTCTCAAACATCCATGGGCTTAACAATGATGTTAATTCAAAAGGAATGTGTGTCTTCCAGACTTAAAAACAAACCAAGGTATGTCTTTTCTGTTTTTCCAGACAGATTGGACAATCTTCCAAGCTAGTGGTTCGCATTCATTTATCTGGCTCTTCTTACAGAAGCCATTTAAAATTAAAGCTTTACAGCTTCAAAACTCAAGAAATAATAGTCAATTTTACTCACAATTTCTGAGATAATGTCTTCAGATAAGTCATGTTGCGGTCGATAAACCTCTAGGTCATCTCTGGCCGAGATCTATTGACTTCAGTTCCTCGGCTGGAACTGGTCTTCTGGCCAAAACCTCTTTTGAGATCTTAGCTAAATCTTCTGTCCCACTCTCTGGGACTGGGTTTCACCCCTCGTCAGAGGTATCCTTTGACTTAATGTAGCGGCAGATTTTTATATCGCGCAAGAGATTACTCCCTCTAGCCACTAATTAGACTACATGATTAAGGAGAATGTCGTAATATGCATGTGAACTCTCCATGAGACCTTCAGAGCTTCTTCACGGGCAAATCTTCAAAACAAAGTATTTTGATTAAGAGTTTCTTTATTGTTGAAAAAAAAGCAATAAGTTGCATCCAACATTATACTCCAACTCGTACACTTTAATCTTCATCGAACACCAGCATATCGCTTTAAAGGTTAGAAAACTCCTCGGGTCTCCGTTACACTTCGCATGCCTTCATCATGCAAGTCCAAAACTAAACTAAAAACTAAGCTTCTGCGCAAGAAACGTAGCTCCAAATACGCCCTAGAATACATCATAAATCTTACAATGACATTGCCCCTCATGGTCATTTTTCTTTAATACTACTTCTGGATCCAAGGAATCTCGGGCCGATTTCCTTGGGCTGCTGTTTGATCAACCAGTCTCCAATACTCAGTTTGTTTTTCTTCTTATTTGTTTTCTTTTTTAATTCCTGTATACGTATATATCACAAAGGCAGACATCCCTGCTTATGGATTAATTCTGCAGCCTTGTGTTATAGTTACGATATGATACGATAGAACTTTGTTTATCCTAGGAGGGAAATTGATCTGCCAACAGTCATAAAATACAACATACAAAATACATGGATTGGGGATATGCAAAGATTTGGGGGGGGGGTACCACACGACAGAAGGGGGAGGAGTTGTACAGCTTGATAGCCACAGGGAAGAAGAATCTCCTGTGGCGTTCCCAGGGTAAAGCCTTCAAATGAGGCTTCCATATACACCCCACGTCCTCCAACTAAAGTTCAACAGTTGAAGACTGTAGAGGGGAGTTTCCCACATGAAATCAGAAACGGTTGGGAGATGATGGCCTAGTGTTCATCTGTAAGATCAAGATGACCCCACAGCATCCTCTTTCTATAGTAAACGTGGTTTTCCCCCTTTTGATATAGATGGATTCCTCACCCGCATCTCCTCTGTGTCTGTCCTGTTCTTGCTCCCCCACCCCTCGGACGGAACAAGGACTTTCCCTGGTCCTCACCTTTCAATCCATCAGCTTCCGCATCCAATACTGCACATCAACTCTGACATTTCCGTCACCTCCAACTTGATCCCACAACTAGTCACATCTTCCCATATCCTTCCCTTTCGCCTTCCACATTGATTGCTCCCTCCATAGCTTGGTTCACTCATACCTCTCCACCCCCTCTCCAGGACTTTTCGCTGTTATCGCAGGAGATGTACGTCCCTATACTTCCTACCTCGCCTCCATACAAGGGTCCCAGCAGTCCTTCCAGGAGAGAGAGGTTCACGTGCGCATCCATCCACTTAATCCAGTGTTTCTGATGTGGCCTCCTGTGCATCAGCAAGATGAAGTGCAGACTCAATGACCGTTTTACTGAACACTTGCACTCCATCCGCCAAGGCCTACTGGATATCCCGGTTGCTAACCATTTTAACTCCCCTTCCCATTCCAATGCTGGTCTTTCTGTCCCGAGCCTCTTCCGTTGCCAGAATGAGGCCACACACAAATTGGAGGAACAGCACCTCATATTTCACTTGGGCAGGTTTTCACCCAACGGTCTGAATGTTGAATTCTCCAATTTTAACAAACTAACCCCCCATCCTTTCATCCCCTCTCCCTCTTTGCTCCACCCATACTCCCACCCATTTTCCCCCTCCACTCTCCTTTCCACCCCCCCCCCCCCCCCCCCGCTACTTTCCTCCCCCTGGCTTCACAATCCACAACTCTTCAAACCTGCTTCACAGCCTACTGTTCTTCTCTTTGGCATTAGTTCCCATCATCTGCCTGTCAACCCTTTTCCTCTCCTAGCTTCTGTCGACCTATTATGTGCCACACTTTGTCTTGCCTCTCCCCCTTTACAGCTTTCTTCTCCAATCCACTCCCCCACCCGCATAATCAGTCTGAAGAAACTGCATCATCTCCAGATGTTTTCCAGAGAAGCTGACATGCTTAGTTACTGCAGCACATTGTGTTCTTTAGTGCAGTGTTCATTCATAAAGAAGGGAATAAGGCAGTCAGTGAATACTGAGTGAAAAAAAGCATTGTTGCCCTTGAAACAGGCCATTGGTATTAGGTTATTTATTATTCTCATGTGTAGGGTGATGCAGTGAAAAGCATTTGGTTTGTATATTATCCAGGCAAAGTGCACCAAACATGAATCACCTGGAGGAGCAAAAGAGAAAATAAACAGAGTGCAATGGTGTTGACAGCTCCAGAGAAAGAGCTGACTTGCTTTTTGTGAGTTTCTATAAAAAACGTAAAATGCCTCACGTAAACCCTTTGCAATCCCTGAATGAAAAGATTATTTACAATGAATTCTAAACAATGGTGCAAAATATGCTGTAAGATAACAAAATGTAATGTAACAAAATGTCTGTGATGTTTTCATGGAAGAAAAGCATGACAGCTAATGTTTTGCGAGATTTAAAATGTAATACCTGCTCTTGCTGATAATTACACTCTTAAAGAAGCAACAGCGCAATTTTAATTTTCATTAATTACTTTTGAAGTATTGTCACTATTGTAATTAGGACATGTGATATATAATTTTACTTCGGAGTCACGTGAGTGATTCCGTGAAGAACCCCGTTCAGGCCGCATACGCGTCAGTACGTCAGCCGCATTGATGCACGGAGGCTGTGAGGAACAGAGCTCCTCCAGCGGTAAGTATTAAGACTCCAGGTAAGTGAAAGATTTAAGTGAAAAATGGACAAAACAGGGAAAGGGAAGCGGCGAGTCGCAGCCAGCCGTGAAAGTACGGGTTTGGAACCGCTGCCGCATATCCCTGTACAGTCGCCAGCTACAGATTTAGCGACTGCAGACTGAGTGCGACACAGCACAGAGCCAGCGCCAGTAGGGCGCAAGGCACCTGAAAAGTCTCCTAGGCCCACGGAGTTGGGGCAAGATTCCTCACCGGGGCCGGATAGAGTGTGTTCACACCTATCCCAAGTGGAGGAACTGTTGCACACAGTACTCCAGCAAACTACACTCCAGGAGAAGGAGTGTCCGCGCCACTCAGAGTCAGAGGCGCCAGCAGCACCAGGGCTGCTGGATAGCCCCTTCACATTGAGGGGAGTGCAATGGGTCAGATTAGTCCTGACCCCGAATCTGATGGGGAGGTCCAGCCAGGAGAAACAATGGATTTACCAGATATTCCCCTCCTGGCAGCACCATATGCTGTCCCATCAGGAGCTTTGCGCAGTGGCAGTATCGTAGCCGATAAGGTTTACCCGA